>CM065590.1:562441789-563649546 GCA_033119425.1 Bufotes viridis | reverse complement strand
CCGAAAATCATCATGCTGCTGCCGAGAACATAGAATATCACATTATCTCTGCCTGTAAATTATGACTTTTTTCCTTCTTTTGCTCTGCTGGTCGGGGCACCGTGTGGGGCCTGGTATTATCCTGAGCGTATGCCCTTTTAATATGAAGTTTTCTTTGTGGTGTATTGAATGTGTACAGAGAATCAGAAAACCTATTTATTTGCTGTATTTATTCTAGGATCTGTTGGCTGGAATGTGAAACAAGCCCCCTGCAATGGCTGCAAGTCAGCGGGGATGTCTGCTGTAGTATATACTGTGAAGGAAACTGCCGTCTCTTATGTATGTAGAAGTGCAGGGATTGTCACACAATCGACATTTGATTCTCCCGTATCAAAATTGGGAAGGGAGCATGGGACTCAGTTTAAAAAAAAGTGTATGTAAAAAAATATATATATATATAAAAATTTTTTTTTTTATATATTTTTTTTTTTATAGCCTTTAAAAATGTTACCATGTGCCACTTTGGTTCTTGATGGACCTTATCACCTGTTTATAAACGGCACTTCACCACTGAGGGCGTGTGACTACTGCCGGCCTAAAGGGGATCAGAGAGGTTGAACACTTTAAGGCTAGGTCTACACGGCGACATTTGCCGTACGACATTTTGTTGCCCTAATGTCGCATGACAATTTTTATAATGTTAGCCTATGGTGTCGCATTGCAACGTGCGACTGCTACGCGACAGTCGCAAAAAATCCATTCAAGATGGATTTTTCTGCGACTGTCGCAATGGACACCATAGACTACCATTATAAAAATTGTTGCGTGACATTAGTGGCAGTGTAGTTGTGCCGTATCGTGCAACAAATGTCATTGTGTAGACCTAGCCTAAAAGTTGTGTTTTTTTTTTTTTTTCCCCCCACCACTCCCTGCCTAATTTCAATAAATTGGAGAATCCCTGTAATCGCCTCTACACAGGGTAGGTGTGAAGTTGCTGATTGCTTGGGCTCCACTAGTGAGATGGGGGTCACCGCATGACCATAGTGAGGAGCAGTTTGCGCAGCGAGGTGCTTGGCTATCGCCATCAGTCCCATTGACTTTGCATGGTGCAGGAACGCTGCTCCATTCGAGGGCCTCCTTACTGTGGTTGTGCAGCTTACAGTGCCCCGTGGGTACCCAGCAATCAAATATTACCTGCCCTGTCTGTTCTCTTCTGAGCACAATTGATGGGTTTTCAATACCCCCCCCCCCATTTTCTGTGCTCCCTTGTACAATGCAAGCTTTTAGTTAACACAATTCTGATATTTTTGGTTATTTTTTTTTTTTACATTGACTGTTTCCCATCTACACAGATGTAGTAATATTGTATCGGTCAGTTCCCGTGTACTGGTAGTCCCGTGGAGCAGCGCGGGTGATCTGTATAGAACCTCACAGCCGCTTACTGATGGTTTTTATTTTGCTTTTTATGTCTAAGAAATGCTGGAGAACCAGAATAAAATAAAATGAAGGATTATGTTATTGTTTGCAATTTTTGAATAACCTTATTTTTATTTTGCACCTTTCTTTAAATGCAGATCCTGATTGTGTATTGTGCTGGAGAACTAAAGGCCCTTTTTACTTGGACTAATGATCTGGAATGGTTTAACCCATTTATTGCTGACTAAACATGCTCCCGATCACTCGACCAAGGAGAAAATGCATTTAAAATACTGTGGTGGCAGCACATGTCTCCATTTAAACAATCGTGGAACTTTCTGTGCCCCAGTGATTACATAACAGCTTCTGTCAGCATGATCAGCCCTATTAAGCCAGGCACATTGTCTGTCTGGTAGGGTCGATCATGCTGATTAAAACAATATCTCATTTCCCTGCTTTTTAATATGCTAACTAGCTAGTTGAAGCACCAAGGGGTCGTCCAGAGCCCTTAGAGCACCAGTTTGTGAACACTCCTGCAGTTCAGGTTTTTTTTGTGTGTAGGTGCAATACGTTTTTCACTCGTGTGATAAAAAAAACCTGAAGGTTTACAAACAACATCTCCTAGCAACCATCAGTGAAAAACGCATTGCATCCGCGCTTGCTTGCAGATGCAATGCATTTTTCACTGAAGCCCCATTTACTTCTATGGGGCCAGGGCTGCGTGAAAAAAGCAGAATATAGAAGATGCTGCGATTTTTCACGCAACGCAGAACTGATGCGTGAAAAAAAAACAAAAACACTCGTACACAGAGCCATTGAAGTGAATGGGTCAGGATTCCAAGCATTGCACTTGCGCGGAAAACTCTTGTCTGAAAGGGGCTTAAGGGGGATCAAATTTTGCATACATTCATTTATATGCGTTAATACATTCCACAGTACATCAGTCGCTGTTCACGTTGGGGCTCTCAGGATGTTCTTTTGAGTACAGGAAGAAACGCCAGGAGAGCACACAGACTTTGTGCAAGTCTTGCCCTTGGTCGAATCCAGTGCTCCAAGGTGCCTAACCTCTAAGCGACTATTCAGACCACCTTGTAAGTCCAGTACGGGGTTAATAAACCCAGTGATGTCATGATACGTGGCTGAAAAAAGACATCCGTCCATCCAGTTCAGCCCTTTATCCCGAAAGTTGAACCAGAACAAGGCAAAAAAAATTAATCAATTTAAAGGAACTTTTTCCCCTAAAATTAGGAAAATTTACCTCTATCAGGCAATCAGAATAACTCCCTGGATCACCGGCCCTTCTCCAGAAATATAGATTATATATACACTGCAGAGATACCTGCAGCCCCCTCTTGAACTCTTTTAGGCCACATTCACATCTCCGTTACGGAGATAAAACTGCATGATCCAACGCAAATGCTGGATATCGGCCAGGCAAAAAAAACCTTGCAGCCAACGTTTTTTTTTTTTTGTCCGGATCACCGCCAGACCTCATTAAAGTCAAAGGCGATCTGACGCTGAGGTGGCGAATCGGGCAACGACTGATCCTGCGAGGTCTGGCAGGCTGCTCTGTGCCAGAATAGGCTCCCGGATCTCCTAGTGGGGATGTGAATGAGGCCTTAGGTCACTTTCACACGGACGATACGGAGTGGCTCAGGGTGCGTTAATTGAAACTCGCACCATTTTGCGAGCAAGTTCAGTCAGTTTTGTCTGCATTTGCGTTCAGTGTTTTTTCTCCACGGGTGCAATCAGTTTTGATGCGTTTTTCACGAGCGTGAAAAAATACTGAAGGCTTACAAACAACATCTCCTAACAACCATCAGTGATGAAAACGCATTGCATCCGGGTGCAATGAGTTTTACACTGAAGCCCCATTTACCTCTATGGGGCCAGGGCTGAGTGAAAAAACACAGAATATAGAACATGCTGCGATTCTCACACAAAGCAGAACTGATGCGCGAAAAAAAACGCTCATGTGGACAGACCCATTGAAATGAAGGGGGCAGGATTCAGTGCGGGTGCTGTGCGTTCACTTCACGCATTGCACCCGCGCAGAAATCTGGCTCATGTGAAAGGGGCCTTAGTGAACTCACCATCACCACCTCCTCAGGCAGAGAGCTCCATAGTCTCACTGCTCTTACCGTAAAGAATCCTCTTCTATGTTGGTGTACAAACCTTCTTTCCTCCAGACGCAGAGGATGTCCCCTCGTCACAGTCCTGGGGATAAATAGATGATGGGAGAGATCCCTGTACTGACTCCTGATATATTTATACATAGTTATTAGATCTCCCCTCAGTCGTCTTTTTTCTAAAGTGAATAACCCTAATTTTGATAATATTTCAGGGTATCGTAGATCCCTCATTACTGTTATTACTTTAGTTGCCCTCCTCTGAACCCTCTCTAGCTCTGCTATGTTTGCCTTGTTCACAGGAGCCCAGAACTGTACACAGTACTCCATGTGTGGTCTGACCACTGTATGGAAAGGGTTAACAGGGATGGAGCTCCCTCCCTCTCCCATCGGGGGCTGCTGTGCCCTCCCTCCCCATCACCCGCTGCTCTGTCCTGGCAGCGGGTGATGGGTACCATGGCAGCAGGACGCCTTCAGAGGCATCCTGCTTGCCATGGTGATGTAAGTCTAATCAGACTAAGTGTAAAAGTAAAAATACTATATAGTGTACTGTACTATATATTATACAGACACCAGACCCACTGGATCTTCAAGAACCAAGTGGGTCTGGGTCAACAAAAATGTAAAAAAAAAAAAAAAACACATATCACTGAATAAAAATTAAAAAAATAAAATACACTACACATATTTGGTATCGCCGCGTCTGTAAAAATCTGCTCTATAAAAAAATCACATGACCTAATCCCTCACGCAAATACCGTAAAAAAACCACAAAAAAATGGTGTGATAAAAGCCATTTTTTATCACCTTACATCACAAAAAGTGTAATACCAAGTGATCAAAAAGGCGTATGCCTCCCAAAATAGTACCAATAAAACTGCCATCTCATCCCGCAAAAAATGAGCCCCTACATAGGAAAATCGCCCAAAAAAATAAAAAAAATTGTCTCTCAGACTATGGAGACACTAAAATATTATTATTTTTCTAAAATGCTGTTATCGTGTTAAAGTAAAAGAAAAAAATAAAGTATACATATTGGATATCGCCGCATCCATAAAAACCTGCTCTATATAAATATCACAAGATCTAGCCTCTCAGGTAAATACCGTAAAAAAATAAAAACAATGTAAAAAAAAACATTTATCCTTTCGCCTTATGACAGCACCCATGGAGAGACCGCCTCCTCAGCCCACGGACAGGAAACAGGAACCAGAAAAAAACCGCATAAATGGAGCTCCACCTCCACCATACTCCAGTTCTGTTTCCTGTCCGGTCGGGCAGGAAGGGAATCAGGAAGGACTATTCTTTGAGCTGCGGGCGCCCCTGGTATTATTATCCCGTTGGAGGGCTTACCCGTGCGGCGTCAGTCTCCTGTGGGAGCCGCCGCAAGTCTGGGCCTCTTTCTCCTCCTCCCGCTCCGCTCCTCCTCGCGTGTGGGGACGGTTCGCCTTCCCTGCAGGTTGGGGGCCTCTGCGGCCGTGTCGCAAGCCCTGCCGTTTAGGCCGCTGGTCAGGGCGCATGTGCGCAATGACTCACTTCCAGCGCGACGGAAAAATTCCACTGAAACCTGCATTGAGACGCCGGTACATGGTGGGGTAAGAGGGGTGTTCCCCTTAATGATGTTCTATTTGCATGCTCATGGGGTCATCTTCTTTAGGTGTCTAAGGATCCTAAGAAGAGCTCCAGCTCTAAAAGTAAAGCTTGCGCCCTATGCAAAAAGAAGCTTTCTTCTACTTGGCCTAAATCTGTCTGTCAAGCTTGTGTGAATAAGCTGCTGGAGGAGGAGGCACCATCCCTAATGGGCAACATCAAGCAGCTAATAAGGGAAGAGGTTAAGGAGTCTGTTGGTGGTTTACTGAAGAGCCATCCTAGTTCCTCAGCCATGACTTCTTCAGCTTATCCCCCCTCTAGTGAAAGTGATATTTTATCTGGGTTAGAGGAGGATGGAGAGTGTTTGTCTTCTGGCGACTCGTCCGATGGGGAGGCTAGTGGAAAACCTCTGTTCCATTCTGATGGCGTAAACTCCCTTCTCAAGATTGTGAGAACTACTATGGGATTAGAGGATCCAAAACCATCTGTTTCTGTGCGGGACTCTATGTTTGAAGGGTTGGGTCCGAAGAAGAAAAGGGTCTTTGACGTGCACGACAACATTCAGGCTACAATCAAAAGAGAGTGGGACAAACCGGACAGAAAATTTTTTATTCCGTCCGCGGTAAAAAGAAAATACCCCTTTGACGAGAGTATTTCTGCCCCCTGGGATAGGGCCCCAAAGCTGGACGCTCCAGTGGCCAAGATGTCCAAAAAATCAGCTCTGCCATTCGATCGACGGTGGTTCCTTGAAGGACCCTATGGACAGAAGGGCTGATATTTATCTTAAAAAGTGCTCGGAAGCCTCCGCGGCATCCTTCAAACCAGCTATTGCCGCCACTTCTGTAGCCAGGTCCTTCAAAACATGGATGAAAGAGCTAGAGAAACATATTAGAGGCGGGTCCCCTAGGGAGCAGTTGTTAACTTCCTTCCCTACCTTTTATAGTGCCTTGGATTTTATCGCAGACGCTTCTGCGGATTCTTTTAGATTGTCAGCAAAGTCGTCAGCCCTTTCCAATTCAGCACGCAGGGCAGTCTGGCTTAAGGGTTGGAATGGGGATGCTGCATCCAAAGCTAAGCTTTGTGGCATCCCTTGCCAGGGTCAGTATTTGTTTGGTCCAGTTTTAGATCACCTATTGGAGAAAGCCTCTGACGATAAGAAGGGGTTCCCATCCTCTAGTCAGCAGCCCAAGAAATCCTACTGCCGTAGATTTAACAGAGATTCCTTTAGGGCTAGAGATAGGTCTAATAAGTTTACCGATCATAACCGTAAAAGTAAGGAATTCCTTTTTTCTTGGGGAGAGGCCAATGACGCCAGGCTACCAGTGGGGGGTTGCTTGTCACAATTCTCGGAAGAATGGCAGAAAATTTCAAACAGTCAGTGGATCCTGTCTATTATAAAAGAAGGCCTAAAGTTAAACTTCCTAGGGCCTCCCGGGGAAAGTTATGTAGTGACAGATTTACGATCCGACCCAGTAAAACAGGCAGCCATTGTGTCAGAAGTACTAACCCTTTTCAGGAAGAATGTGTTGATCCAGGTGCCCCAGAGGGAGGAAAGGAAGGGATTTTAAATAAATTTAAAGATTCTCAATCAATTTCTTGTATACGAGAAGTTCCGTATGGAATCCCTGAGATCTGCGGTAAATCATCTCCATCCGGGTTGTTTCATGGCCACCTTAGATCTCAGGGATGCCTATTATCATGTTCCTATCCATCCCTTGCACCAAAGGTTTCTCCGTATAGCGGTCCACATGGGGGAGGAGATCTTGCATGCCCAGTTTCAGGCCCTCCCCTTTGGTCTCTCACAAGCATCAAGGGTGTTCACGAAAATAGTCTCAGAAATGATGGCCCATGTCAGAGAGAAGGATATGTTGATCATACCCTATCTGGACGATTTCCTTCTCTTAGCCAGGGATCGCCAAACCTTACTATTACAGATAGACTGGTTCAGAAAGATTCTTCAAAAGTTGGGGTGGGAGGAGAATTTAGAGAAATCCTCTCTAGTCCCGAGCCAAACTTGCAAATTTCTGGGCATGTTACTAGATTCAGGGGCCCAGATGTGTCTCCTGCCCATACACAAGGCCCATCAGCTGATAGAAGATAGTGCATCTCCTCCGGACACTAAAAGCTGTCTCCCTGAGGAAAGCCATGTCGGTGCTGGGTCTGATGACAGCCGCCATTCCAGGGGTAGAGTGGGCTCAATTACATTCAAGGCCCTTGCAAATCCAGATTCTGGAGGTTTGGGACAGATCCCCTCACTCCTTCGTTCTCTCCCCTCAAACCTTGCTCTCCCTGGGATGGTGGCTAGATCTTCAAAACCTGCAGAAAGGTGTACCTTGGAGAAGGCAGAACCCCTTTTTCATAACCACAGATGCCAGACCTTCGGGTTGGGGAGCCCGGGTAGGCGACCAATTCCTCCAGGGAGTTTGGGACTCGAGCACCAAGGTTCAGTCCCAGAACTTCAGAGAATTGAGGGCTATCAGTCTGACCTTGTTCAAGTCCCTTCCGCTTCTGAAAGGTCGAGATGTGAAGGTTTATTCAGACAATATGACAGCGGTGGCCCATATCAACAAACAGGGCGGTACCAGAGCTCCAGCCCTCATGTCTCTGACCTTCCAGATCTTCCACCTAGCGGAAGGTTCTCTCTCTTCTCTCTCTGCTGTCCATCTGAAGGGAACAGAGAACCTGGAGGCAGACTATTTGAGTCGTCATCAGTTGAGTCAAAATGAGTGGTCCCTAGATCAAGGCATTTTCAACAAGATATCAGCCCTATGGGGAGTACCAGATAGTGATTTGTTCGTCACCAGGAAAAACAAGAAAGTGAGGCGCTTCTTCTCTCTGTCTCCAAAGGACCTCCCTTTGGCAGTAGATGCGCTAGCCCAGTCTTGGGAAGCGGGTCTGCTTTATGCCTTTCCTCCCCTGAAACTTCTCCCAAGAGTCCTCAAAAAGATCAGGGAAGACCGGGCCTCGGTTATAGTAATTGCCCCCTTTTGGCCCAGGAGGGTATGGTTCTCGGAACTGAGAGAGATGTCGATAGCCAGTCCATGGGTTCTGCCAGTCTTTCAGGGTCTATTGTCCCAAGGCCCAATTCTCCACCCAGGGGTGGAAGCCCTTCACCTAACTGCTTGGCATTTAAAGGGCAGATATTGAGTCGCAGGGGTCTATTTGAGAGTGTTATTTCTACGCTTCTGGCAAGTAGAAAGAAGGTAACCTCTGAAATTTACCTAAGAATCTGGAGGGCTTTCTGTCGATTCGCGGGGGAGAGGTGGATGTTCTTGAATCTCCTAACGTGCCCCTTATTCTTGACTTCCTACAAGAAGGCTGGAATAAGGGGCTCAGGCCTAGCACTCTTAAGGTGCAAATATCGGCTTTAAGTGCTTTCTTCGAAACTAAGCTAGCCGATCATCTTTGGGTGAGAAGATTTTTTACGGCAGTTTCCAAGTTATCACCGGTTACTAGGAGTAATCTCCCTCCTTGGGACTTAAACCTGGTCCTCTCGGCCTTATCATCTGCTCCCTTTGAACCCTTAGAGGACATCCCGTTTAGGCTTCTCTCTTTTAAGTTAGCATTTTTGTTGGCCATAACATCCGCTAGGTGGGTTAGTGAGTTGTCTGCATTTACAATTAATCCCCCTTACCTGAAAATCCTTGATGATAGAGTTGTGATTACCCCGGATCCTGCTTTTCTGCCCAAAGTTTCCCCTAAGTTCCACAGAACCCAGGAGATAGTGCTTCCCTCTTTTTTTTCCATCTCCTAAGAATGTCACAGAATCTACCTTTCATTGCCTAGACGTCAAAAGGTGTATAGTCCAATACTTGCAAGTTACACAGCCCTGGAGATCTTCTCCCCGTTTGTTGGTATGCTTCCAGGGTAATAAGAAAGGTGCGGCTGCCTCTCCCCAAACCATCGCGAGATGGATCAGGCAGGCTATAGGGTTGGCATATTCTTCTAAGGGTCAGGACCCTCCTTCAGGGTTTGGGGCCCACTCCACCAGGTCAGTGTCCACCTCCTGGGCGAAAAGGGCATCGGTTTCCCTAGAACAGATCTGTAAGGCGGCCACGTGGAGTACCCCGCATACCTTTTTTAAACACTATAGGCTTAGTTTTCCTTCGGACGAGGGCCTGGAGTTCGGACGTTCCGTCCTTCAGGCTGTTGTCCCGCCCTGAGTTTATTCTAGCTTATATCTCCATGGGTGCTGTCATAAGGCGAAAGGATAAAATCTAGATTACTTACCGGTAATCTTTTTTCTTTGAGCCTATGACAGCACCCATCTAAATGTGTGTAGGGTGTATGTATATGTTCTTCTGCTCTTAGTTCTTGGAAAAAGTCTGGAGTATGGTGGAGGTGGAGCTCCATTTATGCGTTTTTTTCTGGTTCCTGTTTCCTGTCCGTGGGCTGAGGAGGCGGTCTCTCCATGGGTGCTGTCATAGGCTCAAAGAAAAAAGATTACCGGTAAGTAATCTAGATTTTTGTCACCTCACATCTCAAAAACTGTAATAGCAAGCCATCAAAAAGTTATATGCACCCAAAAATAGTGCCAATCAAACAGTCATCTCATCCCGCAAAAAATGATACCCCACATAGGATAATCTCCCCAAAAAATAAAAGAATATGGCTCTCAGACTATGGAGATATTAAAACATGATTTCTTTTGTTTCAAAAATGATATTATTGTGTAAAACTTAAATAAATTTAAAAAAAGTATACATATTAAGTATCGCCGCGTCTGTAACAACCTGCTCTATAAAAATAACACATGACCTAACCCATCAGGTGAAGACAGAAAAAATAATAATATAAATACCGTGTCAAAAGTCGTTTTTGTCACCTTACATCACAAAAAGTGTAATAGCAAGCGACCAAAATGTCATATGCACCCCAAGATAGTGCCAATCAAATCGTCATCTAATCCTGCAAAAAATGAGCCCCTACATAAGACTGTTGCCCAAAAAATAAAAATTAAAAATATGGCTTTCAGAATGTGGAGACACTAAAAAATAATTTTTTCAAAAATACTGTTATGAAAAACTGAAACAAAAAACCCCATAAAGTACATCATATTTGGTATTGTCGCATCCATAACAACCTGCTCTATAGAAATAGCACACAATCTAACCTGTCAGATCAACGATGTGAATAAGAAAAAATAAAAACGGTCCCAAAACAGCTATTTTTTGGCAAATTTACCATTTTAATCCATTTTTCCAGTAACAAAGCAAGGGTTAACAGTCAAACAAAACTCAATATTTATTACCCTGATTCTGTAGTTTGCAGAAACACACCATATGTGGTCGTAAACTGCTGTATGGCCAAACGGCAGGGCACAGAAGGAAGGGAACGCCATATGGTTTTTGGAAGGCAGATTTTGCTGGACTGGTTTTTTGACACTATGTCCCATTTGAAGCCCCCTGATGCACCCCTACAGTAGAAACTCCAAAAAATGACCCCATTTTGGAAACTACGGGATAAGGGGGCAGTTTTGTTTGTACTATTTTAGGGTAAATATGATTTTTGGTTGCTCTATATTACACTTTTTTTGAGGCAAGGTAACAAAAAATTGAAATTCTGAAATTTCATCTCCATTTGCCAATAACTCTTGTGGAACACCTAAAGGGTTAACAAAGTTTGTAAAATCGGTTTTGAATACCTTGAGGGGTGTAGTTTCTTAGATGGAGTCACTTTTATGGAGTTTCTACTCTGGGGGGGGGGGGGTCATCAGGGGGGCTTGAAATAGGACACTGTGTAAATAAACCGGTCCATAAAAATCAGCCTTCCAAAAACTACACGGCGCTCCTTTCCCTCTACGCCCCGCCGTCTGGCCGTACAGTAGTTTACGACCACATATGGAGTGTTTCTGTAAACGGCAGAGTCATGGCAATAAAGATACAGTCTTGTTTGGCTGTTAACCCTTGCTTTGTTAGTGGAAAAAATGGGTTAAATTGGAAAAATTAGCAAAAAAATGAAATTCTGAAATGTTATCTCCATTTTCCAATAACTCTTGTGGAGCACCTAAAGGGTTAACAACGTTTGTAAAATCAGTTTTGAACACCTTGAGGGGTGTAGTTTCTAGAATGGGGTCATTTTTGGGTGGTTTCTATTATGTAAGCCTCACAAAGTGACTTCAGACCTGAACTGGTAAATCAAAAAAGATTTGCTTCTAAAACTGCTAAGCCTTGTAACGTCCCCAAAAATAAAATGGCATTCCCCAAATGATCCAAACATGAAGTAGACATATGGGGGATGTAAATTAATAACTTTTTGACAGTATTACTATGTATTATAGAGATAGAGAAATTAAAACTTGGAAAATTGCTAATTTTTCTAAATCTTTGGTAAATTTGGTATTTTTTTATAAATAAAAATACATTTTTTTTACTCCGTTTTACTAGTGTCATGAAGTACAATATGTGAGGAAAAACAATCTCAGAATGGCCAGGATAAGTAAAAGCGATTTAAAGTTATCACCACATAAAGTGACACTGGGTCATTAAGGGGTTAATACTGCCGAAAGGAAAAAGAGGTCATTGCCCATAGCAACCAATCACAGCACAGCTTTCATTTCATATTCTGCTCTTGAAAAATGAAAGGTTTGCTGTGATTGGTTGCTAAGAGCTATAAAACAGTTACAGCCAGATTTTTTTTATTTTTATTTAAAGCTGCCCCAATGTGGAGCTTGTCTGAACTGCTCTACACGAACAAATCTCTGGAGCATCCATTTCTTTCATCCTGCTCTGTACTGAACAGGCGAGACTCTATTCTAGTTAGTTCTAATGGGTCAGTTTGCCTCCGGTTGTAGTTTCCGGGGACTGTTTATGGCGAGGCACCGCTTCCTTGGAGAAGGCGCGATACTTCCGTGTTATGGTTGTGAGGAGCTCCCGGATTGGTTGAGCTGCTGTTGTGTCACGTGGCGCGCTGTCCTAACGGGTGCCGTGATAGGACATACTTGTGGAAAAGCGAATTTTCTGGCTTCAGTGTTCATTTAGCGGTAGAGGGGGTAAAGCGACGCTGCGCGTTTACTGATGGCTGACAGTGGGATGACAGGCAGAGGGGTGAAGCGCAGCGTTAACGTCCTGCTGCAGTGTGAATGGGGCTCCTGCAGCTATGTGGCTTCTAAGATGGAAGAATTCTGCGCTCATGTGTCTGATCACCTGGGAGCCCGACAGCTGAGGACTGGCGAGGAGAACATGGACTGTGAGGGTGAGCTCCTCCTGTGTCATCCCTGGGCTGGTAGCATGTGCTTCTTATTCTGCAGCACACAGAACCTGATTCTTTAGAAACATCACTTCCCCTTTAAATACATTTAAAAAATATTCTCCAATAAAAAAAAAATCATGGCTGCTTTTTCTAGAAACAGCGCCCCCCCAGTGCTCAGGTTATGTGTTGTATTGCAGCTCGATGGGACTGAGCTGCAGTACCAGGCGCAGCCTATGGACAGGCGTGGCGCTGTTACTAATCCTTTACGACCCCCTTAATAGAAGTCCTTGGGCTGCCCTCTGCGCCATCCAATATGGTTGCCACAGTTGCTGTCACCTAGCTTCCCCGGCCTCCACATCTCGCATGTTATAGCCCTGTGATGGCTGACCTCCGGCACTCCAGCTGTGGTAAAACTACAACTCCCAAGATGCACACTTGTTTAGCTGTTCTCAGAACTCCATAGAAATGAAGGAAGCATGCTGGGAGTCGTAGTTTCACCACAGCTGGAGTTCCGGAGGTTAGCCATCACTGTATATAGGCTAGTCAGGAGAAACTGGCTGCCGGCCCATGAGAAGAATTAAATGGGGAGGGGGGGAAGGGGTGCATTGGTGGTCACCCAGGTTTTCCAAAAAAAAAAGACCTATGACCACCGGGGATGGATCTGTACTGATTTTTGCTGTGGGTGGTGGGAAAGCACCTAGCGTAGACATTGAGCGTATCCCTAGGCCCCATTCACCTGATGGAGTTAAAGGGATTGTCCATATTCTACTTTTCACTGCGGCGCTGCTCCGTACAGAGGGTTTTTATTTTCTGTGGGTAACAGATATCACTGTACGCCTGTACAGCGGCATCTGTCAGAGAGATCCTGTGAAAAATCTCATGTATTCTTCCAGTGGACGCTAAGAAATGCAACGGCTATGTCCACACGTGACTGAATAGCTGTGGATTTGCCATCATGGCTCTTCCTGCAGCATCGTGCAGGACCAGCAAAGCCGATGGAGTATTAAAGGGGTGGTCTCCTACCAGACTATGGGGGCATATCGCTAGGACATGCCCCTGTTGTCTTATAGGTGCGGGTCCCCTATATCAGGAACGGAGCCCCGCAAGGTGGTGGCTGGAGGACTCTGGTCCGGCCACCACTAAGAGCTCTCCCCATAGAGGTGAATGGGAGCGCACCGCGCATAATCGGCCGCCGCTCCTATTGACTTCTATGGGCCTGACAGAGATAGCCTAGACAGTGCTCGGCGGTTTGCGGCGGCCCCATCGAAAATGACTGGAAGGCGGCTGCGTATGCACAGTGCACTCTCCACCACTTTCGGGGCTCCATTCTCGTTATAGGGGGACCTGCACCTATAGCGATATGCCTCCATTGTCTGTGATGAGACAACCCCTTTAAGAACTCTGATTCACAAACTGCGCACAGGAACCGCAGCGTAAATTGACCTGCGGTGCAGATTTCGAATCTTTATCATGTCGATATTTCAGCGGCAAAACCATATGTAGTATTTGCGTTTTTGTAATGGTTTTTGCTGCAAAACCGCGGCAGACTTTTCTGCGATATTTTTAGGCACGTGTAGACGTACCCTTAGGGGGTGTGCACACAGTCCGTCTCACACACAGTCATACAGTCCCAGGTAAGTAAATGAGATTTCAAAATCTCAAGTACACAGTACGGAAACGGACCTGCGGTGCGTCAATGGTTAGTGCGGATTTCACTCTTTTGCAGCGGGATATCAGAGGCAAATCCGCAAGTAATACTTGGGGGATTTGGTGCGGTAAGACAGCATAGCCTGAGCTAGGACCCCTGCCAATTCTCCCTAGGCTGGAAGTTTCTTTTACTGGGAATGTCTCATAGATTGTGATGGCAATTTCCAGTATGACCCAGTATGCCCTCCCAGTGTGTATTATGCAGTTGCTTACTTTATTCTATCCGCCTTTTCTTGCAGACGAGTTTTGTTGCCTGTGGCAAGACTGCGGCTTTTTCTCCCTGGACAGTCAGCTAGAACTGTTCCGCCATGTTTATTTTCACTGCTACCACACGAAGCTGAAACAGCTAGGACTCCAGGCGTTACAGAGTCAGCCGGACCTCATCCCATGCCAGCTAGACACGCAGAGCCGAAACATGATCCCCGAACTCCAGGAAAGCTTCATATGTATGTGGGACCAGTGTGAGGTGAGGGGACGAAACATCTAACCCTCTATTTTGCAGCCGTGACTACTCTAGCAACCTACCATCTCCTTTCTGTGCCATTGCTCCCGAAGCCTCTCTCCCATCGCTTTTCTCGCTCGTATCATTGGGGGACACAAGACCGTGGGTATAGCTGCTGCCACTAGGAGGCGACGCTAAGCAAAAAAGTGTTAGCTCCTCCCTCAGCTATACCCCTCCTGCAGCCACTGAGCTAATCAGTTTTTGGCTTAGTGTCCGTAGGAGGCAGACATGTTTTCCTGCTGTTCTGCCAAAGCTTTTGGTGTGTCCCCCCCCGCATTTCTGTGCGGGGCCTTATGACTGGCCTTGGATTCGTTCTGTTCTTGTTCCCTCCACATGGTACTGCTCGTTAACCTCCCATGGTCTTCTGTGTCCCTCAATGATACGAGCGAGAAAATAGGATTTTTGTGTTTACCTGTAAAACCCTTTTCTCGCTGAGTTCATTGGGGTACACAGCTCCCACCCCGTTAGTACATTGCTGGCGCTCCTTGATGGGTCCCTCCTGTTCTTGATTCTGACCCATCTCCATCTTTCTTCCTTTTTATTGTTTCCTGTTGGCTTCTCTTGGCTGCTCCTACTGCTTTCATACAAACTGATTAGCTCAGTGTCTGCAGGAGGGATATAGCCGAGAGGAGGAGCTAACACTTTTTTGCCTAGTATCGCCTCCTAGTGGCAGCAGCAGCTATACCCATGGTCTTCTGTGTCCCCCAGTGAACTCAGTGAGAAGGATTTCACAGGTAAGCCCAAAATATTATATTTTTCCAGGGGACACAGGGGTTGCCTGTACACAGTGCGTCCCAGTTGCAGGATCCACATGTGGATTTCCACTTGTTTCTGGGCTGCACCTGAAATGACAACAAATACTGGCACAGCCTGGAAAGTAGCGGTCATCCGCATGCAGATCCTCGTGTGGCTCCATCATGTATAGGCACTCGAACCCATACCAGCCAGAACATGAATACAGTTGAAGTGTATAACATTGACTATCTCCTGACAATTGTACCTTTCAAGGGGTGCGATATATTAGGCAGCGGGCGAACAGTCCGTTTTTGATGGTGATGTGTTGGAAGCAGGAAAAATGGGCAAGTGTAACGGCTCATGCACATGAACATGTGCCGGCTGTTCTGTGCATTGGGGACTGCAGTTTGCACGGGCACCATCCATAGGGTTGCCTGAAGACGGATCCAGACCCGTTCAACTTGAATGGGTCCTTAATCATTCCGCACTGCAAAAAAATGGCACGGAGAGAAGCCCCATGGAGTGGAATAACTGGAGGAGCTTCTCTAGACAGAAGTGTAAGGCCTTATTCACACGTCCGTTGTGTTTTGCGGATCCACGGATCCGCAAAACATGGACATCGGCGATGTGCGTTCCGCAATTTGCGGACCGCACATCGCCGGCACTCTCATAGAAAATGCCTTTTCTTGTCCGCAAATTGCGGACAAGAATAGGACATGTTCTATTTTTTTCGGGAACGCAATTGCGGACCCGGAAGTGCGGATCCGCAATTGCGGACCCGGCCGGGACATCGTCTGTCCCCATTGAAACTAATGGGTCCGCAATTCTGTTCCGCAAAATGCGGAACAGAATTGCGGACGTGTGAATAAGGCCTTAGGTATAAACTGTACCTGCAGTTTAATTTTTTTATACCCTAATGGTATAGCACACCCTGCTGTGTAAATGCTTTTGTGCTTTAAAATGTAATAATTTTTAGTTTTACCTGATAACTCCCACAAATGTGTGCTACTTTCCTATTCTGCAGCCTCTTCCCACAGCGTCGTCATGTGCCACCGTCTCCTCTCTGATATATACAAGAGACGGGGAGAGCACTGGGAGGAGCAGCACAGCCCCGAGTGCCTGGGCTCGGGGGCTGCTTTACATGATGCTATCTCCTGAATGGCAGCAGCTAGAAACCGGTCTTGTTTGAAAGCTGACAGTCCAGGCTTTTGTACAAGACCAGAATGGAGAAATCACTGTTAGAAATCGAGTTGGAAATAATCGCGGGTAAAACCTGCTTAACTTTCACTTTCAGCTTCATTCACAGCATCCCGATTTCTATCAGTGATATCTTCCTCTGTACTGAAGATATTGCTGTAATTCTGGTATTGTCTGAAAGCTTGGAATGTCAGCTTCCAAACAATACAAGCCCATATCTCTAACTGCTACCAAACCCGGTCGTGGCGGCGGGGGACGTTGCCCCTGCTCCTAGAGGCTCCGTTCTCCCACCTCTGGCAATGCCCTGCTTCACTAGATTGACAGGGCCAGGCAGCGTTGGTGTCCTACCTCCAGCCCTGTCTGCAGTGTAAATCTCGCGCCTGCGCCGCCCCGTTCAGTATACGGCGCAGGCTCAGTGAGTGAAGGGCGCTTGCTGGCTGGCAGCTCCCTCACTGCGCCTGCGCCGAATACTGAACGCCGCGAGATCTCCCCAGCGCACATGGCCGGCAGGAGGAGGTGAACACTGCCTGGCCCTGTCAATCTATCAGAGGTGGGAGAACGAAGCCTCTAGGAGCAGGGGCAACGTCCCCCGCCGCCCCGACCGCCCCCGCTCCTAGAGGCTAATTAGCATATTATAAAAGTTTGTCTTACTTAACTACGGCGGCAGTAAGATGGCACTAATATAGTTATGTTCAGCTGACATTCGCACATCGCTAACGTCAGCCAGCTTAATACCCATTTTTCAGGTAACAGAAACCCTTTAACTGAAAAATAAAGCTTCATGAATATCTTCCCTTCAGCATCACATATGTTAGGAATTTTATTTTTGGTAGTGACATGGCAGTTGCACATTAAGGATAAGACAAATTTATCAATAACATGAGACATTTGATAAATGTGGAATAAAGTACACAGAGCAGACTCGAGCAAAACTGACATCAACTTTTCCCCTCATGATAAATCTACCCCATTATGTATTTGTTTTTTATGCGCTGTGTAAGATGTAACAAGTAAATGAAACATTGTTGCAGGTTGTGTTTATTTATGGCGGTTTTTATATTGTGTACACAGAGTTTGCTTCATGATAATGTTACCTTTTTTAAAGCCTGTAAGGCTCACCATACACTGCAGCCAGTGGTCAGATGAACAGGCTATTTCTCCTGCCTCCCTCTTAGGCCACTTTCACACTAGCGTTTTAGTTTTCCGGTATTGAGATTCGTCATAGGGGCTAAATACCGGAAATAAATGCTTGGTTTTTTTCCCCATACAAAACTGAACTGAACGGAATGCTCCAAAATGCATTCCATTCCGTTTAGTTGCGTTCCCAGACCGGAGAGCAAACCGCAGCATGTTGTAGTTTGCTTTCCGTCCTGGGATGCGGAGTAAGACGGATCCGGCATGACCCCCAATGCAAGATTTGCTAAGCAGATTGATAGATAGTTATATGGGAAAAGATTCTTTAAAACCTGTAAATTATACATTTAGATCTCTGCTTTTCTTAACCTCAGTTATACAGGGGGCCATCTTGCCAGTGAGTGATAGCATTCTTTGTGTAAGTGTGTATACAGAGAAAGCGGTCGGTCATTGACAGCGGTACACAGGGTGGTCTTATAAAGAGAATCTGTCAGCATAATCAACCCTATTAAGCCCGACACATTGTCTGATAGGGTTGATCATGCTGATAAAAACAATACCTCATTTGTGTCTGTACGATGCACTGTTTTAGAGAAAACGGTGCTTTTGTTAATATGCCAATTAGCTATTTGGAGCACCAAGGGGCCAGCCACAGCCGTTGGAGCACCAGTTTGTAAATACTCCGGCAGCCTTAACCACTCCCTCCACCCTTAAATCCCACTAGGTCTCTAGCCCTGTCGATTCAGGAAAGGGGGGGAGCAGCTAAGACTGCAGGAGTGTTCACAAACTGGTGCTACGAGTACTCTGGCCAGCCCCTTGGTACTGAATTTTTAACCACAAAACTATATGTCAATCTGCTCAGCTTTTCCTGCCCTATAACCTGTTGCCTGCAGATTACATGTTGACAGGTTCTCTGTATCTCTGCTCAGCTCCTCCTGCTCTATAACCTGCTGCTTGCAGATTAGGCTACTTTCACACTAGCGTTTTTTGCAGATCCGTCATGGATCTGCAAAAACGCTTCCGTTACAACAATGAAACCGCATGCATCCGTCATGAATGGATCCGGTTGTATTATGTCTTATGTAGCCATTGACTTACATTGTGTGTCAGGACGGATTAATCTTGCTCCTCACCACATCGCGGACAGAAAAAACACTGCTTGCAGCGTTATTCTGTCCGCGATGGGAGCGCAACCAAACGCATTTTGGTAGAAAGCGCAGATGGGGTGAGCTTCTTCTTCTATTAAACGCATTTTGGTGCATTCCGTTTTGTTCAGTTTTGTCCCCATTGACAATGAATGGGGACAAAACTGAAGCGTTTTCATCCGCTCTTGAGACCCTATGACGGATCTAAATAGCGGAATTTAAAACGCTTGTATGAAAGTAGCCTTACAGGATGACTGGTTCTTATCATATATCTATCTGCTCAGCTCCTCCTGCTCTATATCCTGCTCCCTGCAGATTACATGGTGACAGGTTCTTATCATATATCCATCTGCTCAGCTCCTCCTGCTCTATAACCTGCTGCCTGCAGATTGCATATTATGTGGTGACAGGTTCTTATCATATATCCATCTGCTCAGCTCCTCCTGCTCTATAACCTGCTGCCTGCAGATTACATGGTGACAGGTTCTTATCATATATCCATCTGCTCAGCTCCTCCTGCTCTATAACCTGCTGCCTGCAGATTACATGGTGACAGGTTCTTATCATATATCCATCTGCTCAGCTCCTCCTGCTCTATAACCTCCTGCCTGCAGATTACATGGTGACAGGTTCTTATCATATATCCATCTGCTCAGCTCCTCCTGCTCTATAACCTGCAGATTACATGGTGACCGGTTCTTATCATATATCCATCTGCTCAGCTCCTCCTGCTCTATAACCTCGTGCCTGCAGATTGCATATTATGTGGTGACAGGTCCTACTTAACTGATCTTGATGCCTCCTGGTCACGATTTTGTGTGTCTGACATGTTAATAAACGGTAATATATTTTTACAGTTGTCTGTGAATTCTGCCTAATTTTAAAGGTGTCAGTTTAACCCTTGTTTTCCCTCTCATTAGAGCACGTTTGACAACGCTGAATGGTACTACAGGCATGTTGACTCTCACGGTCTGAGCACAGAATATGAAGTCGCTGGTAAAGAGAACCGCGTTTTGATGTGTGGGTGGAAAGGTGAGGTTAAGGCTACTTCTTTATATACTGGAGAGTGAATCTGGATCGCACATCCTCAACAATATGCTTTTGATATTACGACTGTCTCAGCATAATTACGTGGCGAATCCGCCAAATTTGTAATACATAGTATGCTGTGCATAAGAGGCATTAGTTCACAGTTTGATCAAAAAGCATAAGCCCACTTTCCACGACAAGGATGCCTCTGCAAGTGGGAAACTACTCTAACCTATAAATGGCGCAGCCGTGCGCGGCGACCACCGGCGCCCCAGCACCGCACCAGCAACAGACAGCGGGACCCAGGAGCCGCACAGCAACCCCACTGTGCAGCAAAGCCTACTTGGCTCTGGGGCCCACCGCCCCGCCAGCACAGCACTGAGGCAGCAATGGCAGACACGCAGTACTGCACCATGTGAACGAGTGCAAAGAGCTCACCCAGTCACAACCCTCAGGAAATGCATCTGAGAGATAGTAGGAGTTTATAAACCCCTTGCCACTAAGGCTAATTAAAAACACCTAGTCCAAATGGGGAGGAGTGCTGACCCCCACTTAAGGCTACTTCTTTACTGACCTTTGCGTTGTGGTTTTGTATGCTCGTATGTCTTGAACCTCTCTGTTTTTTTCTTTTCTCCTTCTGACTTCACAGACTGTGACTGTTCCTGTAAAAGTCGATGCAAGCTACGAGAGCACCTGCGAAGCCACACGCAAGAAAAAGTCGTGTCTTGTCCAAACTGTGGGGGCATGTTTTCCAACAATACTAAATTCTATGATCACCTGAGACGGCAAACCTCTTTAGATCGTAAGTCTGACATCCACTAGTAATCTAAGATACTTCTAGATCCTTACTGAGAAAATCTTTACAGTACAGGTTGGTATTTTGTATGTATAGATACAATTTCGTTATGTTACAGGTAAGGCTACATGCACGCAACGTGAAAAACGGCCATGTGACGGCGGTGTTTTTGACACCCGTTTTCAAAACCATTGCAGTCTAAGGGGCTATTTCAATGTGACCCTTTTTAGATAGGAGTGCACCCATGTAAAGGCCATTAAAAAATGGGTACACTAGAACAATATGGCCTTTTAGGCAAACAAAACCTCATCCGCTTCCACGCACAGAGGTACAGTAGTCCCCACGCACTCATGCGGTCACATCATCATGATGAGCGTAGGTCCTTTTCCATCTGTGCATGCAAGTGGATGAGGTGAGTATTTTTTTTGCTAAAACTAAACATTACATCTGGGGGCCACTATGAGGGATATTATTACTGCAGGGGTCACTATGGGGAACATTATAGGCTACCATGGGGGACATCACTACTGCTGGGGGCGCCACTATGGGGGACATCATTACTGCTGGGGGCGCCACTATGGGGGACATTATTACTGCTGGGGGCGCCACTATGGGGGACATCATTACTGCTGGGGGCGCCACTATGGGGGACATCATTACTGCTGGGGCGCCACCATGGGGGACATCATTACTGCTGGGGGCGCCACTATGGGGGACATCATTACTGCTGGGGGCGCCACTATGGGGGACATCATTACTGCTGGGGGCGCCACTATGGGGGACATCATTACTGCTGGGGGCGCCACTATGGGGGACATCATTACTGCTGGGGGGCGCCACTATGGGGGACATTAATAAAAAGTTATGTTTTTAACTGCCATGAACAATAGGTGCAAAACGGCCATTAAAAACGGACAGAAAATGGATCCACAATTGGTTGAAAGATCGCCACGAAAAACTGACAAATTGTCCATTTTTAACAGAAGATTTTTTTCACTGTTGTGTGCATGTAGCCCAAAAATCTACAAATCAAATAAACTATTTCAAAGAAAGACGTAGCTACCAAATAATTCACAATGCAGCATGGTTCCCAAACAATATCCTCCCTCCCTAGCAGCTGGGACTGAACGCGATGGAGGTCCATGGTTATACATGCTCCAGCCTTGTGACTGCTAGAGATGCAGCTCCCATGTCTTCAGCCTTGGGCTGTGTCTGCCGTCCTGTCAGCCCGCACATATTCACGTTCCTCCTTCACGCTGTCAGGCTAAACAAATCACTAATCGAGGGGGATGAACAGACGGTTTATGGGCATGTTCACTCTGCGGTTTTTATCCCCATCTGGTGCTTTTCTCTGCCACTTACAATAGGCTTCCCATTGAATTCCACATCACGGAAGAAAAGGATTGACTGTCAGTTCTTGCTTCAGAGACCTCTGGGAGTAGGCACACGGGGAAAGGCCACAGTGAATGGTGACAATTTGCTGTGGATTCAATAGTTTGTAAACTGCAAAACACTGGGCAAAAAAAATATATAAATAAATTCCACATTTTTTTTCAATATTTGCTACACCATATGGGTATTTAAAAAAAAATGAAAACACTTTATTTAGAAAAAAGGCATCCGTCACCACATTTATCAGAATTAACCCTCATGCACACGTCCGTGCTCAAATCCATGAGAAGGTGGTCAGTGATGCATCCGTGAAGGATCCGTGTTGGGTCAGTGTGTCCGTTTTTACTGTCCGTGTGTCATCCGTGTTTCACTGACTTTAACTGTTTCTCTGGATCCCGTCTCCTGCAGCGAGAAGTGTAACGCTTCTGTCTCCTCATTTTAGCGATCATTGGGGTCTCTGCATTCGAACTCCCACCGTTTAAAACCTTTTAATAACAATTAAAGTTAAATGAAAAAAATAAATAAAAAAAATTGCACAGTAGAAAAGAAAAAAAGAAAATTAAAATGTCCCTGTACTTTAAAAAAATCTTTTGATGTCATAGTACAGTGCAAACTCCAGCTGTAGTAAAACTACAACTCCCAGCATGCATTACTTGCATCTATGGGAGTTCAAAGAATGGCCAAGCTAGTGTGCATGCTGGGAGTTGTAGTTTCTCTGGGAGGTTGCAGAAACTGAACTAAGATTTATCAAAGTACAGGGACACTTTTTTTTAATTATTTTATTTAACTTGAATTATTATTATATTTTTAGTCCCACTTTGGTGACTAATGTGATCACTGCTACTAAAGAATTATTGCCGGTCAGTAAAAAAATAATATAATAATCCTGTCACATATCAAGTGAACAGAAGACAAGCAAAATAAAAATGCATCGGCTGCTGAGATTTAGAGACTCTTATAGTAAAAAAAAAAATAATTAAATGAGGTGTCCCAAGTTAGTTGTGTATATATTGTATAGCGTCTATGGATGGAGGAGCTGTGCAAATCTTACTGAGTCGCAACGGCCAAGAAAGCGGGTGTCTTCAACTTCTCAACAGTTCTGGCAATCGTGTGTAGTTCCACACTGTATGTGTACTCACTATTTCCACATTAAGGCGTACACTCGCTGCATACATAAATGACATGAAAACATACGGTACATACAGACGTACCTCGTACACACAGACCGACTCATTACATGCTCTTATGTACGTACCTAGCACTCGGTGGGAGGCTGTGCTGATACATATGTCAGTGGCTGGTTATAATAGTTACTTGCTTCCCTCCCGGGTCCCGGGCAGTCATTCAGTATGCCCTCTTTATTACTCACCATTGTAGTCAGGACTGCTCCGGATTTATCATTTCTTTGTCTTCCCTTTACACTACCTGCAGAACATAGGTTCCAGTGCACACATTGCTCCAAGAGATTTGCGACAGAACGCCTGCTGCGGGACCACATGCGCAACCATGGTACGTGTTCGATTATATATTAGGCTACTTTCACACTTGCGTTGTTAATTCCGGTATTGAGATCCGGCAGAGGATCTCAACGCCAAAATTCAACGGATCCCTTTTGATTTTGCACATCAGGATGCATCCGTTTCGTTAGGATGCGGTTGTGCGAGATCAGAATGGAAAAAAATCCGTTATTTTAGGCTCCTAAATAAACAAAAAAAAAAAAACACAAAACGTAATTCTGACGGAACGAAAGACATCCTGATCGGATCTCTTTCCTTTCAGAATGTATGTGGACCAAACAGAAACACAAGTGTGAAAATAGCCTTATAAATATGTTACTATTTTCAATTTTTTTTGCATCAGAGCTTAAAGGCTATGTACACCTTTGGGGACAGATTTCTTTTAATGATTGCATTTGAGGCTAAAAATAATTTTTTCAATTGGTCTTTTGTGAAAATATTGAGCCATTCTGTGACAAAGGGTCAACTGTTTTTCTAGCTGTGTGCATCCTACTTTCACTTTGTGTGTTAAGCCTTATCTCTAAACTACTGAGAGGTCATAAACACTTATTTAAGCCACATTCTTATCAGTAAGATAAGGATTGAGCTTTGAGTGTTTATAACAGGGATCAGCATAAAAGGGGGTCAGTCAGGACATCCCAATGTGCAGGTGCACGCTGCCATGGCTAGAAACACAAAGGAAAAAAGGACAATGCAACAGCGCTCTGCAGACACAAATAAAGTACAACAATGCCGTAATTATAGAAAACATTCTGGTGCTAATGCTACGCTTATATTACAAATTGGAGATTCTTGGCAAATACATTTTGTACAAAATTTGGGCCCGTCTGCCACATATCAAGGCGATCTCTGTAAGACGGGAACCTAACACTAAATACTACCGGTTATGTGCCAAAATGGCCACCATAAAAATTCATGGAGTGCAGGTTCCACATGCATGCTGGGTCCGCTCTATACTTCTCCTGGTGCCAAATGACTTCCAATAAATACAATGAGAGCAGGCTACAGCTTTACCCTGGGTTCAGACCTGAGCGTTCTTAAAACGCGCGTATTTCAGCGCGTTTTTGCAAATGGGAAACGCGCGTTCTTGTGATTGACTACTGTGGTGTCAATCACAAAACGCGCGACAAACGCCCCAAAAAAAGCTCAAGTACTTGTTTATGCGTCGGGCGTTTTACAGCGCGTTCAAACGCGCTGTAAAACGCTCAAGTGAGAACCAGTCCCATAGGAAAGCATTGTTTTTCATGTGTTGACCGTTTTACAGCGCGTTTGAACGCGCTGTAAAACGCTCAGGTGTGAACTTAGGGTCAGGCTAGGGCTACACGACGACAATAAGTTGCGCGACACATAGGGCACAACTACACTGCAACATTTGTTGCTCAACAATTTTTATAATTAGTCTATAGTGTCGCAGTGCGACATGCTGCGACTGCAACCCGACGGACGCAGAAAAATCCATTTTGGTGCGACAAGTGTTGTCGTGTAGCCAGCGCTCCAGATGGCGACCAAAATGGTCGCAAATGCGACCAGGAATTTGCAAATGGCGACAAGACTTTTAAGTCTTATCGCCATTTGCGACTTGTCCCACCTCCGCGCGGCAGCTTTAAGGGAGAAAAAAAACTCTCTTTAGCAGACGCGCCACGCTCGGCACGTCTGCTGAGCCCAGCCCCCGACATCCAGCCTGCTCTGCCAGCCTGTAGTGGCTCGTCCTTGGCCCCGCCCCCTCACAGAGCCCGGGAAGAGAGCGCGCTTGGGAGCACTGACAGAGACCTGCAGAAGGACGGCCGGATGCTTGGGTCAGTGCCTCCCCCCCTCCAGCTCCGTACATGTGAGTCCTGTGACAGTGTGGCTCCTCTGCCCCCTCTGCAGAAGGACTGCCGAGTCCCAGCATCATTGCCTCCTGCAGTCATCCGGCTCCTGACGTGAGTTCTGTGACACTCAGTATGGCTCCTGCTGCCCTCCCTTCCCCCCTTGTTCAGACTAGTAAGGTTTTTTTTTTCCCCCCCAGTTGTTTAAAGTTTAACCCCTTCAGCTCTTCATTTAGCCAGTGAGTCTCAGCCAGCACCATAATGTCCATTTACTTATAATTAGGACATGCTGTAAGATTTAGCATTGAGAAGTCATACTTGTCTATGCTAAATCCTTAGTAGGTGGTGTCAGTAGTTAGCACAAGAAAGTGTTCTGCCCCTGCCTGTATTGCGGCCCACAAACAGCACTTCCGCAATACACCGGCAGCAGCCCGCGTGCACTCTGCATCACGGATGCGAACCCATTCACTTGAATGGGTCCGCAATCACGAAAATGCAGAATGGAAGCACAAATTAGAACGCCATATAAGCACAGTCATAGTCAGCTCTCATTAACACATCAGTGTTTGGTCAGTGATTTCTATCAGTGATTGTGAGCCAAAACCAGGATTGGATCCTCCACAGACATAAAGTATAAGGGAAAGATCTGCACCAGTTCTGTGTTTAAAGCCGCACCTGGTTTTTGCTCAAAATCACTGATGGAAATCACTGACCGAACACTGATGCCTCATTCACACAGTCAGTCTTCGGTCAGTGATTTCCATCAGTCATTTTTAGCCAAAACCAGGTGCAGCTTTAAACACAGATCAAGAGCAGATCTTTCCCTTATACTTTATGTCTGTGTAGCATACACGCCTGGCTTTGGCTCACAATCACTGATGGAAATCACTGACCAAACACGGACGTGTGAATGAGGCTATTTTTTTTTATATCATAATTATGTATGTATTTAAATTTGGCGACTAAAATTTTTATTTGGCTCCTAAATTTTTCAGTTTAGGAGCCAATGGCTCCTAGGGATTTTTTTTTGTCTGGAGCCCTGGTAGCCCGAGCCTTATACTTACTCTAATTAAAAATCAGCCTATGGGGCAGACAGGCTAGTCAGGGGTGCAAGACCAACTGCAGTCAGCCACACCTCCAGTACAACTGCAAAAAAAAGGGGGTCAGTCAGCACATCCCAATGTGCAGGTGCACGCTGCCATGGCTAGAAACAAAAAGAAAAAAGGACAATGCAACAGCACTCTGCAGACATATAATAAGACGGGAACCTAACACTAAATACTACCTGTTATGTGCCAAAATGGCCACCATAAAATTCAGGGAGTGCAGGTTCCACTTGTTTTGCAGACGGGCCCAAATAATTTTGTACAAAATGTATTTGTCAAGAATCTCAAACTTGCAAAATAAGTAGCATTAGCACCAGAATGTTTTCTATAATTATGGCATTATTGTACTTTGTGTTTGCAGAGTGCTGTTGCATTGTCTTTTTTTCTTTATAACAGGGATCAGCAACCTCAGGCACTCCAGCTGCTGTAAAACTACAATTCCCAGCATGCTCCATTCACTTCTATGGGAGTTTGGTGAAGAGCAGAGCAAGTATGCATGCTGGGAGTTGTAGTTTCACAACAGCTGGAGTGCCGGAGGTTGCCTACCCCTGGTTTATAAGGTCAGAGAGCAGGAGCCTGTTAGCTCCCTGCCTGACTGTCACGATTGGGAGTGGGGGGAAAACTCCCCACCGTATAGTGTAGGGATACCGGACAGCAACTAGGCCTGGACACCAGGAACAGGTCACCTCCTAAAGCCACCCTAATCCTCACCCTGACTCCTAACCTTATGAGCGGACCCAGATGGTAGGACGGCTCATATCTCGGACCCAGAGTCACCCTGCAATAAGAACAGGGGTGAGACGACCTGTTCTTCCCGTTCACCAAACTGGACACAGCACAAAACAACAAATACGGAATCCAGCAAAGCAGTAACTGCCTGGACCCCCATGTGGACAGGATGCATGGCGGCCCCAGGCAGAGCTGCTCACCCTGGAGCCCTCTCACCGAAGGCACAGATACACAGGGAGATGTCTATCATCCATGCAGGACAGAGCAAACACCATAGACAGACCAGAAATGGAACACCAAACTAGACATAACAACACCCACCCATACATAAACAACACCATACATATAAACGGATAGTGAAGGGAAGGTAGGGTAGGAGACAGAGAGGACATCGGGGAGACATCGGTGGCCCTCAAGGACTGGGCAGAAAGATCACCCGGGACAGAAACATAGCACCAACAAAGGCTGGAGGACAACTGACTCCAGCCTACAAGCCACAGGCAATATAAGCACCTAGTGACCACACCCAACCAGATAGTTAACCCCACGAGCACCAGACAGGGGAGGAACCAGGAGAAAGGGAGCAAAGCACACACATGCTGAATAAACAACACGTTGCCCCTGGCAACCAGCATGCATGGCTAAGGTGTCACGGCGAACAACAACAATACCGTGACACTGACAGAGCAGAGAAAATTCAGATCCTGCTAGTAGAGCATCTCAGCTCTGTACAGAGAAAAGGACTCCATTTTTTTTTTAAAACAAAGACCAATTGAAAAAATGATTTTTAGCTCATAATGAGTACAATGCAATAAAAAAAAAATTTCCCCTAAAGGTTTACATAGCCTTTAACATTTTTTGAGATGATATATTAATGGATTAAGCAGGTTTTCTGGGTTATAGATACTGATGATCTATTCTTAGATTTAGGTCAGGGACGGGCAAACTGCGGCTCTCCAGCTGTTGCAAATCTACAACTCCCAGCATGCAAAGACTGCTTACAGCTATCAGCCTACAGCAGGGCATGGTGGGAATTGTAGTCAACAGCTGGAGAGCCGCAGTTTGTCCATCCCTGGGTTAGGTCATCAGTATCAGATTGGTGGGTGTCTGACACCCAGTACCACATCTGGGCAGTTGTTCTCAGCAGTCGCTGAAAACTGTGCAGGCTCTGTCCACTGTCTAGTGTCTGGCACCAGTGTACTGCAGCTGAGCTGCCATTCACTTGGGATCTGCAGTACCCCGGCTCGGCCACTACACAGTGCAGCAACCTTCTGCTTTCGGCTCCTTCCACTGTATAGTCTTCAGTGTCGGCAGCTGTCCGAAACAGCCGATCAGTAGGGGAAGGGGTTTCGGGTGTCAAACCCCCTACTGATTTGATGTTGATGATCTATCCTGAAGATAGGTCATCAATATTTAAGTTCCAGAAAACCTCTACAACATCCTTCCACACCCACCAGACTGTGCAAGCTTCTCCCTATAGGTAGTCATCATAAGAATTCAGTATTCTCTTTGTACAGACCAGGGATGCTCAACCTGCGGCCCTCCACCTGTTTCAAAACTTCAGTGCCCAGCATGCACTGATGGCTGTATGCTGTCCAGGCATGATGGGAGTTGTAGTTTTGCAACAGCTGGAGGGCCGCAGGTTCCAGTGCACGCATAAAACGGGAAGCATTTCTTGCTCACGTCATAACCTCAGCTCCTCTCTGTTTTGCAGTGAATCATTATAAGTGCCCCTTGTGTGATATGACCTGTCCACTTCCTTCTACCTTACGGACCCATATCCGCTTCCGACACAGTGACGAGCGCCCATATAAATGTCAGCATTGTGAGTACAGGTGAGTCCTCAAGTGTTCAGAAACAGTACATCCATACTAAGCACTGCGAAAAACGACTATCAAGTGTGAGTATGAAGTCCCTCCTGAGTGTGCTGCGGCCATCTTTCTTCCTGCAGCGTGCTCCCAACAGAGACTAATGGCAGATCACTAAATGGTTCGGAGGTCGAGTTCTGGTTAGTCCCTGTACCTCAGAGACCCAAATATACAACTTGTATAGCAAACCTAGCTCTCTAGAACACAATAATTGATATGTCAGATATTTAATAACTTTTTTTTTATTTATACTATTTTTAATGTTTTTTTTTTTTTTGTTTTTTTTTTTTAAACACCATTTCATATTCCTACCGCTAGGGTTGAGCAAACTTGTGTTTTAAGTTCGGCGTCCAAAGTTTGGGTTATCGAAGAATCCCGTTATGGATTCCGCTACCCCGGACCATAACAGAATTTGGAAACCATAACGGGCCATTGTGGTCTCCAAATTTCGTTATGGTCCGTGGTAGCGGACTCCATAGCGGGATTCTTCGATAACCCGAACCCGAACTTTGGACGTCAAACTTAAAGAAAAAAATTACAAACTTGTAAAACAGAAAAACAATAGTGAGACATGGGGCCAGATTTATGGATAGTGTCATACTTTACACTGTCTAAGAACTCAAATCACATTCTTAATACTAGACATTTTTACCATTCTAGCTCGTGGGCCTTTGTAAATTTGGAGTATCGGAAATACTGCACCAGATTTAAGCTAGAATTCTGTTTATGTGCCATAAATTTGTCCCTGCACCAGAATTTTCTTACCCCCAAAAAATTGTATCCGTGCACCAAAAATACTGTCTAGTGTGTTTTACGCCACCTATAAATTGGTGTAGTTTAACTCTAAAAATGTGCCAAAACTATGGCACATGGAGGTGCAATTAGCTCACGCCTCTTTCCTGCAGAGCCACACCCATTTTCTGGAAAGCTGCAGCCCCTTGCCGGATGGGGCACCCCCTGGTGCTTAACCTTTTTTGCCTACCACCGCACGACTTTATACATGGCGGTGGTAGGCTCTTATTTGTAATCCGACGCATAAAAGCGCCAGGTTACATAGCTCTCCGCTGTCATTAGACAGTTGCGGTCACAGTGAGCCGTGCCCAGACCAGCAGAAGCGGTCTCGCTGTGTGGCATCCTTGTAGCACCCTGCTACAAGGATCCATCGAAGTGTAAAAATGTAAAAGCCAGCGGGTTACATCAAGAAGAGCGCCCCCCTGCTGGCTGTAAGATTAACTGTGAGCCTGGAAGGAGGAGTTAATTCACTTAAAAAAAAAAAAAAAGTAAAAATAAGAAACTCATTAAAACATTTTATAAAAAATGAAATAAAGAAAATACAAAAATTAAAAAGTTATAGTAATAGTTACCAATATTAGCAATAGTATTGCAGATTACGTACAAACACCCCCGCTTGGTTCTCTTCATAGGCCTAGATAAAGATGTCCATATAAGAGTCACTACATGGGCGGTCTCTGGTCAGAGTCATCTGGGTCCGACCGAGAGAGTTAAGCGAGACCAAGCATCTGTTTTATATTAAAAATGACAGGCCCTGAGTAGTGTTGAGCGAACTTGTTTTTTAAGTTCTGCGTCCAAAGTTCAGGTTCGGGTTTTCGAAAAATCCCGCTACCACGGACCATAACGGAATTTGGAAACCATAACGGGAATCTTCGATAACCCGAATTTTGGAAGCAGAACTTAAAAAACAATTTCGCTCAACTCTAGTCCTGAGTTATCATGCCTTTACTCCAGAATTCCGGCCTCAAAAAGACATGAAATGAGGCTTTTGCGACTTTTTGGACTTATCTGTAAAAATGTAGCTACTTTTTGCAATTTACATCACTCCAGTGTTGAACTATGGATGGGCATGGATAGCTATGTTAATGCGCTTCACTCCAGATTTATCACCTTTTTCATTCAGAAAAAATAAAATAAAAAAATATATTTATTGGTTTTAGCAATTGTATAGTGGAATTTGTGTGTGTCGATTCGAACACTTCGTTTTAATGCTGTCTGAGACCTGTCTCTGTACAGCATTAAAGCATAGTGGCTTCTTGGAGGCAAAATCCGTTTCACCCAAAGTCGCGTGAGGCTTCGGTGAATGAATTCAGTATTCACTTCTGCATCTTTAAAAACATTTAAAATTAGCAATCCGAGATACCGGCCGGTACCAAACCCGACTTTGGATTCCAAATTTTACCTATTTTTAAAGATGTAGAAATGAATACTGAATGCATTCACCGAAGTCTCGCCCGACTTCGGTCGAAACGGATTTTGCCTCCACGACGGCGTTACAATTTAATGCCGTACGGAGACAGGTCTCAGACCGCATTAAAACGAAGTGTTAGAAGGCATCGACTTTGTATCTACAATCCGAAGGTCGATTCGCTCAGGCCTAGCTGTGACCTTTTACCTATTGTGAACGGTTCATCCCTTGTTATCTATATACAGGTGTTATGTTTCTGCTGAGAAGTGATCTCCTGTTCCATGTGCGCTTGACAGCTGAAGACATCTGTGTTGGTCCCATGTTTATATGTGCCCGCATTGCTGAGAAAAATGATGGTTTATAATATGCAAATTAGCCTCTAGGAGCAACGGGGGCGTGGCCATTACACCTAGAGGCTCTGCTCTCTCTGTAACTGGTGCGCCCTCTGCACTTTGACAGGGCCAGGCAGTGAAAATGTCTTTACACCTGGATTTCTTGATATCATGTATTTGTATTTTTTTCTACTTTTATATCTGACATTTGCTCTTTTATAGCTGCAAGAATCTGGTTGATCTTAGGAAACATTTGGACACACATAGCAAGTTGCCCGCCTATTGTTGTGAATATGAAGACTGCAGCTTCACCGCCCGCTCCCTCTGCTCCGTCAAAGCGCATTACAGAAAAGTGCACGAGGTAACTGGGGTCATTGTGTGGAGAATTCGCATTTTAAAATTTTCAGGACTTGTGTAAAGTGTTTTTTTTAGAGCAAAACATTTATTTCCTTGCATATCTTATCATTATCTTTTTCATTTTGTCAGTACTATACCATTGTAAATGAAATGCAAAGTATTGTCCTTCTGTAGCAGTCAAAAAAGATAAATCTCCTATACATAGAAAACCCATGTCAGTTTACTGCTGCTGTGAGAGGGGTATGTTATCTGAAGGGTTATCCTCATGATAATAGTGTGTGTAGGACCATTAAAAGTGCTGTAGCTTTGTTGTTCTCTTGACCGGCCTAGATAAAGATGTCCACATAAGAGCATTGCATTGATTAGTGTAACATGTGATGCTCTTATTGAGTCACTAGAGGGGGTGCTCTCCAGTCAGTGATATGGGTCTGATTGAGAGAGTTAAGCGAGACCCAGTCAGTGATATGGGTCTGATTGAGAGAGTTAAGCGAGACCCAGTCAGTGATATGGGTCTGATTGAGAGAGTTAAGTGAGACCCAGTCAGTGATATGGGTCTGACTGAGAGAGTTAAGTGAGACCCAGTCAGTGATATGGGTCTGATTGAGAGAGTTAAGCGAGACCCAGTCAGTGATATGGGTCTGACTGAGAGAGTTAAGTGAGACCCAGTCAGTGATATGGGTCTGACTGATAGAGTTAAGCGAGACTGTTTGTCAAACCATCCATTTTATATTGTTATCATGCCTTTACTCCAGAATTCTGGATTCAAAAAGCCACAAAATTAGGCCTTTGCAACTTTTTGGACTTACCTGCTACTTTTTGCCTCTTTACATCCATCACACCAGTTTTGCAATATGGATGGGCATGTTAATGCTGCTTCATTCCATATTTATCACTGAGACTTCAGATAGTCCCCTCATTATAAATTGCCCACACAGAACATATTTAGGTAGTTATGAAATGTGATTAAAATTTTTTTTGGGTGGAAGTGTTCTAGGTCTGAGGTACTTGACCCACTGCTTACCATTAAAGTGTAACCGCCATGTTTTCATCAAAAAATCTATTTTAGCATATGTTACTCCTGCTGCAGCATTATGCATAAAGCATTCTTTAGTTTCTTCACATACCACTGTTTTCCTTGAGTTTTTCCCTTAGTTACGGCTGTTTAAACATTTACAATATGAGGACCTTCTCAAGATGGCTCCTCTGCCAGTTCTCTGAGGCCAAAACTGCTTTCCCTCACTTCTCATACACACTTGCTGTAGCCAGCAGCTCCCTGCCAGCCAATCAGATTGGATTACTGAGAGACACGCCTCCTCACTCTGAAGGCATGCAGTGTGAAGGACCGCCCCTCTGTCTTCTGTTTATACTAAAAGGAAGACAGACAAGCCCTAGCAACAGTCTTTTAAGGGACCGGTGAAAAGGGACATTAATGAAAGATGTCGTTCTAAGGTAATTACTGATTTTTTGACAATCATTGACAGACTAACTCATGGTATACATGCCGAGCTGTAATAAACTGGCAAATAAAAAAAATATGACACTTACACTTTAATGACCCTACTGCATAAAGGTGTTTTGTGGGAGTTTTGGTGTCTGATAAATGGAGTCCAATGCCCCGAGACCCCTGCCGATCGTCTGTTTTGAGAAGGCACCGTTGCTTGCAGCAGCGCCACGGCATTCTCTCAACTCACCAAACAGCGCCATACATTGTATAGCGGTTATGCTTGGTATCACAGCTCAGCCTCATTTACTTATGAGCTGCGCCTAGGCCACGTGACTGATAAACGCGTGGTCACTGGCCTAGGAAAAGCTGAGAGTAGGCCGCAGTGCTACTGTGAACTCTGTGCCTTTTCAAACAACTGATCGGCGGGGGTCAAGAGGTAGGTCATCAGTATAAAACGCCCTGGAAACCCCTTTAAGGTTCCTTCACGTGTTCCTCTGTGTCATTCTCTTAAAGGGATTGTCCCAGAATGACAACTTATCACCTATCCTCAGGATAGGTGATATATGTGTCATCAGTGTAAGTCAGACTGCTGAGCCCCCCCACCGATCACGAGAATGGACTTCCCATATTCCATATACGAATGGAGCACTGGTTAAGCATGTGCTTTGCCGCTTCATTCAAAGTATGAGACTGCTGAAGATAGCAGGAATGGTTTAGTGAATAAGCTGTCATTCTTGGACAACCCCTTTAGGTCCCTCTGTGACTACTAAGAACATCTTTTTGGGCCAGAAAACCCCTCAGTGCTCCTTGAAGTTGCACTCACTATTAAAGGGGTTGTCTAGGATTGGAAAAATATGGCTGCCTTGTTTCAGCAATAGCGCCACAACTGTACACAGTATGTGTGTGGCATTGCAGCTCTGGGCCATTCACATCAGTGGGGCTGCAATATCAGACACCCTGGTGTGGTGCTGTTTCAGGAACAAAGCAGTTGTGTTTTTCTAATCCCAGACAACCCCTGATATGGTGCTGTTTTTTGGAAGAAAACGGGCTCTATCATCCGAGTCATTAGGGGACACAGCAAAGACCTTGGGTATAGCTGCTGCCACGCGGGCACTAAGCAAAAAGTGTTAACTCCTCTCACCAGCTGTACCTCTCCTGCGGGCACTGAGCTCACCAGTTTTGGCTTAGTGTCCATAGGAGGCAGATATCTGCTCTGCAGGTCTTGCTTTTACACACACTTGGGACCAGGGTGGAATTATTCCCTGTTTTATCCACCTCGCAGTACAGCGGGATGCCCCCCTGCCCTCCCCAGTAGCTAGGACAGAAGAAAAGGTGACCAAATCCTCCACCACCTGCCAGCCCTGGGCCTTCTCTACCTCTGGCTTAGGTCCTGCCCCACAAAGGGAGAGATTTGGGAGGCTGAAGGATCCTGCTGGAGCCAAGGCCAGACAAGGCCTTATCATTCAGGGAATGGGAATCCGGAGAGTGAGGGAGCACCCCCCAAAATCCCACCCGCCACCACCTCTGCCTTCTGCAGCTTGGCTGTAGCACAACTGACCCCAGCAAGCCTGTTCCCTCCTGCAGCTATAAGGCACCACTGTCCCCTGCAAGCCCGGTCCACTAGCCCAGCAAGTTCGAGACCGGTGGAGAGGTTCTGCAACAGCCACTACAGGAATCTTTGCCGGACTTACCCCTTTGCGCCCCTTGGCCCCCACCATCTTCCTTGTTGGTGCATTCTCAGTGGTTGCATCCCTTCTGGGGTGGCCGCTGCTTTTCCCTTTCAGGCGTTCGTGTGCCGTCTCGGGCTTTCCATAGTCCCACGCTCCTGCGTTTTCCCCGCACTCTGTCATTCTGGCCGGAAGCCCTTCCAGTTGGCCCCACTCCTACTTGAGGTCCCGGCTTTGCAACCTTCCAGCCCGCGTTGGGTGAGGTGGGAACCATCCTTTGGGCGTGAAAATTTTGCACCCATAAGCTCTCCTCCTCCAGGAGCCTGCTGGTTTCTGCCCCCTTTCATATAAAAAAAAATATATATATGCGGCCCAGTTAACCCCTGGTTCGTTTTCACCTCTTCCACAGGTGGAGTAATTACACCACCTTTGGATATTGACGCATGGACCCACGACAATGGTCCGTCCATCCGATGCCTTCGACGAAATCTGCAACAGATGAGGGATGCCGGAAGTCGTCCTGATGGCATGGCAGGCTAAACAACAAGGTGCCATTCTTCGTGACCCCCGAGTGTCAGTGACACACACCCTGGTGATTCCCTAGCATAGGTCCAAGCTGCTATAGATATTACCCCCCTGCCGTTGCTCCGCTGGGTTCTCAAGGCAGAAGGCATCAAAGCATTGTGGTACGGTTGTGGTATGCCGATCTGGTAGCTCTGCTAGTGGATGCCCCGTGGGCACTACCTCTCAGAGAGGATCCCGTCTCCCAAGGTCCGATCTTCCACCCGCATTCAGACATACTTCGTTTGACGACGTAGTAGTTAAAACCACATTGTTCAGTGATCGTGGAAAGTCACCTTTCTTGTGACCATCACATCGATACGGTGAATGTCTGAGATTGCAGCGCTCTCGGCTAAGCAATCATTTCTGACTCTGCATCAGGACAAGTTCGTCCTTAGACTAGTTTTCCCCTTTTTGCCAAGGGTGGTCTCCTCTTTCCATCTGAATGAGCAGATAGTTCTTCCTTCTTTCTGTCCAGCCCCAGCCCACTCCAAGGAGGAAGCACTCCACACCTTGGATGTGGTCCTAACGCTTAAAATCTAGCTGGACAGAACAGCGTCTTTTCGCAAGTCGGACTTCCACTTTGTAGTTCCTGATGGTCCTCGGTGAGATCTGGCGGCCTCCAAGTCCACTATCGGTCACTGAATCAGGACATCTATCAGCGTGGCTTATCATTCCAAGGGCAGAGCACCATCTCTTCTGTGACGGCCCATTCCTCCAGAGTGGTTGGCCACTCTTGGGCGGTATGGCACAAGGCCTACCCTTGGCAAGTGTGCTGGGCAGCTACGCGGTCTTCCATACACATTTTTACAAAGTTCTATAGGGTGTTCGATGGGGCTCTTGGTCGCAGGATACTGCAAGCAGTGGTGCATTGACAGCACTTATGCTGCTCAAGTTATTTCTTTGTCTTCCCACCCATAAAGGGCGCTCTAGAACGTCCCAAGGTCTGCGCTGTGTCCCCCAATGACACAGATGAGAAAAAATTATTTTTTTGTTACTCATGGTAAAATCCTTCTTGTCTCGTTCATTGGGGGACACAGCAAAGACCTTGGTTACCGCTGCTGCTATTAGGAGGTGGACACTAAGCAAAAGTGTTAAGTCCTCCGACCAGCTATACCCCTCCTGTGGGCAGTGAGCTCATCAAAAATTTGTAATAAGGAAAATAACCCTATGTAACCAATGACATATCTGAACCAACCGGAAAACAACCCAAGAAAGGTAACAATGCACAGTGCACAGATAATGTACAAAGGGGGGGTTGTGCCGTATCCCCAGTGAACAAGACGAGAGATTTTACGAGGAGTAACAAAAAATTCAATTTTTCCCTGAGGAATTCTGAACAAATCCTTTGATAGTTGTCAGACTAGGATGGGTTGTCATGTGAGCATGCCTACTCCAGGTGTTCTGTCCTCCTTATGTGTGAAGGTACATAGCTTGACAGACAGCTGAACCTTTCCCACCAATGGCTTGACAACGGAGCAACATCCAACTTGTCTTTATTGCAAGGATATATAAGTGGTGAAACTGGGGAACAGAAAAACAATGCACTTACTAATGGGGTCTGACATATAGCAATGCATATAATACATTTCTGTGCATAGCACTGCACATACAAACACAGATTCAAAAGATGCAGATAGACATCCAGGAGGGTATATAGAGAGAAACAGCAGCATGTTATCCTATCTGCATAACATGCATGGTCCCTAGCTGCTAACTGTAAGCTGCAATAAAATAGAGGAAAAAGATATGCAAATACATATGCAAACAGGCTGTAATGTGGCTGTGACATACCAACGATGCTACCGTGAGCTGAGATGTGGAGGATGACTCCAGGGACTTCGAAACCATGTGCTAACCTCTGGAAAATGGCTGTGAAATGAGGAAAATGGCTGCTATGTGCAGGAATGATAAAGTCACTAAGTTCATGGGTCACAAGTTATGGAAGCTGAAGTAGACCAAACTTCTAGTATGAATAGCTGCAATTGTATGTAAAACGGCCACTAGAGGGTGCTGTTACACAATCAACAGAGAATTATACATAAAGCATATTAACTATACATGAAAAACTATGAATAAATTAACAATAAACTTGCTGAAGGCATGGCACCAGGCTTGTAACGCCAATGATTGATAACTCAGTGACTACTCCTCCCACTGGGTTTGCTATAAAGATTTACTGAGAAATGTCATGCAATGCTTACCCTTCACATAGGCTGTTCTTTCTCGCCCCTTCCCTGCTTCCTAGGGGGATTCAGCTCCCAGGTACAAGTGTCACATTTGTGAGAAATGCTTCACCCGTGGAAACAACCTGACTGTTCACTTGCGTAAGAAGCATCACTTCAAGTGGCCGTCTGGACACCCTCGATTCAGGTATGCGATACTGTTATCCATCTGTCATATCCGTTCACATTGTACGATGCTGATCCCCCACTTCCATGATGAGGGTTTATTCACCCAACATGGTCATGTCTGTGGAGACGGCAAGGGACACATAGATAATATGTTCCCTGCTAACCTGTGCCCCCATGGTAAAAAATAAATCCTAAACGCATTAAAAAAATATACTGTATTTTTCGCCCCATAAGATGCCCCCCCCCCCCTAAAAGTGGGGGCAAATGCCCCTGCGTCGTATGGGGCGAATACTAATGAGTACTTCCATTATGGAAGTGCTTATTAGTACCGGAGGACCGGGAAGTGGTGAAGGCTCTGTACTCACCGCTTCCTGGTCCTCGGCTGTCGGCTGTGCAGGGCTGCGCACAGCGTGAGGGCGCAGGATGAAGAGGATCGCAATGGTGAGGAGCGGTGGCGTCCAGTAGCAGGAGAGGTAAGTGGTTTTTTATTTATTTTACTTGCGCTGATGGCTGGGGGCTGACATATGGCTAAGGGCTGATGGCTGACATGAGGGCTGATAGATGGCTTAAGGTTGGAGGGTTGATCTGAGGCGTTGAGGGCCTGATCTGAGGTCTCATTGACATTGGGGTCTTATGGGGACTGTAAGCGGAGGTCTGATTAACATTGGGGGTCTGATTGCTGGTCTGACCTGAGGTGTAATGGAAAATATTATCTTATTGGGCGAAAAATACAGTCATTTTTTCTTGGTCTTTACAGAGAGGGTTATTCTGGTTAAAGAAATATATCCCCTATGCACAGGGGATATAACTATTAGATCAGTGGGGGTCTAACCACTGAAATGGCCGGAGCGGCTGGTTGGAAGTGTGCACCGTCACTACATTCATTACTGTGGGGGCAACGGAGATAGCCGACCTGTGGATGGGGGATAACTTTCTCTAACTGAAATACCCCTTTAATTGTTTTATTTTAATGTATTTATTTTCCCCATTTTTCTGGCTCACTCACGTATTCAGGAATTGATTGACAGGGTTTTCAGTGTAGATTTTTTTTGACGAAGACCATTTAAGATCTGCCTCCAGTGCAAATCCATCGTGTGTGAGCCTAGCCTAAAAAAACTACAAAATTAATCAATATCCACTCCAATTTTAAATAAAAAGAAAGCTCTTTGGCCTGCAAAAAACTTTGAAATGAAAAATTCAGCTTTTAGGCAAGCAAAGAACCACCGTATGGCGGCACGGACACCGCTTCATATTGTTTTCAATGGGAGGACGCTGTTTACGGGCACGACCACATCAAGGAAATGTTCTTTCTTGCCATGGTCGGGGCCACAAACCAACCTGGAAGCTTTTTTCTACACCAAGTTCAGCTGTCAAGAAACTCCATGTGAATGGCTACTTAGAGAACAGTATTCCTAAAAGTGTAATTTAGCTCTGGGCATGAAGACTCAAAACTGCCCCAGTCATCAGACAAGGCCAAGAGTTATCTCACGTGTATGGCCCGGTTAAAGGGAACCTGTCATCAACTTTATGATGACCGCACTGAGAGCAGCATAAAATAGTGACAGAAATGCTGATGTCAGCGGTGTGTCACTCATGAGCTAAAAGTAAGTGGTTGCCGAGAACCAGCATCATAATCATTGCAGCCCGGGCCTGGAAAAGAGTCACAGACATCTGAGAAGAGTCCTGGTTATTCCTAATCTCCTGCTCTCCCGCCCATCTGCTGATGATTGGCAGTTCTCTCCTAGAGAGAAAGGGAGAAAACTAGGTAGAAGACTGAAGAAAACAAATGTTCCATCATTTCGGGTAAAAAACTTATATTTAGGTGCTTGCATATATATGCAGTTCAATATGGTACTCTTTGGAAATAATGTGAGACTTCTATATTTATATATCATATGATAAACCGCACTGTGTGAACAGAGTCCATCCATTATAATCCATACCAAATGAAAATAAATAAAAATGCTGGACCAAAATGGGCAGCCATCCGATTTTACGTAAGGAAAGTACTAATGAACCCACCTATTGAAAGAAATTATTATTATTATTTTTAATAAATTTAAATATATATGTTAAAACAAAAACCAACAAAGAGAAGCAAAGCTGGTTATGTTCAATCTGGTAAGGAATATTTTTATTTGTTTGTTTATTCCTTTGTTCATTAGGTAAACTTAACAATAGCAAAGACAGGTGCACTCTCTGCGGTAATACTAAACCCTCACACTGATGTTAAAATTGAGAGGTTAGTTCGACAAATCCTACTAGGAGGACATGTCTTAAGCCCGGGCACCGCGCTAAGGTCTCTCAAGTAGCCCGAAGCCCTACCACTCACCTACCTGTGCCGTATGGGCGATACCAGGGGCCAGTGGGCAAATTATGGGAGCATAAGGCCTGACTCACAGACAGCTCACCAGTAACCTCCAGCATGTAGCCATGCCTGCAATGGGAGGTGGGAAGTGCCTGTGAGCCCCACCCGAGACTGGCTGATATGGCCCAGAGCCTCACAGGTGCACCTAAATGTAGCCTGTAGATGAAAAACGGGCACATTTAAATTGGAGTTTATACACCTCCAAACATAAGAATATATAAACCAGGGCTTGACAAATTTCCTTGGAATCTAGGAGCCAGCTAAAAAAGTTAGGAGCCAGACGGAGGCGCGTCATCAAACCCCCAATAGATGCCCCCATAGTGCTCCTCCTCCCCCACATCTCCATAGAGCCCCCCAATAATGCATGCCAGTACATAGTGCTCCTTCCCCTCTTCTCCATAGTGCCCCTCATAATGTGCGAGTATATAGGGCCCCCCATAATGCTGCCAGCGTCCAAGTGATCGCCACTTGCGGCCGCCATGACATGTGGAAACCCTTACAAGGATTAGAGGGTCCGGAGGGCACAAACACGGGGCACCATTACATTTTACTGAGCACTACAACCCCCAGCTGGCGCTCAGCCTCTGCAGTCCCCGCATCACTACAACGCCCAGCTCTTCCCCCCCCCCTTGTCATTCTCTTTCCCCCCCTTGTCATTCTCTTTCCCCCCCCTTGTCATTCTCTTTCCCCCCCTCCCTTGTCATTCTCTTTCCCCCCTTGTCATTCTCTTTCCCCCCTCCCTTGTCATTCTCTTTCCCCCCTTGTCATTCTCTTTCCTCCCCTTGTCATTCTCTTTCCTCCCCTTGTCACTCTCTTTCCCCCCTTGTCATTCTCTTTCCCCCCTTGTCATTCTCTTTCCCCCTTGTCATTCTCTTCCCCCCTTGTCATTCTCTTTCCCCCCTTGTCATTCTCTTTCCCCCCTCATGTCATTCTCTTTCCCCCTCTTGTCGTTCTCTTTCCCCCTCATGTCATTCTCTCTCCCCCTCATGTCATTCTCTCTCCCCCCCTTGTCATTTGGAATCCAAATGCGTAAAAATGCCCTGTGAAATCCTAAAGGTACTCATGAGAATTTGGGCCCATTTGCGCATCTTGGCTACAAAAAAGTGGCACACATGTGGTATCGCTGTACTCAGGAGAAGTAGGGCAATGTGTTTTGGGGTGTATTTTTACATATTCCCATGCTGGGTGAGAGAAATATCTCTGTAAAATAATTTTTCCATTTTTTTATACAAAGTTGTCTATTTACAGAGATATTTCTCTCACCCAGTATGGGTATATTTAAAAATACACCCCAAAACACATTTCCCTACTTCTCCTGAGTACGGCGATACCACATGTGTGCCACTTTTTTGCAGCCTAGGTGCGTAAAGAGGCGGAAAGTCCAACGAGTACCTTTACCCTCAGTTCACACTTGCGCGTTTTACAGCGCGTTCGAACGTGCTGTAAAACGCTCAACAGGAGAAAACTCATGTTTCCCTATGGGCATGGTTCTCACCTGAGCGTTTTACAGCGCGTTTGAATGCGCTGTAAAACGCCCTACGCTCAAAGAAGTTCTTGAGCTTCTTTGTGGCGTTTTGTCACGCGGTTTCCTATTTGCAAAAACGCGCTGTAATACGCGCGACAAAAAGCGTAAAACACGCGTCTCAGAAACGCTCAGGTGTAAACCCAGGGTTAGGTTTTACATGGATGCTCACAATTTAGCCCCGCCAAAATACCATAACAGTAAACACACCCCACAAATGACCCCATTTCGGAAAGTAGACACCCCAAGGTATTCACTGAGGGGCATAGTGAGTCTGTGGGAGATTTTTTTTTTGCCAGAAGTTAGCAGAAATGGAAACTTTATTATTATTTTTTTCCTCAGAAAGTGTAATTTTCTGCTAACTTGTGAAAAAAAATTAAATGATACATGAACTGAATGAACGTCTGCTTCCTCTCTGTGCGCAGTATAGTTTCTGGTCTTTTGGGTGTCTGAAACCGCTGATCAGTGGGGGTGCGGACCCCAGGCGATCTGATATTGATCACCTACCCAGAGGTCATCAGTAGACAATCCCTTTAATTCTCTGTTACGACGGAGCTTTATTACAGATCTCTTGTTTTTCCTTGACAGGTATAAGGAACATGATGACGGCTTTCTACGTTTGCAGCTGGTGAGATATGAAAGTGTAGAACTAACAGAACAACTGATGAAAGAACGGGAGAAGCAGGGCGTGCCCCTGGATGAAGCCCCGACCTGTCTGGTGTTAGGCCAAGGAGCAGGCGCAGGATCTGATGGAGTAGATTATGAGAGGACTGGAGGAGAAAGGACTACAGATTGCTGGCAGAATGATCAGCTGCTCAGTAAAGACATTGCCTCTGAACAAAGGATATAATGTACGTTTTCTGCAGAGGGTTCAGCGCATCACATTCGTTACCGGCTCTTGCCTCAGTTTAGTATCACAGACCGGATACACAACTTCATCTCCCTCGAGAACCCAGCAGATGCACTTCAGTAACATTTCACGCTGTTTGGGCCCGTTGTCGGTACTCGGCCCCCAGATGGGGGGGGTAAACTGCACAGATATCAAGTCCAAAGACTGAAATGGTAAATGTGGTCCACCAACAACTGCATCCTTAGAAGAAAAGATGGCCGCACACATTCTGTAGCTGCTGGATGAACACAGCTACTCCTGACCCCCTCATACACCAAGCATTAATGTGTTCTGAATAGGCAGAGGGGAATAAGCCGCTGACGCACTGTCTCCTTCGAGATCTCCTAGAAGATTGTGCATGTTAACAGTAAATATGCCCAATCCTTTTTTTTTAGTAGGCCAAATATACATCAGATACTGGTCATCCGGTCCTTCCAAAATCAGTGGGTTTGGCTGACGTTAATCTCGTAGAAGAGATCATCTAACTGCATTTTCAGCCAAGTGATTAAAATCCTGACTGCTCTGAACCATTTTCCACTCACTGGGCCACTTACTGACATTTTCAGACGGTTTGCTGTCTACATGGCAGTTTATTACATCCTTTGCAGCTAAAATCCGGACTGGAAGATTCTTACAGCGACATGACGTAGGAATTCTTTCCTATTCCTGGTTGACCTCTTTCATTTGCAGTTCATTTTGTGTAATAAAATGACATATTTTGGTCCAAGTGTAATCGAGGTTCATGGCTGCACATCAGCAATCTAATATTGTCATTAATTAAATATTGCACTACTCACAAAAAGTTAGGGATATTTCGGGTGAAATTTATGGAAAACGTAAAAAGTTCACACTCCAATGATATTATATCATGAAAGTCGGGCATTTAGGTAGAAGCAGCAATGGTGATTTCCTCATCTGAAACAATTTATTGAAACAAAAGCCAACCCCAGTGGTGGGTATACCCCCACAAATATGTCAGTGTCTCATAACTTGTCATGTGGCCTTGAGAATCAATTTAAGCTTCACAACGACGTCTCCTGCTGCTCACAAGTCGATTTATTGTCTGCTGAGGCATGGCATCCCACTCTTCTTGAAGGGCGGCCCTCAGGTCATTGAGGTTCTGGGGTGCAGAGTTACGAGCCTCTACACGGCGACTCAGCTGATCCCATAGGTTTTCAATAGGATTCAGGTCTGGAGTAAGTGCAGGCCGCTCCATGTGAGGTCCCTCAGTCTCCAGCAGCCGTTCCCTAATGATGTGACCTCGATGAGCTGGCGCATTGTCCTCCATGAAGATGACATTAGGCCTGTGTTGTTCATGCAGAGGCACAATGACTGGATTAATGATGTTATTCCAGTAGTATGGGCTTGTCACTGTATCATTCACAAAGTGTAGGGCAGTTCTGTATTGACTGGCCACACTGTAACACCACCACCACCATCTTTTTAAAACCTTAGCAATTATTTAATCAAAAATATAAGAGTGAATCTGGATCGCACATCCTCATACTATGCTTTGATCTAATAACTGCTTCTCAGCATAATTAACGTCGCTTCTCAGTGCTATTAATGGTATACCGCCACCTATGTTGCAAGCTATACATGATGCATTAGTATACATTTTGATTAAAAAAGCATAGGCCCACTCACCACGACAAGGTTGTCTCCTCGAGTGGGAACCTACTCTAAATTTGGCGCCGAAGCACCGAACCAGCAGGCGGCCCCACCAGCACAGCAACAAATCAACAATAGCCGCCGCGCAGCACCGCACAGTGTGAACAGTTGTCAAAGCTCACCTTAGCACATACTCTCGGGAACTCCAACTGAGAGGTAGTAGGGGTTTATAAACCCTTATGCAGACACCCGCTAATTAAAATCACCTGGACCGAATCGGAGGAGTGCTGATACCAGAGAAGATAAAAGGGGACAGATTCTCCAACACATATCCAAAAATATAATTTGTATAATATAATTTTGGTAGCAATTAGTTAATGTTTAGTCCCTTTACAATTATGGTAAATTGCACCTGCATCGTGCGAGCCAGCAGTGTATCCTATCAGATATGTAGGTGACACACAGTCAGTGTATTGGCTGTACCTTCAGGAACGTAAAAAATTATATTGCAGAATGCCTCAGATCCAAATACACAGAAGTGGAGAGATGCTTTTTTTTTAGCATTGACAGGAGGGGAGGTGATTGGTGATAATAGTTTTTGAACAGAGGAGTGTTTTGTATATCTAAAGGGAGTGTGTCACCAGGAAATTCACTGATAAGCAATGCACAATGGTTGTAGGACTAGCTCAGCTGCATATAATGATATCTTTAACTTAGCGATCTGGAGAAAAAGTACTTTAAATCTATAGGCAAATTAGCAGTTAAGTGCACTAAGCCTATGCCTCTTTGTGCACCCTTTTTCCTCCTGCTTCCTCTGCCAGCCCCTCCTTTTGATTGACCAGACCAGGTTCCTGCATAGTCATGTCACCCGGACCAGTCAGTCAAGAAGGAAGGCACTTAGGTCAGGGGTTAGCGTGGGTGCTCTGACCAGTCTGTGACTACACTGCCCCATACACAGCAAGCTGCGATGCCCTATGCGTAGCTCTTTTGTGGGAGCGGGTAAGGGTACTTTCACACTAGCAGCAAGGAACTTCGGCAGGCTGTTCCGGCGGGTGAACAGCCTGTCGGATCCGTGCTGCCGCTAGTACACGCGTGCCCCTGGACTACCGCTCTGGCCCCATTAACTATAATGCGGGTGGGCCAGAGTTCCGGCAGCAAAACATGCCGAGAGGCGGCCGGAATAAAAGTATGACACTAGCGGCAAGAAACTTCGGCAGGCTGTTCCGGCGGGTGAACAGCCTGTCGGATCCGTACTGCCGCTGATGTCGTACTTTTACCCTAAGTTCACACTTGCGCGTTTTACAGCGCGTTCGAACGCGCTGTAAAACGCTCAACACATGCAAACCAATGCTTCCCTATGGGACTGGTTCACATTTTCGCGTTTTACAGCGCGTTCGAACGCGCTGTAAAATGCCCTACGCATAAACAAGTACTTGAGCTTTTTTTGGGGCGTTTGTCCCGCGTATTGTGATTGACACCACAGTAGTCAATCACAAGAACGCGCGTACGACGCGCGTTTCCTATTTGCAAAAACGCGCTGTAATACGCGCGACAGAAACGCGCGTCAAACGCGCGTTTCAAGAACGCTCAGGTCTGAACCCAGGGTTATTCCGGCCGCCTCTCGGCATGTTTGCTGTGCTGCCACCAGAACTCTTGCCCACCTCCATGATAGTCAATAGGGCCAGAGCGGTAGTCCAGGGGCACGCGTGCACTAGCGGCAGCACGGATCTGACAGGCTGTTCACCCGCCGGAACAGCCTGCCTAAGTTCCTTGCCACTAGTGTGAAACTAGCCTTGGCCTTCAATCCCCATGGCATCAGTGACCTTGGTGTACCTTGGGACCCTCTAGAAGGCGCCCCAGGGCAGCAGTGGAGGCAGCCCCCCCAGAGTAAACTCTTATGGACTGCACCCCCTGACAATTATCAGCCCCAAATTCCTGAGTCTGTGGGCAACTCAGAATTCAGATGGACTGTACGGGCTTCACAGAAACTGATTTTTTCTAAATCGTATTCTCTGAAGATTTTGTAAATTTAATGTTGGCCCAAATCAATTTATATGCCCAACAATTTTTTGATCAGAACCCTACATCGCCATACGCTAAACCCCTAGGTTGGACCCCAGTAGATGCAGCAGAGATGTTGAAGTTTTGGGGACTCGTGCTGCATATGGGCGTTGTAAAAAACGTTAGCAATATTGGAGTTCGGACATTTTCTACCAGACTCCAATTTACAGTAACACCATGGCCCGGAAGCGATTTGATTCAATTAGGAAATTCCTACACTACAATGACATAATACCAGGTACAAAATCATTATTCCCTTCCATGAATATGTGCGTCATCATAAAAGCAAATAATCATGGAAGGGAATAATGATTTTGTACCTGGTATTATGTCATGTTACTTTCTGTTTTTCTTTTTGTTTGTTTCTCTTGTTACTACTTATTGCCTCAGCGTGCTTACGCACTTCTTTGTACGCATATGAAAAAACTTCAATAAAAATTTATTGAAAACCTACACTCACCTAAAGAATTATTAGGAACACCATACTAATACGGTGTTGGACCCCCTTTTGCCTTCAGAACTGCCTTAGTTCTATGTGGCATTGATTCAACAAGGTGCTGATAGCATTCTTTAGAAATGTTGGCCCATATTGATAGGATAGCATCTTGCAGTTGATGGAGATTTGAGGGATGCACATCCAGGGCACGAAGCTCCTGTTCCACCACATCCCAAAGATGCTCTATTGGGTTGAGATCTGGTGACTGTGGGGGCCATTTTAGTACAGTGAACTCGTTGTCATGTTCAAGAAACCAATTTGAAATGATTCGAGCTATGTGACATGGTGCATTATCCTGCTGGAAGTAGCCATCAGAGGATGGGTACATGGTGGTCATGAAGGGATGGACATGGTCAGAAACAATGCTCAGGTAGCCCGTGGCATTTAAACGATGCCCAATTGGCACTAAGGGGCCTAAAGTGTGCCCAGAAAACATCCCCCACACCATTACACCACCACCACCAGCCTGCACAGTGGTAACAAGGCATGATGGATACATGTTCTCAGCCTGTTTACGCCAAATTCGGACTCTACCATTTGAATGTCTCAACAGAAATCGAGACTCATCAGACCAGGCAACATTTTTTCAGTCTTCAACAGTCCAATTTTGGTGAGCTCATGCAAATTGTAGGCTCTTTTTCCTATTTGTAGTGGAGATGAGCGGTACCCGGTGGGGTCTTCTGCTGTTGTAGCCCATCCGCCTCAAGGTTGTGCGTGTTGTGGCTTCACAAATGCTTTGCTGCATACCTCGGTTCTAACGAGTGGTTATTTCAGTCAACGTTGCTCTTCTATCAGCTTGAATCAGTCAGCCCATTCTCCTCTGACCTCTAGCATCAACAAGGCATTTTCGCCCACAGGACTGCCGCATACTGGATGTTTTTTCCTTTTCACACCTTTCTTTGTAAACCCTAGAAACTGAGCAGATTGTGAAATACTCAGACCGGCCCGTCTGGCACCAACAACCATGCCACGCTCAAAATTGCTTAAATCACCTTTCTTTCCCATTCTGACATTCAGTTTGGAGTTCAGGAGATTGTCTTGACCAGGACCACCCCCCTAAATGCATTGAAGCAACTGCCATGTGATTGGTTGACTAGGTAATTGCATTAATGAGAAATAGAACAGGTGTTCCTAATAATTCTTTAGGTGAGTGTATACTACAATGACAATGCACAGTGCCCACCCCAAAACGACCCAACATTTGACCGTCTGTTCAAAGTTAGGCCTGTCATTGACCACTTTAACCCCAAGTTTGCTGAGGTGTTCAACCCAGATAAAGATGTCTGTGTAGATGAGTCCCTATTACTCTTCAAAGGGAGGATTCGAATTTGCCAGTACCTGCCTAACAAACAGGCAAAGTATGGCATAAAAATATACAAACTTTTTGAGAGTAGATCCTGGTAGACCCACAAGTTCCGAATTTACAAAGGGAAAGATTCCTGGATTGAACCCCCAGAATGCCAGATACTGCGGAACCTGCTTTACTGCCTTTTTTTGGCTCAGATGTGGCATTCCAACCAAATAATGGCTGCCCACACAATGTGCGTGCTACACAACGTGCTCTCCAGGGTATCCAGTATGTCTCCTGGCCAGCTTGACCTCCAGATCTGAACTATGGGTCCAAGTTGAAAGAGCTTGGAATGACCATCACCATGCCAGCGTGGCCGCCTGTATCTCAGCAAGGGGAGATGCCACCCAGTATAAATGTGACCCTGCCTCATCATATACCCTTCTGCAGAACCCAAAATAAAAGGGGCACCACTTTGATTGTGTGATCATTGGCCCTCACCACTAGCAGATTATACTTCGTCAATCTCAGTTTCCAGGTTCTTTATACAAGTCATGGTCGCAAAGTGTTTGCATCCCTGAAATTTTTCCAGGAAATTTTTGCAATTACACATGTTTTATTATACACATTTTTATTTCTTTTGTGTGTATTGGCACAACACAAAAAGAAAAATGGACAAATTGGACATAATTTCACACATAAAAATCAAAAATGGGCTGGACAAAATTATTGGCACTTTTTCAAAATTGTGGGTAGACAACTGTGCTTCTAGCATGTGATGCTCGTTCAAACTCACCTGTGGCAAGTAACAGGTGTGGGCAATGTAAAAATCACACCTGAAACCAGATAAAAAGAGGAGAAGTTGACTCAATCTTTGCATTGTGTGTCTGTGTGTGCTGCATGGAGAACAAAAAGAGAAGAACAGAACTGTCGGACGACTTGAGAACCGAAATTGTGGAATACCGTATTTTTCGCCCTATAAGACGCATCGGCTCATAAGACGCACCTGGGGTTTTTGGGGAGGAAAATAAGAAAATAAATATTTTTAACCAAAAGGTGTGCTTTTGGAATTAATGGTGGTCTGTGGATGGCACTATTATGGGGGATCTGGGGATGTCACTGTTATGGGGGGGATCTGTGAAGGACACTGTTATGGGGGATCTGGGGATGGCACTGTTATGGGGGCTCTGGGGATGACGTACTGTTATGGGGGATCTGGGCATGACGTACTGTTATGGGGGTTCTGGGGATGACACACTTATGGAGGGGTCTGGGGATGACGCACTGTTATGGGGGGATCTGTGACTGACACTGTTATGGGGGATCTGTGACTGACACTGTTATGGGGGGTATCTGTGAAGGATACTGTTATGGGGGGATCTGTGAAGGATACTGTTACAGCCCCCTGTAACAGTATCCTTCACAGATCCCCCATAACAGGGCTGGCACTGTTATGGGGATCTGTGGATGGCACTGTTATGGGGATCTGTGGATGGCACTGTTATATATGTGTCATCCACAGACCCTCCCCACCCCATAACAGTGCCATCCACAGATCCCCATCCCATAACAGTGCCATCCACAGACCCCCTCCCCATAAAACTGAGCGAGCGGGAGGGACTAGGAGGAGAGCTGGGGCCGGCAATTGCGGAGGGGCCGGTGCAGTGACTGTACTCGGCCCCCCCGCTCCAGTGCTGCACTAATAAAATATAAGGTATCTAAATCAATTAAAAGTTCTGGTCCATGCCCCTACCCCTAATATTACCTACAAACAACTTGTTCAGTTGATAGCAAGCCTGCGCCGCCTGCTTCATTCATAAAGTAGGCGGCGCAGGCACGTGACGTCAGTGAGTGACGCGCCGGCCGCCCAGAATGCCTGCTATCAACTGAACAAGCCGTGTGTCGGTAATATTAGGGGTGGGGGGCATGGACCAGAACTTTTAATTGATTTAGATACCTTATATTTTATTAGTGCAGCACTGGAGCGGGGGGGGCGGGTACAGTCACTGCACCGGCCCCTCCGCAATTGTCGGCCCCAAGCTCCTCCTCCCAGTCCCTCCCCGCTCGCGCATACATCGCAGCTGGCGATGTAAAAATGTCAGCATTCGCCCCATAAGACGCAGGGGCACTTTTCCCCCATTTTTGGGGGAAAAAAGTGCGTCTTATGGGGCGAAAAATACGGTAATATCAACAATCTCAAGGTTACAAGTCCATCTCCAGAGATCTTGATGTTCCTTTGTCCACAGTGCGACCTTCATCAACAAGAAGTTTACAACCCATGGTACTGGCGCTAATCTCCCTGAACGTGGAGGGAAGAGAAAATTGATGAAAGGTTGCAACGCAGGATAGTGCGGTTGTTGTATAAGCAGCCCCAATCAAGTTCCAAAGAAATTCAAGCTGTCCTCAGGGTGCATCAGTGTCAGCGTGAACTATCCATCGACATTTGAATGAAATAAAAAGTTATGGCAGGAGACACAGGAGGACCCCACTGCTGACACAGAGACTAAAAAAGCTAGACTGCAGTTTGCCAAAATTTTCGTGAGCAAGCCAAAATCCCTCTGGGAAAACGTCTTGTGGACAGATGAGACCAAGATAGAACTTCTTGGTAAAGCACATCATTCTACTGTTTACCAAAAGCAGAATGAGGCCTACAAAGAAAAGAACACAGTACCTACAGGCAAATATGGTGGAGGTTCCAAGATGTTTTGGGGTAGTTTTTCTGCCGCTGGCACGGGGTGCCTTGACAGTGTGCAAGGCATAATGAAATCTGAAGATCACCAAAGCATTTTGGGTCACAATGTAGGGCCCAGTGTCGGAAAGCTGGGATTGCATCCTAGGTCATGGACAATAACCCCAAACATACTTCAGGACGCACCGGATGAGAACAAAGCGTTGGAGAGTTCTGAAGTGGCCAGCAATGAGACTGGATCCAAATCCCATTGAACCAGTGGCGTAACTAGAGTTCTATAGGCCCCAGGGCAAACTTTGAATTCGGCCACCCCCCGCGAGCCTCCGACTAAAGCCTCCTTCAAATATGAGAGACCTGGAGCAGTTTGCAAAAGAAGAGTGGTCCAAGATACCAGTTGAGAGGTGTAAAGCTTGTCAGGGCCGGGCCGACACAGAGGCTGGGGAGGCTCCAGCCTCAGGGCGCTCCAGCCTCAGGGCGCAGGCCAGCTCCCCAGCCTCTGGGCGGCAGCCGGACTGCCCCACCGGGTAGCCAGGGAAATAGTTAATTGTGCAGCAGGCAGCTCCAGTGCCGCTGCCTGCCATTTCAAAAAGCACATACACCCTTAATAGCAAGTGCGAGATAACTGATAATCACCTCGCCACTATTCACACCCGCCCCCCGCCCCTCCGATCGCATCGCACTGCAGCAGATCGCATTACTCCTTACTCTTTATGACAATCAGAAATCAGTAGGCTAAGCTCAGCTCAGTCTCCGTCGTGGCTCCGCCCCTTTCCTCTAGCCCCTCCTCCTATTAGCTGCTGCAGCTTCACAGTCCCGTCCAGACCCAGTGCCAGAGTCTGCATCCCTGCTACCTATGCAGCACAGCCTCCACAACCAGAAAAGGTTCCAGAAAGAAGCATTGGTGAGTGTTCAAGGAGAACACGTGGACAGACACTGTCCTCCTCTTGCTTTGTGGCCCTCAGCTCTGATGAACAGAAAGGGATCCTGAGCAGGGGACCACTCTATGGTGTTTATTTGGCTATAAGAGCGTCAGTTCTGTGTGTGACCTGATAAAGGGATCCAACTTGAGAAGTTTACAACAAAGAATTTTACTGTGTAAAATTTTACTCCAACAGAAGCACAATGCTTGATAGTTACAGACAGCCTTTATAATAAAAGTTAAAATACTGTTAAAAAATGCACATTTTATTGCCTTGCCCCTTGGAAAGTACAACTCCCAGCATGCCTTGTCAGATGCGGACCTACTGGGAGTTGTAGTTTTCCTTTATACAACTTGCTGTAATTTTAGGTTGCAATTATGATGCGGGCACAGGTCTTGCATTCTCACCCGCTGCCCGCACCATCAATTGTCAATACCAAACCAGAAACTACTGTATACAAGCAAATAAGGGTGGGTTTGCACTTGCGTTCTGGCTTTCCGTTATAGGTTTCGTTTATAACGGAATGCCCAGACACTCCTGACGTGACGAGTGGAGGAGCAGCGGCGGCAGGGGCGGGTGGAGGAGGAAAGGAAAATGGTGGAGGCGGCGGCGGTGTCTCAGCATCGCTTCTTCTGCCATCACTGCAAGGGGAGGTCAGCCCCAAGCACCAAGTACTGATCACCGCGGGGAAGGCAAGGGGATGACGGGGAGCCTGACAGGGCGGGGGATGGGGGTCAGGTACCGGGAGAGGCAGGCATGTAATGGGGCAGGTGTGGATGTCCTTAGAGTGTGGCCCCTGGGCTGCAGAGGTATGTGTGGCCCCTTAGATGTCCTCCTCCATCATAGGCGCTGGGGCCCCTTTAGATGTCCTCCTCCATCATAGGCGCTGGGGCCCCTTAGATGTCCTCCTCCATCATAGGCGCTGGGGCCCTCAGATGTCCTCTGCCATCATAGGCGCCGGGGCCCCATCAGATGTCTTTCGCCATCGTAGGTGCTGGGGCCCCATCGGATGCCCTCGCCATCGTAGGTGCTGGGTCCCCTGACTGGATGGGGGCCCCCTGTGATTGTTATGCTGCACTGTATTCCGCTCAGTCTGTTAAGGGGTATAAATATGGCGGCAGCACTGCTGATCTTAACTACAACTCCCAGCATGGTGGGCAAGTTGGGAACTGTAGTTTTGCTTTAGTTGGAGAGCTGTGATTACTGCTCTGGACTTGTACATTGTAACAGAACCTCAGCTGTAGAAGTATTTGACCCCGTTCACACATCAAGCAGATATCTTAGTGAGAAGCTCAGGTCTATCAGAATGCTGAGTGTTGTAGTGACGGGTCTACCCGTGGGGCAGGAGCCTGGACGAACCAATATTGCCGCCTGAGGACTATCAGGTGGATGATGATTAATAACAAACATACATATCTAAATGGCGGGGGGGCGCACTTGGGCAGCTCAGCCTCTGTTGGTGGTGGACCTTGTCCCAGCCCTGAAGCTTGTTGATGGTCATAGGAAGTGATTGAATTCAGTTATTTCTTCCAAAGAGGCGTGCAACCAAATATTAAGTTCAGGGTGCCAGTAAATTTGTCCAGCCTATTTTTGGAGTTTAGCGTGAAATTATATAATTTTTGGCTTTTTTCCCTTTTTTTTCTGTGTTGTTCCAATACACACAAAGAAAATAAACATGGATAACAAAACATGTGTAATTGCAATCATTTTCTGGGAGAAATACTTCATTTTCTGGAAACATTTCAGGAGTGCCAACACTTACGGCCATGACAGGGGGGTGGGGTGGCGAAGGGGGTAATATATATATATATTATATTTCTTATCGCCGGCCAGAGAAAAAAAATGATGTATCTGCACTATCGACATACACACAGCCACCTTCAGACTGTTGCCAAGTATAATTACTACCTAAAAGGCTGAAGAGAAGAAACAAGCGAGGAGGGAAGTGCTGCATAATGCATAACCCTGGGCCAGCAGCTGAAGGGGTTATCAAAGGTGAAATCACAAGCTTATTAGACCTGTGTGTAAATTAAGTCATCGGTTTAGTAATATTCATTAAAGGGGATGTCCAGGATATTTTTTTTTAAATTGTGAGGACACTGATTTAAAGCGCCCATATTCTGCTCCGTTTACCGTCACTCCAGCGTCGCCGCATCGGTGTCCGCCGCCAGTCTCTGTTGACTTGTCCAGCAGTGATGATTTCACCTACATCCACGTGACTATGGCAGCCATCATTGGCGTCATTGGTTTAGTGCAGGGGTAGGCAACCTCCGGCATTCCAGCAGTTGTGAAACTACAACTCCCAGCATGCATACTTCCTCTGCTCTTCTCAGAACTCTGATAAAAATGAATGAAGCATGCTGGGAATTGTAGTTTCACAACAGCTGGAGTGCTGAAGGTTGCTGATCCCTGGTCTAGTGTCATGTATTCTGAGGGGCTGCAGTGGTTATGGGTAGAGTTGAGCGAACCCGAACTGTATAGTTTGGGTTCGTACCAAACTTTACGGTTTTCCGCACCCGGACCTGAACTCGAACATTTCCGTAAAGGTTCGGGTTCGTTGTTTGGCGATTTCTTCCCTCTTTTTGCATACAACGCTGAAAAATTGAATTGAATTTTTGGGGTGACATACTGCATTTCTGTATTTGGGGGAATAAACCCATACTGTTGTGCCACAGAGCACTTTTGCATAGAACGCTGAAAAAATAGTTTTAAAAGTCTGCAGTGAAAAACTGCATTTCTGTATTTGGGGGAATAAACCCGTACTGTTGTGCTACAGAGCACTTTTGCATAGAATGTGAAAAACTTTTAAAATTTTGCGGTGAAAAACTGCATTTCTTTAGTTGGGTGAATAAACCCGTACTGTCGTACCACAACGCTGAAAAACCTGTTTTAATTATTTCTGTGAAAAACACACAAAAGGAATGGTGCGCTCACCTAGGGAGTGTAGGAGCTCGGACCTTGTCGGAAGCCAAGGCGTTCACTTGGAATCAGTAGAGAGCAAAAGCACGGGTCCAGCTTCAGAAGTTTCAAAGACTTTATTTAATCCTGTGCACGTTTAAAAAACCATCAGTAGCAGCATTGCATCATCGACGCGTTTCGGATCGCTCCAAATATGGATCCTTAATCATGATACTGTCAGGGCAAGAGATCTGTGGCTTTATAGTGATCCACAGAAAAAAAAATATATCAGGTGGATCCAATTAGTCACAGATCACGCCCCCAGAACACATTTCACATTGAAGGCACAACCCATACATGGGGATAAAAGAGACAGACAGAAAAAGTGAACTACAGACTGCATTTCTGTAGTTTGTTGCAATAAACACGGGCACTGCCTTACTGTTAGTGAACTTGTTGACTTTTGGCAGTTAAATTGACACCGGAGATAAACCATCTGTTAGTTTGGTGGGTAAACGCAAATAATGAGGAGAAAATTAAATAAGGGACGTGGGCATGGTCGTGGTGGTGTTGGTGGAGCTCCTATTGTTGGGAGAGGACGTGGCCGTTCTGTGCCAGCTACTGGTCCAAGTAAAACACCTTCCTCTGGTGCGAGTAGGCGACAGAGCCTGCAGCGTTTTTTGGTAGGCCCGAATGCCGCTCTATGGATGGTAAGGCTAGAACAAGTACAGGCGCTAGTAGATTGGGTGGCTGACTGTGGCGCCAGTTCCTTCACAGTATCTCCCATCCAGTCCTCTGCAGAAAGCTCAGAGTTGGCACCTGCAGCCCATGCCCATCAGTCTTCCACCTCACCCCCTTGCAAATCAGCCAAGCAATCTGAGCCCCAAGTCATGCAGCAGACTCTTATGCTTTTTGATGACTCTGCTGGCAGGTTTTCCCCGGGCCATCCACCTAGCCCTGCCCCAGAAGTGGAAGACAATGAATGCACTGATGCCCAACCACTGATGTTGCAGGATGAGGACATGGGGAAATACCACCACAAAACGTCTCTGATGATGACGAAACACAGGTGCAAACTGCTGCAGCTTTCTGCAGTGTGCAGAGCGACGAGGAGGACAGGGGTCAAGAATGGGTGGAAGATGATGTGGAGGACGATGAGGTCCTAGACCCAGACTGGACTGAAGGTTGTGCTAGTGACGTGTGCAGTTCTGAGGAAGAGGTGGTGGTCGTACAGAGGCAACAGCACAGCAAAAAAGGGAGCAGGGGGCAAAAGCGGAGCGGCCCTCCCCGAGACAGTACGCCTGCTACTGCCCACCGCACCCAGGCACTGAGCACACCAAAGCCAGCTCCAAGGAGTTCATTGGTGTGGCAGTTCTTCACACAATGTCCTGACGACAAGACACGAGTGGTTTGCATGTTGTGCCATCAGAGCCTGAAGCGAGGCATAAATGTTCTAAACCTGAGCACAACCTGCATGACCAGGCATCTAAGTGCAAAGCACGAACTGCAGTGGAGTAAACACCTTAAAAACCACAAAAGGTCTCAGGCTCCTCCTGCTTCCTCTTCTGCTGCTGTCTCTGCCTCTTCCTTCACCTCTGGAGTCACAATGGCACCTGCCACCCAGCAAACAGAGGATGTGGCAGCAACACCACCACCTCTGTCATCATCACCAAGCATCTCTACCATGTCACAGGCAAGCGTTCAGCTGTCCATCTCCCAAACACTGGAGAGGAGAAAATACCCACCTACCTACCCTCGATCCCTGGTCCTTAATGCCAGCATTTTAAAATTTCTGGCCTGGAGACGGACTGTTTTAAACAGCTGATGGCGGCAGCTGTCCCACAGTACGTTGTTCCCAGGCACCACTACTTTTCCAGGCGAGCCGTGCCTTCCCTGCACAACCAAGTGGAGGATAAAATCAAGTGTGCACTGCGCAACGCCATCTGCGGCAAGGTCCACATACCCACAGATACATGGACCAGTAAGCACGGCCAGGGCCGCTATATCTCCTTAACTGCACACTGGGTAAATGTAGTGGTGGCAGGGTCCGAGGCGGAATGCGGTTTGGCGCATATCCTTCCACCACCGAGGATCGCAGGGCATTATTCTTTGCTTCCTGTTGCCTCCTCCTCCTACTCCACTTCCTCCTCCTCCTCTTCTACCATTTCCTCATCTGGTCAGTGAAAGACCTTCACCACCAACTTCAGCACAGCCCGGGGTAAACGCCAGCAGGCGGTTTTAAAACTCGTGTGTTTGGGCGACAAAACCCACACCGCACAGGAGCTGTGGAGGGGCATAGAACAAGATGAGTGGTTGCTGCCGGTGGGCCTCAAGCCCGGCCTAATGGTGTGCGATAATGGACGAAATCTCATAGCAGCTCTGGAACTAGCAGGTTTGACGCACATCCCTTGCCTGGCGCATGTGCTGAATTTACTGGTGCAGAAATTCCTTAAAAACTACCCAGACATGTCAGAGCTGCTGCAGAAAGTGCGGTCCCTCTGTGCGCACTTTCGGCGTTCTCATCCTGCTGCTGCTCGCCTGTCTGCGCTGCAGCATAACTTCGGGCCTCCCTGCTCACCGCCTCATATGCGACGTGCCCACCAGGTGGAACTCCACCTTGCATATGCTGGAGAGACTGTGCGAGCAGCAGCAGGCCATAGTGGAGTTTGGACTTAGGGCGATGATGGAAGAGGATGTGGCACAGGAGGAAGAGGGGGCATTTCACAGGGTTGGTTCCCACAAGACTTGTCTGTACCTTGTGCAGAATAGACATTTATACCCGCCTCAACCATACATTCTTGTACTCAAGTGCATTTATTCTTTGAATCCTTTTTTTTATTTGTCACATTATTTTGGGGGCTACCCCAATTTATAAAAAAAAATGTCCTCCTCCTCCTCCTCCATCGCCGCTTCCACCTACAACACCACATTCACCGCCTCCTCAACCTCTGACTCCACATCTACCTCCTCCTCCGAGTTGCAGGTTAATATTTATTTATTTATTTTTTATTTAAATTATTTTATTTTCTTTCCCGATCCACAATTGTTTGCCCTCTAGCCCTTTTCATTACATTTTTAGGGCCATTTTAGTGCCCAATAGTTCAGGTCCCCATTGACTTCAATAGGGTTTGGGTTCGGTGTAAAGCTTAGGTGAAGTTCAGATCATGAACCCGAACTTTTTTGTGAAGTTCGGCTGAACCCGCCAAACCCGAACTTCCAGCTGTCCGCTCAACTCTAGTCAGGGTATACAGATGCCTCTATTAGCCAGGACCGAGTGCCGCTCTGTAGGTACTGGCCTACTGGGGACATCTATGTACATCATGGATGGCCATCATGTAATACTACATTTCCCCTGCAGTGAGCGCTGTAGGGGAAATGTGTGATTGACCTCAGCCATACTTCGTAAAATCAGTTTGCTGGGGTGCGAAAGCTGAACTTGTAGCCTTTAGCTGATTAACTCTTTAAGGGACATCACACAAAAACATGGACAATCTGATATCCAGAAGAGAAGGCATGTTTAGTTTTTTGTTTTCTTTCTGCATTCTCAGCTATCAGACACACAATACTTAAAGGGGCTGCCCGGGATTTTTATATTGATGACTTTTCCTCAAGATAGGTCATCAATATCTAATCAGTCAGGATCCAACTCCCGGCGCCCCCACCGATCAGCTGTTTGAAGAGGTTGCAGCTTACAAAGCACGGCACCATCCATTGTATAGTGGCTGTGCTTGGTACTGCAGCTCAGGCCCATTCACTTGAATAGGACTGAGCAGTGCTTAGGCCATGTGACCGATGTACTGCGATGTCCCTCAACTAGGAAGAGGCTCTTCAAACAGCTGGCCGGCGGGGGTGGGGGGGGGCCTGGAGTCGGACCCTCACTGATCAGATATTGATGACCTATCCTGAGGATATCCCATCAGTATCATAACCCTGGACAACCCCTTTAAAGGGTTGTTCCGCAAAGAATATTCTAAAGTTTTTATGAATATTTTTGTAACTGAATGTAATAGAAAATTTAGTATAGCCAGAATGTATCCATATAGCGCCACCTGATGCTTGATATTTTCCCGTCCATATCATTGAGGTGGTTGCACATGCTCAGTTACATTTTTCAACTTTGACCGAAACGAGATGAGAGTTGCAGCAGAAAGGACACATTCTGTGAGAAAGGACACGTCCCTTGAGTTGTGATAGGCAGAAAGCAAAACAGAAATGGAACTTGAGCTGTGAAAGGGAGAGGGCTGAAGCAGAAGGGATACACCGCCTTAAAAAGGACACGCCCCTGAGCTGCCAGCTTGAAATAAATCTAGCAAAGCGATTGGAGCAATGAATGGGGAGATCTCTGGATCCATGTGAGGTACAGAGCTGGTTCTAGCTTTGTTAGAAAGACAGAAAAGCACTGATGCAGACAGAAAAAAATGGCTTCAGAGGTAAGTATTTGTTTTAAAAAGATATAAAAACTAAAAATAGTAGCTACGCGTTTCGGTGGCGGTCCACCACGTTCATCAGGTTTGTAAAGAATACATTACACACAACGAACAGTTATATACCCATACAACCAAAAGTAGGCGTTAACCCTATATTTCCCTTAATACAAAAAAGGACATATAGGCAAAGAAAAGAAAGGAGAAAAGTGGGAAGACAAGATATCCATATTAATAGTACTGGGAGAAAAACTTAAGTGAATATATAAATATCTATATAGATAATCGTGTATAAGGTTGAGAGAAACCACCAAGCACCAAACGGAAGCCGGTTTAGGTTACTATGGTAACCATAAACAAAGCTAACAGAAAGGCACGACCTTACCATTGTTTGCGCCTTTATGTTAGCTTTGCTTGTGGTTACCATAGTAACCTCCTAAACCGGCTTCGGCTTGGTGATTCGAAAAATATTCTACAGTTTAGAAACCGACACCTGAATCTGAATTATTTTGTAATTGCATGTAATAAAATTTTTGCATAGCCACCAAGTTATTCAATTCATCATATCGGTATAGCGCCACCTGCTGTTTGTTTGTTTTTTCTTATTTCTTTGTCCTGCTCACTGAGAAGGTCGCACATGCTCAGTTTCATTCTTCAACTTTCTCCTGAGCTGTGATAGGTAGAGCTGAGACACGCCCCCTGAGCTGCAGCAGAAAAGACACTCCTTTGAGCTCTCAGCTTGATATAAATCTAGCAGAGCAATGAATGGGGGGGAATCTCTGGACCTATGTGAGGTACAGGGCTGGTTCTAGCTTTCTTAGAAAAGGCTTGTCATGTAATAGATTATATATGATTTTCCTCCAGTTTTCACCCTTTAACCCCTATACAGGGATCTGGCCTTCACTGCAGATGAGCCACCAGGCCCCTACCTCTTGGAATAGACCTGCTGCAGTTGGAAGCTTACCCACTGGGTCAGAGACACCGGTGCAAAGCACATAGGGAACAGGCAATACTCATAGTCAATAAGCAGGCCAAGGTCAGAGTTTGTGCATATCCATAAAACAAGTTCAAGGTCAGGGCAGACAGCTAAGGGTCAATAAGGTAAAGAGGCAGAGGTCAGGGCAGGCAGCTGAGGATCAAAGTCGGTAAACAGGCAGAGAAAAGTATATGGGCAAACAAACAGAAAAGCACCTTCACTAGGGTTAGAAATGTAGAATACCTAAAGCTCAGGCACCTCTTCTCTGTGTTAAGGCGCCTTAAGTACCCAAAGATGTTCAACCATTGGCTGGCGATGATTAGAGCAATTGTGTACTGGCCCGTTACGAGCCTGGAAGGTTATACAAGTGACACACACTTTAGAACATAAAAAGTTATTTTATTTAAAAATTATACTGGGTCTTGCCACAAGAGGGCGTAAAAGTGCTTCCCCTGCTGCCCTACAAAAAGGCTCTCAGATGCTACTTTGGGGTAGTGTACCTCTGGGTGGGAGATCATTCCCTGCCAGACATGCCTCTATGACTTACTTAAAGACATTTTGCCCACTTGACAGACTTTGTTAGGAGCCACCATTGGACTGAGAGAAGCAGGATGATCATTTTGCCAAATTGCCTGACATCTTGGCCATTCTGACCTAGCTATTCGGAGGTGTTGGGAGCAGTGGTTACGTGAGGGCCACACACACAGCAAACAGGCTCCTGACAGTCCAGACAGACCATCAGCAGAGAGGCTCAAAAAGCACAAGCAGCTCACACATTGTCCACCCTCCAGACAATGGTGATATCTTCATCACACACCCCTGTCTCTGCCCGGGCTATTTCCAGGCACTTAGCAGATGGAAATTTGGTGTCATGGCTCCCATTACGTGTCCTGCCATTGACAGCCAGTCACCATTACCTTTGTTTGCAGTGGGGTTGCGAATGAGAAACTTGGACTGCTTATTGTCTTTTCTAAACAGAATCCAGGTTCTCTTTGGGATCCAATGAAGGTTGGTTTGTGTATAGAGGCTTTGTGGTGAGCGCTCAACGCTGGTGTGATGATCTGGGGCCCCAAAGCATATGGCAGCTCAGTGATATGTGCAGGACATCCTGCATCCACATGTGTTCCTCTCATTACAGGGCTTCCAACTGGCATTCAGCAGGATAATGCTCATCCGCACTCAGCAACGGATTCCCAGGAATGTCTAGATCACCAGATTACAACACATCCATAGCTGCCTGGTCACCGGATTTATCACTAATCGAGCGTTTATGGGACCAGCTGGGATGCCAGCTTCAGAAGCCTACAAGTGTGCAGGATCTACAGGCCCAGCTGTAACATCTGTGGGCAAATGTGCCGCAGGATACCATATGTCTGCATGCCTCCATGCCCAACCGTATCTCATCTTGTAACAAGGCTAGAAGCCGTATCCAAGCCGTATCCAATTTTGTATCCAGGCTAGAGGCCGTATCTCATCTTGGATCCAGGCTAGAGGCCGTATCTCATCTTGTATCCAGGCTAGAGGCTGTATCTTATCTTGTATCCAGGCTAGAGGCTGTTTCTCATCTTGTATCCAGGCTAGAGGCTGTATTTCATCTTGTATCCAGGCTAGAGGCCGTATCTCATCTTGTATCCAGGCTAGAGGCCGTATCTCATCTTGCATCCAGGCTAGAGTCTGTATCTCATCTTGTATCTGTGCTAGGGGCCGTATCCCATCTTGTATCCAGGCTAGAGGCTGTATCTCATCTTGTATCCAGGCTAGAGGCCGTATCACATCTTGTATCCAGGCTAGAGGCTGTATCTCATCTTGTCTCCAGGCTAGAGGCCGTATCTCATCTTGTATCCAGGCTAGAGGCCGTATCTCATCTTGTATCCAGGCTAGAGGCTGTATCTCATCTTGTATCTAGTCTAGAGACTGTATCTTATCTTGTATCCAGGCTAGAGGCCGTATCTCATCTTGTATCCAGGCTAGAGGCTGTATCTCATCTTGTATCCAGGCTAGAGGCTGTATCTCATCTTGTATCCAGGCTAGAGGCTGTATCTCATCTTGTATCCAGGCTAGAGGCTGTATCTCATCTTGTCTCCAGACTAGAGGCCGTATCTCATCTTGTATCTAGTCTAGAGACTGTATCTTATCTTGTATCCAGGCTAGAGGCCGTATCTCATCTTGTCTCTAGGCTAGAGGCCATATCTCATCTTGTCTCCAGGCTAGAGGCCGTATCTCATCTTGTATCCAGGCTAGAGGCTGTATCTCATCTTGTCTCCAGGCTAGAGGCCGTATCTCATCTTGTATCCAGGCCAGAGGCTGTATCTCATCTTGTATCCAGGCTACAGGGTCCTAGAACCTCCTTTCCATTGTACAGTTTTCCCCAATAACCTTACCCTTTCCCTCTAATATTGTAATCACTTCCATATATCATCATTACATCACACATAAAAAGCTTATTTCCATTCCAACAACTCATTCTTGGTGCCTGAGGTTTTTTTTGTCAGAGTGTATATGGTATATAAAAATATATATAAAACATCAATATTTTCTATAAATATAATATATACATGGATAGGAATATATATGGACAGTGTAATGAAACAGGCCTCAGTTATAAATCCTACATGATCAGCATCTTGTAGTGTCCTATGCCTCTCCTTATACTGTACGTTATACGTGGGACTTACAGGACTGAAAACCCTTAGCAAGCATTGCTGGTAATGGTGTACTATATCTTTAAGAAGGACTGTGGAGAAGCCCAGCCTCCCTGCTGCCTAGCAGATGATGGATCTGCATCAGGACCAACCTACAGAGTATGTCTGAGGTCTGAAGAACGGCATCAGCAAAAACAATCAGTGGGACACCTCTGAATTTCCCTTTAATAAATATGGGTGGGCAAATGCTTATGCAAGGTTATGGCTTCAGGCTGCTCTCTCCTTGCAATTTTGTGTCCTAATACTTCCCTCCCCCCTAAATCCCACAGGGTGGGTGCAAACTCTAACTGCAGCTGGAGGAGAAAGATACAGGGGACTCACTGACCTCCCCCAAAATCTGAAGGTGAGACCCTTTGTTATTGCTGTCAGTCATTCTGTGCCTGTTTATGATCTGCATAGTGGGACATTGTCAGGGCTGCTGCTGCTGGGGATTGTAGAGGAGGGGGAATACAGGGTCTTAGCTGAAGTGATGCCGGATAGCCATGGCCTGATTACAACCGGGATCTGGTGGGGTTTTTTTGTATTTTTTTCTTTTTTTTTTCTGCCATGCAGAACATATAACATGGGTGGGACCTGGGGGAGGTGAGCATTTAGAAGACGCCAAGACTCAAAAGCTGGAACTGGAAAAGATGGTGCAAATGAATGCAGGCAAACTGATCTGCATGACATAGAGATAAAGAATATTGAAAAAAAAAAAAATAGGGAATTGTGTGTGCTACAGGACACGGGCAATAAAAGGAAATCTAATTACACATCACCATAAAAAAAAAAAACTGACATAATATTTAACCCCTGAGCAGCTGGAGCTATTTTCCACAACCGGTTTCTATGTATTTAGACTGAGGATACAATGTATCTTTTGCATGCCATGATTTGTATTTGTGTTTCTGTTGTTATTGGACATTTGGTTTTATGTTTTTTTTGTTAGTTTTTTTATTATGATATATCAATGTATGATTATTATCCTCTTTCTTCTGGGAAATGAACAGAATTTATAATATGTTTATATGAATTGAGAAATAGGAGGGCGAACATGGTGAAAACTTTTTATTTAAACTGGAGGTAGGTTGTCCAGAGGACGATGGATTCATCTGATGCCTGGAAAAATATAGACCACAGATATATCACAGATAAATACTATCATGATAGGATGGGAATGACAGATACGAAACATTCCAGCAGCATAATTTATTTGGCTGTACTCAAATAAAGGGGTAGTCCCATATGGATATTGATGGCATGTCTATGGGATATGCTATAAATGTCTAATAAGAGCAGGTTCCACCTCCGGGACCGGCTCATGTCTCCAGAATGGGGCCCTGTTGACGGGAAGGGAATGTAGAGGTGGCAGCGCTTTTATGGGACTTCCGAAAATAGCGACGAGGTAACATTGATCATGTGATCACACCATAAAGTCCAGGTTATGGCAGACTACCAGCCAAGAGTACTCCTTCCTTACCTTTCCTCTAGATTTGAGATATGGTATCCAGAGTTGAGCGGGACAAGATGACCAAGATGGAAAAAAAAAAAAGTAGAGTTTTTTAGAGGGCATTTTGAGGCAGATTTTCCCGTAGGTGTATTTTTTTAAGCAAAAGTCAGAAGTGGATCTAGCGGGAAGGATCCAGCGGGAAGGAGAAGTATAAGGCCCCTTTGCACTGAATCCGGAGTCATTCATTTCAATGGGTCTGTGTACATGAGCGTTGTTTTTCAGGCATCAATTGTGCGTTGCGTGAAAATCACAGCATGTTCTATATTCTGCGTTTTTCACGCAGCTCTGGCCCTATAGAAGTGGGGCTGCGTAAAAATCCCATCGCATCCGCAAGCAAGTACGTATGCGATGTGTTTTTCACTGATGGTTGCTAGGAGATGTTGTTTGTAAACCTTCAGTTTTTTATCACGCGCGTGCAAAACACATCAATGCGCATTGCACCCAAACGAAAAAAACTGAACAACTGAACGCAATCAAAGACAAAACTGAATGAACTTTCTTGCGAAATCACGCAATTTTAACGGAACGCATGCGGACCTAATCCATGACGATCGTCTGCAAGGGGCCTAAGTTCTTCCTTTATATTTCCGATTCCTTTTGAATCCACTTCTGGCTTTGGCTGAACACCTGCAGGAAAATCTGCCTCAAATCCTCCTCCAAAAACCTCTGGGTGAGCCTACCCTTTCCGTAAGTTCACACCTGAGCGTTTTACAGCGCGTTCAAACGCGCTTTAAAACGCTCAAAACATGAAAACCAATGCTTTCCTATGGCCCTGGTTCTCACTTGAGCGTTTTACAGCGCGTTTGAACGCGCTGTAAAACGCCCGACGCATAAACAAGTACTTGAGCTTTTTTTGGGGCGTTTGTCGCGCGTTTTGTGATTGACACCACAGTAGTCAATCACAAGAACGCGCGTACGAACGCGGGTTTCCTATTTGCAAAAACGCGCTGAAATACGCGCGACTAAAACGCGCGTTTTTAGAACGCTCAGGTCTGAACCCAGCGTTAGGCCTCTTTCACACGGTCAGTATTAGGTAATTATTTTTGCATCAGTATTTGTAGGCCAAAGCCAGGCGTGGGTGCAAAACCACAGAACGGGCAAAAAATATTTCGATTAGACCTTTTCACTGTAGCCTCCAGATCTGGTTTTGGCTTACAAATACAGATGCAAAATACTGACGAAATACTGACCATGTGAAACAGGCCTTTCTCTGTCACGTGAAGTAAAATAATATATATATTTTTTCATAGATGGTCTTTTCGCTCTAGAAATCTCGGGATATCTTGAGCCAAGGGAAAGTTAACTCTTCTAATAGGAACATCTTCTAAATGGGGCAGGAAGAAGGAGACATTTTTGTTGTATTGGCTTTAATCGCAGAATTGAGTCAGAACCAGGAAGATTTAGAGTAACTTCTCTTTTTTCTCCTTTTGAAAAAATATATAATTCTTGCATACATTTGCATGTTTTAGGATGTAGAGTAAGTCCACTGTCCACTACTGTCTATAAAGCAGATGACTTCAGATGACTGAATACTATGACTGTAGGTGGCGTGTCATCCATTGTGATATCACGTCCAGTAACATTACAACCAGGAATGCATGATCCAATTCCTCTGGCTGTTTGTATTGTTTTGTGCTTTAAAGGGAGTTGTCTTGACCATGCAAAACTGCTGACAGCACCAAGTAGAGACCGGAGACAGTAGGAAAAATTTTTTTTTGTGTGGAGCTAATATTATCAGGAGTAGTGTGAATATGATGTTTTATTCTGCCAGGTTCTGTTTTTGCAAGAGCCCATGAAACAGAGCTTCACTGTGAAGTGCTCTTTGCATTGAGCCCCTTCACAGCCCCTCCTCCCAGCTCTGAGTGACAGCTGTAGTTTACTCCCGGTTGGATGCTGCAGCTGTCAGTCAAAGCACAGAGGAGGAGCAGCTCAATGCAGAGAGCACTTCACACTGAACCTGGCAGGGGAAAAGATCATATTTACACTACTCATGATAATAAAAGCTTCACAAAAGCTTGCACTGTTCTCCTCAGCCCGTACCCATTGCTGTCAGCAGTTTAGCATGGCCAGAACTGCTGAAAGACTCCCTTTAAAGAGAATTTGTCACTTCAATATGTTTCCTTAGACAGATACAAGTCCACTATTTACACAAACACTATTTTTATAAACAATGTAATAAACCGATTCCTGTCATCCCCATCAATCAGCTGTTTTACAAGCACTGCCTTCTCTTCTCAGTTTACCTGCTCGCCATCACAACTTCAGCGGCGAGCAGTGTAATTCCAACTCCTTTGTTGCATTAACTTCTATGAGAACGCCTCCTTCCGATTCACTTGAACAATAAGGAGCTGTCCCATTGAAGTGAACAGGGACGGCATAGCTGTAATTACACCTGCTCACTGCTGCAGTGTTGACAGCGAACAGGTAAATGGTAAAGAGAAATCAGTGCTTGTAAAAGCGCTAGTACAACCGGTAGTCCTCAATATAGGTCATCAATATAAAAAAGAATGGACAACCCCTTAAAGCTGCAATACATATTAAAGCTGCAATATACAATAAAGAGCACCAAGCACTCCTTCACCCTCAGAAATATCTGGTATCCCGATAGCAAATATTGCATTAAGGCCCACAATGGCCACCGTCATGAGCAACAAAAAAAGTTTATTGTTATTTTCTTTTCTCTAATACACAGGAATAATGAACATAATGATGTTACAGTACAGGGATAATATACACAGTGATGTCACAGTACAGAGATAATATACACAGTGATGTCACAGTACAGGGATAATATACATAGTGATGTCACAGTACAGGGATAATATACACAGTGATGTCACAGTACAGGGATAATATACACAGTGATGTCACAGTACAGAGATAATATACACAGTGATGTCACAGTACAGGGATAATATACACAGTGATGTCACAGTACAGGGATAATACACACATTGATATCACAGTACAGGGATAATATACACAGTGATGTCACAGTACAGAGATAATATACACAGTGATGTCACAGTACAGGGATAATATACACAGTGATGTCACAGTACAGGGATAATATACACAGTGATGTCACAGTACAGGGATAATATACACAGTGATGTCACAGTACAGGGATAATATACACAGTGATGTCACAGTACAGGGATAATATACACAGTGATGTCACAGTACAGGGATAATATACACAGTGATGTCACAGTACAGGGATAATATACACAGTGATGTCACAGTACAGGGATAATATACACAGTGATGTCACAGTACAGGGATAATATACACAGTGATGTCACAGTACAGGGATAATATACACAGTGATGTCACAGTACAGGGATAATATACACAGTGATGTCACAGTACAGGGATAATATACACAGTGATGTCACAGTACAGGGATAATATACACAGTGATGTCACAGTACAGAGATAATATACACAGTGATGTCACAGTACAGGGATAATATACACAGTGATGTCACAGTACAGGGATAATATACACAGTGATGTCACAGTACAGAGATAATATACACAGTGATGTCACAGTACAGGGATAATATACACAGTGATGTCACAGTACAGGGATAATATACACAGTGATGTCACAGTACAGGGATAATATACACAGTGATGTCACAGTACAGGGATAATATACACAGTGATGTCACAGTACAGGGATAATATACACAGTGATGTCACAGTACAGGGATAATATACACAGTGATGTCACAGTACAGAGATAATATACACAGTGATGTCACAGTACAGGGATAATATACACAGTGATGTCACAGTACAGGGATAATATACACAGTGATGTCACAGTACAGGGATAATATACACAGTGATGTCACAGTACAGAGATAATATACACAGTGATGTCACAGTACAGGGATAATATACACAGTGATGTCACAGTACAGGGATAATATACACAGTGATGTCACAGTACAGGGATAATATACACAGTGATGTCACAGTACAGGGATAATATACACAGTGATGTCACAGTACAGGGATAATATACACAGTGATGTCACAGTACAGGGATAATATACACAGTGATGTCACAGTACAGAGATAATATACACAGTGATGTCACAGTACAGGGATAATATACACAGTGATGTCACAGTACAGGGATAATACACACAGTGATGTCACAGTACAGAGATAATATACACAGTGATGTCACAGTACAGGGATAATATACACAGTGATGTCACAGTACAGGGATAATATACACAGTGATGTCACAGTACAGGGATAATATACACAGTGATGTCACAGTACAGGGATAATATACACAGTGATGTCACAGTACAGGGATAATATACACAGTGATGTCACAGTACAGGGATAATATACACAGTGATGTCACAGTACAGAGATAATATACACAGTGATGTCACAGTACAGGGATAATATACACAGTGATGTCACAGTACAGGGATAATATACACAGTGATGTCACAGTACAGAGATAATATACACAGTGATGTCACAGTACAGGGATAATATACACAGTGATGTCACAGTACAGGGATAATATACACAGTGATGTCACAGTACAGAGATAATATACACAGTGATGTCACAGTACAGGGATAATATACACAGTGATGTCACAGTACAGGGATAATAAACACAGTGATGTCACAGTACAGGGATAATATACACAGTGATGTCACAGTACAGGGATAATAAACACAGTGATGTCACAGTACAGAGATAATATACACAGTGATGTCACAGTACAGGGATAATATACACAGTGATGTCACAGTACAGGGATAATATACACAGTGATGTCACAGTACAGGGATAATATACACAGTGATGTCACAGTACAGAGATAATATACACAGTGATGTCACAGTACAGAGATAATATACACAGTGATGTCACAGTACAGGGATAATATACACAGTGATGTCACAGTACAGGGATAATATACACAGTGATGTCACAGTACAGGGATAATATACACAGTGATGTCACAGTACAGGGATAATATACACAGTGATGTCACAGTACAGAGATAATATACACAGTGATGTCACAGTACAGGGATAATATACACAGTGATGTCACAGTACAGGGATAATATACACAGTGATGTCACAGTACAGGGATAATATACACAGTGATGTCACAGTACAGGGATAATATACACAGTGATGTCACAGTACAGGGATAATATACACAGTGATGTCACAGTACAGAGATAATATACACAGTGATGTCACAGTACAGGGATAATATACACAGTGATGTCACAGTACAGAGATAATATACACAGTGATGTCACAGTACAGGGATAATAATACACAGTGATGTCACAGTACAGAGATAATATACACAGTGATGTCACAGTACAGAGATAATATACACAGTGATGTCACAGTACAGGGATAATATACACAGTGATGTCACAGTACAGAGATAATATACACAGTGATGTCACAGTACAGAGATAATATACACAGTGATGTCACAGTACAGAGATAATATACACAGTGATGTCACAGTACAGAGATAATATACACAGTGATGTCACAGTACAGAGATAATAAACACAGTGATGTCACAGTACAGAGATAATATACACAGTGATGTCACAGTACAGGGATAATAAACACAGTGATGTCACAGTACAGAGATAATACACACAGTGATGTCACAGTACAGGGATAATATACACAGTGATGTCACAGTACAGGGATAATATACACAGTGATGTCACAGTACAGAGATAATATACACAGTGATGTCACAGTACAGGGATAATATACACAGTGATGTCACAGTACAGGGATAATATACACAGTGATGTCACAGTACAGAGATAATATACACAGTGATGTCACAGTACAGCGATAATATTCACAGTGATGTCACAGTACAGGGATAATACACACAGTGATGTCACAGTACAGAGATAATATACACAGTGATGTCACAGTACAGGGATAATATACACAGTGATGTCACAGTACAGAGATAATGTACACAGTGATGTCACAGTACAGGGATAATATACACAGTGATGTCACAGTACATGAGATAATACACACAGTGATGTCACAATACAGGGGATATGCATGAATTTTGTTGAATCGTTATCAATAAATAATAATTTACATCAGAATCAAACATACATTATTACAAATTGATAATAAACACAGGTGATGTCACAGTGACATGAGACTCATAGCCACACAGTGATGTCACAGGTATCATGTATAATATACATGTAAGGTGCAAGTACACGTTACAAACGCCCTGATGTAACAGCGGAGTGATACGTACGCAGTGGTGGGTCCTCTCTACCAGCGCTGGATAATATACACAGTGATGTCCCAGGTACATGGGATAGATTCAATAGCAGTGATGTCTCAGTACAGGTGATAATGCACACAGTGATATGTCATCATTACAGGTAGTGTAATAGAGACTATTGATGTAACAGTTAGTGATTGTAAGTACACAGTGATGTCACAGTACAGAGATAATGATACACAGTGATGTCACAGTTGCGAGGGATAATCATGTCAGTGACTGTCACATGTATTTCAGAGATAATGTACACAGTGTATGTTTGTTTCTAGAGAAATTTTAGTTATGTAATACAGGATTAATAATACATCATGTGATGTCCTTTGTTTTGATGTACTTTAGTGATGTACAGTACAGTGATATAGTCACAGTGAGTACAGTACAGGGATAATAGTACACAGAGATGTCACAGTACATGGAAAATACACACAGAGATGTCACAGTACAGGGATAATACACACAGTGATGTCACATTACAGGGAAAATATACACAGTGATGTCACATTACAGGGAAAATATACACAGTGATGTCACATTACAGGGAAAATATACACAGTGATGTCACATTACAGGGAAAATATACACAGTGATGTCACAGTACAGGGGTAATATAAACAGTGATGCCACAGTACAGGGATAATGTACACAGTGATATCACAGTACAAGGATAATATACACAGTGATGTCACAGTACAGGGATAATATACACAGTGATGTCACAGTACAGAGATAATATACACAGTGATGTCACAGTACAGGCATAACATACACAGTGATGTCACAGTACAGGGGTAATATAAACAGTGATGCCACAGTACAGGCATAACATACACAGTGATATCACAGTACAGGGATAATATACACAGTGATGTCACAGTACAGGGATAATATACACAGTGATGTCACAGTACAGGGATAATATACACAGTGATGTCACAGTACAGAGATAATATACACAGTGATGTCACAGTACAGGGATAATATACACAGTGATGTCACAGTACAGGGATAATATACACAGTGATGTCACAGTACAGGGATAATATACACAGTGATGTCACAGTACAGGGATAATATACACAGTGATGTCACAGTACAGGGATAATATACACAGTGATGTCACAGTACAGGGATAATATACACAGTGATGTCACAGTACAGGGATAATATACACAGTGATGTCACAGTACAGGGATAATATACACAGTGATGTCACAGTACAGGGATAATATACACAGTGATGTCACAGTACAGGGATAATATACACAGTGATGTCACAGTACAGGGATAATATACACAGTGATGTCACAGTACAGGAATAATATACACAGTGATGTCACAGTACAGGGATAATATACACAGTGATGTCACAGTACAGGGATAATATACACAGTGATGTCACAGTACAGAGATAATATACACAGTGATGTCACAGTACAGGGATAATATACACAGTGATGTCACAGTACAGGGATAATATACACAGTGATGTCACAGTACAGGGATAATATACACAGTGATGTCACAGTACAGGGATAATATACACAGTGATGTCACAGTACAGGGATAATATACACAGTGATGTCACAGTACAGGGATAATATACACAGTGATGTCACAGTACAGGGATAATATACACAGTGATGTCACAGTACAGGGATAATATACACAGTGATGTCACAGTACAGGGATAATATACACAGTGATGTCACAGTACAGGGATAATATACACAGTGATGTCACAGTACAGGGATAATAAACACAGTGATGTCACAGTACAGGGATAATATACACAGTGATGTCACAGTACAGGGATAATATACACAGTGATGTCACAGTACAGGGATAATATACACAGTGATGTCACAGTACAGGGATAATACACACAGTGATGTCACAGTACAGGGATAATATACACAGTGATGTCACAGTACAGGGATAATATACACAGTGATGTCACAGTACAGGGATAATATACACAGTGATGTCACAGTACAGGGATAATATACACAGTGATGTCACAGTACAGAGATAATATACACAGTGATGTCACAGTACAGGGATAATATACACAGTGATGTCACAGTACAGGGATAATATACACAGTGATGTCACAGTACAGGGATAATATACACAGTGATGTCACAGTACAGGGATAATACACACAGTGATGTCACAGTACAGAGATAATATACACAGTGATGTCACAGTACAGGGATAATATACACAGTGATGTCACAGTACAGAGATAATAAACACAGTGATGTCACAGTACAGGGATAATATACACAGTGATGTCACAGTACAGGGATAATATACACAGTGATGTCACAGTACAGGGATAATATACACAGTGATGTCACAGTACAGAGATAATATACACAGTGATGTCACAGTACAGGGATAATATACACAGTGATGTCACAGTACAGGGATAATATACACAGTGATGTCACAGTACAGGGATAATATACACAGTGATGTCACAGTACAGGGATAATATACACAGTGATGTCACAGTACAGAGATAATATACACAGTGATGTCACAGTACAGGGATAATATACACAGTGATGTCACAGTACAGGGATAATATACACAGTGATGTCACAGTACAGGGATAATATACACAGTGATGTCACAGTACAGGGATAATATACACAGTGATGTCACAGTACAGGGATAATATACACAGTGATGTCACAGTACAGAGATAATATACACAGTGATGTCACAGTACAGGGATAATATACACAGTGATGTCACAGTACAGGGATAATATACACAGTGATGTCACAGTACAGGGATAATATACACAGTGATGTCACAGTACAGAGATAATATACACAGTGATGTCACAGTACAGGGATAATATACACAGTGATGTCACAGTACAGGGATAATATACACAGTGATGTCACAGTACAGGGATAATATACACAGTGATGTCACAGTACAGGGATAATATACACAGTGATGTCACAGTACAGGGATAATATACACAGTGATGTCACAGTACAGGGATAATATACACAGTGATGTCACAGTACAGGGATAATATACACAGTGATGTCACAGTACAGGGATAATATACACAGTGATGTCACAGTACAGGGATAATATACACAGTGATGTCACAGTACAGGGATAATAAACACAGTGATGTCACAGTACAGGGATAATATACACAGTGATGTCACAGTACAGGGATAATATACACAGTGATGTCACAGTACAGGGATAATATACACAGTGATGTCACAGTACAGGGATAATATACACAGTGATGTCACAGTACAGGGATAATATACACAGTGATGTCACAGTACAGGGATAATATACACAGTGATGTCACAGTACAGAGATAATATACACAGTGATGTCACAGTACAGGGATAATATACACAGTGATGTCACAGTACAGAGATAATATACACAGTGATGTCACAGTACAGGGATAATATACACAGTGATGTCACAGTACAGGGATAATATACACAGTGATGTCACAGTACAGGGATAATATACACAGTGATGTCACAGTACAGGGATAATATACACAGTGATGTCACAGTACAGGGATAATATACACAGTGATGTCACAGTACAGGGATAATATACACAGTGATGTCACAGTACAGGGATAATATACACAGTGATGTCACAGTACAGGGATAATATACACAGTGATGTCACAGTACAGGGATAATATACACAGTGATGTCACAGTACAGGGATAATATACACAGTGATGTCACAGTACAGGGATAATATACACAGTGATGTCACAGTACAGGGATAATATACACAGTGATGTCACAGTACAGGGATAATATACACAGTGATGTCACAGTACAGGGATAATATACACAGTGATGTCACAGTACAGGGATAATATACACAGTGATGTCACAGTACAGGGATAATATACACAGTGATGTCACAGTACAGAGATAATATACACAGTGATGTCACAGTACAGGGATAATATACACAGTGATGTCACAGTACAGGGATAATATACACAGTGATGTCACAGTACAGGGATAATATACACAGTGATGTCACAGTACAGGGATAATATACACAGTGATGTCACAGTACAGGGATAATATACACAGTGATGTCACAGTACAGGGATAATATACACAGTGATGTCACAGTACAGGGATAATATACACAGTGATGTCACAGTACAGGGATAATATACACAGTGATGTCACAGTACAGGGATAATAAACACAGTGATGTCACAGTACAGGGATAATATACACAGTGATGTCACAGTACAGGGATAATATACACAGTGATGTCACAGTACAGGGATAATAAACACAGTGATGTCACAGTACAGGGATAATATACACAGTGATGTCACAGTACAGGGATAATATACACAGTGATGTCACAGTACAGGGATAATACACACAGTGATGTCACAGTACAGAGATAATATACACAGTGATGTCACAGTACAGGGATAATATACACAGTGATGTCACAGTACAGGGATAATATACACAGTGATGTCACAGTACAGGGATAATATACACAGTGATGTCACAGTACAGGGATAATATACACAGTGATGTCACAGTACAGGGATAATATACACAGTGATGTCACAGTACAGGGATAATATACACAGTGATGTCACAGTACAGGGATAATATACACAGTGATGTCACAGTACAGGGATAATATACACAGTGATGTCACAGTACAGGGATAATATACACAGTGATGTCACAGTACAGGGATAATATACACAGTGATGTCACAGTACAGGGATAATATACACAGTGATGTCACAGTACAGGGATAATATACATAGTGATGTCACAGTACAGGGATAATATACACAGTGATGTCACAGTACAGAGAAAATATACACAGTGATGTCACAGTACAGGGATTATATACTTAGTGATGTCACAGTACAGAGATAACATACACAGTGATGTCACAGTACAGAATTAATATACACAGTGATGTCACAGTACAGGGATTATATACACAGTGATGTCACAGTACAGAGATAATGTACACAGTGATGTCACATTACAAAGATAATATACACAGTGATGTCACAGTACAGGGATTATATACTTAGTGATGTCACAGTACAGAGATTAATATACACAGTGATGTCACAGTACAGGCATAATATACACAGTGATGTCACAGTACAGAGATAATATACACAGTAATGTCACAGTACAAAATTAATATACACAGTGATGTCACAGTACAGGGATAATATATACAGTGATGTCACAGTATAGGGTTAATATACACAGTGATGTCACAGTACAGCGATAATACAGACAGTGATGTCACAGTACAGGGATAGTATACACAGTGATGTCACAGTACAGGGATGATATACACAGTGATGTCACAGTACAGGAATAATATACACAGTGATGTCACAGTACAGAGATAATATACTCAGTTATGTGACAGTACAGAGATAATATACTCAGTTATGTGACAGTACAGCGATGATACACACAGTGATGTCACAGTACAGGGATAATATACACAGTGATGTAACAGGATAGAGATAATATACACAGTGATGTCACAGTACAGGGATAATACACACAGTGATGTCACAGTACAGGGATGATATACACAGTGATGTCATATCAAAGGGATAATACACACAGTAATGTCCCAGTACAGGTATAATATACACAGTGCTGTCACAGCACAATGATAATGTATACAGTGATGTCACAGTACAGGGATGATATACACAGTGATGTCACAGCACAATGATAATATACACAGTGATGTCACAGTACAGGCATAATAAACACAGTGATGCCACAGTACAGGGATAATATACACAGTGATGTCACAGTATAGAGATAATATACACAGTGATGTCACAGTACAGGGATAATAAACACAGTGATGTCACAGTACAGGGATACTATACACAGTGATGTCACAGCACAATGATAATACACACAGTGATGTCACAATACAGGTATAATACACACAGTGATGTCACAGTACAGAGAAAATATACACAGTGATGTCACAGTACAGGGATTATATACTTAGTGATTTCACAGTACAGGGATAATATACACAGTGATGTCACAGTACAGAATTAATATACACAGTGATGTCACAGTACAGGGATTATATACTTAGCGATGTCACAGTACACAGATAATATACACAGTGATGTCACAGTGCAGAGAAAATATACACAGTGATGTCACAGTACAGGGATAATACACACAGTGATGTAACAGCACAATGATAATATACCCTGTGATGTCACAGTACAGGTATAATATACACAGTGATGTCACAGTACAATGATAATATACACAGTGATGTCACAGTACAGGGATAATATACCCAGTGATGTCACAGTACAGGGGTAATATACACAGTAATATCACAGTACAGGGATAATATACACAGTGATGTCACAGTACAGGGATAATATACACAGTGATGTCACAGTACAGGGATAATATACACAGTGATGTCACAGTACAGGGATAATATACACAGTGATGTCACAGTACAGGGATAATATACCCAGTGATGTCACAGTACAGGGGTAATATACACAGTAATATCACAGTACAGGGATAATATACACAGTGATGTCACAGTACAGGGATAATATATACAGTGATGTCACAGTACAGAGATAATATACATAGTGATGTCACAGTGCAGGGGTAATATACACAGTAATGTCACAGCACAATGATAATACACACAGTGTTGTCACAGTACAGGGATAATATACACAGTGATGTCACAGTACAAGGATAATATACACAGTGATGTCACAGTACAGAGATAATATACATAGTGATGTCACAGTACAGGCATTATATACACAGTGATGTCACAGTACAGAGATAATATACACAGTGATGTCACAGTAGAGGGATACTATTCACAGTGATGTCACAGTACATGGATAATAAACACAGTTATATCATAGTACAGGGATAATATACACAATAATTTCACAGTACAGAGATAATATACACAGTGATGTCACAGTACAGGGATAATGTACACAATGATGTCACAGTACAGAGATAATATACACAGTGATATCACAGTACAGGGATAATATACACAGTGATGTCACAGTACAGGGATAATAAACACAGTGATGTCACAGTACAGGGATAATATACACAGTGATGTCACAGTACAGAGATAATATACACAGTGGTGTCACAGTAGAGGGATACTATTCACAATGATGTCACAGTACAGGGTAACATACACAGTGATGTCACAGTACAGGGATAATGTACACAGTGATGTCACAGTACAGGGATAATATACACAGTTATATCACAGTACAGGGTAACATACACAGTAATGTCACAGTACAGGGATAATATGCACAGTAATGTCACAGTACAGTGATAATATACACAGTTATGTCACAGTACAGGCATAATAAACACAGTGATGTCACAGTACAGGGGTAATATACACAGTGATGTCACAGTACAGGGATATTATACATAGTGATGTCACAGTACAGCGATGATACACACAGTGATGTAACAGTATAGAGATAATATACACAGTGATGTCACAGTACAGGAATTATATAGTTAGTGATGTTACAGCACAGGAATAATATACACAGTGATGTCACAGTACAGGGATAATACACACAGTGATGTCACAGTACAGGGATAATATACATAGTGATGTTACAGTACAGGAATAATATACACAGTGATGTCACAGTACATGGATAGTACACACAGTAATGTCACATTACAGGGATAATATACACAGTGATGTTACAGTACCGGGATAATATACACTGTGATGTCACAGTACAGGTATAATTAACACAGTTATATCATGGTACAGGTATAATATACACAATAATGTCACAGTACAGAGATAATATACACAGTGATGTCACAGTATAGGGATAATATACACAGTGATGTCACAGTACATGGATAATATACACAGTGATGTCACAGTACAGGGATAATACACACAGTGATGTCACAGTACAGAGAAAATATACACAGTGATGTCACAGTACAGGGATAATATACACAGTGATGTCACAGTACAGAGATAATAAACACAGTGATGTCACAGTACAGGGATAATACACAGTGATGTTACAGTACAGGGATAATATACACAGTGATGTCACAGTACAGAGATAATATACACAGTGATGTCACAGTACAGGGATAATAAACACAGTGATATCATAGTACAGGGATAATATACACAGTGATGTCACAGTGCAGAGATAATGTACATAGTGATGTCACAGTACAGGGATAATATACACAGTGATGTCACAGTACAGGGATAATATACACACAGTGATGTCACAGTACAGGGATAATATACACAGTGATGTCACAATACAGAGATAATATACACAGTGATGTCACAGTACATGGATAACATACACAGTGATGTCACAGTACAGAGATAATATACACAGTTATGTCACAGTACAATGATAATATACACAGTGATGTCACAGTACAGAGATAATATACACAGTGATGTCACAGTACAGAGATAATATACACAGTGATGTCACAGTACAGGGATAATATACACAGTGATGTCACAGTACAGAGATAATATACACAGTGATGTCACAGTACAGGGATAATAAACACAGTGATATCATAGTACAGGGATAATATACACAGTGATGTCACAGTACAGAGATAATATACACAATGATGTCCCAGTACAGAGATTGCATACACAGTGATGTCACAGTACAGGGATAATATACACAGTGATGTCACAGTAGAGCGATACTATTCACAATGATGTCACAGTACAGGGATATTATACACAGTGATGTCACAGTACACTGATAATTCACACAGTGATGTCACAGTACAGAGGTAATATACACAGTGATGTGACAGTACAGGGATAATGTACACAGTGATGTCACAGTGCAGAGATAATGTACATAGTGATGTCACAGTACAGGGATAATATACACAGTGATGTCACAGTACAGGGATAATATACACACAGTGATGTCACAGTACAGGGATAATATACACAGTGATGTCACAATACAGAGATAATATACACAGTGATGTCACAGTACATGGATAACATACACAGTGATGTCACAGTACAGAGATAGTATATACAGTTATATCATAGTACAATGATAATATACACAGTGATGTCACAGTACAGAGATAATATACACAGTGATGTCACAGTACAGGGATAATATACACAGTGATGTCACAGTACAGGGATAATATACACAGTGATGTCACAGTACAGAGATAATATACACAGTGATGTCACAGTACAGGGATTGCATACTCAGTGATGTCACAGTACAGGGATAATGTACACAGTGATGTCACAGTACAGGGATAATAAACACAGTGATGTCACAGTACAGGGATAATATACACAGTGATGTCACAGTACAGGGATAATATGCACAGTGATGTCACAGTACAGAGATAATATACACAGTGATGTCACAGTACAGGGATAATATACACAGTGATGTCACAGAACAGGGATAATATACACAATATTGTCACAGTACAGGGATAATATACACAGTGATGTCACAGTACAGGGATAATATACACAGTGATGTCACAGTACAGGGATAATATACACAGTGATGTCACAGTACAGGGATAATATACACAGTGATATCACAGTACAGGAATAATATACACAGTGATGTCACAGTACAGGGATAATGTACACAGTGATGTCACAGTGTAGAGATAATGTACACAGTGATGTCACAGTACAGGGATAATGTACACAGTGATGTCACAGTACAGGGATAATACACACAGTGATGTCACAGTACAGAGATAATATACACAGTGATGTCACAGTACATGGATAATACACACAGTGATGTCACAGTACAGGGATAATATACACAGTGATGTCACAGTACAGGGATAATATACACAGGGATGTCACAGTACAGGGATAATATACACAGTGATGTCACAGTACAGGAATAATATACACAGTGATGTCACAGTACAGAGATAATATACACAGTGATGTCACAGTACAGGGATAATATACACAGTGATGTCACAGTACAGGAATAATATACACAGTGATGTCACAGTACAGGGATAATACACACAGTGATGTCACAGTACAGGGATAATATACACAGTGATGTCACAGTACAGGGATAATATACACAGGGATGTCACAGTACAGGGATAATATACTGTACACAGTGATGTCACAGTACAGGGATAATATACACAGTGATGTCACAGTACAGGGATAATATACATCGTGATGTCACAGTACAGGGATAATATACACAGTGATGTCACAGTACATATATAGTGTACACTGTGAAGTTTGAGAATAACAATGTATACAGTGACATCATAATAAATAGGATAATGCAAACATATCATGGTATACAAGAATAATGAAAACCATCCTGACATCACAGCATAAGGGCTCATGCACACGACCGTAGGTAATTTGCGGTCTGCAAAAATCAGATCCGCAAGAATACGGATGACATACGTGTGCATTCCGTATTTTGTGGTACCGAGCAGCTTGCCCCTAATAGAACAGTCCTATCCTTGTCCGTAATGTGGACAATAATAGGACATGTTCTATTTTTCTGCGGAACGGAAATACGGACATACGGAAACGAAATGCACATGGAGTAACTTCCTTTTTGTTTTTTTGCGGACCCAATGAAATGAATGGTTCCGCACACGGTCCGAAAAAAAACGGAACGGACACGGAAAGAAAATCCGTTCATGTGCATGAGCCCTAAGACTAGCACAAATAATGATGTCAGATACAGGAAAAATGCATTAGCTGATGAGAAAGGAGACAATGCCTTTATTATGGGGCCCCATGGTAAAAGTTAGTGGGGTTCCACCATCAATTTTCCATTGTCCATAATCATCACTCACTCATTGCGCCCTTAACCTGTTGGGCCCCATATCAGTTACTATGTCTGCCCACCACCAAGAAGGCTACACTCTCCAAACCCTAACCTGACAATGTATGGGCTATCAAGTCAGACCTTGATGAGCCATTGATATCACTCCACCTCGACTAGGTGAGGTCAAGCATAAAGCTGCAGACCATGAATTGTTTGATTTTAGGCTCATACAGAAGAATATGTCAACCATCTGGACCATACAACACGTGTATATACGATACATAAATATTAATGTAAACTGAATGTCAGTGTAAAAACTGATTATAATTTATGCACAGTGCTTGGTAACCGGGCTAAGTACTCCACCATCAAAAATTAATACACTAGATGTTGAGCATATACCGCATTGTCGGACCACAATGCACTGGGTAGAGGTTTGCAGTGTTGATGCAGCTCATGGTATATGTTGCACAGATTATTTTATGTAAAAATTTGTATGATTTTAGGACTGAAGTAGTGGGGATCCATCCAGCTTACATATGGCAGAGAAAGCACCATCTACAGGTCAGGACTCTAACACCACTGAAGATGACACCTGCCTGCACCTACAGGACACAACCCTCCTCGCCACCCACCTGAAAAAGGTGGAAAACCACATTACGGATGCAAGACGCTTCTGCCACCTTCCAAAGCGGTCATCTGTGGATATTGAGTTCAAGGATTTATCTTATTCCGTAAGAGAAGGGCCATGTTGGAGGAAGAGAGGTGAGTGGTCAAAGAAATAAGAGCTAAAGAAAAGACAGAAAGTAAAATACATGCAAAATATTACAGAGAAGTCATAGAAATCAGTGCAAAGAAATGAACAAAAATCATAATTAACGGTATTATGACATAATTTATGTGCAGCGGGCGCATCCCCAAGGGCCCGTTAAGAGGAAAAAGTACTTGTTTTCGTGACACCAGTTGCAATGAAGAAACTAGGGCACAGGGCCACTTTTAGTGATACTGTAGATGGTACCCAGGTGTAGAAATGCCAGAGTGGTGTAGGGTGGCCTAAATGTCCCTTAATGTTGGTGCACGTGTCACGGTGCTCCTACCTGGATACGCTGGACCCCAGGTGTTGTCTCTGAAGCAATGAAAAGGGGGGTTGTTGATGAAGGGGATGGAGGAATAAATTGAGTCCAGACCTTGTGATGAAGTTGGAAAACAGCTTTACTCTGCATAAACGTCTCTCCAAACGGTTTACAGACTTTATCTTGGTTCCCAGCAGGTGTTAGCATTAACTCTGGCAGGCAAACAAACTCAACTCTGCTACATCTGTTGCTCTCTGGCTCTGCTATGCTGACAAGCTTTCTGTAGAACTTTGCTTCTTACTTTATGCTGCAACTTTTCACTGTAGTCTGACTCTAGATCAGTACCAGGGATCTTTTCCTCCTGGCTTCAGAGGCTCCAAGCTGTGGCCTCAATATCCAGCAAAGCTGCAGCTGCTCTAGCTGGCTTAGGCAGCACACGTCCAGCAGGGATGTGGACCTGTTTCCTTCCCCTAGCGGGGGTGTCACGGACGTTGCCGCGACAGGTGATAGGAGATCGTTAAGACTGGCAACACGTGGTTTGATCTGACATGTTTTCCGTTTGGATCAAATGACGTCTGTGTTGTTTCTGGTGCTTGCCACGCTTTCTTTCCTCTCAGGTGTGGCTGTTAGGGTCATTTAACCTTCTCTATTTATAGTTGCTTCTTCCACAATGCTGTGCGGTTTATAGCTTCTGTTTGAACCTTTGGATAGATTGTGGTTGGATCCTAGTGCTTCCATTGCTCCTTTGAAGTTAAGTCTTTCCTTTCCCGTTTGTATTTTATTTGGGTTCTGTATGTTGCATTTCTCTATTGTTTGTATTAGGCCTGAAGTAGACTCCTGTTCGTCCTTCCTTTTGGAGGAACAGGTAGTCTCGTTCCTGCCATTAGTACCAGGGTCCTATAGGGCTTGATAGGACTCTAGGTATTCCTACGTATGAACTCACTTATCTTTGGGATCTGTTCATACTGGTAGTCAGTCATGATTTTGGTTAGGGTTTTCACTAGGAGGTGTCTATTTTCTTTTCCTTAGTCTGAGGCATGATTTCCTGTTTCCTCCTTCCCTCCTATGCCCGGTGTGGTGTTTCCCTTCCACACCGAAGCGTGACAATTATAAAACGCCAAAACTGTCATTTTTTGTTTGTTTGTGTGCAGCCATGAGTCCTATTGCTGCACTGGCAGGTCAGCTGCAAGGGCTGTCTTTGAAGGTAGCTGACCTCCCCACGACCGTCTCGCAGATGCAGAGATCACAGGCTGTTGGTCCTGGTGGTGGTGGAGGAGGCCAGGCCTTTCTGCAGCCTAAAATTGCCCTCCCGGACAGACTTACTGGGGGACGTGATAATCTTATTTTGCTTAGGGAGGCGTGCAAACTGTATTTTAGGCTATGTCCACACTCATCTGGGGATGAGAAACAGCGAGTTGGTGTAGTTATTTCCTTGCTTAACGGGGATGCGCAGTCATGAGCTTTTTCTCTGCCGACCGGATCGCAGTCTCTCCGGTCAGTGGATACCTTTTTCGAAGCTTTGAGTCTTATCTATGATGATCCGGATCGGACCTCTCTAGCCGAAACCTCGTTCCACTGAGATCTATTGCTCTGAGTTTAGGAGGTGGGCTAAGGATATGGAGTAGAACGATCCTGCCCTCCGTGGCCTTGGGTGAAGCTACTCCTGGGTTTATGTCTGGGGACGAAGCCATGCAATTAGGGGGAGCTACTCCTGGATCCGCTTTTAAGCATACTGGTAATAGGAAGGAAGCGTTTTTTTTTTCTACGGACAGAAGGGACATTTTATCAGCATATGTTCATGCATTCAACGGCAAAAAGAAAAAAGAGGGATATTTAATTCCCATCTGACTCTTGGAGGGGTGAGAGGAGAGTCAGAAATTGTGCATTTGTCTTCGACTGGTAGTACCCGATTTCTACTGACTGCTGAGGTGGCGCTAGAGTCAAAAACTGGGTATTGAGGTGTTTATCGATAGCAGGGCTGGGGTGAACCTGATTGATGCTCAGTTTTTCCATATGCACAGGTTGTCACCTAGTGCATTAGAAAAAAACATTTCCGTTTCAGATTAAGGCCCCTTGCAGACGAGTGTGAGCGGATTAGGTCCGGATGCGTTCAGTGAAAATTGTGCGATTTCGCAAGCAAGTCCATTCAGTTTTGACTGCGCGGGTGCAATGTGATTTAATGCGTTTTGCACGCGTGTGATAAGAAACTGAATGTTTACAAACAACATCTCTTAGCAACCATCAGTGAAGACCACATCGCATCCGCACTTGCTTGCGGATGCAATGCGATTTTCACGCAGCCCCATTCACTTCTATGGGGCCAGCGTTGCGTGAAAAATGCAAAATAGAGAACATGCAGCGCAACACACAAGTGATGCCTGAAAACCAACGCTCATGTACACAGACCCATTGAAATGAATGGGTCCGGATTCAGTGCGGGCGCAATGCGTTCGCATCACGCATTGCACCCGCACGGAATACTCACCCGTGTGAAAGGGGCCTAAGAGTGGGTGACTTTCATCAAGAATTTATCTTGTGTTTTGTATTGGAGGGTGTCCCTGCTCTGGGTATTCTGGGTTTACTGTGGTTAAGCAAACACAATCCAACCAACGATTGGCAAGTTAGACAGATTTTGGATTGGGGTGATTATTGCATTGACAATTGTCTGAATACATCTTTTGCTGTTTTAACTAACTACTATTACCCTCTTTTATATCTGATTTCGCCGATGTATTTTCTGAGAGTGGATGCCAGGATTTACCTCCGCATCGGGAATATGATTGTCCTATCAACCTTATTCCCGGAGCAAAATTGCCAAAATCTAGATTGTATAACCTTTCTGGACCTGAAAGCCATGAGAGAGTATATTGCCGAGAGTTTGGCTAATGGACACTAAAGACCTTCTAAGTCTCCAGTGGCAGCAGGGTTCTTTTTTGTTTAAAAAAAAAGGACTGAGGTTTTCGGCCATGTCTGGATTTCTGTGAACTCAATCAATTATTATTCGTGATTCTTACCCTCTTCCTTTGATTCCCGATTTGTTTAACCAGATTGTTGGTGCCAAGGTGTTCTCCAAGTTGGACATACAAGTTGGACAGTTGGGCATATAATCTGGTTAGGATCAAGGAAGGTGATGAATGGAAGACGGCTTTTAATACTCCTGAGGGTCACTTTGAGCACCTGGTCATGCCTTTTGGGTTGACCAATGCTCCTGCTGTTTTCCAACATTTTGTGAATTACATTTTTCATCACCTTGTGGGGAGGTTTGTAGTCGTGTATTTGGATGACATTCTAATTTATTCTCCAGACATGGAGATACATCAGGATCACGTTAGACAGATGTTAGAGATCCTAAGAGATAATAACTTGTACACGGGGTGCAGTTTTTGGGCTTCCTGTTGTCATCTTCAGGTTTTCGAATGGATCCAGAGAAAGTCCGTGCTGTATTGGACTGGGATCGACCCGAAAATCTGAAGGCTCGGTTTTTGGGGTTCACCAACTATTACCGAAAATGTATTCAGAACTATTCGACAATAGTAAAACCCTTAACTGACATGACTAAGAAAGGGACCGATGTTTCAGTGTGGTCTGATTCGGCGTTGCGAGACTTTTCTGCAATTAAGGAATGCTTCTCTTCCTCCCCTATATTGGTGCAGCCGGATGTATCACAACCTTTCATTGTGGAAGTGGACGCGTCCGAGGTGAGGGTAGGAGCAGTTTTATTGTAGGGTCCGTCACCTGGTAAATGGCGTCCATGTGCCTTATTCTCTAAAAAACTCGCAGAGAGAAATTATGATGTGGGTAACAGAGAGTTAAGGTACTTTCACACTTGCGTTGCCTGAACTGCCTGCCTGATCAGGCAAACTGTATGCAAACGCATGTCATTTTTTCTGACTGTTCAGGCATTTTTCAGACTGTTCAGGCATTTTTCAGTCTGAAAAATGCCTGATCACTCAGAAAAATATATTGCAATACCGGGACCGTTTTTCCGGTGTCATCCGGCAAAACGGATCCGGTATTTATTTTTCCGTCATTGCGTTATTTTTAATGCCGAATCTGGCACTAATGCACTGCAATGGAAATGAATACCGGATCCGGCATTCCGCCATGTGTTCCGGAATTTTGGACGGAGATAATACCGCAGCATACTGCAGTATTATCTCCGGACAAAACGCTTTTCAGTGACTGAACTGAAGACATTCTGATGCATACTGAGCTGATTTCTCTCCATTCAGAACGCATTAGAATATACAGTAACTGAAGCGTTTTTTTCCGGTATTGAGCCCCGGGAACGGAACTCAATGCCGGAAAAGTTTAACGCTAGTGTGAAAGTACCCTTACTGGCCATTAAGTTGGCTTTTGAGGAATGGCATCATTAGTTGGAGGGGGCGATTCATCCGATCACAGATCACAAAAACATGGCTTACCTGGAGTTGGCTAAACGACTGAACCCGAGGCAGGCTAGATGGTCTTTGTTGTTCACCAGATTCAATTTTACTGTCACCTATCGTCCTGGGGTTAAGAACGTCAAGGCAGATGCCTTGTCACGTAGTTTTCCTGGAGGTGGTTCTTACAGGACACCCTGGGAGCAGATCCACTGCTGACCTCATCTCTTGTAGATTCTGGTGGCCGGGGTTGAGTAAGTGTGTTGAGGACTATGTGTCAGCATTTAGTACCTGTGCACGCGTTAAGGTGACACATACTCGCCTTCGGGATCTCTACTTCCGTTGCCCATCCCGTCCAGACCATGGATTCAGTTATCGATGGATTTTATCATTGATCTACCTAATTCTTCAGGAAAGACAGTTATTCTGGTGGTAGTTGATCACTTCAGTAAAATGGTGCACTTTATAACGTTGCCGGGCCTACCTAATGCTAAAACACTTGCACAAGTGTTTGTTGACAATATTGTGAAACTCCATGGCATTCCCTCTGACATGGTCTCGGATCGTGGGACTCAGTTTGTTTCCAGTTTCTGGAAAGCTTTCTGTACTCGACTGGGGGTACAACTGTCCTTTTCTTCGGCTTTTGATCCTCAGTCGAACGGACAGACGGAGTGCACTAATCAGAGTTTGGAGACTTATTTGAGATGTTTTGTCTCTGAGAACCAGGAGGAGTGGTCTTTGTTTTTGTCTTTGGCAGAGTTTGCCATAAATAATCGTAGACAGGAATCCACTGGGAAGTCGCCTTTTTTTTGGGGCATATGGTTTTCACCCGCAGTTTGGCACATTTTCTGGTTCAGATACTTCTGGTATCCCTGAGGAGGAACGTTTTTCGTCATCATTGTCATCTATATGGCAGAAAATGAAAGATAACTTGATGGGGAAATGTATGAAAGGTCCGGACCTAAGAGTGGGTGATTCTGTGTGGCTGTCCACAAGAAACATTAAGTTGAAGGTACCTTCTTGGAAGTTGGGTCCAAGATTTATTGGTTCATATAAGATCGCTGCCATTATTAATCCTGTAGCTTTTCGTCTTGAACTCCCTCAGGCCCTGAAAATTCATAATGTGTTTCAAAAAACTTTGTTGAAGAGATATGTTGAACCTTTTGAACCTTTGGAGCTGTCTTCCTTGCCACCCGCTTCTGTCATGGTGGACGGTAGTTTGTAATTTCAGATCGCCAAGATAATTGACTCTCGAGTTCTCCGTAGATCTCTTCAGTATCTTGTTCACTGGAAGAGTTGTGGACCAGAGGAGAGGATGTGGGTATCGGCATCTGACGTGAATGCCAGTCGTTTGGTGAAAGCTTTTCACAGGTCTCACCTGGATAAGGTCGGTCCTGAGTGTCCGGACGTTCCGGCGACAATGGAATGGAAGGAGATCGGTGAGACTGGCAACATGTGGTTTGATCTAACATGTTTTCCGTTTGGATCAAATGATGTCTGTGTTTTTTCTGGTGCTTGCCACACCTTCTTTCCTCAGGTTTGGCTATTAGGGTCATTTAACCTTCTCTATTTATAGTTGCTTCTACCACAATGCTGTGCAGTTTATAGCTTCTGTTTGGACCTTTGGATAGATTGTGGTTGGATCTCGGCTGAGTTCCTAGCGCTTCCATTGCTCATTTGAAGTTAAGTCTTTCCTTTCTCTTTTGTATTTTGTTTGGGTTCTGTGTGTTGCATTTCCCTATTGTTTGTATAAGGCCTGAAGAAGACTCCTGTTCGTTCTTCCTTTTGGAGGAACAGGTAGTCTCGTTCCTGCCATTAGTACCAGGGTGCTATAGGGCTTGATAGGACTCTAGGTATTCCTACGTATGAACTCACCTACCTTTGGGGTCTGTTCATACTGGTAGTTAGTCAAGATTTTGATTAGGGTTTACCACTAGGAGGTGTCCATTTTCCTTCCCTAGTTCTCAGGCCTGATTCCGTGTTCCCCCCTTCACGCCTATGCTCGGTGTAGTGTTTCCCTACCACACCGAAGCATAAGGGGGTACTCTCCACTGACTTCTAACTAACTAAAACCCTTCTTCGATCCTCTGCAAATGTAACTCTGACATGCTTGCTGCCACCTTCTGGTGAACCAGGTACATTGCACTTAAACATTAACAGTTACATAAGAATAGCAATGCACATTGTATAGGACCTGCAATAAATGCATAAGATGACACTATGTTAGCCCATAGGAGACAGTAGCGGGGTGCGGAGTGGTAATGCCCCTTCGGGGCATTACTTATGTAAAAAATTAAAATCAGACATCATATAGTACATGACAATCTCTTTCTAACAAAGCTAGAACCAGCCCTGTACCTGACATGGATCCACAGATCTCCACATTCGCTGCTCTAATTGCTCTGCTAGATTATCTTCAGCCAGGCAGTTCAGGTGGCATGTCCTTTCTGCTGCAGCTACTGTATCTCCCTGTAACTACCATATCTTCTAACAGAACATATGGTTGGTGGTACTTGAAGATTTAAACTGAGCATGTGTGACCACCTCAGTGAGGCAGACAAATAATAAGGAAAAGAACAAACAGCAGGTGGTGCCATACATTTTATTGAATAGTTCACTGTCTATACTAAATTTTTCATTACATGCAATCACAAAAGTATTCAGATTCAGGTGCTGGTTTGAAAAATGTAGAATATGGTTCGTGACACAAATTTGGATATATAAGTGAGAAATATGTACTTATATACATTGCTGTCCAGCATAGAGCCAGCAAGAAGTGGTTCAATGAATCAAACTTTTGGTCATAAATAAAGAGGTAACTTTTTGTAATGAGCCACTAGGGGGAGCTCACTGCATATGAAGTTATACAGCTAGAATTGAACTCAGTGGAATCTGTCTGAGTGTGTACGTACAGAGCTCCCTCTAGTGGTTGCTGCAGGCAACCAAGTTTTCTCATGGACTGAAGGGAAGCAGCAGATATACAGCTGTATGAAGAGTCAGATTAATTGGGTGAAGTGGAGGGCAACTTTTTTTGATTAAAATTTTTTCCATTGATCTCCATTTTTTTCAGCTTTAGTTATATAAACTCAATATTTTGTTAAACGATTAATAAAATCTTTTTACAAGTTCATGTGTTGACCTCTCAGGTTACAAGACGCTCCTGAAGTGCTTGTCTGGCTTGTTCGGCAATCGAGAACTTATTGGAATTATGGGACCTTCTGGTGCCGGAAAATCCACATTGATGAACATCCTGGCGGGATACAGGTAAGAAGAGCAATTCATCAAGAAAATCGAATTACTCTATACATGGCTACATACATGGCTGGTATCACTACCTGTATATCTGTGCCAGTCAAAAAAGAATTCTTCTATTTAAAGGTATTCTCTGGGCTAGGTGATCTAGCCTCAGGATAGGTCATCTATATGAGATCAGTAGCAGTCAAACAAGCAGCAACCCCACCGATTGCTGTTTTAGGCAGACGCAGTGCAGGAAGCAGACAGCTCCATATGCTGTGTAGTGGCCATTCTGGGTACTGCAGAACAGCTCCAATTCAATTGAATAGGAGCTGAGCTGTAGTACACCAACGCTGGAAACAACATAGTGTACAGAACTTTCAGCTTCTGAGGATCCTCCAGTGGATTGGTCACCAATATCCACAGCCCAGATAACCCCTTTAAGTTTTAGTTATACCAGTTGCAGTGGTTCATGTTTTAACTTCTTTAAAGGCTATGTACCCCATCAAGGCAATTTTTTTAAGACTGCATGTTACTCATTTTTGGCTACAAATCTTTTTTTCAATTGGCCTTTATTAAAAATATTGAGCCGTTCTGTCACAAAGGCTTAACTGTTTTTCTAGCTGTGTGACTGGTACTTTCCCTTTCACTTTGTCCCAGTCATCTAATAAACCTTATCTCTAAACTTCTGAGAGGTTATAAACACTTATTTAAGCCACATTCTTATCAGTAAGAAAAGGATTGAGCTCTAATGAGCGTTTATAAGGTCAGAGAGCAGAGATAAGGAGTCCGTCTGCTCCTGGTCTGATGGAAAATACAGAAAATTCAAAGGGTGCTTCTAGAGCATCTCAGCTCTGTACAGAAAAAAGGATGCCATATTTTTAATTTAAAAAAAAATAAAATTTTTTAGCTCAAAATGAGTACAATGCAATTTCAAAAACAAATTTTCCCCAAAGGTGCACATAGCCTTTAAGCAAACATGAGAAAAAAAAGGAACTGAACACAGTATATTCTTTTATGTATAGTTTGGTAAATGTGTTACATATTCTATCTTGTATAGTTATGTCCCTGTTCCATATATTCTTTCATCTATCTAATTACTGACAGGTTCCATATCTTACTTCCTGCATAACTAGGTCAATGTGACATATTTTCTTCCTGAGGAATCAGTTGGAGAAAAGCATATTTAAAGGGAACTAGTCACCAAGAAAATTCTATGTAATCTGTAGGCAGCAGGAGAAGCTGAACAGATTTATTTGCTAAAGATTCAGTATAACCATTAGAATAATCATTTCTGCTCATTCTGGGGTAGGAGTCCAGTGGGCGGTCCTAATCAGTGATTGACAGCGATCTCTGTATACACAGTGTGGGGAGTTGCTCTGGTAGACAGCGGTGCGGGTGCAGTATAGAGGCAAAGAGAGTCCAGGTAGTGCAGCAAACAGTGTTTTATTTCACACTTGCACAAACAAAACTCAAAACAGTCACTTAGTGTTACTTCACACACATAGCAAAAACTTGAGGCAAAACAAAAGTCCAAGACTGAATCAAATTCACCTGTGTGGTTTAGGTGCGTGTTCACACCCGGCTGACAGCCCAGCCGCAGGAAAGTCCAACCTCAGGCTTCCAGGCAGACTGCACGCCTCTTAGCAAGCTCTTGCTTCCAGCCCTGAGAGCTCCACAGAACACCAGCAGTTTCCAGGTTAAATCACCTCAAATCCTAGGTGTTAGTTCACACCTGGCTGAATGCTCAGCAACACAAAAAGTCCACTGACCGTCTTTAAATGGCCTGCTCTTCTGACACACAGGTCTCAGCTTTTCAGCCCAGCACAGGGCTCAGATCCCAAACACAGAGAGAGTTTGCATAAAACCCAGCTGTCTTTTAAAGGCACCTAGGCATTAACCCAAAAACCCGGACCGGCACCTAAAATCCGGTCCAGTATTTGCCCTCACCTGGCTGCAATCAACCCAGCAGCACAGGCTGAGAGGAAAATACCTGTTTTTTACCACCAAACCTCTCACTGTGTCACATACCTCCCTTTGTTCAACCCTGAGGGGTGAACACACGCCAGACAGTATACCCAGAACCGGGCACTCGCATTTCCCTGTAACTGCCCTGCTCTGTGTTCCACTGAAAATCTAAAGTTCTGAAGTCACCCGAACCCTCTGGTGACCCAGGACTTTCCTTCTTTGTCCAGATGGGGACAGGCTGCGGCCAACCCCATATCACTCTTTCAGAGATGGCTTGTCACGAGCCACGGGCACCTGGTACGGCTTTAACCAGACTTTTGCCTGGGGCTCAGTGACAATATCACGGTGAGTTATGGAAGGGCATTCAGGGAAATCACAGAACACCTCTGTGTTCCGACTAACAAACTCCTTGGCTCTCTGAGTCTGTTCAGTGGAAAGGCTGCCAGTAATTTTATCTGTGGCAGCCGCTTCCTGTTAGCAGACAGAGGGACCGGAATCTCTTTCCCTAGATAAACCGGCCGCGGGTTGTTCTCAATACAAGTCTCTCTAACCTTCCAAGGTTTCCGTAAATTTACATGGTAGACCGGCTCCGGCTTTTGCAGTCCTGGCTGGTGTACCTTGTAATTTGGGTCTCCAATTTTCTGTGCTATTTTATAGGTCCCCTTCCCCCTAGCGCTGTCCTTACTGTCCACAGGTGGCCCAACAACCAAAACCGGGTCCCTTGGGCTACGGATCCCAGACACTCGATTGCAGGTCCGGCTTTGGCTTGACTGAGCCACCTTCCTATGTTTTCTACCTATCCTATTTAGGGGGACTGTCTTCTCCTCAACCACCGGACCTACTGTGGGTCCCTCTGCCTTGGGTTTCTGGGGTTCTAACACCTCACCTGGGCTAGGCCTCACTACTGGAAGTTTTCCTACCTGTCTGGGAACTGTATGTACAATGGCCGGCCACAGGGCTGGGAACAATGGAAAGTCTCTTCCTATTATCACATCATAGGGCATACTCGTGGTTACAGCCACCTCATGGACCTGCCTGCCGGCACACGTGTTTACAGACAACAGAGCAGTGGGGTATTCTTTTAAATCTCCATGAATGCTGAAAACCCCGACTCTCCGGCCTGTAAACTCTGTGGGTCGCACTAGGGAAGCCCTCACCAGGGTCACCTGACTCCCGAATCCAGCAGAGCTGCCACTGGAGTGTCTCCCACCTCCACCCGACACAAATGTTCCTCATGGATAACCTCTGACACATCGACCCTTCTGGCATACAATGACTGTCGATACCCAAAGTTTACATCCATGGGCTCACCCAGGAGGGGACAGTTGGCCCGTACATGGCCAGGCTCATGGCACCGCCAGCAGATTATAGAGTCCTGATCCCCAAAGGGCACATCCCGTGCGGTCTTTCTCAGCTCAGGCCGCAGGGTCTGGGGAGGGGATTTTCTGGGTTTTATTACTCCTTCCCCAGAGTCCCCCTTAAGTTCCTCAGTAGCCCCATAACGTTCGACCAGGTCCACCATCTCCAGGGCACTAGTAGGAGATGTCTGGCCAACCCAGCGCTGGAGGGGTAGTGGCAATGCCCTCCAGAATTTGTCAGCTACAATACGGTCCAGCATAGCAGTGGGACTAAGTACGTCAGTCGGTAGCCATTTTTGTAAGAGTTTTAGCAAATTGTAATACTGGGGTCGTGCTGGCTCAGCTGGGTTAAACTCCCACTGATGTACCCGCTGGGCCCTGACCAACACATTCACCCCCAGTCTCGCCAGGATCTCACCCTTAACCACAGAGTAGTCTGCGGCTTGGTCGTCCGGTAAATCAAAGTAAACCTGTTGGGGTCCGGACGCCAGAAACGGAGCGATGACCTCTGCCCACTGGTCTCGGGTAGTCTCTCTCTCACGGCCACCTTTTCGAACATCGCCAAGTAGGTTTCAACATCATCTGTCGGTGTCATCTTGGGAACGGCCATGCGGACTGCTTTCCGGGCATCGTGCACTCCCTGAGGCATCCCTGACTTTTCTAGCACCATTACATGCTGCAGCAGCCGCTGGTTCGTGTCCTGCTGTCGCTGATTAGCCTCTAGCAGTTGTCTGTTCGTCTCTTGCTGCTGTGCGATGGCCTGGACAAGCTGCTTTATCATCTCCTCCATCTTGTCCTGTGTTGGTGGTTGCAGCTTGGCAGGCTTAATCCAGGACATACAACAATGCCCAAAAAAATGCTACGAAAAGTTTTGGCTTCACGCCAGCCTCACTGCAATTGCCCGCATCCGACACCAAATGTGGGGAGTTGCTCTGGTAGACAGCGGTGCGGGTGCAGTATAGAGGCAAAGAGAGTCCAGGTAGTGCAGCAAACAGTGTTTTATTTCACACTTGCACAAACAAAACTCAAAACAGTCACTTAGTGTTACTTCACACACATAGCAAAAACTTGAGGCAAAACAAAAGTCCAAGACTGAATCAAATTCACCTGTGTGGTTTAGGTGCGTGTTCACACCCGGCTGACAGCCCAGCCGCAGGAAAGTCCAACCTCAGGCTTCCAGGCAGACTGCACGCCTCTTAGCAAGCTCTTGCTTCCAGCCCTGAGAGCTCCACAGAACACCAGCAGTTTCCAGGTTAAATCACCTCAAATCCTAGGTGTTAGTTCACACCTGGCTGAATGCTCAGCAACCCAAAAAGTCCACTGACCGTCTTTAAATGGCCTGCTCTTCTGACACACAGGTCTCAGCTTTTCAGCCCAGCACAGGGCTCAGATCCCAAACACAGAGAGAGAGTTTGCATAAAACCCAGCTGTCTTTTAAAGGCACCTAGGCATCAACCCAAAAAAAACCCGGACCGGCACCTAAAATCCGGTCCAGTATTTGCCCTCACCTGGCTGCAATCAACCCAGCAGCACAGGCTGAGAGGAAAATACCTGTTTTTTTACCACCAAACCTCTCACTGTGTCACAACAGTTATACAGGGAAATCACTGATAGAAACGTCTCCTCATAGAGGGAAGGCTGTCAATCACTGATAGGACGGCCCACTGGACTCCAAAGCCCAGAATGAGCAGGAATTTAAATGACTTAAATAAAAGTTATACTGAATCTTTTCCTACAGAACTAAGGGGGTCATTTATTACGCTGAAATACGCCTATATTAGAAGCTTTTTGCACCTCAATCTGTGACTTCTCCTTGCTCACACCAGGTCTAAAAAAGTGGGTGTAGCGTGGGCGGGAAAGAGAACGGGCCGGCAGGGACTAAATGTAAGACACTGGGAAACTGTCTTACATTTAGAACTGGCGGAGGACCCGCAGAAGTTATGAGAAGGCCGGCACCTCTAAATAACTTTGGCGGATCCACTGCCAGCTTAGGGGTTTATTAACACCAGTCTTAATAAATGTGCCCTATATATCTATCTGCTGAGCTCCTCCTGCTCTATAACTGAAGCCCATAGATTGGACTGGGTGTACTATGTGACAGGTTCGCTTTAAAAGGACACTGAAAAAATGAGCATCGGAGTTCACGAGTGTGTTTTGATCTTGAGTATCACTTGAGATTGACTTCAAATTCAGAGAGTTTAGAAGGGGGATGTTACTGGTATTTGTCCATTTAACTTCACTTATATCCATAACTGACAATGCCATTGAATGTCTTCTGCAAAGTTTGCCGTTCTAGAGCAGACATTGGAGGGAGAATTCTGCCAAGCATGATGTGCACACTTGGCTTCCTGGGCATGAAAAAGTTTGGACACCTCTGGTCAAAATTACTGTGACCAGTTAAGCAAGTTAAAGATGAAATGATCTCCAAAAGGCATCAAGTTAAAGATGACACTTTCCCTTTGTATGTTAGGAAAAAACAAGTTTTTATTTTCATATTTTACTTTTTTTTTAAACCAAAATAGGAAAAGGGCCCAAAGAAAAACTTTGGGCACCCTGCATGGTTAGTACCTAGTAGATACCCCTTTGGCAAGTATCACAGCTTGTAAACACTTTTTATAGCCAGCCAACAGTCTTTCAATTCTTGTTTGAGATGTTTTCTTCCATTCTAACGTGCAAAAGAAAAGTCTTCCAGTTCTGTAAGATTCCTGGGCTGTCTTGCATGCACTGCTCTTTAGAGGTCTATCTGTGAGGGCCTTGGTAAAACCTTCAGCTTTAGCCTTTTGAGGTAGTCTATTGTGAATTTTGAGGTGTGATTAGGATCATTATCCACTTGTAGAAGCCACGCTCTTTTCAACTTCAGCTTTTTTACAGTTGGTGTTTGCTTACAGAATTTGCTGGAATTTCATTGAATCCATTCTTCCCTCTATCTATAAAATGTTCCCCATGCCATTGGCTCCAACACAACCCCAAAGCATGATTGATCCTCGTGCTTAATGGTTGGAGAGGTGTTCTTTTCATGAAATTCTGTACCCTTTTTTCTCCAACCATACTTTTTCCCAATTTTAACCTCATGGGTCTACTGGACTTGTTTCCAAAATGCATCAGGCTTGTTTAGAGGCTCTTTTGCAAACTTCTGACCCGGAATTTATTGGTTAGGACACAGGAGGGGTTTTCTTCTAATGACTTTTCCATGAAGGCCATATTTGTTCAGGTGTCCCTGAAGAGTAGAACAATGTACCACAACTACAGAGTCTGCTAAATCTTTCTGAACTGCTTTTGCAGTCAAGCAGGGGTTCTGATTTGCCTTACTAGCAATCCTACAAGCAGCTGTCTCTCAAATTTTTCTTGGACTTCCAGAACTTCTCTTCACCTTCAAGTGTTCTTGTTACCTGCCTTTTCTTAATTACATTTCAAACCGAGCTTTGCTATCTTCTTATTACCTTCTCCTGCTTTGTGGGCTTTAACCATTTTAATTTCAGACTATTAGGCAGCTGCTTAGAAGAACCCATGGCTGCTGGGTTATTTTTTTGGGACAGAGTTAGGATTCACGCCTTGACTTTTTTCGTGTTTTGGTGCCTCACAATCTGGAATTAACATGGATTGTTTGAGGATTTGCATAATTAAATTTACAGAACATGCCCACAACTTTTAAGATGTTTTTTTTTTTTTTATTGTGAAGCAAACAACAAATAGGACAAAATAACAGAAAAAGTCAATGTGCATAACTATTCACCCCCCTAAAGCCAATACTTTGTAGAGTCACCTTTTGCGGCAATCACAGCTCTAAGTCGCTTTGGATAAGTCTCTATGAGCTTGCCACTTCTTACCACTGGGATTTTTGCCCATTCCTCCTTGCAAAACTGCTCCAGCTCCTTCAAGTTGGATGGTTTGCGCTTGTGAACAGCGATCTTTAAGTCTGACCACAGATTTTCTATTGGATTTAGATCTGGGCTGTGACTCGGCCATTCCAACACATTTACATGTTTCCCCTTAAACCACTGTTGCTTTAGCCGTGTGTTTGGGGTCATTGTCCTACTGAAGGCTGAACTTCCATCCTAGCCTCAAATCACGCACAGAGAGGTACAGGTTTTGCTCAAGAATATCCCTGTATTTAGCACCATCCATCTTTCCCTCCTCTGACCAGTTTCCCAGTCCCATCCCCCCCATGATGCTGCCACCACCATGTCTCACTGTGGGGATGGTGTTCTTTGGGTCATGTGATGTGTTGGGTTTGCACCAGACATAGTGTTTTATTTGATGGCCAAAAAGTTAAATTTTATTCTCATCAGCCCAGAGCACCTTCCTCCCAGTGGCGTAACTAAAAATGACTGGGCCCCACAGCAAATTTTTGAATGGGGCCCCCTCCCCCAGTAATTTTTTTACAACCCCTTCCTTTCATGCCACCCCTATTCCTGTGGCTAGTAAAGACCGCTCTTTCAGACCAGGCCCAGCAGCTGTTCCATCCGTTTTCTGCACTGTCTATACTGCCACTGTATATAATTTAATTGTGTAATACTGTTGAGGGGCCCTGACAAAATCTTTTAGTACTTCTCCTCCTCTTGGGTGGGCCCCTTCTGGGTCAGGGCCCCAAAGCAGCCGCTTCCCCTGCTTCCCCTATAGTTACGCCCCTGCTTCCTCCATACATTTTGGGAGTCTCCCACAATCTTTTTCGCAAACTCATAACGTGCCTTTTTGTTTTTTGCTGAAAGTAATGGCTTTCTTCTGGCCACTGCTATAAAGCCCAACTCTATGGAGCTTATGGCTTATTGTCGTCCTATGTACAGATCCTCCACTCTCTGCTGTGGAACTCTGCAGCTCCTCCAGGGCTACCTTAGGTCTCTGTGCTGCCTCTGTGATTAATGCCCTCCTTGCCCGATCCGTGAGTTTTGGTGGGCGGCCGTCTCTTGGCAGGTTTGCTGTTATGCCATGTTCTTTCCATTTGGTTATGATAGATTTGATGGTGCTCCTGGGTATCATCAAAGATTTGGATTTTTTCTATAACCTAAAACTGACTTGTACAACAACATTGCCCCTTACTTGTTTGGAGAGTTCCTTGGTCTTCATGGCAGTGTTTGGTTAGTGATGCCTCTTGCTCAGGTGTTGCAGCCTCTGGGGCCTTTCAAAAAAAGGTGTGTATGTGTAATGACAGATCATGTGACACTTAGATTGCACACAGGTGACATAATTTCACTAATTATGTGACTTCTGAAGGTAATTGGTTGCACCAGAGCTTTTTATGGGCTTCCTAACAAAGGGAGTGAATACATACGCACATGTCAATTTTCTGTTTTCTATTTCTAAACAATAGTTTTATTTATATATTTTTCTCATTTCCCTTATTGTGTTCTGATCCATCACATAAAATTCAGATTAACAAAACATTGAACTTAAGGCTGTAATGTAACAAAACATAAAAAAGTCAAGGGGGTGAATACTTTAGCAAGGCACTGTAGATGTAAAAGAACCGCTGCTATGGGAAAAAGTTCTATAAAAAATCATATAAGAAAGGAGCGCAGACAAGGGAACCGGTCAAAATGTATGCGCTGCAGACCAGCAGCGTTGTAGAAATCACAGTAGAAAAAGCGATTCAGAAGAATAAACCGTTAATCTATGTTAATTAAAGGGATTACAATGTATTTGAGTGAACAGCTAAAAAAGAAGGGAGGGGGACTATACTAAGTGTGTAATGCTATATGCAGGGTGTGTGTGGAGAAGATTACAAAGGAAGGGGGGGGGGAGGAAGTCCTAATGATATCTAGAACTGATGCAGTACTAGACCATCATCATTCTCACCCACTCACGAAGGACTAGGCTTCAATCAAGATCATTGTGTCTGCAAGAAAAATGAAACACACATTAATTTAAAAATCGCATTCCCTATTAAAGGGTTTATCCCATGGATAATATAAAAACTGAAAATCAGACATCATCTATCAAATGACAGTCTCTTTATAACATAGCTAGAATCAGCCATGTACCTCACATGGATCCAGAGATCTCCCCATTCATGGCTCCAAGTGTTCTGCCAGATTTATATAAAGCTGACAGCTTCGGGGGTGTCCTTTCTCAGCGGTGTGTCCTTTCTGATGCAGCCAATGGAGGGTGAGGGATGGAATGCAAAGTCTTGTCCTGTACATAGATGTAGAAAGCAATCACTGTTGATCATTGTGCGCACCCCAAACAGGAAAATGTACCCTTTTTGGGGGTTAAAAGAAATTGTTGCGTGATTAGGCTACCATATTGGTCTGATGTGTTTAGGTCTTTTTTCACATTTAAGAGGTGGGGGGATTTAAAGGCAATGTACACCTTTGGAGGCAATTTATTTTTTATGTTACTAATTTTTAGCTAAAAATCATTTTTTCCATTGGCTTTTATTAAAAATATTGAGCTTTTCTGTCACAAAGGGTAACCGTTTTTCTAGCTGTGTGACTTTTACTTTGAGTTTCACTTTGTGCAGTTCATCTAATAAACCTTACCTCTAAACTACTGAGAGGTCATAAACAATTGAGTTATAATATAATTGAGTGTTTAGGAGATCAGAGAGCAGAGATAAGGAGCCCATCAGCTCCCGGTCTGACGGAAAAGACAGAAAATCCAATGGGTGCTACTAGAGCATCTCAGATCTGTACAGAAAAAAGGACGCTATATTTTTAATAAAGACCAACTTAAAAAAATATCAATACAATGCAATAATAAAAAAAAATATGCCCCCAATGGTGTACTTAGTCTTTAAATTCCTAGATCATTCCGTATGCCTGACTCAACAAGAGCCAGTATCTGCGTATGACTTGACAAATTTAGGTTGGGTTGCCCACTGGAAATTTCCCTGTAAGGTCTATGGCCAATCTGCCCCTGATTGTCATAAGTTAATAGTCCTGTTGGTACTCAGAAATGCATCCTATCACCCTTGGTCCCTGGAGGTCAGCAGAATAGGTTCTGGCTGGACAATCATCTAATTGTCACCTATAGTTTTTTGTTTCTTTTTAAAGGAAATGAATTGTCCTGCCCCTTCTCAGTGGCGCCCAAGGCAACTACCTAAATTGCCTACCCCTTATCCCATTCCTAAAATATTCTCAAATATTATGTTAATAAATATGTGTATGTGTCCATGCGCTCCGTGATGACACAACCTGCGTAGGATGAAATGAAAATCCTCGGAGATGAAGAGCAGTCGACATGAAGTTACACAAAAAGAAATCAATTTCTCTCCCTTCTTCGTTGACACCATGTCCGGCCATTCTCACACAAGTGCAGATGCAGCACATAGTAACCATGAGCATGCAAAGCTTTGTGAGCAGGTACCGTTATATTTAACTCCTAAAATACTGACTAGTCAGCGACAGAGACTATTTTATAGAAATCTGCAAATAGGAAATATATTCTGATTAGTTTAAAGGAAATTTATAATAAAAAAAATGACCTGTTGATTAAATCACGGTTTTATTTTAAATTATGTTTTTAATTTTTCATGTAATGTCTATATTTAAACAAAAACCATTACATCCTACAGTTTCCGCATGGGTCACTAAGCCTAATAAAAGGTGCCACTTCTTGGTCTGTACAGATCACTTTACTGCAGTTACCTGCTTATCATCACATGCAGGATTACAATGAAATATAAAACCTCTGTGTATAGATAACACGGGATCCACCCACCCACAATAGGTGATATAACAGCTTATCTGCTCCCTCCTGTCCTCTGCACAGGTCGCACAGCATGCCTAGAAAACTCTCCCATAGAAGTCAATGAGCACACCAATATACAAAAATTGCTCCAAAATGAGTCTACGCTGTGTATATTAGAATGAATCTTCCACAAGGCTATGTACGCCTTTGGGGGAATATTGTTTTATTATTGCATTATACTGATTTTGAGCTAAAAATTATTTTTGGTCTTGGTCTTTATTAAAAAATATGGCGTCCTTTTCTCTGTACAGAGCTGAGATGCTCTACTAGCACCCTTTGGATTTTCTGTCTTTTCCGTCAGACCAGGAGCTGACAGGCTCCTTATCTCTGCTCTCAGACATTATAAACACTTATTATAGCTCAGTTCTTATCTTCCTGATAAGAATGTGGCTTAAATAACTGTTTATGACCTCTTAGTAATTTAGCGATAAGGTTTATTAGATGGCCAGCACAAAGTGAAAGTGAAAGTGAAAGTACCAGTCAGACAGCTAGAAAAATAGTTAACCCTTTGTGACAGAACATCTCAATAATTTTTAATAAAGGCCAATTGAAAAAAGGAAAATAAAAAAATGAGTAACATGCAATCTTTAAAAAAAGATGGCCCCCAAAGGGGTACATAGTCTTTAACAATAAAGATGTTATTAGTGTCACAAATATCATGTTAAACTAACAATAGCAGCAGCAGTCATGTAATAAAATAAATACATCGGCGGTGTGACGATATTCAATAACTACATAAAACCCCAGTACGTTGCTTCATAATCCTAATTGGCAAGGCGTTTATAGCCAAGTTCACACTTCAGTTATTTGGCCAGTTATTTCCATCAGTTAGGGCTTGTTCACACGACCGTATGGTATGGTTTTGTCCATTGTGTCTATGACCCATGTAGATGATGTAAAGCAGCTCTCTGAATTCTGTTAAGAACAGTTCAGGCAAGATGGCCGCCGCCATAATCATATTCAGGAAATCCAAAAAAATCTACAATCAGAAAATAAAAACAGATTAGAAAAAAAGAAGTATACAGTATGTGCTACTGTCTGGCTTTAACTGGCAGAAAAGAATTTCAGTGACACATTCCCTTTAATATACCTCAGCGCTCGTGGGGAATATGCTTTTATTAGTTTTGACCTGTTTGCAGCGGGCAAATTCGGGACAAATAGGCCCCACCCTGGGAATGCCCGTAAATCGGGCAGAACAGCATATTGCTGTGTGGGGCTTACATATGACCCACGCATTTTTGGCCCAGGAATGCTTGAATTTGCAGGGACTGTCAGCAACTATGTTGTTCTCACCCTTGTTAAGGGAAAAATGTCAGTAGTTTTGACTAGGCAAAACTGCTGACAGCGCTACATAGGAGATAGGGAAAGCAGTACAAACATACCGTATGTGGAGCTTTTATATTAGGAGTTGTGTGAATATGAACTCATGATATCCAACCAGGGGAACACTACAGCTGTCACTCAGAGCAGAGGGGAGGGGAAGTAACTCAGTGCAGAGAGCCATTTATAGTGAAGCTCCACCTCCTGGGCAGTTGCAGGAGCAGAACCTGGCAGAATAAAACTTCATATTCAAACTACTCATGTATATTTGTACTGCTCTACCCTGACTTACCTAGTGCTGTTAGTAGTTTAGCATGTACAAAACTGCTGACAGACACCCCGTTAAACTAGGTCATAGGTAATGCTTGGGATGTCATAAATAAGCAGTTTATTTAATACATCATCTAATTTGAGCCCTGTGTGTATCTACAATATCATGTTCATTTACTTTTGGAGGCTGCATTAAAGGGGTTGTAAAAAAAAAACAGCATAGACTGGTATAAAATAATCACGACCGCCCTTCAGTCTTACCCCCTTATCCCAACTGAAGGACTCCTGGTCTCCAGGTCTCCAGGTCTCCAACGATAGGGCTTTGACATGGACATGTGATCACTGGCTGCAGTGGTGACCTCAGTGGTGCTGACATGTCATCACTGGAGGCCAGTACAGAGCTCCGCCTGCTGTTTGTTCTTTTCCTTATTTCTCTGTCCACCTCACTGAGGTGGTCGCACGTGCTCAGTTTAAATCTTCAACTGCCACCAGCCATATCGTCTGTTTGAAACGGTGTCAGTTGCTGGAAGAGAGCAGCAGCGGAAAAAACACATCCCCCCCCCCCCCCCGAGAAAGGGCACACCCTCTGAGCTGTCAGTCTGAATTAGGTCTAGCAGAGCAATTGGAGCAATGAATGGGGAGATCTCTGGACCCATGTGAGGTACAGGGCTGGTTCTAGCGTTGTTAGAGATTGTCATGTACTATATGATGTCTGATTTTCATTTTTTACATCAATCATGGCACAACCCCTTTAAAGAAGGTCTTTCCACACTGTATGTAGTTGTCTTAGAATGGTATTGGAGGAGTGCTTCCCTCCTAACGCAGAGTGGCAGCTGGAAAAAGGCCATTCTCAGGAAATATCAGGGACAGAGGCAGCGCTCTAGAAAACACAATCCTCGTAGTTAATGTGCAAAATATATAGCAGATGCAAAATTGTGAGAAGAATGCTCAAGTGGGAGGAGGCCAGAAAAATGGCTTAAAAGCCCCTTGGTATGGGCAAGAAACCAGAACCCTTACCACCTCTATTTGGTGGGGTCTGTCCGTGTCTTTTAGGGGGGGATTTATTAGTTTCGCTTGTGTCTGTCTTGGAGTTCTTTATGCCACATTTATCAAATGTCTCATGTTACTTGATAAATTTGTCTTATCCTTAGACCTAACACTTGTCTAGAGAAGCTCCTCCACCCTCCTCCTGGAGCGAGATTTAAAAAAAAAATTCTCAATGATAAATCCACCCACATTACCAATGTATGTAAAGGTGGATTTACACAACCCGAATATTGGGCTGATTTTCGGAAACAAACGTTCCTATAAACACTCACTCCCCATAATCTTCTTGTCTAAGGGTGCTGCCGATCACCAGATGAACGAGTGAAACGATCGGAGATGCGGACACCTCAATCATCGTTCCCGGCCAGCAGATCGTTCCATCTAAACAGCACACTGCTGCCCAGGAGCAATCATTTTGTATGATTTTGATCGTCCTCATACTGTGGAGGTGATCGCTGCATGTAAATACAGCCCCCCACCTCCACTGAACGAGCAGCCGACTGTCAGGAAGGAGCGCTTCCTTCCCAACAATCGGTTCTCGTTGCCCGGTGTAAATTCACCTTTAATCTCTTCTAACTGGACTCTCCTAAAACGGTGCAAGAGACCCTTATTTACAGAAGTACCAGAAGCTCCAGACTTCTTCATCAGCGGCTATGTCCAGTGCAGGTGACCTGGACGGCGGATCTAGGGGACAGACTAGGTGGGTGTAGGTCCTACCGGTCTCTCCTCCCCCTCATGGGTCTTTTTTCGGGGGACTGAGGCTGAAAGACACATTGCCGATCTCTCACAGGTCACTCTTTCTTTCCTTATAATTGGTAACTGTTGTTTGTGTCGCCTTCTTGTCTTACTAACTGAAAAGTGTTGGGTTGGGACATCCATGGGGCTGTCTCGGATAGGCAGTAGTTTAGGCAAGCTGTGTTGTACGTTCCCATGATATCATTGACCACTACCTGACTGACTATCTCATAACAAGTCAACCCCATTCATTGGTAGCTCACGTGGTCACCGACGTGGTCTCAGTGTCATGATCTCGTCTTACTCTCTTTTTTTTGAGGTTGGAAGGACATCCTATGGGGTAAAATAGAGAAACTGCTCTTCAACGTAGCATCAGAATGATCCCATTAATCCCAGTATTTTCTGCTGACAGGGACAGTGGAATGACTGGTGAGATTCTGGTAAATGGAAAACAGAGGGAGCTACGAACCTTTCGGAAGATGTCCTGTTATATCATGCAGGACGACATGCTACTGCCGCACCTGACTGTCAAGGAAGCCATGATGGTGAGCATTGGTGGAACTGCCAGGGTAGCAGGTATATCAGCTGCTATGGGGGCCAAACCACCAAGGGCCCATCTCCACTCAGACATATGTTCAGTTCGTGATGTCTACAGGTGATGGAGGAAGGGGCTTCTTTTTTGCATTATCTCTGTACTGTGACATCAGGTACTCATTATACCTGCATGATGACATCATTATTTTCTTTCTAATGCTATGATGTCACAGTGTAGGTGATGACCTTTAATTGTGATGTGACATCATTATCCTCAGGGGTGGTGCACCCCTGGGTATCCTGTACTGTGGAATCATTGTTTGCGCAATTCCTATGCTGTCACATAACTGAGTAGATTATCTCGGCACAGTGACATCACTAGGCGCATGATCCCTTTACTGTGACATCACTATGCAAATTATCACTGTGTTGATTATTTCTGTTCTGTGACATCACTGTGTGCATCATCTCTGTGCTGTGACATCGCTGTGGGCTTTATTTCTGTCCTGTGACATCACTGTCTATTTTTTTCCTTTCCTGTGACTTCACTGTGTGCACTATTAAAGGGATTTTCCAGGCTTCTGATATTGATGACCTACCCTTAGGATTGGTCATTAATATCTGATCGGTGGGGGTCTGACACCCTGCAACCCCACCCCAGCTGTTCCCTGCAGTCTTTGGTGTTGGAACTTGCACTGAGTGAAACAGGAAGCACAGCTCTGTTCACAGTGTAGTAGTCATGCTGGGTTACTGCGCCTCATTTCCTAAGCTGCAGTAACCTGCCACGACCACTATACTTTGAATGGAGCTGTGCTTTCTGCTCCATTCACAGTGCTAATCCCAGTATCACAGGATACAGATGGTCAGTGGGGGTGCGGGGTGTTGGACCCTCACCGATCAGATATTAATGACATATCCTGAGGACAGGTCATCAATATCGGAAGCCTGGAAAACCCCTTTAATGTACTGTGACATAGCTGTGTGCATTATTCATGTACTGTGACATTGCTGTGATCATTATTTGTGTACTGTGACATCACCACTGTGTCCATTTTTTATGTACTGTGACATCACTGTCTGCATTATTCATGTTCCATGACATCACTGTGTGCATTACTAATATAATGTGACATCACTGTGTGCATTATTCATATACTGTGACATCACTGTGTGCATTATTCATTTACTGTGACATCACTGTGTGCATTATTTATGTACTGTGACATCACTGTGTGCATTATTTATGTACTGTGACATCACTGTGTGCATTATTCATATACTGTGACATCACTGTGTGCATTATTCATATACTGTGACATCACTGTGTGCATTATGTATGTGCGATGACATCACTGTGTATATTATCGCTGCCCTGTGATATCACTGTGTGCATTATCCCAGTACTTTGCTTTTTTTCATCTATGTGCTGTGCCAGGCTTTACTGGAGCAGGCACAGGCAGGAGCAATGATGTGCTACATGAGCTTCCGCCTGCACCCACTTATTCCACCCTGCTATAGCATTACCTACCACATCTGTACAGGCAATGCTTTAGCAGAACAGAGCAAGCAGAGGCAGGAGCTCACATAGCACATCGCTGCTGCTGCCTGCTCTATGTGTGCTTCTGTAAATTGGTCACTGCGGCCACAGTGGAATCCGTACACCAGTACACCACTGTCAGCAGTGTACTAGTGTACAGATTCCAAAGCACAAGAAGTTTAGATGCCTATTTCACTAGCACATTTACGATCACTGTTTAGCGTTCCGTTCTTCTTATCTGTCAGAAGAAGAGAGAAAAAAAAATCCTGTTACATCAGCTATGCATAGGATTGAATAGGATCCGTTTTGTTACAGTAAAAAAACGGATCCTGTTGCATCAGTTGTCACCCGTTTGAACCATTTCTGTCTAAGATCTGTTTTTTAGATAGAAAAAAAGTACTGCATGAGGGACTTTTTTGGCTACTTTCACACTTGCGCTTTCCCTTTCCGCTATTGAGATCCATCGTAGGAGCTCAATACCGGAGGAAAACACTTCAGTTTTGTTCCCATGTATTGTCAATGAGGACAAAACTGAACTGAAGGGAACAGAGTGCAACAGAATGTATTCTGTTCCATTTTATTGCGTTCCCATGACGCACACAAAAGCGCTGCAAACAGCGCTGCAAACCATCATGACTCACAATGTAAGTCAATGGTGACAGATCCGTTTTAGTCTGACGCAAAAGGAAACGGATCAGTTTCTAAAATCATTGTATGTCAATGGGAGACGGATCAGTTTTCTTTTGTGTCAGAGAAAAACAGATCATGTCTATTTTAGAGATAATACAACCGGATCAGTTCATGACGGATGCAGATGGTTGTATTATCATGACAGAAGCGTTTTTGCTGAACCATGACAGATCCAGCAAAAACGCAGATGTAAAACTAGCCTTTCCTGTCTAGAAAAAACGAATCTCAGATGGAAATGGCTGAAGCGGTTGATAACTGATGCAACAGGATCTGTTTTTTACATTTTTTTTTCTCTTTCTGGGTGGGTTCGCACCAGCATTATGGCATTCCGTTATAGGCTCCATTTATAAAGGAATATAACGGAATGCCCAGCCGGAATGCAAAACGGAATCCTTTAAGAGGCATTCCGTTTTGATCCGTCCTAACAGAAGTCTATGGGCAAGCATAAGAGATCCGTCTGGTTTCTGTTATGCAGGGTGGAAATAAAAAAAAATTCACATCCTGCTAGTAGAGCATCTCAGCTCTGTACAGAGAAAAGGACTCCATATAATAAAAAATTGCCCCCAAAGGTTTACAGAACCCCTAAATCTGGGCTCGTCATTTTCCTGTACAGTCATCCTGCTCTGTCGAAGTGTATCTCCTCTCCAGTATCCTGAGAAAGCTCTGCCTTGTGCCGCTGAAACCCACCAACACCAAGGGCACCCCACCTAACACTAGGCAGGAGACTCCAAACCTGGGTGTGCCACGATAGGAAGAAAGGGTTCACCCTGCCCATCACTGCATGGACCAAGGAGCGCCAAAGTGAGGATCGCCATTGTGACTATTATGACTCCTATTGTCGCAACCACAGCTGCCCCCATCGTCCACCCTTTTCATAGTGACAATTCACTTTAAAGGGGTTTTATAAGTTTAGAAAAACATGAGCCCAGAAAGAGGACCACCTTAGTCTATTGGCTGACACATGGGGAGCATTAGTACCTATGAAGAGGTAATACTAGACTGGATCTTGGTCAGGGCAATGATGATGATGTACTGACTCGTGTTATTGTAGGTATCTGCCAACCTGAAGCTCAATGAGAAGATGGATGTGAAGAGAAAACTGGTGAGTATCGTTTTACAGCCTCAAGTACAAAATGCGCCTTTAGCTCTGACTCGTTTTTCCTTGTTGGAAGCTTCTGTCTCTCGTCACATATTTAGGTTCTTGTCATATTTTTCAGGTAAATGAGATCTTAACAGCACTGGGTCTCCTTGAATGCGCTGGAACTCGTACGCTGTGCCTGTCTGGAGGTCAGCGAAAACGTTTAGCCATTGCTCTGGAACTAGTCAATAATCCACCCGTCATGTTCTTTGATGAACCTACGAGGTAAAAAACATACAATACGTCACTCATTTTATAATCTAGCGCTATTGCTAAAAAAATAAATAAAACCATCGTAATTTGCCAGCAGGGGTGGCGCATTGCACTCAAAAGTATGTATCCTAAGAATTTACTCCTGGCAAATGCCTTCTTCTGCTCTTAAGATGTCCCTACACCTTTAACGGCCATAGCTATTCCTCCTGACCTCACCATACACATTTATGCCCAGTTCTGCTGAGGGTTTATGTATTTTCAAAGGGATTAAGCCGCTGGCAAGTTATCCTAACTCCCCTGAGAAGAACATGCCTGAGGACAGTTGAGACACCCCTAGTCCTGCTTTGGATGACTTTGCTCTTATGTGTATGGACAACTTTAGATAAAGCATAATTGGGATGGCTTACAAAAGGGCAAGATGGCTGAAGGCAACATTCATTGGACTTCATGGCCACGAGATGAAGGTGATGGGTGCAGTCAACTTACATTTGTAGAAGACGTTGGGCTAGTCTTTACAGTCCATCACATCCCAACTAGAAATATAAGCCCATGGTCCATAAAGAGAATTGTATGGAAAGTCTAGGTGCACCAGTATACACTGTAACACCCAGCCATGGTGCCCGATTCTCCCCTTCATTCCAGGCTATTTAAGATCCCCCTCCCTCGCAAATATTCATCACCATCCAGATCCTCAGGATAGGTCATCAATCGGATTGGTGTGGGACAGACTCCAGCACCTCACCGATCAGCTGTTTGGAGAGGCCGCGACACACTGGTGAGTACTGCGCATTCTCTCTAGGCCAGTGATGTCATGTTAATCAGTTACATGGCCTCGGTGCTGCTTAGACCCATTCTGGTGGACCTGGGCTGCAATACCAAGCACAGCCACTCTATAACGTACGGCGCTGTGCTTGGTATGCTGTGAGGAGGCCGCAGCACTCACTGGAGCACCGCGTCCCTTTCCAACTGCCGAATGGTGGGGGTGCCTGGAATTAGACCCCTACTAATCATATATTGACTTGTCCTGAGGATAGCCCATCCTCTTTTGATAACTGCTTTTAATATAAATCATATTATTAGCAATAATACATTTCTTAATAGACAGATACAGGTAAAGAAAACCATGTGCTGTCCGCATCCGTAATGTCTGTTCCACAGCCCTGCAAAAAAACATAGAACATGGCCTTTTCTAGTGCGTAAAAGAATAGGCATTGTTACAAGGGGTTCGCAAAAAAAAAAAAAAACAGATGTAACACGAACGTCACACGGACATCATCCGTATTTTTGGGAGATCAGTGTTCTGCAGACCGTAAAATTCATATGGTCGTGTTTTGCAGATCCCGGCCGTGTGCATGCCACCATTTCTTTTCGCACTCCTCTAGAAATGTCCTATCCTTGTCCGCAAAATGGACAACAAGAGGATATGTTTTATCTTTTTTGCAAGGCAGCAGAACAGAGGTGCGGAAAACATTTAAATAAATGGGTCCACATCTGATCCATGGATTGGACGTGGACTGAAACTACGGTCGTGTGCATGAGCCCTAAACATTAATGACACTAATGCTCCTAATTTTTCTTTTCCTTTTCTTTTCAGTGGTTTAGACAGTGCGTCTTGTTTCCAGGTGGTCTCTCTGTTGAACTCTTTGGCTCAAGGCGGCCGCACCATCATCTGCACCATACACCAACCGAGCGCAAAACTTTTTGAAATGTTTGACAAGGTCTGTGTCCACTTATTAGTATTTTATTCTATAGTTTATAGTCCTGGACTCCTGTCGCCTATTTTGTATGACAGGCATTGCGCTCTTTTCTCCGTTTTCAGCTTTATATTCTCAGCCAGGGGCAGTGCATATATCGAGGGTCTGTCACCCACCTCATCCCATATCTGAAGAGCCTAGGACTTCACTGTCCGACCTACCACAATCCCGCAGACTTCAGTAAGTCACACGTACATCCAGGGGTGCACCACCAATGAGACCAGGTGAGGCAAAAGGGGGGCAGCGGAAGGGCCATCGGCAATGAGTGCTTTAATTGTGGCAAAGGGGTTAGGTTAAGAAATTGGCATTGTGGGCGCCGCTTCAGTTTTCGCTTCAGGCAGCAGAAAGGCTAGGTGCACCCCTGCGTACAGCCATCCTTAGATTTTTTTTGTTTCTTGCAGTTTTATGCTGCGACCTGTATCTCTCTTTTCTTCCTGCCTACCTAGTTATTGAAATAGCATCGGGGGAGTATGGAGACCTGAACCCCGTATTATTCCGGGCGGTGGAAGACGGACTGTGCCCCATTAGTAGGGAAAAAAGCAAGTCGACTATCAGAGAACTAGAGCTCTGCCCAATGGTAAGTACTCATTCATGGAGAAGGTTCCTTCTTAAAGAGGACCTTTCATGACTTCTAAATATATAAACCAAGTATGCTCACATGGAGAGCGGCGCCCAGGGATCTCCCTGCACTTACTATTATCCCTGGGCGCCGCTCCGTTCTCCCGGTATAGGCTGCGGTCTCTTTCCTCACAAAGTTATAGTGGGCGGAGCCTTCCCTTCATCTCCTTCTCCCAGGCTGCAGCACTGGCCAATCGCAGCGCAGAGCTCATAGCCTGGGAGAAAAAAAACTCCCAGGCTATGAGCTCTGCGCTGCGACTGGCCAGCGCTACAGCCGGGGAGAAGGAGATGAAGGGCAGGCTCCGCCTACTATAACCAATTCCACCAAGTCCCCGCCTACTATAACTTGGTGAGCGGCGATACCGGAGCCTATACCGGGAGAACGGAGCGGCGCCCAGGGATAATAGTAAGTGCAGGGAGATCCCTGGGCGCCGCTCTCCATGTGAGCATACTTGGTTTATATATTTAAAAGTCATGAAAGGTCCTCTTTAACTATGAAACATAGTCTACGGCTAGGATCAGCAACCTCCAGCACTACAACTCCCAGAATTCTCCTTTCACTTCTATGGGAGTTACAAGAACAGCCGAGTAACTCTGCATGCTGGGAGTTGTAGTTTCAAAGCAGATGGCGTTCCGGAGGTTGCTGATCCCTGTTCTAGAGCAATAGAGAAGCAAAGGAATAGAATAGTAGATCGCAGTGGTGCTTGTGTTATTTATTAGGTTGGCTTAAAGGGGTCATCCCATGATTTCTGCAAGAAAATGACCGTATTTTTCGCCCCCCATAAGACGCTGCGGCCCATAAGACGCACCTAGGATTTAGAGGGGGACAATAAGAAAAAAATATTTTTCATGACACCTCAGGTCAATCCACCAATCAGACCCTCAATGTTAATAAAACCACAATAAAACGTCAGATCAGACCTCCAATAAGACCTTAGCTTAAACCCCAATGTAAATGACCCACAATCAGACCTCAGATAAGAGCCCCATGTCTCTCTTCAGCCCCCAGTAGCCTCATATATAGCCCCCAGTAGTCTCTCTTCAGCCCCCAGTAGCCTGGCCCCAGTAGCCCCATATATGCCCCCAGTAGTCTCTCTTCAGCCCTAGTAGCCCATATATGCCCCCAGTAGTCTCTCTTCGGTCCCAGTAGCCCACATATGCCCCCAGTAGTCTCTCTTGAGCCCCAGTAGCCCCATATATGCCCCCAGTAGTCTCTCTTCGGTCCCAGTAGCCCCATATATGCCCCCAGTAGTCTCTCTTCAGCCCCAGTAGCCCATATATGCCCCCAGTAGTCTCTCTTCGGCCCCAGTAGCCCCATATATGCCCCCAGAAGTCTCTCTTCAGCCCCAGTAGCCCCATATATGCCCCTAGTAGTCTCTATTCAGTCCCATCAGCCCATATATGCCCACAGTAGTCTCTTCAGCCCCTAGTAGCCTCCTAATATGCCCCCAGTAGCCCCAAATATGTCCCCCTGCAGCCTCATATATGCCCCCCTATAGCCTCATATATGCCCCCAGCAGCGTCCATCAGCCTCATGTTAAATAAAATAAAAAAAACACTCACCTTTCCCGCTCCGGGCGCCACGCCGCCGCTCCTCACCTCCCGCACTCGGTCTTCCACCTCTTCTGTCTGCTGTGTGGGCGCGCACAGTGTGAGGTCAGAGCGCAACCTCACACATACGCAGCCATCACAGCGGAGTGCCGAGGACCAGGAAGCGGTGAGTACACACCACTTCCTGGTCCACCCGTACTAATGAAGCCCTTCCAATTTGGAAGTGCTTCATTAGTATTTGTCCCATAAGACGCAGGGTATTTTTCCCCCACTTTTGAAAAAATGCTTATGGGGCAAAAATTACAGTAAAATCATACATAATCTGTGACAACCTCTTTCTAACAAAGCTAGACCCAGAGGTTCCAGAGACCTCCCCATTCTCTACTCCAAACCAGAGAGATTGGTTTCAGGGGCGTAACTACTATAGCGGCAGACCATGTTACTGCTATGGGGCCCAGGGCAAGAGGCAGTCTTAGTTTGGATTATATCCTCTTCTACTGGAGGTGAAAACCTGGTCTAAAGGAACAACTTTTAGCAAATTAAACAGTGGGAAAATGTCCCAAGGGTCATTGAAAAGGGTTTAGGCAGAAACCCTTCTGTCCTGTGTGGGGGGGGGGGGCTAGTTTGATCCTTGCTATTGCGACAAACCAGAACCACAGGGGCGACACGTGAGATGCACGGTGGGCCGATGAGCAACAGAAATAATACAGTTCATCGGTTTACTCACAGTTAGCAGAAAGCCTCCCTGGGCCGGTCACACAGTGAAGAGGAAGACAGCACGAAATCCTCCGGGGCACGCTCTGTGATAGGGAAGCAACAGCCAAGATGGTGGTTGAGGTGCCCTTGATGACAGTGGTGCTTAGGGTGCTTGTGGCGGCTGGGTCCCTTGATGGTATTTGTCGTGACGCCAGTACCGTTAATGGTGGTACAACCAGTTGTAGTAGCAATATTGAAGAATGAGGTAAACAGTGGTAGGATACAACTCACAACTTTTACTGTAACTGGTTTTGGTTGCAGTATAGACATCCAGACAGAATACAGTCTCTGAGTAAATAGAGGAATTCTGTGGATCCACTGTTAATAGGTTTTGCTAGGTCCTGACTCGGGCTGTGGTGAAGTAGCACTCTTTTCGGGTATGCTTAGTCCTATATTTTCCTGTTTCTTCCAAGCTCTTGGGACAGGTAGCTAATCTGTCTTCTATACTTTATGGTGAGGCTGCCTGTAGCTAGATTGTCCTCCACCATACCATGCGCAAAGGTGCCCGTTAGGAGCCTTAGGTAGTGGCTGTTATCACCGATGACTCTCTTTCTCTGCTTGGTTCTCTTCCAGGGATGAAAACTCTATCCTCTGGCTGCAGGATGTAAGGAACTAAGAGGACCACAGGAGGAAAACACTCTCCTGCGCCTCATACCTTGGTACTACAACATTGTTGCTTCTGACTCCACTCACTACTCTGTGCTGTGAAGTCTTAACTCTCATATCTCATCTCTCCCACACTAGGCCTGACTAAGGTATTTATATAGACTAAGTGCTATCCCCCTCTAGTGGTGGGATGTATAAATTACACCTAACCGGCCTATGAACAGGGACACCACAGGTGATGTAAAGCAGAATGACATGTAACACAGAAATGCAGTTTACAGTAATTTTGCAGTTCCCACGTGTCTTGAGTGGGATGCTGCATACCCCCATGGTAAAAGATAAGTCGCCTTCGACATTTGCAATAGCTGAAGCTGTGGATCTCTAAGCCGACTCCTGTAATACACCAAATACACACCACCAAAAATGCAAATATGGATATCAACATTGCAATGTATTATGACTCCTCGATAACCTCCTGTAAATAAAAGGTTATGCACAAAAATACATCTAGGCAAATATATCACATACACATTTTCTTGTTTGCTGCTTTCATGGCGGAAAAAGGGTAATTGGGCGGTTTAATCTTCTTTGCTTGACGGTGACAAAACTGGGCGTTGATCTCACAGTGGGGCAATAAAGTCCATGACATGGTTTCAAAACAAAGTCCATACCTAAGTTGGGGTATAAAACATGTATAAAAACTTTTTAAAGTGCAAAAAAATTCTTGTGAAAAGGATAAACACAGAAAAGTCTTTCTGGGCAACAATTCCTTAAACGTTGCATCAACAAAATTCCCTTACAACCTGAAAAGGGGGTAAAAAGGGGTTAAATGGCACGAAACACAATAAAGTGCAACTGGGATTTTTGCTGGATTCAGTTGGAATCCATGATGAAGTCCTTGCTAGTAAAACATAGAGAGGGGCTCAAAACAAGTAACAATAAGAGAAGTCCTCTCTAAAACTGTGGCTCCTGCTCCACATAAATATTGGCCAAACGGTCTACTTAGTTGTAGGGATCTGGTGAAGAAAGAACATTGGTATCCACCGGGCTTCCTGAATCATATTCATCAGGGTAGGAATCCTCTGGTTTTGCGGTAGACACTCCCTCTAACGGGCAGGTGCTTGTCCTCCTGGGTCCCATATTTGAGGACGCAAAAGTTCTTCTTTAGATTGTGTGCTCTCAGCAGCTGTAGCTCTGGCAGAAACTTCTTCTGTCATCTTCTGGTGTCCTCCTGTGGCAGAACTTGGAACTGTAGGATTACCCTTTTCTGGAGAATCCTCTGAAAACCTTGGCTTTTTTCTGGTAGGTGACAGATTCTCTGGACAGCAATAAAGGATAGACCCTTGGTCTCTCATAACAAGAAGCCCTGGATTCAGTGCTGGTTCTGGAGTGCACAGAGCAGTATCACTGGACTCCTCGTTATCCTTGGACACCTCAGGGCAAGGCTCCTGTTTGGCGGGAGCAGGCTGTACAGAAGCAGTAGTAGTAGGCCTTGAGATTTCTGTAATGGCACTGATGATAGTCACAGGCTGACTCTTTTCTGGCTCTGCTACTTCAGTAGTCATGGGCAACGGTGGTAACATTCTCCTGGCAGATGGCCCACTGCTTCCTACCGGAGGGACTGCAAGTTTCCTTTGCTGTTGTTGCAGCGATTGAAAGTCTCTAGCAGCAATGGCAATGACCACAGGGCGGTCTTTCTCTGATCCCATTACTGTAATAGTTAGAGGCATGATGCAAGTGGCTGCAGTGGTTGGTGCTGTGCTAGGACCAGCTGCGACTGCTGCAGGGGGTCCACTGAGATCAGGCTACACGTTATCCTCCTGCACAGACATGGTAACAGCAGGTAGACTATAGTTAGGTAAGCCAAATGCGATTTTAGACACTTTGTGGGCGGCGTGTCTATGGACGACCGCTGTCTTGCGGGTGTATGGCCCTTTAAGAATTTAATGCCGGTTGAATACAGTGCTGCAACAATGTTGATTTGGGTCTCTGGCAGCGTTCCTGCTATTAGTGCTCCTTATAGTTAGTGGAGGCAAATAAAGCAAAGGGGCTTATTCTGATGCGACAGTCTTTAGATAAAGCGCAGGGGTTAATATCCTGTTCGTGACGCCAATTTTTATTATGCGTCAAACCAGAACCGCAGGGGCGACACGTGAGGTGCATAATACAGTTTATCGGTTTACTCACGGTTAGCAGAAAGCCTACCTGGGCCGGTCACACAGTGAAGAGGAAGACAGCATGAAATCCTCCGGGGCACGCTCTATGATAGGGAAGCACCAGCCAAGATGGTGGCTGAGGTGCCCTTGATGACAGTGGTGCTTAGGGTGCTTGTGGCGGCTGGGTCCCTTGATGGTATTTGTCGTGACGCCAGTACCGTTAATGGTGGTACAACCAGTTGTAGTAGCAATATTGAAGAATGAGGTAGATAGTGGTAGGATACAACTCACAACGTTTACTGTGACTGGTTTTAGTTGCAGTATAAACATCCAGACAGAATACAGTCTCTGAGTAAATAGAGGAATTCTGTTGATCCACTGTTAATAGGTTTTGCTAGGTCCTGACTCAGGCTGTGGTGAACTAGCACTCTTTTCGGGTATGCTTAGTCCTATATTTTCCTGTTTCTTCCAAGCTCTTGGGACAGGTAGCTAATCTGTGTTCTATACTTTATGGTGAGGCTGCCTGTAGCTAGATTGTCCTCCACCATGCGCACAGGTGCCCGTTAGCCTTAGGTAGTGGCTGTTATCACCGATGACTCTCTTTCTCTGCTTGGTTCTCTTCGAGGGATGAAAACTCTATCCTCTGGCTGCAGGATGTAAGGAACTAAGAGGACCACGGGAGGAAAACACTCTCCTGCGCCTCATACCTTGGTACTACCACATTGTCGCTTCTGACTCCACTCACTACTCTGTGCTGTGAAGTCTTAACTCTCATCTCTCCCACACTAGGCCTGACTGAGGTATTTATATAGACTAAGTGCTATCCCCCTCTAGTGGTGGGATGTATAAATTGCACCTAACCAGCCTATGAACAGGGACACCACAGGTGATGTAAAGCAGAATGACATGCAACACAGAAACGCAGTTTACAGTAATTTTGCAGTTCCCAGTTCTTGAGTGGGACGCTGCACTATGGGGCCCTTACTTCTCTATGTACACCACTGATTGGTTTATATGGTGAAAACAGGTCAGAATAGTCCAAATTAAAATTAAAAAAGCATGGGGAAGATGTACATGAGGTAAGCAGATATATGAGAATATCTGTTAAATACCATAATTATATATACCATATAATACCATAGTTATCCCAGAAAACCCCCAGAAAACATAACACTCCTGCAGAAAGAAGTTTGTAACGTACAGTACTTACTGAAGTTGCTTGTATCGGCTGCTCAGGAACCTGGTCAAGTGAAGCTCCTCTACTGAAAATGCTGCTTCTACCAACCTCCTGTCATTTAGCATGGGCCGTCACTCCTGCCGCCCAGCGTGGGAAGGTGCTGTGGATGGGGCCAGAACTATTCATCTACTTGACGCTTGTGTAGATGAGGTGGACTCCGGAGACTGCAAATGCGCCAGGGAGACAAATAGCCCCATCCACAGCACCTCTCCAACATGGGCTGTGGACGTCAGCAGGAGCAGGAGCGTCATGTGAACCTGTTCCTGAATGTCCACTCATCGCAACTTCGAAGTGAAAAGTACTGTATATCAGGGCTCGACAAATCCCTGGGTATTTGTCAGCCTGTTTGCAAAGGTGGCCGGGCGCAGAGTCGGCGTGTCCTAGGAGCGCCAGCCCCCGTCATGCTGCAGCCGCCCGAGTGCTCTATAGAGAGCCTCAGGCAGCTGCAGCACTGCCCTGGCTGGCTCGTCCATGAGGGCGCAGCATGAAAAGAGGGACTGACAGGAGGGAAGCGCTCAGTGCTCCCTCCTGTCATTCCCCCATTGTAGCGTGGCCGAGCCCTGTATGGTCCGTGGGTACAGGGAGCATCTGTCTCCTGTACCCGGCCGGACTGACATTAAGTGCGCACACAGTGTGCACTTCCTGTTAGTCCACCCAGGTACAGGAAACTAAAGCGTAGGGGGGGAGAAAGAGACTGACAAGGGGGAAAGATAATGACAAGGGGGAAGTGAATGACAAGAAGGGGGAAGATAATGACAAGAGGGGAAAGATAATGACAAGAGGGGAAGATAATGACAAGAGGGGGAAGATAATGACAAGAGGGGAAAGATAATGACAAGAGGGGAAAGATAATGACAAGAGAGGGAAAGTGAATGACAAGAGGGGGAAAGATAATGACAAGAGGGGAAAGATAATGACAAGAAGGGGAAAGATAATGACAAGAGGGGGAAAGATAATGACAAGAGGGGAAAGATAATGACAAGAGAGGGAAAGATAATGACAAGAAGGGGAAAGATAATGACAAGAGGGGAAAGATAATGACAAGAGGGGGAAAGATAATGACAAGAAGGGGAAAGATAATGACAAGAAGGGGAAAGATAATGACAAGAGGGGGAAAGATAATGACAAGAGAGGGAAAGTGAATGACAAAAGAGAGAAAGAGAATGACAAGGGGGGGGGAGTGAATGACAAGAGAGGGAAGAGAATGACAAGGGGGGGAAAGATAATGACAAGGGGGGGAAAGATAATGACAAGAAGGGGGGAAGTGAATGACAAGAAGGGGGGAAGAGAATGACAACAGGGGGAAAGATAATGACAAGAGGGGGGGGGGAGAAAGTGAATGACAAGGGGGGAAAGAGAATGACAAGAGGGGGAAAGAGAATGACAAGAGGGGGAAAGAAAATTACAAGAGGGGGAAAGAGAATGACAAGAAGGGGGGAAGTGAATGACAAGAAGGGGGAAAGTAAATGACAAGAAGGGGGAAAGTAAATGACAATAAGGGGGGGAGAGAATGACAAGAGGGGGAAAGATAATGACAAGGGGTGGGGGGGGGAGTGAATAACAAGGGGGGATAGTGAATGACAAGAGAGGGAAGAGAATGACAAGAGAGGGAAAGTAAATGACAAGGGTGGGGAAAAGAGAATGACAAGGGGTGGGAAGTGAATGACAAGAGGGGGGAAGTGAATGACAAGAGGGGGGAAGTGAATGACAAGAGGGGGAAAGTGAATGACAAGAGGGGGAAAGTGAATGACAAGGGGGGAAAGAGAATGACAAGAGGGGGAAAGAGAATGACAAAAGGGGGGGAGAGAATGAAAAGGGTGGGGGAGAGCTGGGCGTTGTAGTGATCCGGGGACTGCAGAGGCTGAACGCCAGCTGGGGGTTGTAGTGCTCAGTAAAATGTCATGGTGCCCGCTGTTTTTGTGTCCTCCGGACCCCTCTGCCCTCTCCTCCGGACCCCTCTGCCCTCGCCTCAGCAGGAGCGTCATGTGAACCTGTTCCTGAATGTCCACTCATCGCAACTTTGAAGTGATAAGTACTGTATATCAGGGCTCGACAAATCCCTGGGTATTTGTCAGCCTGTTTGCAAAGGTGGCCGTGCGCAGAGTCGGCGTGTCCTAGGAGCGCCGGCCCCCGTCATGCTGCAGCCGCCCGAGTGCTCTATAGAGAGCCTCAGGCAGCTGCAGCACTGCCCTGGCTGGCGCGTCCATGAGGGCGCAGCATGAAAAGAGGGACTGACAGGAGAGAAGAGCTCAGTGCTCCGTCCTGTCACTCCCCCATTGTAGCGTGGCCAAGCCCTGTATGGTCTGCGGGTACAGGGAGCATCTGTCTCCTGTACCCGGCCGGACTGACATTAAGTGCGCACACAGTGTGCACTTCCTGTTAGTCCACCCAGGTACAGGAAACTAAAGCTCCTGTACCTGTGGAGCATACAGAGCTCGGCCACGCTACACTAAAGGTAGCGTAGGGAGGGGGGGGGGAAGAGACTGACAAGGGGGGGAAAGATGATGACAGGGGGGGGGGAGTGAATGACAAGAAGGGGGGAAGATAATGACAAGAGGGGGAAAGATAATGACAAGAGGGGGGAAGATAATGACAAGAGGGGGGAAGATAATGACAAGAGGGGGAAAGATAATGACAAGAGAGGGAAAGATAGATAATGACAAGAGGGGGAAAGATAATGACAAGAAGGGGGAAAGATAATGACAAGAGGGGGAAAGATAATGACAAGAGGGGGAAAGATAATGACAAAAGGGGGAAAGATAATGACAAGAGAGGGAAAGTGAATGACAAAAGGGAGAAAGAGAATGACAAGGGGGAGAAAGTGAATGACAAGAGAGGGAAGAGAATGACAAGGGGGGGAAAGATAATGACAAGGGGGGGAAAGATAATGACAAGAAGGGGGGAAGTGAATGACAAGAAGGGGGGAAGAGAATGACAAGAGGGGGAAAGATAATGACAAGAGGGGGGGGGAAAGTGAATGACAAGGGGGGGGGGGGGAAGAGAATGACAAGAGGGGGAAAGAGAATGACAAGAGGGGGAGAGAGAATGACAAGAAGGGGGAAAGTAAATGACAAGAAGGGGGAAAGTAAATGACAAGAAGGGGACTCCAGATGCCACAGGTGTGGAGTGATGGAAGCCAACTTTTGGCATCTCATGTGGGCATGTCCCTACATTCAGGCTTTCTGGAAGGAAATTACCACCTTTCTGTCAGAATTACTCCGATCTGTTATTCCTTTAGTACCTAGGGTCTGTTTATTTGGAATGTTTAACGACATTGATTATTCGCACTATATTAAGATCTTTCTCAGGGAGGTACTCTTCTTAGCACGGAAAGCTATAGCACTCCGGTGGATGGGAGATCGCCACCCGACATTGTCACAGTGGAAACACCTGGTTAATGGGATTGTTCCATATGCGAACATAGTTTATAAGAACAGGGGGAGAGCTGATAAATTTCTAAAGGTGTGGGGTGTGTGGTGCTCCTCTTCTCGAACACTGTTCAACTCACGCATTTTGACGACTGGTATATATGATCATGATGGAAATATATGACTTGTGATTGTTTACTACTTCATTGTGTTGATAACCGCTTGTAATCTTCGTATATACTGTGCTGCTGTACCTGATCTTAACCGGTACTATGCATAAATATGTGATGTGACCTTGTACTGTGCATTGTTCTAATGCTGTATGTGCAATTCATTTGTTCAATAAAACGAATTTAAAAAAAAAAATGACAAGAAGGGGGGGGGAGAGAATGACAAGAGGGGGAAAGATAATGATAAGGGGTGGGGGGGGGGAGTGAATGACAAGGGGGAAAGTGAATAACAAGAGAGGAAGAGAATGACAAGAGAGGGAAAGTAAATGACAAGGGTGGGGGAAAGAGAATGACAAGGGGTGGGGGAGTGAATGACAAGAGGGGGAAAGTGAATGACAAGAGGGGGAAAGTGAATGACAAGAGGGGGAAAGTGAATGACAAGAGGGGGAAAGTGAATGACAAGAGGGGGGAAAGTGAATGACAAGAGGGGGGAAAGTGAATGACAAGAGGGGGAAAGTGAATGACAAGGGGGGAAAGAGAATGACAAGAGGGGGAAAGAGAATGACAAAAGGGGGGGAGAGAATGACAAGGGGGGGGGGGAGCTGGGCGTTGTAGTGATGCGGGGACTGCAGAGGCTGAGCGCCAGCTGGGGGTTGTAGTGCTCAGTAAAATGTCATGGTGCCCGCTGTTTTTGTGTCCTCCGGACCCCTCTGCCCTCTCCTCCGGACCCCTCTGCCCTCGCCTCTGGACCCCTCTGCCCTCGCCTCTGGACTCCTCTGCCCTCGCCTCTGGACTCCTCTGCCCTCGCCTCTGGACCCCTCTGCCCTCGCCTCCGGACCCCTCTGCCCTCCCCTCCGGACCCTTTAATCCTTGTAAGGGTTTCCACATGTCATGGCGGACGCAAGGGGCGATCACTTGGACGCTGGCAGCGTCTGACGTGTCATATAACCTATTGAAGAGGGGAAGCATTATGGGGGGCCCTATATTCTCGCACATTATGGGGGGCACTATGGAGAAGAGGGAAAGGAGCACTATGGGGGAATCTACTGGGGGCCCTATGTACTGGCATGCATTATTGGGAGGCTCTATGGAGAAGTGGGAGGGGGGAAGGAGCACTATGGGGGCATCTATTGCGGGCTTTATGACGCGGCTCCACCTGGCTCCTAACTTTTTTAGCTGGCTCCTAGATTCCAAGGAAATTTGTCAAGCCCTGCTGTATATTACAAATTTTCTTCTACAGTTGAGTTAATTAACGAGGGCTTGCAAGGCCTGGACATCACTGTTCTGCCTCCTGCCTTCAGGATGACATCACTGTTCTGCCTCCTGCCTTCAGGATGACATCACTGTTCTGCCTCCTGCCTTCAGGATGACATTACTGTTCTGCCTCCAGGATGACATTACTGTTCTGCCTCCAGGATGACATTACTGTTCTGCCTCCTGCCTTCAGGATGACATCACTGTTCTGCCTCCTGCCTTCAGGATGACATCACTGTTCTGCCTCCTGCCTTCAGGATGACATCACTGTTCTGCCTCCTGCCTTCAGGATGGCATCACTGTTCTGCCTCCTGCCTTCAGGATGACATCACTGTTCTGCCTCCTGCCTTCAGGATGACATCACTGTTCTGCCTCCTGCCTTCAGGATGACATCACTGTTCTGCCTCCTGGATGACATCACTGTTCTGCCTCCTGCCTTCAGGATGACATCACTGTTCTGCCTCCTGCCTTCAGGCTGACATCACTGTTCTGCCTCCTGCCTTCAGGATGACATCACTGTTCTGACTCCTGCCTTCAGGATGACATCACTGTTCTGCCTCCTGCCTTCAGGATGACATCACTGTTCTGTCTCCTGCCTTCAGGATGACATCACTGTTCTGCCTCCTGCCTTCAGAATGACATCACTGTTCTGCCTCCTGCCTTCAGGATGACATCACTGTTCTGCCTCCTGCCTTCAGGATGACATCACTGTTCTGCCTCCTGCCTTCAGGACGACTAGGAAGCAATATGACACAGGCCTTCACAGAGAAGCTGTATCCTCGTGCTCTAAATTGCACATGTCACTGGCGTTCTCAATAAGGAGGCACATGGACCTGAAGTAATACAGACTTTATTGCAAGTCACTTGCTTTTAGTGAGGGGAGGATTTACGTTCCGTATAATCTCAACCTCATCTCTTAACTGCAGCAAAATGGTTAGGAGATTATTTCCATCTTGGGATCCACATTGATTGAGGGAAGCGCTTCCCTCCTCCCCTCCTGCAGGGCTTTCTTCTGACATGTCTTCTGCAGCAGGGAGAGGAAATTAAGATATTTGACCTCCACATTTCACTCTTTACGGCCTGTCTGACAAATAAATCACATGACTGGAAAAGTCCATTTATTGCAGCCATCGTGAGGCCTTAGAGAACGTGAATTGATTTTGGTATTAATTTAAATTAGAAATCGGAAAACCGACCCAAACAACAAGTACAGTATTTAACACCTTGGACCCCGTGGATCAATTTTTTATTGAATTGGGCTAAAAAAAAAAATTGTTACTGGTCTTTAGTAAAAATGTTGGACCATTTGTCTTCTGAAGCCTGCACGTTGGACAAAATGTTATCAGCTGCTGGAAACCGCACATAGGCTCCTCTGGCGCGGACTCTGCAGCCCGTCTTTCTGCATTCCTGGACATAAATTTAGGGGGCATTCACACGATCACATCGGTTTTGCGGTTCGCAAATTGCGGATCTGCAAAACACAGATACCGGCAATGCATGTTCTGTATTTTGTGGATCAGCACATCCCGCCCTTTCTTAGAAATGCCTATTCTTGTCCGAAAAATGGACAAGAATAGGACAGGTTCTATTTATTTTTATTTTTTTTGTGGGGGGGGGGCATAGTGATGCAGAGAGCACATGGTGTGCTGTTCGCATATTTTGCGGCCACGTTGAAATGAATGGGTCTGCATATGATCTGCAAAAAAGGTGGATCGGATGCGGACAGAAAATACAGTCGTGTAAATGCCCCAGAAGAACAAAAAAGGGAGTCGGGAGGCCACCATGCATAAGATAGTTGGCTGATTCCAGTGGGTTTGGCTCCTATGTGTATGGGGATCTTAACCCCTCTGTGGGTCTTTAAAGATGGCACTCGCTCAGGAGCTGAGCAGGCGCCATAGCTGGTGATTGACTGATCTCACTGGTCATGTGCTCTGCATGCCAGCTTCAGCACTGGGGCCAATGATAGGCTGCAGCAGTCATGTGAGTGATGCACGTGATGTCATCACCGCAGATCTGTTGTCGACTACTGAAGCAATGATACTGGTGTGGCAAGAGATTTAGAAAGTAAAACATGGTTATATATATATTTTTCACTTTTTACCATTTCCTGCTCTTAGGCTTTTTTTTCCCCTCAAATCCTGAACTGGTCCATAAAGCTGCCCCATTACCGTACCCCATAAACTGTGCCAAAAACACAAAAAACACGTAAAAGTGCAAACGGTGTGATTACAGTCAAATCTGAATAACATTTGTATGTAAAAAAATATATATATATTTCAAAGGTTTTTCCAGTGACAGATTTATAAGACATGTCATCACTGCAAAACTGGTGGTGACCACTGGAGCGGCAATGTTGGAAGTAGTGGGCAATGGGTATTTTTATTTTATAGCAATTTTATAGCAATCAGTGATTTGTGAACCAAATCCAGGAGCGGATCAAAAACAAAGAACAGGTGCAAATCTTTCGATTATACCTTACCTCTGTGTAGGCTTCACTTCTGGTTTTGGCTCACAAATCACTGATGGAAATCACTGACCAAACACTGAAGTGTGAATGAGGCCTAATATTTGATCTTCCCTTATTTCATAAATGTCTTTACTATGTACTAGCCCTTTTCTTTTTCCACCAGGATGTCTCTGGCCACATCGAGAGCCATACTTTTGCGACAAGCTCCATGAACCAGTTCTGCATCCTCTTCAAACGCACGTTCCTCTCCATCCTGAGAGATACGGTATGTTAAAAGCAGGTGGTCGGTATGAATGAGTGAATGGGGCAGATAGGCAGACGTCTGGGGGGCGGCATGGAGTAACCACCATAGGTTCTGAGGTGAGAGAAGTAAGATGCGCTTTTCTCACCAGTAGTGTATTTCTACCGTCCCGGGTTCCTCTTGTCATTTGTGTAAACGTAAAGCTTCCCTTTTGCACTCGGGGGTTTGTGTTGTTTGTCTTGAACCCTCCTCGGCCATGAGTTTGACTTTCGATCTCCACCCGAGGAGTCTGTTTCTATCACATGATGCTGCCTGTTGTGTTCTTCTTACAGGCAATATGTTCTCTCCGTACGGGGGCATTACATGTGATGTTGCTTGTCCTTTCCCACCCTCCCAGGTCCTGACTCACCTGCGTTTCATGTCTCACCTGTGTATCGGGGTTCTGATCGGGCTGCTGTACCTGCACATTGGTGATGATGCCAGCAAAGTATTCAATAACACGGGCTTCCTCTTCTTCTCCATGCTCTTTCTTATGTTTGCAGCTCTTATGCCAACTGTGTTGACCTGTAAGAGCAACGACTATTCAGTCACTCACTATTATTGGTGGTAACATTCTAGTTTTCAATCTTAAAGGAGTTTTCTCAAGAACACCCCCACCGATCCCTAATAATAAGGCCTTGAGCTTTCCACTACTCTTCACCACCACATCCAAAGTTGGTATGGAGGGGTGGTCGGGCTGTTGCTTTATAAAACTCTATAGGTTTAACGAAGAAGTCAAAGTGCCCTCAATTGGCTGTTTCTAAAAGTACCATAGAGTTGTACAGAGAACCAGCCTGACCACCGATCCATACCGTGGATGTGTGGGAGAAGTTGGGTGAATCCTCTGGAAGGTGATAAATGTTCTTTGTGTGAAAACCCCTTTAAGCTGGTCATAGTCACTAGAAAAAAAGTCTGCCTCTGCTACTATCAGCTGGCACCAAACGGATACCGAATGTTAAAGGGGCTCTAATAACACATTTCAGGCAAACTATATGAGCCCACTTTAAAGCAACCGAATTCAAAGTCTCTGCACTAATATTAAAGGGGTTTTCCGGCAAGTTAAAAAGTTGTTTAGATGGTTTGAGAAAATTGAAATGAGTAAAACTCACTAATAAATGGAGAAAACACTGCAAAAAATGGGGCTTCAAAAAAGTTTAAAGAGTTAAACCACCCTCATAGTGATGGAAATTGTTAGCGCTCCACATGAGAAAGTTGCACATGTCAAAAAATGTCTGGTGTTCAGCCCAAATGTAGTGTGAGCTCCAAATGGGCTGCTTTCATTTTTATTGTAAATGATAAAGTTCTGGCTGCCTACAGCTGCCACTAGGGGAAGCTAAGTGCATATGAATTTATACAGCTACAATAGAACTCAATAGGAGATGTATAACTCTCTAGGCAATGAGCTCCCCCTAATGGCGGCTGCAGGAAAACCATCTCCTTTTATCGGGAAGTTGTGAAAGCAGTTCAGTACCGAGCTCCTCTTCCACCATGGCATCTGTCTGATTTGCTTCCATGGAAGGTGCAATACTGCCTAGGTAACACCCCCGAGAACATAAGGACTTAATGTTGAAATCCAACGTGCCTTAATCTTATCTCCACCGACATCAGCCATCAGAGGAGGCCACATAAACACTACATGGATGATTTTGATGAGTTTGGCCAACAAAGATGTAATGTGTATGGTAGGCTTAAGGCTCCAGAGGACTTCAAGACTGGTATGTTCTGGATGGTGCATGAATGGCTTTGTTGACAAGTGGTCCTCCTGGAGAGAGCAGACTTTTTCTCTTGTGTCTATGACAAGCTTCTTGGACATCTTTTTCTTCATCCTTTTGTCCTCTTACTTTACTATTTTAATTCAACACATTCCATTTCTTCTTTTTCTTCCTCATTTCTCTTCTCTTGGGTTCTTTTGAATCTCTTAATTTCTCTTCCATCCATATCTCTTTCTGTCCATCATCCTGCCATCTATGATCATAACATCCTACTCAAATCACTTACTAATTTCTTGTTAGATGTCCTCTATCACAACACTGTCTCTTCTTCACCCGCAGTTCCTCTGGAGATGTCTGTCTTTCTCAGAGAACACCTAAACTACTGGTACAGCCTAAAGTCATATTATCTAGCCAAGACAATGGCAGATGTCCCCTTCCAGGTAAAGTGTCTTGATACTGTTAGACCCAAGTTTCCGAGACTTTCCAGAGCGTAGGTCACCAGTATCTGATCGTTGTGGGTCAGAAACCTGGGACCCCCGACGATCAGCTATTTGAGAAAGCAAAAGTGCTTACAGTAGTGCAATTGCCCCTTCTCTGATCACCAAGCACAGTGCAGTAAATTGTATAGCGGCTGTGCTTGGTATCGCAGCTCAGCTCTATTCACTTCAATGGGGCTGAGATGGGCCTAGGTCATGTGACTGATGAACGTGACGTCACATGGCCTAGGAAAAGCTGGAGAAGGCCACGACACTACTGTGAGCACTTGTGCCTTCTTAAACAGCTGATCAGCAGGGGTCCCAGGTGTCGGACCCCACCAATCAGATACTGATGACCTATCCAGAGGATTGGTCATCAGTATAAAAGTCTTGAAAAAACCCTTTAACCCCTTTAGGACCAGGCCAGTTTTGGCAACAACTTTTGATTTTTTTCCCCTCGCCTTATAAGAGGCAAACAATTTTTACTCATAACCATTTTATTTTTCCTTTGACATAGTGTATGAGGGCTTGTTTTTTCTGTGGGACGAGTTGTACTGCAAAATTTACTGCAAAACAATGCATTTAAATTTTTTTACAAAAATGATACAGGTAAGATACAAAAAAACTTCTCGCAAACTCTCTGGATTTTGTTTTTTTACAGTGTTCAGTATACAGTAAAAATAACACAATGACCCGTTTGTCAGTATGATTATGGAGATACCACATTATTATAGTTTTTTTTTTTTACTACTTTTAAAAAATGAAAACTTAATTTTTTTTATTTGCTTTCTGTCCCTATATTCTGACACCTATAACTTTTATTTTCTTGCCAATGGAGCTGTGTAGGAGCTCTTTTTTGTGGGGTGAGCTACTGTATAACTTTCACTGATATCATTTTGGGGAATATGCTACTTTTCGATTTTTATTTCTATTTTATTTTTTGGGGGATGCAAGGTGACCATAAAATAGCAATTCTAGCATTAGGATTTTTTTTTTACGTCATTCCCTGTCCATGATAAATTACGGTACATGATATTTTGGAGTAGTTCGGATATTTTCAGATGCGGCAATGCCAATTAAGTATATTATCACGCTTGCAGATTGTATTACATACAGTCGTGGCCAAAAGTTTAGAGAATTACATAAATATTGGAAATTGGAAAAGTTGCTGCTTAAGCTTTTATAGTAGCAATTTGCAAATACTCCAGAATGTTATGAAGAGTGATCAGATGAATTGCATAGTCCTTCTTTGCCATGAAAATTAACTTAATCCCCAAAAAACCTTTCCACTGCATTTCATTGCTGTCATTAAAGGACCTGCTGAGATCATTTCAGTAATCGTCTTGTTAACTCAGGTGAGAATGTTGACGAGCACAAGGCTGGAGATCATTATGTCAGGCTGATTGGGTTAAAATGGCAGACTTGACATGTTAAAAGGAGGGTGATGCTTGAAATCATTGTTCTTCCATCGTCTACCATGGTGACCTGCAAAGAAACGCGTGCAGCCATGATAGCGTTGCATAAAAATGGCTTCACAGGCAAGGATATTGTGGCTACTAAGATTGCACCTCAATCAACAATTTATAGGATCATCAAGAACTTCAAGGAAAGAGGTTCAATTCTTGTTAAGAAGGCTTCAGGGCATCCAAGAAAGTCCAGCAAGCGCCAGGATCGTCTCCTAAAGAGGATTCAGCTGCGGGATCGGAGTGCCACCAGTGCAGAGCTTGCTCAGGAATGGCAGCAGGCAGGTGTAAGCGCATCTGCACGCACAGTGAGGCGAAGACTTTTGGAAGATGGCCTGGTGTCAAGAAGGACAGCAAAGAAGCCACTTCTCTCCAAAAAAAACATCAGGGACAGATTGATCTTCTGCAGAAAGTATGGTGAATGGACTGCTGAGGACTGGGGCAAAGTCATATTCTCCGATGAAGCCTCTTTCCAATTGTTTGGGGCATCAGGAAAAAGGCTTGTCAGGAGAAGAAAAGGTGAGCGCTACCATCAGTCCTGTGTCATGCCAACAGTAAAGCATCCTGAGACCATTCATGTGTGGGGTTGCTTCTCATCCAAGGGAGTGGGCTCACTCACAATTTTGCCCCAAAACACAGCCATGAATAAAGAATGGAACCAAAACACCCTCCGACAGCAACTTCTTCCAACAATCCAACAACAGTTTGGTGAAGAACAATGCATTTTCCAGCACGATGGAGCACCGTGCCATAAGGCAAAAGTGATAACTAAGTGGCTCGGGGACCAAAACGTTGACAATTTGGGTCCATGGCCTGGAAATTCCCCAGATCCTAATCCCATTGAGAACTTGTGGTCAATGCTCAAGAGGTGGGTGGACAAACAAAAACCCACTAATTCTGACAAACTCCAAGAAGTGATTATGAACGAATGGGTTGCTATCAAAGATCTAAAAGCAGTTTAGCAGCAAACTTTGTGAAAACTAGTTAGATTTGTGTGTCATTCTCAAAACTTTTGGCCATGACTGTAGTTCACCAGTGTTGGACTGGGGTTCCTGGTACCCGCCAGAGGAAATTATTCTCAAGGTCCAACCCCTATACAATTAATAAAGTTTAATGGGTTTTGAATCACAGAAATAGAGCCTAGTGGCCAAGAGATCGGCTCCAAAGACATCCAAATAAGGTTTTTCCTCTTGGATGTTTGGGGCCCATTATGGTATCAGAGCCTGGGCCCACTGGGTGATCCTCTGGTACTCCAGCACTGGAGTACATTACTCAAAACATAACAGTTAAATCCAGTTACTTATAGGTGGTGTCTTCTCTGATAGGAGTACTCTTTCCTTTTCATCTCCATCCAGCCCAGACCAATATGATGACTCCTCCCGTCTGTGTTTGCATATAAATCTTTGGCTTTGCCCTTCTTCAGAGCTTCTGCAGCTTCTATAGCAACATAAATGCATTTAGATTCCAAAACATATCCCCAAAATTCAGACCCCAGACCAGACCTCCAAAATACATTCAGACATCTGCTGTCATATTAGATGGTTAGCCAGTCTCACCAAAACAGAAAAGTTCAGTTGACATCTCAACACAACATAGAGTTGGAAGAACATGGGGATGCAAGCAGTATCTGTATTTTCTATAATTATACGTAAAAGTCTTATATTGGCCTATCCGTTTCAGAAGTATATTCGTTTTATTCCAGACTTTATGAAGCAATGAATGAAAATTGGAAACTCTTGTTTCGTCGTATGATTTATAGTTGTTTAATCTCCTGTGTTTTACAGGTAATCTGCCCGATCGCATATTGCAGCATTGTATACTGGATGACGGGTCAGCCGCCCGAAGCCACTCGTTTCCTCCTCTTCTCTGCCCTTGCTACGTCTACTGCTCTTGTTGCACAATCATTGGGGCTTCTAATAGGTGCAGCCTCCAACTCCTTACAGGTAAGGTCTCTTCTAGCTCTGCATCTTGACGGCTATTTATTTTAAAGGGCTATTTCCATCTGGGAAATGTATTGAATATTGATAGGATATGCCATAAGTGTCACCTCTGGGACCCATTCCTACTGTATCTCCAGAATTGGGCCATGAACAGACGGCACACTGCACGGCTATGGGCTACTGAGCACGGTCAACTATTTTCTGAAGTCCCTTAGCAGTGAACGGAGAGCAAGCTGCGCAAGCGCTGCCACTCCTCCATTCACCGATATGGGACATCTGAACATAGCTGACCTGGCTTGTCTCATAGCGGTAAATGGAGGGTGGCCAAGCAGGCATGGCTTGTTCTCTGTATACTTCAGGGCCCCATTCTTGAGACAGAAATGAGTTCCAGAGGTGGGACGAGCACCTACCAGACATTTATGGCATATCTTATAGATGTATGATACAGTCCTAGAGGGGACTATTCCTTATAGATAGATGATAGATAGATAGATAGATAGATAGATAGATAGATAGATAGATAGATAATTAGATAGATAGATAATTAGATAGATAGATAGATATTAGATATATACAGTAGATAGACAGATACTGTAGATAGATAGATACATACATACATAATATATAGATAGATAGGAGATAGATAGAAGATAGATAGATATTAGATAGATACTGTAGATAGATAGATAGATAGATACATAATAGATAGATAGAGAGATAGAGAGATAGATATTAGATACTGTAGATAGATAGTTATAGATAGATAGATAGATAGATAGATAGATAGATAGATAGATAGATAGATAGATAGATAGATAGATAGATAGATAGATAGATAGATAGATATAACAGTTTTCCATCTTGCTTTATTTTCTAGTGTTGTACTTTTTGAATCTCCTGTTCGCAGACTGATAAACTATTCCCTTAAAGGGATGGAGCCTTCTGATTCATACAGTTTCTGGCATTGCGGCTGCCTGAAACAGCTGATTGGTGGGGGTGCCGGGTGTCAGAATCCCCTCCCCTCCCCCAATCTGATATTGATGGCCTGCCCTGGGTAAAGGTCATCAATATCTGTAGCCTGGACAGCCCCTTTAATTACGTCACAAATATTCTTAGTAACTGAAATGCCGAAGAGGCGGCTTCTGTTTTTGGGAACTCATCACTCAATATGAAAGCGTTATTCAGAGGTTTTTTTTTGTGTGTGACAGGGAACCAATAATTTCAGTTCCCTGTCACTGTATGTGACACGACCGCCATCACGTTCGGCACCTAAATTAACCCTTCAGGACCTTGTGATCTTACATTTTTATTTTTTCATTTTTCTCTCCTTCCCGGAACCATTACTTTTGTTATTTTTTATTTTTATTTTGGAAAAGTAGGGATGATTTGTATTTTTATATATTTTTTTTTTTTTAAAAACTTTATTTTTTCATTTTTACTAAGCCCCCTTAGGAATCTTTGAGATGCGATCCTTAGATCGCTTGTCCCTCACACTTCAATAAATTAACATTGCAGTGTAAGGGATTTTTGCTGTTTTTCTATGGAGCACTGCCACCTGCAGGGCTGAATAGGAACTACCGCTCTGTTAGCCTAGAACTCTTCAGAAGGATCCAGGCAATTATAGAGAATGAACAGCTTCCCTGATCTCCACGTTGGGAAGCAATTCAGGCCCCGGGAGAACAGCGCTCCCAGAGAAAGCCTACTCAGATGCTGTGTCACAATTGACCATTGCATCTTTAAGCTGAACCTGTCACCATGAAAATACTGTACAGTCTGCAGGCAGCACGGTATAGCGCAGGAGGAGCTGAGCAGAAGGATATTATAAAGAATCAGTGGAAGTTGTACTTTATTCATTTAACACGTATTTTTTGTCCTATAAGACACAATTTTTTACCTCCAAAGTGGGGGGAAAATGCTGGTGCGTCTTATGGGGTGAATATCGTAAGGACCAAGAAGCAGTGAATGCAGCGCTCCCTGGGCTCTGTACTCACTGCTTCCCGGTCCTTAGCTGCTCCCTGTGCTGTGCACAGCATGAGAATGTCGGCGCTCTGTGACCTCACGCTGTGCGCGTCGGGTCACAGCACAGAGCGCTGCAGGAAGAAGAGAGCTGGATCCTAGGAGCGGCAGCGTCTAGAGCAGTTGCGGTAAAATTTATTTTTTTATTTTATTTTATTTGCTCTAAAGTATGGGGGTCTGATCTGAGGTATGGGGGTCATTAAAATTGGGACTCTGATCTGAGGTTTGAATGGGGGGTCTTATTCATATTGGGGCTCTGATCTGATGTCTAATTGGGGGTCATTCACATTGTGGTCTGAGCTGAGGTCTGATTTGGGGTCTGATCTGAGGTCTGATTGGGGGTCTGATCTGAGGTCTTATTTTGTTTGCTCTTAAGTATGGGGGTCTGATCTGAGGTATGGGGGGTCATTAAAAATGGGACTCTGATCTGAGGTTTGAATGAGGGGGTCTTATTCATATTGGGGCTCTGATCTGATGTCTAATTGGGGGTCATTCACATTATGGTCTGAGCTGAGGTCTGATTTGGGGTCTGATCTGAGGTCTTATTTTATTTTATTTGCTCTTAAGTATGGGGGTCTGATCTGAGGTATGGGGGTCATTAAAAATGGGACTCTGATCTGAGGTTTAAATGAGGGGGGGGGGTCTTATTCATATTGGGGCTCTGATCTGATGTTTAATTGGGGGTCATTCACATTGTGGTCTGAGCTGAGGTCTGATTTGGGGTCTGATCTGAGGTCTGATTAGGGGTCTGATCTGAGGTCTTATTTTATTTTATTTGCTCTTAAGTATGGGGGTCTGATCTGAAGTATGGGGGTCATTAGAAATGGGACTCTGATCTGAGGTTTGAATGGGGGGGGGGGGTTTATTCATATTGGGGCTCTGATCTGATGTCTAATTGGGGGTCATTCACATTGTGGTCTGAGCTGAGGTCTGATTTGGGGTCTGATCTGAGGTCTGATTGGGGGTCTGATCTGAGGTTTTATTTTATTTGTTCTTAAGTATGGGGGTCTGGTCTGAGGTATGGGGGTCATTAAAAATGGGACTCTGATCTAAGGTTTGAATGAGGGGGGGTCTTATTCATATTGGGGCTGTGATCTGATGTCTAATTGGGGGTCATTCACATTGTGTTCTGAGCTGAGGTCTGATTTGGGGTCTGATCTGAGGTCTGATTGGGGGTCTGATCTGAGGTCTTATTGGGGTCTTATTACCATTGGGGGTCTGATTGGGGTTGTGAGCTGAGGTCTGATAACATTGGGGTTTTGATTGCTGCTCTGATCTGAGGTCTAATGAAAAAAATGTTTTTCTTATTCTCCTCCTCTAAAACCTAGGTGCATCTTAAGGACAGGTGGGTCTTATAGGGCGAAAAATACCGTATATCTCTGATCATTCTAGATTTGGGAGTCAAGTGGGTAGTCTTACTTAGTAATTGTCAGATATTTTTGCATATATAGGGAAGGTTGTCAATCACTAATAGGACCACCCACTGGACTCCTAAGACCGGAATGAGCAAAGATATAGACTAGGCATGCTCAACCTGCGGCCCTCCAGCTGTTGCAAAACTACAACTCCCAGCATGCCCGAACAGCCTACAGCAGGCCATTGTGGGAGTTGTAGTTTTACAACAGCTGGAGGGCCGCAGTTTGAGGATGCATGATATAGATGATTAAAATAAAAGTTATAGCTAATCGTTTCCCATAAAACTATATATATCAACCTGCTCAGCTCCTCCTGCTCTGTAACACGTTGACTGCAGATTACAGATTTAAATAAACACCATCTCCTTAAAGACTATTTAGGTATAAAAATAGATGTGGGGACAGTGGGGACATGAGCAAGAAGGATGGGGGACGAGGAAGGTAGGCATAATGAGAAGTAAGGAAGAGAGTGAATCCCAAAGTTTGCATCAAGGTAGGTAATCTTTCAAGAATCCTAAATCTTCAGGAGCTTCTCTGTATCGGTAATCATTCTAGAGAGTTTATCTTTCTTCATGACCCTTGGAAGGTTATTCTGAAGAAGTACAGAAGAGACTGTACTGCTGGGTTATCTCCATAGTCATTGATTAAAGCGGTATATAATTCCACCGAATGACGCACTTTCTTTTCTCCACAGGTTGCCACCTTCGTGGGCCCTGTCACGGCAATACCGGTGTTACTATTCTCAGGCTTCTTTGTCAGCTTTAAAACCATTCCAACCTATCTGCAATGGAGTTCCTACATCTCATATGTCAGGTCAGAGTGGAAGGAAGTGTGAAATCCCCCCTAATGCCATCTTATATGAATATTTTTTTTAATATGGAGTCTCTTTACCAGCAGATACACAATGTGACTATTTGCTGGATATATATATATATATATATATATAAACGAAGGAAGGAGACTGCGGCACCGCTGAGTAGTGAAACAAGGTGGATCCTTTATTCACCCTAGTGCATGCGACGTTTCGATCCTCTCAATGGGATCCGTATCAAGCAATGAATTACATGTGATTCAACGTATAAATAGCCAGTCAGATAATTTGCATACATAATTGGAAAAAGTGATAAAATTCATAATAAAATACATCGTGACATGGTTCAAGTATCCATTAATAATAAGGTGAACGAACAGTGGACACTTAGCACTTTAAAGATATTTTAAAGTGCTTATCACTGTCTCCACCTTATTATTAAGGTATTGAACCATGTCACGATGTATTTTATTATGAATTTTATCACTTTTTCCAATTATGTATGCAAATTATCTGACTGGCTATTTATACGTTGAATCACATGTAATTCATTGCTTGATACGGATCCCATTGAGAGGATCGAAACGTCGCATGCACTAGGGTGAATAAAGGATCCACCTTGTTTCACTACTCAGCGGTGCCGCAGTCTCCTTCCTTCGTTTGTATGTAGCCTAGTCCAGGCCTTTTGACTGCGGGCACGCCATTCTACCTGGCTGAGTGCCGCCATTGGAGACATCTTCTCTGCATTATATATATATATATATATATTGATGACCTATCCTCAGAGTAGGTCATCAATAGCAGATCAGTGGGCATCCAACACCCGGGACCACTGCCCTGCTAATTATCTTTGAGGGCCGTGGCCTCTTTCTAGGCCATGTGACGTCACTGTACTTTGGTCATGGTCACATAGCCTCGGCCTCATTCAAGTCAATACTCCAATAGGGTCACAGTTACGAGTGGAGTGCCACAGGGGTCAGTATTGGACCTTCTTCTTTTTAATGTATTTATAAAAGCGGTATTCTAGTTGTGAGAAGGTGTCCCTATCCACAGGATAGGGGGTAACTATTAGATCAGTGCGGTTCCTACCGCTGGAAAGCCCATTGAGCATGAGAATGAGGAATCCGTACTCCTTGGTACCCCTGAAATGAATGGAGTGGCAGGTGGGCAGAATGGGCTCCTGCTGCTCTATTCATCCCTATGGGAGTTTCAGAGGGGCTCAGCGACTTACAGAGCTCCTATAGAGATGAATGGAGCAGCAGTGCACATGCCTGACCTACGGTTCCGTTCATTTTGGGGCGCTCCAAGGGCTTTGTGGTCCCCGTTCTTGTGATCGGTGGGGGTGCCAGCAGTCGAGCCTCCACCAATCTAATAGTTATCCCTTTTCCTGTGGATAGGGGATAACTTCTCACAAGCGGAATACCCCTCTAATGACTGTGTGAAGGGTATACAGAGTATAATTGCTATTTTTGCTAAGTACTAAACTTCTTCCCCTCCCGGTATAATGATACTGCACAGGTCACAGAGCATGCCCACAACACTCACCCATCCAACTCAAATTCGCTGTTTACCTACCTTGTTTTCCCACATTCAAGTGCATGCTGTAAAGCAAACCTGTACAGCTAAGGTAAGATGTACACCCTCATAATAAGGTAAAAAAGAAAATTACAAATATAATTAGAATAGAAAACAGATTTTAGTCTGTAAAAAATCACCCTCACCTTACCGATCCTACTTCTTTACCATTCTGAGGCTTCCCAGATCCACCTCTGGTCTCTCCTTTCTGGCCCCACTAAACATGGAAATGTGACTGCTCAGCCAATCACTAGTAACACACCGCACCCGGTCATTGGCTGAGCAGTGGCAAATCACCATTGAAAGGGATCGGTGGCAGACCGATGGAGGATCGGGAAAAAACTAGAAAGCAAAACTGGAGGGGAAGGTGAGCATTTTTTTTTGTTAAAGTTTTTTTTTTTTTTTTAATATAATTTTATTAAAGTTTTCCAATTTTACCCCAAGCACAACAAATTATGCAAACAGTAGAAAGAACAAGTGTTCATACAGCATCATAGGTCTTACAATAATAAAGCTGTCTAGCCTCGAATTCAGGAAGCTATCCACATGTACACATATCTATGAGCTGTCTAACGCATATACCCACGAAATAAACAGTAAATACAAGCAAACCCCCCCACCCCTGCATCAGCCGCACCTCCAACCACCATTCAGAAGATCTCATTTGAATCATATATTCCTGCTTATCTATTGAGCCATTGCTCTCCTCATGACACTTTCAGTGGCCCTAAATTATCCTTCAAGTCTTCCAGAAGATACCATGATGTCAACTTGAAAGGCGACATAAATCTTGGGTAGTCTTTGTCCTCCACATAATGTATCAGAAATTTTCGCCACGTTCTATACTATTTTTTCCCCAGCACTTCCTTCTTCTGTAAGGCCTCAATCCATTCAAGGTGCAAGATATGTTGTAATTGCGTGATTACCATGGAGACCGAAGGAAGTCTTGGTTGAAGCCACATCCTTATTAAGCACTTTTTCGCTACCATCAAGATTTTGTGGCCTATCGGGGGCATCGACCCTGTCGTGTAATCAGAGGCTGAATGATCTTGTCTAATTATCTTGACCTGTAGAATGACTATCTCTGGAGTGATCTCAAGCTCTTTTTCAGTACATTTGGACAGAACCGTGGCTATGTCACCCCAATACTCCCTCAATTTCCCACAGATCCACAGTCCATGAAATAAGTCTGTCTTTGAAATGTCACATTTTGGACATGCAGTCAGTCTGTCAGAGCTGGGTTTAAAGTTGGGGACATCAAACCCATATATAGCGTGGTGTAGTATCTTTAAGTGTGTTTCCCGCCAGCATTCATAAGGCATATTCTTGTGAAGAGCCTCTATTCCTATAGAGATGGGCTTATAGATTTCCTTGACTCCCAATTCCCTTTCCGACTTCCGAAATATTTTCCCCGGGTCTGCCTTTTCCCATCTGTCCCGGAGGGATTGGTAAAGAGATGAAATTGATGGTCTAATTTTGGTGATTAAAATCGAATCAAAGGTATTATGTCCCCATTCATTCGATAGGTCTTTGACCAAGGATTTCCCATACGCCAGTAGCTGCAGACATGAGAGGAACATGGCGTTCGTCAAATTCCATTTCGCCCCCAATTCCCCCCGGGACAGCCACCTTGCCTCCTTGTCATGGAATGCATCCCCCATCACCTTAATGCCCTTCCTACGCCACTCCTGCAACTGTGCACTGTTCCTACCCGGCTCAAGTTAAAGGTTTTTTAAATCATTTTAACCTTTTTTTTTTTTTAATGTTTTCTTGGCTGGACAATCCCTTTAAGCTAGGATACTCTGACTTGGCTTGACATGTGCAGGTGGTTGTGATCTATGACACTAGGCCCCTACAGTGGCCAATGTTCAATGTCTTGTATTTCAAGGGGTTCCCGAGACATTGACCCTCTTTTCATGTGGCCAGGCAGGGTGTAGAGATTAAAAAGAAAAAAAAACTGTCACTGGCCGCTGCTGGTGGACAGTGGTCACGTGCCATGGCTACACACATCACCACTGAGGCCATTGATTGTCCAGCATCGGTGATGTGAATGCAGATGGCACGTCACACTTCCAGTCCATTAGGAAGGAAAAAGGAGCTCGGTGCTGGAAATGTAGCGCCAGTGACAGGTGAGCCTAGACACATCAAAATGGGTTCCTTGTCTCGGAGAACCCCTTTAGTATCTTTCATAAGATTGTGTTTAAGGTAATTTTTGTTTTTGCTTCACAGATATGGGTTTGAAGGAGTTATCCTGACCATCTATGGCATGAACCGAACTAAATTACAGTGCAATGAAGAACCCTGCACATTCCAAGATCCTCATGTAGTCCTACAACAACTCGATGTTGAGGATGCAAAACTGTACCTTGACTTTCTTGTGCTGGGAGGCTTCTTTATTGGACTCCGCCTCCTGGCTTACCTTGTGCTACGCTACCGCGTTAAATCGGAACGGTAGATGGCAGCAAAAGAAATTTATTTCAGGACAATTATTCTAAATATGACATATAGTACAAGGAGATACGTTCACCGGACAGTCTTCTATGGGTTCTCCACATCGAAATCTGCTGTTGCCCATCTCCCCCTTCACTGTGTGTTGTTTACATCGACCTTGTACTAAGTAATTAGACATGTTCCATTCCTTTGGTGTGAAGGAAAGATGTTCTGCTCATAAGATTGCCATTCAAGCATGTTGACTATAAAGCATGGAAGATCCCTCAACGTGAAAACCAATTTCCAAAAGGGCAACGGCCTGGAGGTTCATCAGAACAGTAACACTGGAACTCTCCCAATTGTTACATTTTACTGCATGTAACATTGTGTATCCAATCTTCTACAATTTTCATTTTTAGTCCTGCACCTTGATCTTAATTGCAGATAATCACCCAGGGCATGATCAATCTTCTTCCTTCATTTACCTAACGGTTGCACCTACATTTTATTTCCCTCTTTGCATAACCAATTTCTCCCACATCACCCTTTATTACAATCCTTTCATTTTCTTTTTTATCTACATAAAATGCATGAATATCTCAAAAAATATTTCTTGTCTATGTCCCAGCCCTTACATATTCATAGGATATAATTCTACCTCCTCCCAACATATTTGATATAGGGCATGGGTAAAATATGGTAGAATGCCATTCCAAAAGCAATATAAATGGTGATGATGTATTAATCAGTTTTTTTTTTTGCTTGCCATTATTTGCCTGTTAAACTATGGACACCTTTGCCATAAACTATTGACACCCTTTATATTTTTACATAGGTTAGTTTAAAAAAAAAAGTTGTACTAAATTTCCGGCTGCCATATTCATTCATCCATTCATTTTCACATCTTGACATTCAGTTTGCAACCTGCTCCTAATGTCAGACTTTTCTGATATGGATGTGTCCCCCCCCCAGTAATACATGCTGGATGTGAGGTCTGTGTGTTCAGGTTCCTGCTGTCTTCACTAGCTCTCATGTATCAGCACAGCTTCATTTCTGTAATGATTCCTCTTTCTACATTCTATAAAGCAGGGACGTAGCTATAGTGGAAGCAGGGCAAGCGTCTGCTACGGGGTCAGAACTCAGAAGTGGGCCCATCTGGGAGGAGGACTAAAAGATTATATTTTCAGGCCCCTCAACAGTATGATACTAATGAAATTATATACAGTGACATGACATAGAGTATATAAGTGTAGGAAATGGATGGAGCGGCTGCTGGGCCTGTTCTGAGACACCGAATTTGACTAGCCACAGGAGTGGGGCTTGCACAGGAGAGGGGGTTGCAAAGAAGTTGCTGGGAGGGGAAAGGGCTTCCAAATATTTGCTGTCGGGCCGTCAGTTATAGTTACGCCACTGCCATAAAGAATTCCTTCTTCCTTGTGTTCACAGTCACTAATGCTGAGAAATGTGCAATTGCCATCCTCCTGCAGCGTTTGCCGTGGGTAATCTGCTTTCTCTCTACATTTGTATGCAGCCTAGGTGATTTTCAACATGCAAACTGCCTTGTGGGTGCCTTCCTCACTTTCTACATGCTCTATAAGCTGCTTTTCCTGGATACTTCCTACTTCTCTATAGTCCGATTTGTTAAAGAGGTTGTCCGGGTTCAGAGCTGAACCTGGACATACCCATATCTTCACCCAGGCAGCACCCCTGACATTTCATGCTCCGATGCTCTCCTTTGCCCTGTGCTGAATCACGCAGGGCAAAGGCATTTTCAGGAGTTCCGGTGACGTCCCGGGCTCTTCTTAGGGCTGCTAGATGGAGTCTTTCGCCCAGCAGTGAGCCTCGTGACGTCAACGGCACTGATGGGCGAGCTTTAGCTCTGCCCTCGCCTGTAAAAAGGCTAGTGCAGCACTAAAGCCAGCCTATCAGAGCTGGTGACATCACCGACTAAACACACTGCTGGGCGGAAGCCTCCGCCCGGCATTGTGTTATTGTAAATAAAAAAAGTCCTTGCCCTGCGCGATCCTGCGCACGGCAAGGGAGAGCATCGGAGCATGAACTGCTACGATGCTAACATCAGAGGGCTGCGTGGGTGAAAATATGGGTATGTCCGGATTCAGCTTGGAACCCGGACAACCCTTTTAGGTACCACTTCATCCCCCTATTTGCTGCTAGCTTTAAGACCTCATGCACATGACCATATTTTGTATCTGTGTCTGATCAGCATTTTTTACAGATTGCATGTCATCTATGTGCTTTCTGCATCCATGCGTCTGTTCCACAAATTATATAAAATATCCCATTCTTGTACGTATTGTGGCACTGTGACCAGAATAAGAATTTCTAGTAATGGGAGTGAGAAAAGTGCGGACTGTACCGAAGGTGTCTGTATTCTGCAGTAGTGTTGATCGCGAATATTCTAATTGCAAATTTTTATTGCAAATATCGGCACTTCGAGAATTCGCAAAGATATAGAATATAGCACTCTATATTTGTAATCGCGAATATTCTAGATTTTTTTCCATCAGTACTACTGCTTCTTGATTGTGGGCCAATGAGAAGGCTGCAATATCTTTGTCAGAGCTTAGCAACATCCCTAGCAACCAATAGGAAAGTTGCCTACCCCTTACTATATAAGAACCTCCCCAGCAGCCATTTTCTGCTGTTTTTTGCAGTTCTGAGAGAGATAGCAGTGTCATTGCTGTGCTCTGTGCTTTCTTCTGGATCCTTATTCAATTACATTAGATAGATAGTTAGTTATTTAGCTCATATATATAATACGGATGGTTAGTGGGAGATAGTCAGTGGTTAGATAGTGATAGAGGGTAGCTAATAGGTTCCAGTGCAGGGTGTTCGGTAGTGTGATAGGGATTACTGTGCTGTGATAGGGATTAGTGTATCTATTAGGGTCCTTTCACACTTGCGTTCTGAGGATCCGGCAGGCACTTCCGTCCCGCCGGATCCGTCAGAACGCAAGTCGCCTGAAAGCATTAGAAGACTGATCAGGATCCTGATCAGTCTTCGAAATGCTTTGAGGTTACTATGGCAGCCAGGACGCTATTAAAGTCCTGGTTGCCATAGTATGAGCGTGGAGCGGGGGAGCGGTATACTTACAGTCCGTGCAGCTCCCGGGGCGCTCCCGAATGACGTCAGAGCGCCCCATGCCCATGGATCACGTAATCCATGCGATCACGTGATCCATGCGTGTGGGGAGCCCTGACGTCACTCTGGAGCGCCCCGGGAGCCGCACGGATGGTAAGTATACTGCTCCCCCGCTCCCACTACATTTTACCATGGCAACCAGGACTTTAGCTTCCTGGCTGCCATGGTAACAATTGAGAAAGCTAAGCGTCGGATCCGGCGATGCGCCGAAACGACGTTTAGCTTAAGGCCGGATCCGGATTAATGCCTTTCAATGGGCATTAATTCCGGATCTGGCCTTGCGGCAAGTGTTCAGGATTTTTGGACGGAACAAAAAGCGCAGCATGCTGCGGTATTTGCTGCGTCCAAAAAACTTTCCGGTCCTGAACTGAAGACATCCTGATGCATCCTGAACGGATTTCTCTCCATTCAGAATGCATGGGGATGATCCTGATCAGGATTTTTCCGGCATAGAGACCCGACGACGGATCTCTATGCCGGAAAACAAAAACGCCAGTGTGAAAGAGCCCTTAGGCACAGTGCTGTGATGTCACAACAATACTTAGTGCACCAATCAGTAATATCTACTCAGACCTGATAAAATGTGAAGTTGCATGTATTGCGCCAAAAATATGCGCATCATTAGTGCCGATTTGCACAATTATGAAAATAATGACTGGAAATCACGAATTCTAGAATTCCCTAAATATTGCGAAAACGAATATTTCCTATGCCGCTCATCACTATTCTGCAGATCCGTGGTTTGTGGACCAAAAAGCAGACATGGTTGTGTGCATGAGGCCTAACTCTGAGAGAAGGAAGGTGGAGAGCAGAGTTCTGGCTGATTTCTTTCAGATCAGCAGCAGCACTAGCTAAGTGAAGGACTTACACACACACTGCAGATGCCAAATGCTAGGACACTTTTAATGAAGACTATTTAGAATGTAGCTTCATTTTGTATTTTGGAACCAAATGAACAACAAAAAGAAACATTTCAGTGCATAGGTGTTCATACACTTTAACATTAGTTAAGAAATATCAATCAAATATTTCCTAAAATAGATTTTCTACTTGCTTCTAACCAAACCAATACATTCCTGTTTAATCTGCTGCTATATGTCCTTGCATTGCTACAAATGGCGCAATCTTACAAGACCACGTGCTATCATCATGTTCATCTGTAAGACTGCTTTCCATAATTGACCTCTAAGTGGAACAAAAAGAGAATTCCTTTTAAAGGGCATCTGTCAGCAGATTTGTACCTACAGATGCAGCCCAGCTAAACTTGATTGTTAACGTGTTAAGTAAAAAAAGATAGCACAAATAGGTTAGCTAAGGCCTAATTCACACGTCCGCAAAATGGATCCGCATCCCATCCGCAATTTTGCGGAAGGGTTGCAGACCCATTCATTTCATAGGGGCAGGAATGGATGTGGACAGCACACTATGTGATGTCCGCATCCGTGTTTCCGCATCCATGTTTCCGCATCCGTGTTTCCGTTTCCGCAAAAAAATAGAACATGTCCTATTCTTGTCCGCAATTGCGGACAAGAAAAGGCATTCTCTATATAGTGCCAGCAATGTGCGGTCCGCAAAATGCGGAATGCACATTGCAGCCATCCGTGTTTTGCGGATCCGCGTTTCCGTGTTTCCGCAAAACACACTACGGACGTGTGAATTAGGCCTAACTATTTCAATGTATTCCAATGGCTTCTGTCACAAGATGGCACGAGATAACACTGTGTTGTCAGAGTTTTCAGAGTCAATTTTAGCTCTGCTTAATCTCTATGACACTGGCTGACCTGTTACATGTGCACTTGGCAGCTGAAGTCACCTGTGTTGGTCCCATGTTCCTACGTGCCCGCATTGCTGAGAAAAATGACATTTTAATATATGCAGATGTGCCTCTAGGAGCAACGGGGGCGTTACCATTACACCTAGAGGCTCTGCTCTCTCTGCAACTGCTGCACCCTCTTAACTTTGACAGGACCAGACAGTGAAAATGTCATCACACCTGGCCCTGTCAATCAAAGTGCAGAGGGTGCAGCAGTTGCAGAGAGAGTAGAGCCTCTAGGTGTAATGGCCACACCCCCGTTGCTCCTAGAGGCTCATCTGAATATATAAAAATTTCTCAGCAATGCGGGCACATATGAACATGGGACCAACACAGATGCCTTCAGCTGCGGAGCACACATGTAACAGGTCAGCTGGTGTCATAGGGACAAAACTGCTGACAGATGCCCTTTAATGGTGACCTGTCAGCTCTCCTGACATATCTATTTTAGTAAATACTTGTATTAATCATGAAATAACAATTCTATCGTTCTGTGTTCTACTATTTCTTTGTTATTACTTAAAGAAATGTATGAAAAAAATTGACAACTGGGTGTTACAGAATGTATAGGGACACGCCCCTTTGAAAAAGCAGAATGTAACACCCAGTTGTAAGTCTTTTCATAAATATGTAGAATTGTTATTTCACTGGGAATACACATATTTACCACTTTAGATATGTTAGGAGAGGGGAGGGGTCCTCTTTAACTATGAATGTTTCCATCTGACCTAGATATTTAAATGTACGCTGACAACGTTTTTTTGCAAATGCGTTTATTGTATGTTTACTCCACTGTTCTAGGACGTAAGTGAAACCGTAGAATGTGATAATACACATAATATTAGATTTTTAAAGAAAAAAAAACTAGAAATGTTATTGATGATGCAAGATATAAAGAAACCGAAATGAGGGTTTTCTGCTATTTTCTATGAAGGATAAAGAAAAGGTTCATTGACGCCAACAATAGATGGAATTAAGATGATTGTAGCGTATCGTGCTACTGTACAACCTGGGTTCCTCTTTAGGATAAGAGGACCTGACACTGCTCCTGACATATACCTTATTATTATTTTATAGCGCTGACATATTCCACAGTGCTTTACAGACATTATCATTGCTTGTTGTCTCCAGTGGGGCTCACAATCTAAGTCCCCTATGAATATGTCTATGGAGTACCTGGAGGAAACCCACACGGGAGAACATACAAACTCCATGCAGATGTTGTCCTCGGTTAGATTTGAGCCTAGGACGCCAGCACTGCAAAGCATGAGTGCTGCCCATGTACGCCTTGTATTCTCCTGGGGCAACGTTTCTCATAATTCTACCTTGTGTAGTTCCTCTGTTATTCCTCCTAGAATAGATTGACAACTTAATGTTGCCATTTGGGGTTTTGTCCTTACACAGTCTGGCATTGTCAGGACTGATTGGACTATGTAAGACGAATGGTAACCCCCACCTGCCATCTTATTCACCCATTTCTAGGAGCAACAGCAGAGGAATAGCACACAGCAGAGTACTGACTAAATACATGTCAGGAGAGATGACAGGTCCCCTTTAAACCCACTGATGCACTCTGAAGATCTCATCCTGTGGATGTGTTTTTCATGGCAAATGAAATGCTTTTAGGAGAGCTCTCGCCCTCTTTGCTGCTCAAGAAGGATTTAAAAGTATCTTTTAATGTATTAAATAAAATTATATCAATATGCAAATTGATTTTTTTGTTATTTGTTGGTTATTAACTCCGTTAGCATAAAAGTATGTCAGTTATGTAACACATGTTAATTGTTGGCAGGGGGATATAACATATACTCTGTAACAGACCTGGTTCTACCATATCCTGATAAAACACTATAAAGGGGGGGGGGGGTTCCCAAATTTGCTTTTACGGCAGAATTTCAGCATGGCTGACCGTGCCAAACGTCCACTGTTAAAGCCATTGTGTGAACGCCCCCTAACAGACTGCACACTTTATCAAAGCACCCATATTTCCTGCAACGTCATCTAGGAAGTCCTCCATTAGCTCCAGAACTTCAGTGCCTGCTGGTTGTCTTGTATTACATACAGCAGATATACACATGAAGTTGGTGCTGGGTATTTTGCTCGACCTCCCTTCCGCACACCCCGACCCCACCACAATCACTATGCCTTCCTCTAAACCCTTTCTCCCCCCTTTCCCCAATAAAGACACTGACACCGAATTTTGGATTAATATGGCCACAGCAGCCTATTTATTACAAACAAACATGTAACAAAATAATAACCTCATAAATACCGCAAAAAACACATTAACATGTCTGTCCCTTCTTTTCCGAGGGGGAGGTCCTTGAAGCCCTAAACCCAAAACAACCTTGCCGAGGTGAGCCCCCTTACCCCCAGCCGTTGACCACTAGCTCAGCGGCACACCTGATGGCTCACCCTGACAGTTCCGCCACAGCCGCCAACCGTCATGGGAGTCCAGCCCCACCTGTAGGGCCCTTTCCATCCTCCTTACCATAAAATCTCACCGACTCCAAGGACTTCCCACCGCCAAGGACCCAACCGGCTTGACCACCCTTAAGCCTGTGCGTCCCTCCACACCTTCACCGCAACCTCCATACCCTCCTGTATCGCCAAGCTCCACATGTCCAAATCCAAGGCGTTGAGGTGTACCCCGTCACTACGCCAAAACCCCCCGGTGCCCTTTTCCAAATCACGATGCCTAACCACTAAACCCCCATTCTTGGCCATGAACCTCCCAATAGCCCTATTAACCTTCACTCTAGCCTTGTTAATGCCTTCCACCGACAGGGCCCCCCGCCACACCGTTCGCGGCGCAATGTCTGACCACACCGTTACCATGGTCGGGTATAACGACCATAACCTCAATAAATCAAATTTGACGTCTCTCACCAACTCCCTAAAGGGCCTAGCCCCCAAGTCATTTCCCCCCACGAGTAAGACCAATACGTCAGGGGCCCTGTCCTGCCTAACAAACCTATGAAACTCTGGGAGGACGCCACTCCACGTCATACTCCGCCGTCCAATCCACCTTACCACAGCCTCATCCCGATCAAACTCGAGTTGCAGACCGTCCGGCCTGACCGCAGCCCTGGAAGCGCCTCACCACACATACGAATGACCCAGCAACCAAATCAATGCGGGGTCTGAACCTGCAACGATAAGATAACAAAAAGGAAACAAGAAGCAACCATGCAACCACTGCCCCCCAAACTCGCCGTCTATCAACAAACCACCCGCTCCGGCCGTACGTACGACCGGAACCAAACCGACTCCCATCTACCTATTCTCTTAATGACGTCGTCACCCAGCCGCCATCTAGCAGCCTCTGTTGCCAAGAACTGGAACCGGAAGAGGAGGGAACCATCCTCATGGACCAATAACGGGGTCAACCCATCACCCTCCCTGCCCCCAGTAAAATCCCTCATGCAACGAACCGGGCACATTAAGCAATTGGGAATCTCAAACAGAACAACCCGCCGCCCTCTCCCATCTGGGTCCGTCTTAGACCCCCTAATCAAAAACTCCACCCTATCTGGCCAAACATCCACGTCACCCCTCAAAAGCCCCCCTCGTCTATGAACCGACGGGGAAACCAATTCGCCCAGGAGCAGCGCCCCAAAAAACGCCAACAAAAAGGCCAACCTGAACAATCTCATTTCCCCAGTCGACCTACACACTAAACCCAACCACTCCCCCATTCTAACCAACAAAGTAATGAAACCGGGCAGCGGAGGACCAACCAAAAATGACCTGGTTACATCCTTTTACTTCCTGAGCCGAAAACAAACCCAGCCCCGCTAAACAACTATTCATTCTGGAGATAGACTAACCTGCCTCCCTACAGTGCCCAATGAACAACAAAAGTGGTATTTCCGCATCCTCATCACTCACGCCCAACCTCAACTTCCACTGAACCCAACTCTCCCAAGACCTCGAGTACAGCTCGCACGTACCAGGCGCCAAAGATGACCGGTTCAGATCCTCTACGGCGACTCCAGCACGTTCCACAGCGAGACTGGACACTCCAACCCCACTTCCGACGCGGCCGGGGCTAGCTGACGAAACTGGTCCAACTGTGAACAGAGAGAGCATCAGCAATACAGTTGTCGGCCCCAGGCACATGCACAGCTACCACCCAAGCATTAAGCCCCAAACACTCCAGCACTAGCTTCTGCAAAAGCCGTACTACCAGTGGCGATGAGGCCGACAACCCGTTGATCGCCTGCACTACCCCCAGGTTGTCACAATGAAAGCGGACCTTTTTGTTCCCATAAACGAATCTCCCAACCACTGTCCCTGGGGGGTCTCACAAACTACCCCCCCCCCCATTATGGTCGCCTCCCCTTAAGGCTTCCGCCCACAATCCGGCTCTTTCTTTAGATAACTGTTTGCCTGAACCTGTGGCTCAGGCAGCAGTAATTTGTGTTGAACTGTGGTATCTGGTTCTGCTGGGGCAGTATCTTGTGCTACACTGTGGTGTTGCTGGCCCTGCCTACTTCTGTTCTCCCACCTTTTGTCAATGTGGACCCGCTTATAACATGGGGCCGCTTTTAGGTTTGCTTCCAGGGCCACTTTATGTTCCCAGTCTGCCCCTGCCTAACCACCCCCTTCAATCTTCCCTGATTGCAGATGTCGGTGGAGTTAAGCATCTGACTATTGGATTTCAGATGCTGTGCTTTTGTTCTCAGGGAGATAACCTAGCACTGGCTTTCTTCCTCTTCCTATTCAAGAGACATGCATGCTCGGATGAGCAGAGTGTGCATGTGTATGGAGGGGTCGGCAGAGATAGCTGTTGGCCAAACAGTCAGCCAACAGCTATCTAATATGTATTGTTACACTGGAGGCCCATGCTCACATGGAGGAGAGGGGCACCAACATCACTTACCAGGACTGTCCTGCTTCATTCCAGTAGCCTGGACCCACTCCTTCTTCTTCTCTTGTTGCTGGTAGAGGGCCTAGTCACCGCCATCACATGTGCTGTCCCTGAATTAAGTGCACTGCTTCTGATGCCCAGCTCTCTCCCTCTTTCCCTAGAGAGCTCCTGCTGGCCCATAAAGGGCCTCCTAATTGTTCCATGCCAGGGAGAAGGTGCTTGAGCTTTAGGTTCTTGGCTTGCTAGATTACTAATAAAGGCTGTGCTGTTCCGATTGTCTGCCCATGTACTGTACTTCTGTCTGTTTACTGACTCTAATTCTCTGTTGCCTGCCCTGACCATAGCCTGTATCACTGTCTGCCTTGACCATGGACTAGTTTCACAGATTCTTACAAACTCTATGCCCTTCGGTGGTCTTCCAGGTTCATGCAGTGTCGGACTGGCCCACCAGATAACCAGGGGATCCGCTGGTGGGACCAGGCTCTGCTACCATAGTGGGCCCCAAAGGTCTAGTAGAAGAAAAACATTTGGAGCCCACTTTGGAGCCAGTCACTTGCCACTAGGGTCTATTTCTTTGAATCAAAACTTTTTAAGATATTATTGATGATGTAGGGGTTGGGCCCCCAGAATAATTTTCTTTGCTGAGAACCCCAGCCTAACCGTGAGGATATGTCCTATATTTGGCTCCAACATGCAGATTTTGTACCCATAGAAGTCAATGAGTCCACACCACGATGAGGAGTGCATACAGCCACAAAACTGACACAGTCCCGTGAATGCAGCCTAATGCACATAGTGATGTCACAGTCCAGGTGTACACAATGATGCAATAATAATGGAATACTGTGCACAGTGAAGTCACAGTATTGGTATAGGGCAGGGATTATCCGACCCCTGAAATGCCCCCCGCCCCCCCATATGCCCAGGCCCTTCACACTAGGGACACTAAGGAGGCTCGTCCCTGTTACCGCCTGCCATTGGTCCCCGAAACCGGATGTTTTAATCCACGCACAGGGAGGCGGCCGTGCGGGCTTCAGAAGCGAAGCGGGTGTCGAGGAGGCAGGTAAGTAAATTGTGTGTGAGGGGCCCGGGCATATTGGGGGGGGGGGCATTTCAGGGGTCGGATAACCCCTATAATGTCATAATACTTGCATAATACACACAGTGCTGTCACAGAACAGAGGTAAACTACTCTGGGATGATACAACTCTGAAATTATGCAAACAGTGATGTCAAATAAAATTGGATGCACATATGATGTCACAGTGCAGGAACAATGTAATGATGTCATAGCACAAAAAGTACAAAAAGCAATGGCGCACAGAAGGGATAACGTGAACAGCAGAAGTAACTGTGAGGTCTTAATAAAATTTAGAATAAGGTCATATTCAATTTTCCATCGCACCTTCTATATTACCGCTAACCAGACCTTGTGTCTGAGTGGATATTGTCCCCTTTTCTTAGTTGTTGGGCCCCTCACATCAGCTGCTATGCCTGCTACCCTAGTAGTTATGCCTCTGGTTACAACACTGTAACTGCAATCTGATATCAAATGCAAATATAATGTAATATATTAATATCAAAGGAAAAATGTAGTGATGTCACAGCACAGAAAAAATGCAAAAAAGTAATGGCATTCAGAAGGGAAAACCATGAGGCTCCATAGTAAAATGTAGAATAAGGTCGTATTAAAATTCCCATGGCATCTTACATACATTTTACCAATAACTGCACCTTATGTCCAAGAGGATATGGGCCCCCATAAACTGATCCCAGAACTCTCCTCCTAAGAAGCTGTGTCAAAAATTGAATCAAAAAGTCATATGTACCCCAAAATGATACTGTTATGTCACTTCATATAATATGATAATAATTTAATCTCTTCCTGCAAAAAAAAAATCTCTCACACAAGAGCATTCAGAAAAAGGTGACACAAAAAAGTGTTTTGTTTTTTTCAAAAATGCTTTTATTATGTAAAATTTGTAAAAAAAACGATATGAAATTGATATCTGTGTAATTGTATTGACCAGCAGAATAAAGTTTATATGTCAGTGTATGCCGGAAAAACAAACCCCAAAAAGAAATGGCAAAATTGCTGCATTTTCTTTGTCCTACTACAAAAAATTTAAAAAAAGCTATCAAAAAGTCATATGTGCCTCAAAATAGAATCAAAGATAATGGTAAATCAACCCGCAACAAATAAGCCCTCACACAGCTCCACAGAAAAATAAGCATATGGTCCTCTGACTATGGCTGGGCCATATAGCAAAAATCTGAACTGGGCCTCCATGCCCTATCTCTGGCTCCTCCCACTACCCATTCCTGGCCCCTCCCACTACCTGTGCCCTGGCCCCTCCCCTGCCTTACCTATGAACTGTGCTTGCTGCTGCTTATCATATAGTGTTCCATACCGCCCATGAACTGTACCTGCTGCTGCTTATTATATAGTGTGCTATACCCTTATATGCTCTGTGCCCTCTGCTGTGTATTATATAGTGTGCCATATCCAGCATAAACTGTGCCTACTGAATATTATATAGTGTGCCATACCATCCCTGGTCCCATGAACTGTTCCTTCAGCTGTTGCTGCTTTTTATATGGTGCGCTTCTGCCTCCTCCCCCTTTTCTATGAAGTGTGCATGCTGGATTCTCGATTCAGCAAGTGTTCAACCATCTCCCGCCATTCACAACCTCCCTTGCACATACTAATCCCCATGAACTTTTGTTTTCAGTCTTCACAGATGATTTACTGCAGAACACAGAGATCTCTCTCCTGTGCTTCTTCTTCACAAAGTGCAGAGTGTAGAAATCAGGGTCTGGGGCACACTGCAGATCGAGTAGCTGCATGTCCGGTAAGGTCACAGATGTTGTGTGCAGTCAAACAAGTGACACTGTCTGCAGATCATCCTGCAGCTAAAGTTTCTCTGCTGAGCAGACAGAGCGCTCATCTGGAGCCACTGTCACTGATGGGCTGGTTAAGAAGGGGGCACCTGAGCACAGGGAGCAAGGAGCTGTAAAAAGGGGTCAGCTATTAATCCACAGTCTTATGCCAGGCTTTTGCCAGTCAATCCGTCTGGTTTCAATTTGTTAGGTTTTAGTTTTATGGGAAAAATTTTCTTTGATAAATGTTTACCAATGGGTTTTTCTTGGTCTTGTTATAATTTTGAAGCGTTTTCGTCTTTTTTACATTGGGTAGTTCAGTCGTTAGTTCCAGAGGGAGGAGTTCTTCATTATTTAGACGATTTTTTGTTTGTTGGTTTTGTTGGTTCGGTTAGTTGTGATAGTCTTTTGCAGTGTTTTCTTGATATGTGTCTTCAGTTTGGTATTCAGGTAGAGGTAGAGAAAACGATATATCCTTGCCATTGTCTAGAGTTTTTAGGAGTAGTTTTAGATAGTATAAAGATGGAGTGTTGTTTACCAGAGTCAAAATTGTTGGCTTTAAGAGATATGCTGGTGAGGTTGTTAGCTAAGTATAAGTGTACGTTAAAGGAATTGCAATCACTACTTGGTTCTTTGAACTTTGCGTGTAGAATTATCCCGATGGGTAGGGTTTTTTTTCCAAAAGATTGTACTGTGCGAATAGGGGTTTGAAATCTCCTCGTGTTTTTCGTGTTTAACCCCTTAAGGACGCATGACGTACCGGTACGTCATGGTTTCCGAGTCCTTAAGGACCCATGACGTACCGGTACGTCATATCTTTAAAATGTAAGTGCGGCGTGGCGGGAGTTAATAGTAACAGGATGTCCGCTGAAATCATTCAGTGGGCATCCTGTCACAACGCCGAGGGGGGTCATGTGACCCCCCCGTATCGGCGATCGCAGAAAACCGCAGGTCAATGCAGACCTGCAGTTTGCTGCGTTTCCAGTACATTCTCCGGTGACCCGATGAACCGGAAAAGGACGGTGATCGGTGGTGTGATATCACACCACCAATCACCGTTCTTGAATTGGGGACGGTTGTGGCGGTGCTGGGATCTGATTGGTCCTCTTCCTGCTGCTGCTGCCGAGTGAGGGGCAGGGCCCCTATAACGGCAGGAGGCGGTAATAACCAGTGAGCGCCTGCCTCTGCAGTAAAGGAAAGCACTTACTGGTTATTGCAGGGCCCCTATAACTGGGTGCAGGAGGCGGTAATAACCAGTGAGCGCCAGTCTCCGCAGTGAAGGAAAGTACTTACTGGTTATTGCAGGGCCCCTATAACTGGGTGCAGGAGGCGGTAATAACCAGTGAGCGCCAGTCTCCGCAGTGAAGGAAAGTACTTACTGGTTATTGCAGGGCCCCTATAACTGGGTGCAGGAGGCGGTAATAACCAGTGAGCGCCAGTCTCCGCATTGAAGGAAAGTACTTACTGGTTATTGCAGGGCCCCTATAACTGGGGGCAGGAGGTGGTAATAACCAGTGAGCGCCCGCCTCTGCAGTGAAGGAAAGCGCTTACTGGTTATTGCAGGGCCCCTATAACTGGGGGCAGGAGGCGGTAATAACCAGTGAGCGCCCGCCTCTGCAGTGAAGGAAAGCGCTTACTGGTTATTGCAGGGCCCCTATAACGGCAGGAGACGGTAATAACCAGTGAGCGTCCGCAGTGAAGGAAAGTACTTACTGGTTATTGCAGGGCCCCTATAACAGCAGGAGGAGGTAATAACCAGTGAGCGTCGGCCTCTGCAGTGAAGGAAAACGCTGAATTATGAATAGGATGGAAGGAAATGTCTCCACTTTTCCTGTAAAAATGATTTTTAACAAGTTCCTGCACCCACAAGGTTCATACTTACCTGTTCCCCGCTGCTCCGGTCTTCTGCGCTGCCCCCATCTTCCGGTTCCTGCACTTTTACACCTGTCAGTGCATGGCCATGGTCACATACAGCGCTCCAGGCAATGACTGGCTTCAGCAGTGACACGCTGCTTGTGGCCACGTTACCTCTGAAGCCAGTCATTGGCTGGAGAGGTGCATGTGACCAGGGCCATGCACTGCCTGGTGTAAACAGCGCAGGGATCGGGAGATGGGGGCCGTGCAGAGGACCGGAGCGACAGGGAGCAGGTAAGTTAACTCTTCGGTTTCAGGGGCCATGGTGCAGCACGATATTTGGGACGATTACTGGGAACAAGTCTTCCTAGGAGCGCCCATATCTTATATCTGGCCGGCATACTCGTGCAGCCGATCAATAAACAAGGAATCGCTCGTCGTCTGATTTGCATTTTTTATCTCCCTGTGTAATCAGGAATGTGCTGCCGATAATCAATAGAACTAAATGATCATTCCTCCCCATTTACTTTGCATTGGCTTCTGTAATACGCCTATGCAAATGAGCGGCGATCAACGTTTTTTTTATTTAAGACCCACTGAAATACATCGATGTGACAATGCGGCTCCCAGACCAAAAAAGGAACAACTTTTAGCAAACGAGGCAGTGGAAATATGGCCCAAGGGTCATTGAAAAGGGTTTAGGCCTGGTTTGATCTTTGCTATGGGGCCCTTACTTCTCTATGTACACCACTGGCTGCGGATTTTGTCTTTTGCATGAAATCTGCTTTAAATTAGCAGCATTTCTGCAACTAAATCTGCCCCAAAATATTTGGCGCAAGTTTTTCTGCTTTCGGATTCCCAGCAGCAACACTTCATGTTGTCTTTTGCATCGCTTCTGTGACGTGTGAATGTATTCAAACAAAAAGCGCCATCCACGGATTTTTTTTGCCAAAAAACAAAAGAAAAAAACACACACAAAAAAAAGCAATGCAGTATGGAAAAAAAAATGTGATTGCCTTTTAATGGTGCACCAGAGCAAAATCATATGTATAGGGGCCCTAGAGGGGTTTTCCAAATTACAGTATTGAGGGGCTACCCCTATTAGATTGGTGGGGGTCTCACTCTTGAAACCAGTAGCTGAACAAAAAAAAAATCCTTGATGCAAATTTCGTTAATACCTAGGCGGGGAAACTGATGGCATGGGGAAGTTCATGGCAGTGGGGGGAGCTGATGGCATTGGGGAGAGCTGATGACACTGGGGAGCTGATGGCACTGGGGAGAGCTGATGGCACTGGGGAGAGCTGATGGCACTGGGGAGCTGATGACACTGGGGAGAGCTGATGGCACTGGGGAGCTGATGACACTGGGGAGAGCTGATGACACTGGGGAGAGCTGATGGCACTGGGGAGCTGGTGGCACTGGGGCGAGCTGATGACACCGGGGAGAGCTGATGGCACTGGGAAGCTGATGGCACTGGGGAGAGCTGATGGCACTGGGGGGAGCTGGTGGCACTGGGCAGAGCTGATGACACTGGGGAGAGCTGATGGCACTGGGGGGAGCTGATGACACTGGGGCGAGCTAATGGCACGGGGGAGAGCTGATGGCACTGGGGAGCTGATGGCACGGGGGAGAGCTGATGGCACTGGGGAGCTGATGGCACTGGGGGGAGCTAATGGCACGGGGGAGAGCTGATGGCACTGGGGATCTGATAGCACTTGGGAGAGCTGATGGCACTGGGGAGCTGATGGCACTGGGGGGGAGCTGATGGCACTGGGGAGAGCTGATGGCACTGGGGAGAGCTGATGACACTGGGAAGCTGATGGCACTGGGGAGAGCTGATGGCACTGGGGAGCTGATGACACTGGGGAGAGCTGATGACACTGGGGAGAGCTGATGACACTGGGGAGCTGATGGCACTGGGGAGAGCTGATGGCACTGGGGAGCTGATGACACTGGGGAGAGCTGATGACACTGGGGAGAGCTGATGGCACTGGGGAGCTGGTGGCACTGGGGCGAGCTGATGACACTGGGGAGAGCTGATGGCACTGGGAAGCTGATGGCACTGGGGGGAGCTTATGTCACTGGGGGGAGCTGGTGGCACTGGGCAGAGCTGATGACACTGGGGAGAGCTGATGACACTGGGGAGAGCTGATGGCACTGGGGAGAGCTGATGGCACTGGGGGGAGCTGATGACACTGGGGCGAGCTAATGGCACTGGGGAGAGCTGATGGCACTGGGGGGAGCTGATGGCACTGGGGGGAGCTAATGGCACGGGGGAGAGCTGATGGCACTGGGGGGAGCTGATGGCACTGGGGAGAGCTGATGGCACTGGGGGAGGCTGGCGGCACTGGAGGAAGAACTGATAGCACTAGAGGAGGAACTGATGGCATTGGGGGAGACTGATGGCTGGGGTGGGGGGTGATCAGTTTTTATAGAAAACGTTCTTTTAATTAGTTTTTTCTTATAAGTAAAAAAAAAATCACAAATCGGGCTCATGTTAAAAATTACTGTGGCCGCGCTACTCTCCTCAGCCGAGAGTCGGACCCCCACTGATCTAATAGCAATGTCCTATGGTAGGGATTGATTCTGCTGACCCTCAGGCTACGTTCACACAGCAAAATCCGTGGCAGAAAAATTAGTAGCAGATTACTAGCTGAAAACCGGTCGTTTTTTTTGGCGGCAGATTTCTAATTTGATGGTGAATTTAGAGGAGTACAAGCGTTTTAAAAGAGGATTTGGAAGTGTTTAGAAGATTTAGAAAATTTTTCTTATTCAGCCCTTGAGATATAATTCAGAAGCATTTTGGTGGTGAAAACGCCACTGAAAACCCGTGTAAAACCGCTGGCGTCTTTTTCTGTTCCTCAATGACTTCAGTACAAAATCCTCTATCAATCCGCTTCTAAGAAGTAACATACTACCTCAGAAGCAGATCTCCATTTAGCGGTGGAAAAAAAAAAATCACCATGCGCACATTTTTTCCACTGAAGTCAATGAAAAGCTAATGATGGCGGATTTCCGTGAAATCTGCAGCAGAACCCTGAGGTTATTTTGTCCTGCAGCATCACATCTGATCGTGAATTAACCCCGGAAACTGCAACTGCTTGTATGGTGCGCATTTTATATTGAAAACAACAAGATTGGACTGTTAGGCTGGATTCACACGTCTGTTAAAACACGGACGTGAACTGTCTGTGGTAACCTGGGCTGGATTCCTGCTTAGAGCATGAGCGCACGGCGTCATTGTGCGCTTCCTTCCGCCGCTGCAGTACAGTAATACACAGTATATTACTGTACTGCAGGGGCGGCAGGAAGCGCAGTTTATTAAATGGACGTGTGAATCCAGCCTTAGGAATACAACAGGCCTGGTGTGAATAATACAGTGCACAGCCTATAAAAGCTGCCTCGGCCTGTGCCCTATGGATGCTTTTCTGAGGCATAATGGGGGTCATTTATCAAACTGGTGCAAAGTAGAACTGGCCTGAGTTACCCATAGCAACCAATCAGATTGCACCTTTCATTTTGGACAGTTCTTTTGGAAAAGGAAAGATCTGATTGGTTGCTATGGGCAACTAAGCCAGTTCTACTTTACCCCAGTTTGATAAATGACCCCCATAGTGTCTAGCTTCTCACTGTGACCCATCTGGGCCTGTACATTTTGGCAGTTTCCCCATCTTCTCGCGGCCCTGCCTCCCTGCTTATAATATTTTCGCCCTCCCGCTCCGCTTCTCCTCTCTGGCGTGGCCGCCAACCAGCAGATTTTTTTCCCAGCCGTCAGGAAGTGGAGCAGAGGCGCGCGCGCGGCCGGGCAGACACAGAGATAACCCGGGGGCAGCAGAGGACGGGCTGGAGGACGGCGGCGGTGGCTGGTAATGACCGGGTGCAGCAGGGTGCATGCTATCACAGGGGCACAGGCACACACAGGCTTTACCCCCCAGGAAGTGACTGACATCTTCTCTGCGGCTGAAGTTTATCTTTGCAAACAAACTTTCCTTCCTCTCACATCTGGAGGCTGCAGCCACCTGTGAGCAACCTCTCCTCTGTCACTGGGAATGAGCCTGCACTGGTGGTAATGCTAGGGATGTAGCAGAGGGGACTTTGTTGTTTGGCACAACCAGTACTTGTGCAATCCCAAAGCGCCACTCTGCAAAAAAGCCAGTTCAGCTCTGCTACATCTCCTAGCTAGCGATCCCTGGGGCGATGCTCAATGTAAGGGTGCCACCACGGTTGCGTTTTTAATTTTTTTTTTTACTACGATGGTATTGCCCTTTAAAGGCGAGCCCAAGTTCAAAGACACCCAAAATAATCAGACGTGTGAGGAATGTTGAGGGTCTGTTCACACTGAGTGTTTAGGACGTGGATTCTGTGTTTGCATTTCATCCCCACTCAATTAAGTGGCGAAACCGTAAATGGGAATTCATATGGCGCTTTCTTTTTCCACTTGCATTTTTTAAAAACTGTGCCATGAAAAAATAAAATAAAAAAGTGACGTCTCCGTTGTTGACACAGATTCCACCAGCAAAGTTCCTATAGAAAATCGCAGCGTGTTCTATATTCTTCGCTTTTCATGCAGCTCTGGTTCCGTAGAAGCGAATGGGTCTTCGGTGAAAAAACGCATCACAGTCCGGATGTAACCTGGATGTAAGGCCTCATGCACACGACCGTTGTGTGTTTTGCGGGGCGCAAATTGCGGATCCGCAAAACATGGATGGTATCCGTGTGCGTTCAGCAATTTGCGTAACAGACCGGGCGGCCCATTGTAGAGATGCCTATTCTTGTCCGCAAAACGGACAAAAATAGAACATGTTATATTTTTTTGGGGGGGCTACGGAACGGAGCAACGGATGCGGACAGCACACGCAGTGCTGTCCCCATCTTTTGTGGCCCCATTAAAGTGAATGGGTCTGTTTGCGGCTCGGATGCGGACCAGAATAACGGTCGTGTGCATGAGGCCTAATCCGGATGCAATGCAGTTTTTACTGATGCTTTGCTAGGAGTGAATAACTCCTCAAAACTGATTGCACCCACGCGGGAAAAAACTGAAATACTGAACGCAATCGCAGACAAAACTGAGCAAACTTGCTTGCAAAATCGTGCAAGTTTCACTGAACGCACCCTGAGAGAATCCGTAACGCTCTTCGTTCTTCTGATCCATTAGCTAAACAGAAATAAATAAATAAATAAATGAATGGATCAGAGGAAACAAACACGCACACGATGCAGATTTTTTCCGGACAGATTTTGACCTACGCACTGAATCCGGACCCATTCATTTCACGCTGAGCGTATTTGATACGCGCGTTTATGCGAATAGGAAACGTGCGTCGTACGCGCGTTCGCGTGATTGACCACTGTGGCGTCAATCACAATACGCGCGACAATACGCACCCCAAAGAAGCTCCTGTACTTCTTTGGGCATAGGGCGTTTTACAGCGCGTTCGTACGCGCTGTAAAACGCTCAGGTGAGAACCATACCCATAGGGAAACATGGATTTTTGCCTGTTGAGCGTTTCTATGGGGCTGTGCACATGAGCGTTTTTTTTGCGCATCACTTCTGCGTTGCGTAAAAAACGCAGCATGTTCTATATTCTGCATTTTTCACGCAGCCCTGGCCCCATAGAAGTGAATGGGGCTTCAGTGAAAAACGCATTGCATCTGGAAGTAAGTGTGGATGCGATGCGTTTTTCACGGATGGTTGCTTAGAGATGTTGTTTGTAAACCTTCAGTTTATCACGCGCTTCAAAACGCATTGCACCGTGCGTAAAAAACGGAACAACTGAACGCAATCGCAGACAAAACTGACTGAACTTGCTTGCAAAATGGTGCGAGTTTCACTGAACTCATCCGGACCTAATCCGTCACGCTCGTGTGAAAGGGGCCTAAGGCCACCTGAACACTTTGTGGAATCCGATGTTTTTCCGGGCGGATTAACGTGCGGGAAAACCTACATTCCTAGTACATGTCACACATCTCATGTACACTTTGCAGATTTTTTTTCTGTGGAAATTGGTCTGCAGTGCGGATTTCAAAATTAGCTGTGGCCTTCACACTTTTACAATGAAGGGTGGGACCTGCGGCAAAACGGCGTCTAATCCGCACCAAAAACCGCTGTTAGTAATTGCGTATTTTGGTGTGGACATACTGCAGAAACCCACGGAAATTCATGCGGATCTTATGTGTGTTCTCCGGCACCCGTGTGCAGGTGGCCTGGATGGGACAGATCAGGGATCGCCATGTGAGCAGACGACGCCAGTAATCCGTGCGGAGCGGCGGGGTGTCAGCAGCAGATCTGCTTCCGCTGTGATCAGCAGGAATCACTTAGAAAGTTTGGCAGCCGTCTCATTATCCGAGGCGGCAGCTCCTTTCTTCTTGGGACGTGTCCAGCTCCACCTCATTGTGAAATCTGAGAAGTCGCTTCAGTATGTTGTGTCATCAGAAGAGCGAAAACCATGAGAGCAGCCACTTGATGATGAGGGCAGGCCGGAGCGCAGGTCATTATCTTCTGGGTATTGTGTGTATCCTCTGCCTGCTGCAGTATATACATCATCTCACAGGTAAGTAGATTGCTGGGAGACCCGGCTGCAAGTGTCCATGTTTCCTGGTGGCTCCATGAGGGCCCCTGCAGATATTTGGGCGTTTTCATGCGAGCCATACATACAAGTGCACTGTGCAACATGTGGATTTCTGCAGTCATAGAAATGTCTGCCAGCGTGTGAGCCTATCCTTAAAGGGGTTTTCTGGTTTGCATCAACATCCTTTCAAATAATCATCTATGAAGGTCGCTGTGATGTTGTAATGTAGCTCTTTTACCGCTATTGCTCTTATCTTCTGTGGTCACATGACCCTGTCCATGCCGCTCTGTCTTATTTCCTGTGACGTTATGTCCATGCAGCTCTTCCAGGGAGGTGAGTAATGATTCTTTTTTAACAATGATGGCATATCGCTAGGGATCTATGTCAGATAGGTGCAGGTCCCATCTCTAAGACCTGCTTCTTTTTCCACAATGGGGCCCTCGAGGTGACAGCAGCTGCACGTGCGTTCTCCATGCCTACTAAAAATCTCCAAAAAGTTCCAAAACTAGCCGAGCAAGCTGCAGTGAATGGAGAGGGCACCGCACATGCACGGCCACCTCTCCATTCACCGCTATGGGACTGCCGGAAATAGCCGAGACAGCGCCCACTCTGCTATTTTCCAAACTCCGATAGCAGTGAATTGAGGGTGGCCACGCTGGCATAGTGTACTGTCTTTCACTTCAGGGGCCCGTCCTAGAGATGGATGAGGGTCCTACCTCTGAGATCTGCACCCATCTGACATTGATCCTAGCGACATGCTATGAAAATCTGGAATGGGACTGCCTCTTGAAAAGCTTTATCCCGCTAACTAACCCCTTTAATTGGCATATTCTCCTATCCTCCACCACAGTTAAAGGGGTATTCCCATCTCAGACAATGGGGGCATATCACTAGGATATGCCCCCTTTGTCTGATAGGTGCGGGTCTCACCTCTGGGACCCGCACCTATCTCGTAAACGCAGCAAAGTGAAGGAGGGCAGCCGCGCATTCATTTCTATGGGGCTGACGAAAATAGCCGCGCGCTGGCTCGGGTATTTCCTTCAGGCCCCATAATAATGAATGGGAGCGGTGGCTGCGCAAGCGCGGTGCGCTCCCATTCACTAGTATGGGGAGAGCGCTTGGTGGTGGCCGGACTCGGGGTAACCCAGGGTCCTCCAGCCACCACCTTCCCCATTCCGTTCTCGATATAGGTGCGGGTTCCCACACCTATCAGAAAATGGGGGCGTGTCCTAGCTTTTTGCCCCATTGTCTCAGATGGGAATACCCCTTTAATACCTTTTTGCATTACAGTTCAGTTTAACGTGTTGACCTGGTTTAGTCCACATGACTGCTACACGTAGAATGCGGTTACTCATATGTTTCCAGCCACACCCTGGCATTGTAAGCCCAGTAAATGCAGGGTGGAGGTCCAAGAAACCGGCAGAGAGCTCACATAGAAAAGATACAATAAACGTAGAAAATGTGTGAACATGTGCTGTCAGGTTGTGACGGATACTTCTCATATTGCAGTTCCCCCAGCATTGATCCGATGGAACTTCATTGCTGTTGTTGGGATGAGCTGCAATGTGATTTTGCTGGGGGGAAAAAAAAAAAAAAGATTTAAAGGGGTTATCCAATACTATAAAAGGCCCCCCATACACCGGGCCCCTCACAACTAATATACTTACCTGGTTCCCCGCTCCCTGCACCACTCCTGGTTCTCGCACCGCCGCTGCCTTCTCAAACAGCTGATCGGCAGGGGTCCCGGGTGTCGGACTCCCGCCGATCAGATGCTGATGATCTATCCAGAGGATAGATCATCAGTTTAAAAAAAGTGCAGAACCCCTTTAAAGGCGTTCTCTCATCTGAAACCTTGGTGGCATATCTCTTTTAGGACCCTCATCCATGTCCAGAACAGGACTCCCGAAATGAGCGGAGAACAGCCACCCTCCATTCATTTCTATAGGAGTTCCGAAAATAGCCGAGCGAGTGCGTTAAGCTGTTTCCGGCAGTCCTATAGAAGGGAATAGAGCGGTTGCGCAGTACACTCTCAATTCATTTCTATGGGACTGCCAAAAATTGGCGATCACACTCGCTCAGCTTTTTTTCGGAACTTCCGTAGAAATGAACGGACAGCACGCTGCACATGCGAGGAGTTCTCTCTTTCACTTTCAGGGGGGCCCGTTTTAGAGATGAGTGTGGGTCCCACCATAGGGAGACCTATCTGATGGCATGTCCTAGCGATATGCCATCAAAGTCTCAGAAGAAACAACCCCCTTAAAGGGCTTCTGTCACCCCCCAAAAGTCATTTTTCTTTTTTGGGCTTACTAAAATCCTTATAGGGCGATTGTTCTATATATACTGTTTTTACCTTTTTCTGTCGGTTATTTTCGCTAAAAAACGCACTTTTTAAGTCGACGGCGACTTCTCTTCCGGGTGTAGATGTGATGTCATCGGCGCAGGCGCACTGAGGAAGGAGCGGCCGAGCAGCGTCCTCCTCTCAGTGAACTGAAGACTGGGACGGCGCAGGCGCGCGATTTGGAACTGAGACAGGGCCAGCCAGAGGAGGAGAGCGCTCGCTGGCCCTGTCACTCAACAGGAGGAGGGGGCGTTTTTTGGAAAGGAGGATGCGGCGGCTACCAGCAAGTAACCGCCCTACTTGCTGGTAGCAAGGTAATTTACATATTTAAAAAGTGCGTTTTTTAGCGAAAATAACCGACAGAAAAAGGCAAAAACAGTATATATAGAATAATCGCCCTATAAGGATTTTAGTAAGCCCAAAAAAGAAAAATGACTTTTGGGGGGTGACAGAAGCCCTTTAAGAATCCTTTAAGCAAATGTTCTTCAACCTGTGGCTCTCCAGCGGTGGCAAATCTGCAAGTACCATCCTGCCCTCGTAGCCATGCTCCCTTATGTAGACACTACTCAAAACTGTCTAGCAAGGCGATTTGCGCCGGAAATCTAGCACGTTTAAAAAAATAAAAATTCAAAATAAACCTGATTTCACACCAAACACTGAGGCCCATAATAACTTACTGCTCTGCAGAGATCACTTCTCAGTAGTCATCTCATTATCATCATAGGCAGGATTACTGAGACTTTTAATTAAAGGGGCTCATGCATATAGCGTGTAAATCCGGCTTAAAGATGTTTTTTTTACGGGAAATGAATATTGATAACCTATCATCAGGGTAGGTGATTAATATCTGATCGCGGGGGGCGTCTCCCAGCACCTCTACTGATCAGCTGGTCAAAGGGACCGCTGTGCTTGGGTGAATGCGGCGGTCTCTTCCTTTGTCTGGGACAGGAGATAATTTTATTTGACCACACTCCCTTTTTAATCCCGGAGACCCCCTTTTAACATTTTGATCTGTTTGCTTCTTATATTTCCAGGTGTCATGTGTCGATAATATCTTCTTACCGTGTGGGGATCATGCAGTGCCAAGGATCTGTGTCCCGTCTGGGGGTCATTAGGCGAAGTAATCTTCTTCTCCATGAGAAATTGTTGCTTTCTGTCCGGGCCGTCAGTGGGCGCCATAGGTGTCACTCCGTTCTTAGTAAAGACACTTTCAGGTGAGGACCTCCATGCGCTATGTACTGAAATCCCGGAGCTGTGAGACCTGTGCTTGAGGAGTAATGGCTCTGTGTCTTGTAGGGCTGGTCGCCCTGTCTTCCTGCTGGCCAAGTCCCATGGGATATATGGCACCTTTACGTCTCAGAGGACTCAGAGTGGGATAGTAACAGGTAAGGAGCCGCTTAGTCATGTATAAAGGGGTACTCCCATCTCGTATCTCTAGGATATGCCATCAGTGTCGGATAGGTGCGAGTCCCACCTCTGGGAACCGCTACCTATCTCCAGAACAGGGCGGGAGCACGCTGCGCATGCGGAGCGTGCTCGCCATTCACCGCTATAGGAATTTCCGAAACTAGCCAGACACGTCTGCTTTCGGAGGTCCCATAGAAATGAATGGAGAGCGCACTGTGCGGCCACCTCTATGGGACTGCCAGAGATAGCAGAGCCAGGGCTCAGCCATTTTTGGAACTCCTGTGCATGCGTAGATGTTCTCCCTTCACTTGGAGATAGGATACTTGGAGCGGCTCACAGAGGTAGGGCCTGCACCTATCTGACGTTGATGGCCTACGCTAGAGATACCCATCCATATCTGAGGTGGGAGTAGCCCTTTAAGTATCAGTTTGCTGCAACATTGTAATTAACGTATCAAGTTTGCTATATCTGTACAATATATTAGTTCCATTTTATCATTTATTATGTGGGCATCTAAGCAATGCTGGACCGCTCCACAGACTACCTTCTCAGCGTGGAGGAGGAGAAACTCTTTCTGGTGGCTCCAAGCATGGCAGACGGCGCTCCCGGGAGAGCGGCTGCCACCTGTGCCCACTGTGCAGCCCTCCCAGTAGCCATGCCCCCACCTATGGCAAAGTTATGGCCTATCCTTGCAGTACATGCTATCACTTTCTCTCAATCTACCCTTTTGGGATCTGCAGTGGAATCTGCACATCACTGGACCCGCTGTGTGGATTTGAAATGTGCAGCGGGTTAATGTATGCCGTGGATTTGCAGCAGATTTCGCCCAGTGCAGTGACGCTACGAATTCCATATTCCATATGGTATGGGTTTTGTCTGGACAGTCTATTTAAAAAGGTTGTCTAGTAGTTAGAAGAGAAAAGGAGCTGTAAATCTTATAAAATATTTAAAAACAAAAAGAACCAAAAAAAATTTGCCTCTTCTATCTTCTGCCGATCCAGCGCAGATGCCACTGATTGGCTGCCGGTGGTCACGTGCCAATACCCAGGCGTCATTGTAAACCAGATGCATTTGTACTGGATCAGCAGCGGAGTGAAGAGGTGACTACTGGCTTTTTGGTTATTTTCTAACATTTTGTGTTTTTTTTTGTTTTTTTAACTTGTGCACGACCCCTTTAGTCTTTGCAGATTTTGCATTTTAGGTGGAATCTATCATGTGATATTGCAGTGGCTGTAAAGTGAACAAGATTTTAACTAATCGACTCAAATACGCTTGCTGCTGAAAAAAAAAGATTGTGCGGATTTTAGGTCCACATGACGTCACTGTGGATCTTCCCCTCTGTAATGCATCACGGGGGGGCGATGAAGTAAAAGAGCACTCGTCTAACCCCTTGGACGGCAAATGGCCAGGATTGGAGTTCTCACCGATCTTGGCCGTTGCAGCGGGGTGTAAGCTGCGTGTAACGGGTGAGGCTGCTGCGTATGGTGCAGGCTCCTCCGTCCCATCCGCACGACATCGAGTGGCATCTTAACATGCCCAGTCACTTTTCCCATGGAGCTATACGGAAAATCCGGTGAGTGACTGTGAAAGTATTCCGGCTGACACGTTTTTGCGTCTTCTGACTGATTGCGATCTTATCTGATGAATGTCCCCTGAGGAATCTGAGGCATAAGGGGGTCATTGTGACAAGAACAGAATGCATGAAGAGCTAACTATTCAGGGGTTTAGGGAAAGCCGCGTGAAGTGGGGACGCCCTTTTTGAAGGAGATGCCCTCACTTGTAGCCAGGGGTACTGGTTAGGATTCAGTGCAGTAAGGCCCCTTTCACACGGGCGAGTTTTCCGCGCGGGTGCAATGCGTGAGGAGGACGCATTGCACCCGCACTGAATCCTGACCCATTTAGTTCTATTGGGCTGTGCACATGAGCGGTGATTTTCACGCATCACTTTTGCGTTGCGTGAAAATCGCAGCATGTTCTATATTCTGCGATTTTCACGCAACGCAGGCCCCATAGAAGTGAATGGGGATGCGGGAAAATCGCAAGCATCCGCAATCATGTGCGGATGCGTTGCGATTTTCCCGCATGGTTGCTAGGATACGATCGGGATGGGGACCCGATCGTTATTATTTTCCTTTATAACATAGTTATAAGGGAAAATAATCGCATTCTAATTACAGAATGCAATGTTCCCCGGGCTTTAAAGCAGGGCTCGACAAATCCCAGGTCGCCATGGCGACCAGGAATTTGGTCCTGGCGCCTGGGTATTTGTCAGCCCGTTCTCTCAGGAGCGCCGGCCCCCTCATGCTGCAGCCGCCCGAGCGCTCTATAGAGAGCCTCAGGCGGCTGCAGCACTGCCCGGGCTGGCGCGTCCATGAAGGCGCACCGCCAGGGCGCAGCATGAACAGAGGGACTGACAGGAGGGGAGCGCTCAGCGCTCCCTCCTGTCAGTCCCCCATTGTAGCGTGGCCGAGCCCTGTATGGTCCGCGGTACAGGAGCATCTGTCTCCTGTACCCGGCCGGACTGACATGAAGTGCGCACACAGTGTGCACTTCCTGTCAGTCCGCCCGGGTACAGGAAACTAAAGCTCCTGTACCCGTGGGACCATACAAAGCTCGGCCATGCTACATTACAGGCGGAGGGAGGAGGGAGATAATGACAAGGGGAAGATAATGACAAGGGGGAGGGAGAAAGTGAATGACAAGGGAGGGAGAGAAAGTGAATGAAAAGGGAGGGGGAGAGAAAGTGAATGAAAAGGGGGGGAGAGAAAGTGAATGAAAAGGGAGGGGGAGAAAGTGAATGACAAGAGGGGGGAGAAAGTGAATGACAAGAGGGGGAGAAAGTGAATGACAAGAGAGGGGGAGAAAGTGAATGACAAGGGGAGGGAGAGTGAATGACAGGGGGAAGTGAATGACAAGGGGGGAAGTGAATGACAAGGGGGAGGGAGAAAGTGAATGACAAGGGGGAGTGAATGACAAGGGGGGAGAAAGTGAATGACAAGGGAGGAAATGAATGACAAGGGGAGAGAAAGTGAATGACAAGGGGGAAAGAGATTGACAAGGCGAACCCTCTGCCCTCCCCTCCGGACCCCTGCCCTCCCCTCCGGACCCCTCTGCCCTCTCCTCCGGACCCCTCTGCCCTCTCCTCCGGACCTCTCTGCCCTCTCCTCCGGACCCTCTGCCCCTCTCCTCCGGACCCCTCTGCCCTCTCCTCCGGACCCTCTGCCCTCTCCTCCGGACCCCTCTGCCCTCTCCTCCGGACCCTCTGCCCTCCTCCGGACCCCTCTGCCTCTCCTCCGGACCCCTGTGTCCTCTCCTCCGGACCCCTCTGCCCTCCCTCCGGACCCTCTTCTGCCCTCTCCTCCGGACCCTCTGCCCTCTCCTCCGGACCCCTCTGCCCTCTCCTCCGGACCCTTCTGCCCTCTCCTCCGGACCCTTCTGCCCTCTCCTCCGGACCCCTCTGCCCTCTCCTCCGGACCCCTCTGCCCTCTCCTCCGGACCCCTCTGCCCTCCTCTCCGGACCCCTCTGCCCTCCCCTCTGGACCCTGTAATCCTTGTTAGGGTTTCCACAGGGGAAGCATTATGGGGGGCCCTATATACTCGCACATTATGGGGGGCACTATGGAAAACAGGGGTAGGAACACTATGGGGGCATCTACTGGGAGCTTTATGATGCGGCTCCGTCTGGCTCCTAACTTTTTTAGCTGGCTCCTAGATTCAAAGGAAATTTGTCAAGCCCTGCTTTAAAGGGTTAAAAATAATAAAGAGTTAACTTACCTTTCTCCCATTGTACGCGCAGAGCCCCAGAACGTCTTCTCTCTTGATAGTTTGGATGCTTGAGGACCTGTGGTGATGTCACAGGGTCACATGGTCCAATCATAGAAGAATTTGAGTGGACCATGTGACCCATGTGATCCTGTGACATCACGGCAGGTCCTTCATCCAAGGATCTGTTGGATAAAGGACCTGCCGTGATGTCACAGGGTCACATGGTCCACTCAAATGCTTCTATGATTGGACCATGTGACCCTGTGACGTCACCACAGGTCCTCATGCATCCAAACTATCAAGAGAGAAGACGTTCTGGGGCTCTGCGCGTACAATGGGAGAAGGTAAGTTAACTCTTTATTATTTTTAACCCTTTAAAGCCCGGGGCACATTGCATTCTGTAATTAGAATGCGATTATTTTCCCTTATAACTATGTTATAAAGGAAAATAATTACATATACAGAATACTCATCCCGAAACCAGACTTCAGTGATGAAGTCTGACTTCGGGTCTGGGTACCAAGCATGCGGATTTTTTCACGCGCGTGCTTAACGCACTACAAACGTTAGCACACGCGCGGAAAAATCGCAGCGATTCCCGCAACGCACCCGCATCTTATCCGGGCGTCAAACATGACGCCCGTGTGCAAGAGGCCTAAATCTCAACCAGAATTATCTCTCCCCTGGGACTGAAATGGCTTCCATTTTTCTGGCATCATGTTTTACGAGTATACCGCTTAGTCGCTGCTTTTATTTTCTATCTCGCTATATCTCTGCTTAGTTTGATGTGCTGTGAATTTGTTGATTTGTAAACTATTAGTATACGGCTGTAAAAATGCTTTAGTCTACAGTTGTATGGTCTGCACAAGGGTTAATTTAGTGGTATGTACAAAGGTTTTCTATCATTACTGTCCAAGTAATAATTAAGGGGGTTGTGTCACTTCAGTAAGTGGCATTTATCATGTAGAGAAAGTTACTACAAGGCACTTCCTAATGTATTGGGATTCTCCATATTGCCTCCCTTCCTGGCTGGATTTATTTTTCCATCACATTATACATTGCTCGTTTCCATGGTTATGACCATAGGTCCCATAGAAATGAATGGAGAACACACAGCCAAAAGTACATGTTGTAGTATTATTCTGGCATGTTTGACGTGCTGCCGCCAGAACTCTGGCCCGCCCCCACTATAGTCAACGGGGCCGGATCGGTAGTCCGGGGGCACGTGTGCACTAGCGGCAGCACGGATCCGACAGGCTGTTCACCATACATTTATCATGTAGAGAAAGTTAATACAAGGCACTTCCTAATGTATTGGGATTATTAGGGATGAGCAAATCGACTTCAGATGAAACATCCGAAGTCGATTTGCATAAAACTTTGTTTCACTACTGTATGGAGCGAGCGCTCTGTACAGTATTAGAATGTATTGGCTCTGATGAGCCGAAGTTATTACTTTGCGAAGTGTCGCGAGACTTCGTATAATAACTTCAGAAACTCGGGTTCGGTTCCAGTTTTTTACAGTATAAATCAGTTTCTGAAGTTATTATACGAAGTCTCGCGAGACTTCGCAAAGTAATAACTTCAGCTCATCAGAGCCAATACATTCTAATACTGTACAGAGCGCTCGCTCTGTACAGTACTGAAACAAAGTTTTATGCGAATCGACTTCGGATGTTTCATCCGAAGTCGATTCGCTCATCCCTAGTTATTGTCCATATTGCCTCCTTTGCTGGCTGGATTCATTTTTCCATCACATTACACACTGCTCGTTTCCATGGTTACGACCACCCTGCAATCCAGCATTAGTGGCCGTGCTCGCACACTATAGGAATACGTGCTGTCCACTCTGGTGGCTGAGACCACGGGAGCGCACATGGGCCGGTGCTTTTTCCTATAGTGTGCAAGCACGACCACCACTGATGGATTGCAAGGTGGTCGTAACCATGGAAACGAGCCGTGTATCATGTAATGGAAAAATGAATCCAGCCAGCAAAGGAGGCAATATGGAGAATCACAATACATTAGGAAGTGTCTTGTATTACCTTTGTCTACATGTTAAATGCCACTTGCTGAAGTGAGAGTACCCCTTTAAGGCTGACCTGACCCCTCTTCTGACATGTCGGTTTTAGTAATTACTTGGAGCCCCATGTAATAGCAATTCTGGAGCATCTATTATGACTATCATGGGCCATTTCTTTATTATTCCTGCTAGAAGTTATCAATTAATTGCTAGCAGTTTGCAATGAAAGCCCAGCTGGGTGATACCATTTTGGAGTGTGTCCCTCCCAGTGTTACATTGTCCAATCAGTGCTGCTAGTGTCAGACCGGGCAGGGACACACCCCTAACCAGTAGCACCGAGATGGACCTTCCTTGCAGACTTCTGGCAATTTATTAATTTACTTCTTGAAGGAATAATAGAGGAATGGCACATCATAGAGCTATAATAATAGATGCTCCGGAATTGTTATTACATTGGCGCTTATTACAATAGTAGGTGGAGAATTGGAATGACCGCTCTATTGTTCTCTTGACAAGACTGTATACATTTTCATCGTTGGATCCAATACTGGCATTGGCTCAAAAGCTGCATGTGTGATCCCGGCCTTATAGAGCCGTCGTATTTCAGGCTACAGAACTTGATGACCTGTCGTTAGGATAGGCATTCAACGTCGGATCAGTGTGGGTCTGACACCCGCGTGATCGACTGAGGCGCTGGAAACACATACCGACCGAAGCTGAAGGTTCCATACTCCAATAGTTTCTCGCACCAGCATACTTGCTTGAATGGCGGCTGAGCTGCAGTACCCCGGCATGACCACTACACAGGGTAGGGCGCTGTTTGCCTCCAGCTACATACACCAATCCAAATGATGGAAAATGTAGAGGAACCTGGCGGACCCCATTAGGAACTATTGGGGTCTGTTTGGCATCGCTGTTGTCTATGATTGAACAGAAATTTTTTTAAATTACTCTAAGTGTGAACAGAGTCTTACATTGGAAAATTGTATAAGGCTCCATACTCTTTATATGCTGAGATAAGAAAAACATGGCTGCCTTCTTCCAAAATCAGCCACAATATGTGTGCGGAATGTAGGGCTGCAGCTATCGACTATTTTTGTAATCGAGTATTCTATTGATTAATCCAATTATTAATCAAATACTCTAATAACAAAAAACAAATTAAAAGAACGTTTTCCTTTATAAAAACTCATCAGCTCCCCCCCCTCCCCAGTGTCATCAGCTCCCCCCCCCAGTGCCATCAGTTTTCCCCACCCCCCTCCAGTGCCATCAGCTTTCCCCCCCCCCAGTGCCATCAGCTTTGCCCCCCCCCCAGTGCCATCAGCTTTGCCCCCCCAGTGCCATCAGCTTCCCTCCCAGTGCCATCAGCTTTCCCCCCCCCCGTGCCATCAGCTCCCACCCCCCAGTGCCATCAGCTCCCCCTCCCCGTGCCGTCAGCTCCCCCCCTGTGCCATCAGCTCCCCATCCCCCCGTGCCATCAGCTCCCCCCCAGTGCCATCAGCACCAGCCCCCCAGTGCCATCTTGAGACACTCTCACATGAGGATTTTTTTGAGTCGAGTTACTCAATTCAATCGAGTAATCATTTCAGCCCTAGCGGACAACAAGAAAACAACCATGTTTTTCTAATTTTGCACACCCCTTTAAATGTGAACCCAAGAACTACAGATATGAAGCGTGGGGAACTTGTAAAGTGCGTCCTTACTGGAAGCAGGTGAAGTGCGCCATCTGGTGGTAATAGTTGTAATGTGCAGTAAACTCTTTGGGTTTACACGTTCAGTTTCCTTATGCAGTTTTTGAAATCAGAACCAGGGGTGAATTAACCCCTTAGTGACCGAGCCTGTTTGAGCCTTTATGACCAAGCGTTTTACTTCCTTTTTTCATGGTCTCGTTCCAAGAGCTATAACTTTTTAATTTTTTCGTCTATATAGCTTCATGAGGGCTTGTTTTTTACGGGACAAGATGTAGTTTTTAATGGCAACATTTTGGGGTACATGTAACTTTCTGATTAACTTTTATTAACTCTTTCTGGGAGGGAAATGGGGAAAAATGGCAATACTGCCACTGCGTTTTTACATTATAAATTTTACGGCGTTCATTTTTCGGTACAAATAACATAATATCTTTATTCTCTGGGTCAGTACGATTACAGTGATACTAAATACTTATAATTTTTTTACGTTTTACTACTTTTTTTTGCAATAAAACCCCTTTTATTAACCCAAAAAATTATTTTGCATTGCCACTTCCCAAGACCCATAACTTTTTAATTTTTTATTCTATGGAGTTGATTGAGGGCTTTATTTTTGAGGGAAGACTTGTATTTTTCATTGGTATCAATTTGGAGTAAATGCCGCTTTTTGATCGCTTGTTATTACGTTTTTTTTCGCTGGAAACTAAGAATAAATTAGAAATTCTGTCTTTTTTTTTTATTTATTTTTTACGGCGTTCACTATAGGGGATAATTTACGTAATATTTATGTAGTCCGGGTCGTTACGGACGCGGCAATACCAAACATATGGGGGATATTTTCTTTTTGACATTTTTTTAATTGAAAAGCGTATTTTCAATGGAAAAAAAAGCATATATTTTTATTTTATGGAATTTTTTTAATTTAATAAATGTGTATTTTTTTTCAATTTTTTTTACTACTTAATAGTCCCACAAGGGGACTATAATATACAGTATTTTGATTGCTTTTAAAATGTAATGCATTACATTTTAATAGCAATGCTATTCCAACTTTGACCAGCAGGCTGCGCCAGAGAGGCACAGTCTGCTGGAGATGCCGGAAGACAGGCTCGGGGCCCTGATCGGAAGCTAGGTAAGCTTCCCAGCACATCAGCACCCCGCAATCGCATTTGCGGGGTGCTGATGGGAGACAGAGGGAGTCCGCTCCCTCTGTTACCACTTTACATGCAGCGGGCGCCATTGCGCCCGGCATGTAAAGTGTTAAACAGCCCGGATCGGCACTCCTGCCGCTTCGGGCTGTTAGAGCAGGGCCCCGGCTCTCATGTGAGAGCCGGGTCTGTGCTCCCCGCTGCACGGGGGAGCCGTGCAGCGCTTAGACTGGGCCGCCGTAAAAACGCGGCGGCCCAGCCTAAGGCCCCTTAGTGACCGCCGTAAAAACACGTATGGGTGGTCACTAAGGGGTTAAAGAAAGAGAAGTCGTATCTGTGCTTATTCTCTCTTTGTGATCTACTCCTGGTTTTGGCATAAAAACCCTGAACGTGTGAACTCAGCTTTTCAGGCATAAAACACATAAAGCGTCCGTCAGCAGGGGCTCTTGCAATGTTTTAGGGTACTTTCACACTAGCGTTTTGGATTCCGTTTGTGAAGCCCCAATGCAATCTGAATAGATAAGGATCCGCTCAGGATGCATCAGTTCGGCTCCGTTCCGCTTCTATTCTGCTTTGGAGGCGGACACCAATATGCAGCATGCAGCATTTTGGTGTCCGTCTGAAAAGGCTGAGCCTAACGGATCCGTTTTTAATTACAATGTAAATCAATGGAGACGGATCCGTTTTCAATGACACAATATGGTGCATTTGAAAACGGATCCGTTCCCCATTGACTTTCAAAGTAACTCAAAACTGATCCGTTTTGGACTTTGTCATTTTTCTTTAAACCTAACGCAAACGGATCCGTTCTGAACGGATACAAACATTTGCAATATAGGTGCGTATCCGTCTGTGCAAATAAACAGACGGATCCGCACCAACGCAAGTGTGAAAGTACTCTTAGCGATACATTGCCATTCAGATATACTGCAATTTGCTTGGTATTGTTTGTGGTCAGTAGATTTAGAACAAAGCATGATGTATTAGTTATGAAATCTTTTTTTCCTTTCGGGTAAAATGTGGGACAGTGGCTCAGTGATAAAATCAGTGGGTGATTATTAACGGTACATAGCTAGTGTGACTGTTACTAGTGTGGTACCACCAGGATCGGTATTGGATGGGTTACCGTTACTAGTGGGGTACCACAGGCGTTAGTATTGGACGGGTTAGCATTGTTAGTGGGGTACCACAGGGGGCAGTATTAGAGGGATCACTATTAATAGTAGGGGAACCTCAGGGGTCAGTATTGGAGGGGGTCACTATTAATAGTGGGGTACCTCAGGGATCAGTATTGGAGGGGTCACTATTATTAGTGGAGTACCACAGGGGTCAGTATTGTAGGGGTCACTATTACTAGTGGGGTACCACAGGGGTCAGTATTGTAGGGGTCACTATTACTAGTGGGGTACCACAGGGGTCAGTATTGTAGGGGTCACTATTACTAGTGGGGTACCACAGGAGGCAGTATTGAACCCTATTCTCTAATATATTCATTAATGATCTTTTGCACAGTAAAATATATAAAAAACTGAAGTGGTTTGTGCCCTCTCCGGGGTATAGATTACACAGAACCTGCCAGCGCTCACCGCTCAGGGAGACAGAAGTGGTCCTATAGTATATAAGGTCCGTTCTAGTGAGTATATTGCAAAAATACTCTTAATCACTTCCCCCACACATTTAAAAAAAATATATATTGCAGCTACTCATTCATAGTAGCAATCAGTGTCAGGCAGCTGCTGCCAAGGCCAGTAAGATTTGCATCAAAAGGTATAGTGTAATGTTCTGGGCTCCCGTGAACAAGACAGACATAGCAGAGCTGGAGAGGGTTCAGGGAAAGTAAAGTAATAACTGGAATGGGTGGACTACAGGTTCCAGAAAGATTATCAAAATTAATTTACTTTAGAAAAAAGTATAAATATATCAGGGGTCAGTACAGAGATCTCTCCCATCATCTATTTATCCCCAGGACTGTGACGAGGGGACATCCTCTGCGTCTGGAGGGAAGAAGGTTTCTACACAAACATAGAAAAGGATTCTTTACGGTAAGAGCAGTGAGACTATGGAGCTCTCTGCCTGAGGAGGTGGTGATGGTGAGTACAATAAAGGAATTCAAAAGGGGCCTGGATGTATTTCTGGAGTGTAATAATATTACAGGCTATAGCTACTAGAGAGTTGATCCAGGGAGTTATTCTGATTGCCTGATTGGAGTCGGGAAGGAATTTTTTCCCCTAAAATGAAGGAAATTGGCTTCTACCTCATGAGGGGTTTCGCCTTCCTTTTGATCAATGCTGCAGAATAATAAATCTAGAGAATATCCCTCGAGTTAAGATATCGGTCTTAAACGGTCTGCAATGTCACCTGACGTGATTCCATATTACCAGAGGGAGAACGAAAACAAGATGTCAAAATTAATTTGTCCACTAGATGGCTCAATCTCTGTAACAATAGATGTGCAAACCTAACCGCGCTGTAAACATGATAAACAAGTGCTAACTGCAAACTTGATGAATTGGAGAGCATATCCTAATACAAAATTACTCACATAAGAGAAATTTAAAAAACGCAGGAGGCTAAAAATAACGGACAGGTGAAAAAAACACTATAATGTGAATACGTGAAATTACAAATAGAATTAATTAATTTCTAATATCGAAGACTAATTTGTTATAGCCACAGTATGAGCAAAAACAGCATAAATAATAAAAAAAGAAAATAATTAAGAAATTAGTTCAAAGGGCAAAAAAAGTGCAAGTGCCCAGGCAGAACTGGGTGGGCGGGTGTCTGGTTTTGACCCAACTCCCAGTCAATTCGCCCTGACCAAACCGGAGTTACAATCGGGGCCTACCCCTAGATTTTATTATTTTCCCTTATAACATGGTTTTAAGGGAAAATAATAACATTCCCACTACAGAATGCTTAGTGAAATGTGGATGGAGGGGTTAAAAATAAAAAAAATTAACTCACCTTATCCACTTGATCGCGTAGTTGCCGATCTCTTCTCTCTTCTTCATTCATTAGCTGTCGGCTAAAGGACCTGTGATGACGTCACTGAGCTCATCACATGGACCGTGTGATGTCACCACAGGTCCTTTAGCTGGCAGCTAATGCTTGAAGAAGAGAGAAGAGATCTGCAACTACGCGATCAAGTGGATAAGGTGATTTTTTTATTTTTATTTTTAACCCCTCAATCCACATTTTACTAAGCATTCTGTAGTGAGAATGCTATTATTTCCCCTTATAACCATGTTATAAGGGAAAATAATAAAGATCGGGTCCCGTCTCTTAGCAACCTTGCAGGAAAATCGCACTGCATCCGCACTTGATTGCGTATGCTTGCGATTTTCCCGCAGCCCCATTCACTTCTATGGGGCATGCGTTGCGTGAAAAACACACAATATAGAGCATGCTGCAATTTTCACGCAACGCAGAAGTGATGCGTGAAAATCACCGCTCATGTGCATAGCCCTATAGAAACGAATGGGTCCGGATTCAGTGCGGGTGCAATGCGTTGCACCCGCGCGGAAAACTCGCCCGTGTGAAAGGGGCCTTAGTCTTCTCTGATTCCCCTCAATTCCCAAGTGACAACACCCTCCTCTCAGCGACCATCCAGATCTGGAAGAAGTCGGAAATAAGAGAGCTGTGTTCAAAGTTCCCTTCACCCCTGATCTCGGTGGGAGATTGTCTTTTATCCTCGGGAGAGGGATATTTATCCGGAACAATGGATGACTTACAAAATAACTAAGATAAAAAGCATCTAATCCTCCCCTGTCAGTAGAATAGGTGTACTGCGCCCCCACCCCCTATCATTCTCCATAAAAGTTTGTAACGTCTGCATTGTGCCCGTTACTCTGTTATTCCAGCTGGAACTGTATGAATCAACTGACAACTAAATGATGCCGTTCACTTTGTCCCTACCCACTCCGCCACTGTCCAACCACTGCTGACCATGCTGGACTACATAGGAGCTCATCCTATTGACAAGGGGAATAGGAACGCCCAGTTATTAATTTAGGGATACCTTTCTAGCAGGAATAACAGAGTAATGTCACAATTCAGATCTCTGAAAAAGGAGCTCCTTACTGAATCAGACGTGTCAGGGAAGCAGACAATGTCACATACATTCAGCTGCATTTGTATGTTAGGTCGGCTATAGGAGCAAGATGGCACCGTTCACACAGGACTGTTTTAATTGCATTGAAGGTTTTACAGTAAAGGACGTGTCTTACTGCAGGTTAGAAAATCACCATCTCCTCTATAACATGTTACATATGTAAGAGCTGTAAAACATACAAACGTTTGGAAAACTGCATTCAGTTTTTCTGATGCAATTTTAACAGCACCTCAGCCGCTACGTGTGAATATACCTGTATTTTCCAGGCAGTTATTACAGGTGAAATGTGTAAAATAAACGTGTTTTATCTATAAAAACTGCACAGCCGTGCCACAGCTTTGTCATTTCAAAGCCTGGTTGGGTTCCAGTCAGAATCAAATACGGCGAAGAAACTTTCGCTTGCCTGTTTCAGCACATGGTGGTGCTCGAACCTCTTGCTGAGGGTAATTCTTTGAACAAAAATATGTTGAATTGCTTTAGGGTACTTACACACGTGCGTTGTGAGGATCCAGCAGGCAGTTCCGTCGCCGGAACTGCCTGCCGGATCTGGAAATCCGTGTTCAAACGGAAAGCATTTATAGACGGATCCGGATGCGCAGACCGGAAAACCGGTTCCATTTTGCCAGAACACTTGGTGCCGGATCCGTTGAATTTCAGTGCATTTCCGGGATTTTGAACGGAGAAAATACCACAGCATGCTGTGATATTTTCTCTGGCCGAATACCGTAAGAGGGACTGAACTGAAGACATCCTGATGCATACTGAACGGATTGCTCTCCATTCAGAATGCATTAGGATAAAACTAGGACGGAACTCAATACCGGAAAACTTTAACGCAAGTGTAAAAGTACCCTTAACGCTCTCTTTATTTTTGCTAAAACTAGTCCAAAAAAAGCCAAGGCCAGTCTTATGGTTTGCGCAAGACTTTTGCTTATAACGAGGTTGAAATAAAGGACTGGTTTTAACAGCAACAAAGTTTTATTTTATGTTTTATTCCTACCAGTCGCCGGTCTGGCTGTCTTGGGCTGACGCTTTGGATTTCCAAGGTGGTCAGTGTCCGAAGCTGATGCTACGGGTGGAAGGATTAATACCATTTCTTGGTCTGAAGACTTTGCCTGATCCTAGGTTTAGGATGAGGCTACATAACCATCTTGGTCACCACAACCATTGCGCTACCAATATCTCATTGTAGCGGTGTAGCCATTGATTTAATTGGGTTCAGCAGTGCAAATCGTGAGTTACAGCAATCCCAGATCACAAAAATTCCAGCATTCAATAGTTTGTGATTTTGGGGTTGCAGCAACTTTCAGTTCTGCTGTGATGCCATTTGTTTCAATGGCTGCATTTCTGCACAGTGATCTTTGGTCGTGCAGCAGGCAGGCTTGGACTGGGAACCTAAAGTGGTCCTGAAAAAAAAAGGTAAAGTTTACCCATATTACCCATTTCGGGTCCAAATTGACAGAAGGCAGGACCAACACACGTAGGCGACGGCCAGCGATACCATATTGCGGCACATTATACCACCCCAGCAGAGCCAAATACCACAGTGCATCACAAAATACTGCCCCAGCAGAACAAAATGCCTTCCCAGAAGCTGCTCCTCTGTGGTGGCCAGCACCAGCTGCCACGTTCTGTCCTCCTTCTCCAGTTGCTTCAGGATGGCAATACAGTTGAATTCTGGAGTCAGGAAGGGAGCGTCAGATCATTACTTACCATGGCTGGCGGGCCCCTGGACATCGGCCCATCGGGAAGTTTCCCTGCTCGACCGGTGTCGCGGCCACACACTTGGCCATAGAGCTAAATGTCTCTCTGTTGAGCCCAGTTGTTTCCTGATTGTCTCATTGCCGCTCACTTTTGGGCTATTCTCTGACCTGACGATTTGCTTGGTCAAGGCTTTGTTACTGTCCTTGGATTGCTGACACCTTTGGTTACACAGCCCTGACCTTGGATTGCTTCTGCCTCTGTGATTTTCTTTGCCTTTGGTACTTGGCAAACACATGTGGTGAGCACATGTCTTAGGAAAATCGAGATTGTGTCTGGTGGTTATTTTGTCTTTGAATATCTCACTTGGTCTTTAAAGGGTAAAAGAAAAAAAAAAGTTGTTCATGGCACGACATTGTGTTCTGCAGGTAATAGCTGATAGCTAGGGCAAAGTCTAGGCAATCTTGTAAACTGCAGAAATCTCATTATACAGCAGGCGTCTGAGGAGTTTGTTTCTAAGTGATATATTAAAATCTTAGTCAACTGGAAAAAGTTGTGCAATAAAAAAAAAATAGCCGCAAGAAGGTGGAGTACTAACAGATCTTCATACTGCGTGGACTCATCCCCATTATTTGAAAGGCATGCCAAGGTGCTGAAAGTACTTCTTTCATTTTTTAAATCTGAATAAATGTATTGGCGAATTAAGAAATGTATTAGAAAGTAAGAGAAAAAAGACATGTCCACAGTACCTGCATATACCGTAACCGTGTAACAATCGCAAAGTGAAAAGGTTTCATCTCTTTGAGAAAGCTGAAGTTTAGCCACCAGACTACAGTCGTCATTGGGATCTCGCCTCAAGTTTGATCTGCATGGAACCATATCCTATAAAACCAATGTCAGTCTAATAATGGACCAACAAAGGTTTAAGCCATGGAAAGGGCTTAGACTCGGAAGAAAAGATTCCAATTGCCCGATGAGCGAGCAAACGGCGGTATTACACTGCCTGATCATCGCTAACGAGCGTTCATACGATCACTTGTTAGCGATGATCCGCCTGTCTAATATAAGTTTTCGGTATGGCGCTTGCCACAAAAACTACTTCTACGTCTTCTTCAGGAGGCCTTGTTTAAAAAATATATATATATTGCATGCAAGATTTTTCGGGAAAGCAGATGTTTCACCCGCAACTTTTGCTGCATGGTTTTGCAGTTTTGTACACATCCCTTGTCAGGTTCAATGAGAGTATAAAAGATTTTATTACTTCTGCTCCTCCGTTCTTGATTTTGTATTGTATTGTTACGCCTTTCCTGCCTTTTGTCTTTAATTCACTTGATTAGGCCTTGTAAAAAAATGTGTTTTCTGTCATCTTTTTTACAGATCCGATTCAGCAGCATCGCCAACGTCTCTCAGCTTGGTTTAGTTGTCTGCCCACTGAAGAAAGGCACTTTGGACCTTCCTTTGCCCTAGACTCCATCCACATTGATCCTGTTATCCGTGAAAGTTCTCCGGAAGACATTCTGCGTCCGCTGTCCGAGTTAACATGGCAAGCCCAACTGCAGAGCCCATTATGTCCTCAGAGTATGTCCGTGTCTCAGCTGTTCCAACCAAACGCAGCTGGAAAACCCATCAGGAGTGTGGTTCTTTATGGCACAGTTGGTACCGGAAAGAGCACGCTTATCCGAAAACTTGTACTGGATTGGTGCCATGGACGGAAGAGCGAGTTTCAGCTCATCATTCCCCTTTCTTGTGAAGATCTGTCCCAAGTTACCGCTCCAATTTCACTTACACGGCTCATTGGCAAGAAGTATGTCCATCTGCGAGAACTGTTACCCACGATGCAGCATTATTCTGGGGTGCTCTTTATACTGAACAGTTTAGAGTGGATGAATCTAGATTTCAGAATGGCCTGCACTGAGTTATGCAGTGACCCGAATGAACCAATGCCACCAGCAGCTATCCTTGTAAATCTCTTGAGAGGATACCTGCTTCCAGAGGTGAGCATCATGTGGACAATGCACTTATTAAGAGAAAGTTAAAAAAACGGTGCATCTTATGGTCTGGTGAGTCTTATGAAGCAAAAAATACAGACATAAATGTCTTGCCTCTCCTGCTCCAGATGGCGCTGCCACTCTGCTCACTAGTATTCTCTCCATAAGTTGCTCTGCCATTTCCCCCCCCATTTTTTAAGGACAAAGTGCGTCTTATGGAGTGAAAAATGTGGTAAAGAGATTGCAAGCGTTTTGTCTCTTTTGGAAATGTTAAAGGGGCTCTCCAGGCTACAGATATTAATGTCCTATGCTCAGAATAGGTCATCAATATCTTATCGGTGTGGGTCCAACACTTGGCACCCCCACTGATCAGGTATTTGAAGAGGCCATTGTGCTTCAGTGAGTGCAGCGGTCTCTTCCTAGGCCTGACGTCACCTTCATCGGTCACATGGCCTCGGTGCAGCTTAATGCTATTCAGTGAATGGGCTAGGGCTGCAGTACCAAGCACAGCCACTATTCAATGTACAGCGCTGTTCTCATTATGCTTTTAAAACGCCGTGGAGCCACAGCTCATTGGTGGTGGTGCCAGATGTCAGACCCCCAAAGATCAGAAAATCATCAATATTTTCCTCCCGGAAACCCCATTAAATTAGCATATAAGGCTACTTTCATATTTGCAGCACAGCTCTTCTGTAGGCTGTTCTGGCATAATATGCAGGGAATCAGCCGGACAACCAGGGGTTTTTATCCAGCCAAATTCCGGCATATATGCCGGGTAGAAGTCAGTGCAATAAAAAAAATAATATGGAAATGCTGTTGATGGACATTTTCCTACCTTTTTCTTTCAGGCAAACGTGTTGGTGACCACTCGTCCCTCAGCATTAAGTCGAATCCCACGGAAGTATACCGGCCGGTTTGCTGAGATCTGTGGCTTTTCAGACATGGAACTGCAAAAGATGTACTTCCACTTACGTTTGGGCCACAGAGATGCAGACCCACGTGAAACGGAGAACTTGGCGGAAATGTTAAGCCGCAACCTGGAACATCACAGCCAGTTGGCGGCTGCTTGTTTCCTGCCATCTTATTGCTGGCTGACTTGTGCTACATTACACCTGCTGTACTATGCCAAGCCTGATGAATCCCCTATGACACTGACCGGCATTTACACAACCTTTTTACGATTAAACTTTGCCGGTGAGGTGTTGGACATAACACATCCCTCTAAAATTTCCCTGATGCTTTACGTAGCACGCACAGTAGGCAAACTGGCGTATGAAGGCTGCAATTCTCGACGTACCAAATTCACGGAATCCGATATCACAAAGTGTTTTCATCTACAGATGAACAGTGAGGAAGAGCTCAACCTTCTTAACGTCTTCCGATCGGACGCGTTTCGTTTTTTTCTCACTCCCTGTGTCCAGCCAGGCCAAGAGAGATTCTTTGTCTTCACCATACCTGCTATGCAGGAATACTTAGCCGCGCTATATGTCGTACTGGGAGAAAATAAGACCGCTTTGCAACGGTTGGGCAAAGAACTTTCCGAGGTGATCAGCAAAGCCGGAGAAGACGTGATGGCCATAGTCAATGTGTTGTCTAAATTTCTTCCTCTGCGCATCTTCACACTTTTTAATCTTTTACGTGTAGTGCCACGGCTTTATGGCAGAGTCAGTGGACAGAGCCGTGAAAACATCGCTCAAATGATGACGGCGGAAATGTTTCGAGAGGAGGATTCTTATAATGACGATGTTCTAGACCAAATAAGCTATAGCATCCTGGGTTTGGAGGGACCTTTGCAGCCAGCCGAGGAGGATAATTATGGCAGACAAGAAGCATTTGAGTTATATCCCATTTTCATGGCAGGGCTTCTGTCCCGTCAGAATCGAGCCATGCTTAACCAGCTAGGCTGCACCATTATGAACATGGATGCCCTAAAAATCACCAGTGCTCTAAAGAAGCATCTGTTGAAGCGCAGCCTTCGCAGGCTCCCACCCTCTGAGCTAATGGACTTTCTCTTCTTTTTGTATGAGTTTCAAAATCCGAGTTTCTCGGCGGTACTGGTAAATTCACTTCGAGATCTGGATCTCTCCACCGTCCGCATGACGCCAATCAAATGTAATGTGGTTGCCGCTGTAATTGGAGGAACAGGAAAACTGCTGACAGATGCCGACCTCAGCTCCTGTCACCTAGATCCTGATGCCATTCATACTTTGGCGCCTGTACTCTGGAGATGCCAGAATGTGAAGTGAGAACCATTGGAAAGGGTTGTACTATTTTATGTGGATGGGGTGAGATTGCACACGTTTTATAGGAGAGGCCTGAAGCTGTGCTTCTTGGTACTGGGAAGATGCTCCCAATTTAGTTGGAGACAGTTGGGGAAGATATTGACTATGCTGCACATGTTCCGGGGAAGTTTTAAAGGGCCACTATACTGAGAAAGGAATGATAAGACTATAAAGAAATATAGCTGCCCTCTCTGTTAGCCTGCTGCCCTTCTCTGCATGATCTTGACTCAGTCTTGTAGAAAACCTGCAAAGAGCAAACGAGTTAGTCTGCTTATTTGTTCCAGTTTCTTCTGCTGAATGACTGGAGGAGTAAGGCTTAGCTAAAGGGCAGAGCTTTTGTTCTACTGCAGAGGAAGGAGGCACCTGCTGCAGCCAGTTGACTTACAGCCAGTCACAGAACACGGAGAAGGGTAGGGGTTGAACTCCTGATTTACAGAAATGTATTTTATTTTTCTATCTATTTCTAATTTTTAGTTAGAATAACAGACAAAGTAAGATTAAAGGAAAGGAGATTAAGAGAGAAAGGGGTGTGATTTATTTAAATTTTTTGTTGTTGTGCATTTCCTCTCGTTAAAGGCGTTTTCTGAAACTTTTATACTGATGAGCTATCCTAAGGAAAGGTCATCAGTATCTGATCGGTGATCTGACCCTATCAGTATCTGACCCTGCGATCCGCTGTTCGAGCGACCTTTTCCCTGCTTAACAAGCACAGCGCCGTACATTGTGTAGTGGCCATGCTTGGTATTGCAGCTCAGACCCATTCACTTTTATGGGGCTGAGCTGCGCCTAAGCCACATGATCGATGAACGTAATCACATGGCCTAGGATAAGCTGCTACAAGGCCGTGGCCGTACTGTGAGCGCTAGTGCCTTTTCAAACAGCTAATAAGTGGGGGTCCCGGGTGTTGAACCCCCCCCCCCCCCCCCCCTTAAACTGTTTGCATGGACTACAACCAATAATGAGGCCCAGGCATATCATCATCAGGTTCTGGCCAGTGAGGCTGCAGTAGAGAGAGACTGAGGAGCCCTGGGCTCGAGCGCAGTGCTCCAAATTATGGCTAAATACAGTTGACAAATGTATTGTTAGAAAGGTAACGGTATAAGTAGTTTTGCTCACCTTGTGACCTTCTTGTTTTCAGTCTGCATATGAACGCACTAGGTCCTGATTCCTGCAGAGAGATAAAGGAGCTCCTGTTACACCCAGACTGTGCAATCAGCAGTCTACGGTAAGAAATTATGAAGAATACTTTTTTTGCACATATATTACCAGCTATATTCTAGTAGTGTCACCTTGTACCCTTCGATCATGGGCAGCTGTATATGACCACCAGTCCAAAGCTTGCTCTCCTGTGCAGCTGATTTACTGTGAACTACAGTATTGTATCAACACTTATCAGATCCCTCCTAGCAGTTCTCAAGACATTTTTCCTTCCAATCAAGCTTCGCTCACCTCGTTCCTTTGTATTTCCACCCATGCATAACGTGCTGCTCAATATAGTATTTCTGCCCTATATAAGTAACCAGGAGTGCGTTGATATGATTGGTCCATACAATAATGCAGAGGTTATACTATGTGTGTTTTAGCGGTGTGATGTGTGGAGAATCTCCATCTATTTTTTTTGAGATGCAGCTTCACACTGCTCTCCCCTATCTCCAGCTTGCAAGAGCCGACAGGGAAAAACTTATCACAAGCAGGGCACAGTTGAGGCAGGCTGAAGCTGCATCATATAGGAGTACACAAAGAGTCTATAGAGTGAATTTGGAGACAGTTCTACTTTCTATAGGACTAGTAGAACAAGTACCGTTTGATGACATTCCACCCCTCTGGGATCATGGGAAATGTAGGCTGCATAAGGGAACCCATATCTTAGGGCGCAGGAGGAACAAAGATAGCAGATGACCCATAAATGGCACATCAACTAAAACTCTGACACCTATTGAAAGTGCTTCATCAGCCTAAGGAGTTGGTAGAGGCAATGATGCCACACGACAGTTGCCCACTAGACTTGCAGATTTTACTTTTGCAAAGGAAAAATTCAAGGTACCAAACTGGTACTGTTATGCCAATACACTAGACATTTGTATTCTTATTTATAATCTGGGGTGGTTTTTAAAGGGCATCTGTCAGCAGTTCTGTCCCTATGACACTGGCTGACCTGTTACATGTGCACTTGGCAGCTGTGTTGGTCCTATGTTTATATGTGCCGCATTACTAAGAAAAGTGAAGTTTTAATATATGCTAATGAGTCTCTAGGAGCAACGGGGGCGTTACCATTACACCTAGAAGCTCTGCTCTCTCTGCAGCTGCTGCGCCCTCTGCACTTTGATTGACAGGACCAGGCAGTGTAAATGTCATCACACCTGGCCCTGTCAATCAAAGTGCAGAGGGTTTGGTAGATACAGAGAGAGCTGAGCCTATAGGTGTAATGGTAACGCCTCCGTTGCTCCTAGAGGCTCATTTGCATATAATAAAACATCATTTTCTCAGCAATGCGGGCACATATGAACACGGGACCAACACAGATGCCTTCAGCTGCCGAGCGCACATGGAACAGGTCAGCCAGTGTCATAGGGACAAAACTGCTGACAGATGGGCTTTAAATATGTATAATATGATGTTGCACCCAACACACCGTTCACATACATGCTGCCTTTTCACATACTGTGTGTGTACAGAGTTCTCACACCTTCTCCGATCTGTATTCTAGGTTATGTAATAACCCCTTGGAACCAGAGGGAGCGCAGTTAATCGTGGAGGGACTTGCCGGTAACAGTTCATTAAAGTACCTGTCTCTCCTGCGCACAGATCTTGGAGATGAAGGAGCTGAAATCCTAGCAAATAATCTTGGAAAAAATAAGAATCTTCAAGAACTAAATCTAGCATATAATGGGATCCACGACCAGGCCGCTCTCAGGCTCGGGGAAGTGGCTTCACGTCACCCAACACTTAGCAGAGTTCAGTAAGTATCCTCTTCATAAAAAAACGATAAGTCACAAAAAAAAAGGGGCACTCTCAACATACAAAAACTGGAGTAACATTTGTGGACAAGTGTTAGGTTTAAAGATGCTTCATTCACAATAGGGGATGATCAGAGCTCACCTCCTCCCCCTCCCTGATCCCTGGCCAAGTCACAGAGCATGCCCACAACATTATCCCATAGAAGTCAATGAATATCTCCAGGTTCCTGTGGTCCACGTGCCTGCTGTAAAGCACATCACTGAATGCTGTAAACAGAGCAGAGATGGACCCCATAAGCATGCACAGAAAACAGAATGTATCAGTATCTGGTTTAATTAGGAAAAAAATATACACTGTATTTCCTGCACTATAAGATGCACCAGACGATAAGATGCACCCTGGGTTTAGGCAATAGGAAATGTGAAAAAAAAGTGTTCTACTTATTAAAGCTTCCCTGGTGATTTAATGATGATGTGGTGGGGCCAATGTCAGTAACTTACTCTCACAGCACTACTGCGTACACACCTGGCAAACACAGCCCTGCTACAGGCCAACGACAAAGACAGCCCTGCTACAGGCCAACGACAAACGCAGCCTTGCTACAGGCCACTGACAAACGCAGCCCTGCTACAGGCCAACGACAAACACAGCCCTGCTACATGCAAAGGACAAACACAGCCCAACTACATGCAAAGGACAAACGCAGCCCTGCTACAAGCCAACGACAAAGACAGCCCTGCTACAGGCCAATGACAAACACAGCCCTACTACATGCAAAGGACAAACACAGCCCTACTACATGCAAAGGACAAACACAGCCCTGCTACAGGCCAACGACAAACACAGCCCTACTACATGTATTTGACAAATATAGACCTGCCTTATGCAAATGACAAACACAGCCCTGCCACGTGCCAACGACAAACACAGCCCTACTACATGTAGTTGACAAAATCAGCCCTCCTACATGCAAACGACAGACAGACCTGCTACGTGCACACTCACAAACCTGCTATATGCACACAACAAAGAGCTGTACAACATGCACACAAACACAGCTCTGCTACATACACACACAGGTTTGCTACATGTACTCGCACAGGTCTTCAAAACGTCAGAGTCCTCTCAATGACTGAGCACAGTGCTTGCTGTATGAACGCTCTGTCGGATCATTAAGGAAGCAGTCAGGGAGGTCTGGCACTGCTGGAGCACCCTGACTACAGATTATAAGTGCGTCTTATAGTGAGGGAAATACAGTAAGTGATACATTTCCCTTGGGCTGTCCATTACACAGATGGGCATTCATCAGTTATGTAATACTACAGGCTGCTACTGGGCAAAATCAGCTGTTTGTTAGGGGGTCTTGGGAGTCAGTATTAAAGGGGTTGACAGTGGTGAGATAACCCCTTTAATGTTGAACAGATTGAAAGAAATGATGCTGACATTCAAGAAAAGTGACTTCAGCTGAAATATAAGGATGATTTGGGTGGTGCTGAGAAAGTAGAAGAATAATTATACATAGTTTTTGCACATATTTAACTTTTTTTTTATTTTTTGCAGTTTGTATTTCAATGAACTGTCAGACAGTGGTCTTCGTGACTTGCAGTCCATGGGTGACGTCCGAGTTATCGTATCCCTTACAGAAGGATCAGATGCATCGCGTCATTGGTCTCTGATACTGAGAGAGCTGAAGGCTAACGCTGGGGGCTGGGATCAGGCCCGAATGGGCGCACACCTCACTCTGCTCCTGCGAGATCTACAAAGTAGTCGGGCTATGACTGGGAACCTGTGGCGTAAAGTGCGTATTCTACGTGTGGAGACAGAAGTCAAGCGCATGCTGAGTCGTATTCAGGGAGGGAAGCTCTGAGGCCATACACACTGTATAGCGGTCAGCCAAACGGCTATCTCTGCCACGACCCCCTTCCCCATACACATGCACGCTTTGTTTGGCCAAGAGTGCAGGTGTTCTCAATAGGGAGAGGAAAGTAAATCTGATGGACACCTTCAAGCGGCGGTTCGCCTTCCTAAGAACAGATGGATTCGGCATGTTGACATCCAGGAAGCTCCCATATACATTACATAGTTTACCAAAATCAATGGATTGGGCTGACTTACATCTTATCTGTGTAGTCCACTACACTGTAGGGTTTAATCTTGCAAAATGTGATCATTTTCCAACATGTTTTTCCAGTGGAAAGGAGATCACAATTCGATTACCTATTAGCTCTATGTGACGGCGTGTTTTACTTGTATAGGTTTCCTGTCCCCGCTATTGATCTGCTGCATTGTACATAAATAATAAATGTCTGCTTTATTATCTCACGTCTGTCCCTTCTCCTGATGGTCGAGCTCGCGTAGGCAGCCATTAGTGCTTCTGGAGTTCAGCTACGGTAATTACGTGTTTTCCACTCCCTCTTTTACTACTCTACGCCACAAGTATTTCTGTTCATTTTAATTGCATTTATGTGTTTTTTTTTTTTTTTTTTCTCTCCTCCTACTGGGGTGGTTTTTAAAGGGCATCTGTCAACAGATTTTTGTTGGTCCCATGGTTCTATGTGCACGCATTGCTGAGAAAAATTAAGTTTTAATATATGCAACTGAGCCTCTAGGAGCAACGGGGGCGTTTCCGTTACTCCTAGAGGCTCTGCTCTCTCTGCATCTACTGAAGGCACGGCGGTTGCAGAGAGAGCAGAGCCTCTAGGTGTAATGGTAACGCCCCCGCTGCTCATAGAGGCTCATTTGCATATAATAAAACTTCATTTTCTCAGTGATGCAGGCACATATGAACATGGGACCAACACAGACGTCTTCAGCTGCCGAGCGCACATGTAACAGGTCAGCCGGTGTCATAGGTACAGACCTACTGGCAGATTTCTGCCTGTGACGATGGGTTCTCCATGGGTAAAGAATTGCGCACCTGAATGAATGTTACTACTTGTGATCAGTCGTGGAGCCGTACGTTTAGGTTTTTGTGCTGTGGACAAACAAGCATTTTTATAGCGGCATAAAATATCCGATCATTCGACAAAGGAATGTTCCTCCCCATTATTGGTGGGGTTAAAGGGGACCTGAATCTTTGGTGAAACCGCGATTGTGCAGAAGCTCCTCTCAGAGCTGTCGGCCTTTATCGCAGGACTTTTCGAGCGTGCAGGATATGGATTTTATATTCTTTCTGTGACTTCATACTCTACATGCTGGAAAAGCTGAGCAGAGCCAATGAAACCCAAACCTGCAGACAGACGCTTCACCAAACGTTTAGGGCTCGTTCACACCGTCTGTTTTTAACGGATCCGTTTTTCCATTATTGGTTTCAGTAGTGTTTCCCTTTCATTCCGTTTCCGTATGGTTTCCGTTTGTAATCTATTTTTTGCAGATCGGAAACGAAAGCATATAATAATGTTTTAACAGTAAGTACATTGAAAAATGGGGCTGGGCATAACATTTTCAATAGATGCTTCCGCAAAAACATAACGGATACGGAAGACATACGGATGCATTCCGTTTCTGTTACAGCCCCATTGACTTTAATGGAGCCACGGAATGTGATTTGCGGGCAATAATAGGACATGACTAGAGTTGAACGAACTTCTATTTTTAGTTCGACGTCCAAGGTTCGGGTTCGGGTTATCGTAGCATCCTGTTATGGATTCCGCTACCACGGACCATAACGGCATTTGGAATCCATAAGGGGCTGCTTCATTGAACCCGTACCTTGGACAACCCTAAGGACCTGGGGTGACGTCACCGTCATGTGATCAGTGCAGGGGGCGTGGCTCAGTACTGGATCACCTCTTATCCAATCCAGTGCTGAGCCACGCCCCCTGCACTGATCACATGACGGTGACGTCACCCCAGGTCCTTCGTGTTGTCCAAGATTCGGGTTCAATGAAGCGGCCCCTTATGGATTCCAAATGCCGTTATGGTCCGCGGTAGCGGAATCCATAACAGGATGCTTGGATAACCCGAACTTTAGACGCCGAACTAAAAATAGAAGTTCGCTCAACTCTAGACATGACCTAAAATGTAGCGGAACGGAAACGGAATGCATACGGAGTACATTCAGTTTTTTTTTTTTACGGACCCGTTGAAATGAATGGTTCCGTATACGGACGGTATACTGAACGCAAAAAACGTTCGTGTGAACGAGCCCTTAAAGAGAGGACCTGTCACACTCCTTAGTAACTACGTGCAGTAAAGAGATGGATGGATGGGATGGGATGGATGGATATATGAACAGCACTGCGGTCAAATGGTTATGGTGTGCCAGCTGCTGTAGAAGTGAACCACCATCCAGAAAATAAAATAAAAAATTCCACAGCACTCCCAAAGAAGGTAAATTAAAAGTAGTGTTCTTTAATAACCAAAAAGCGATGTTTCAGTCCTCTTACAGGGACTTTTCTCAAGTAGTGACAAAAGACTACTTTTAATTTACCTTCTTTGGGAGTGCTTTGGAATTTTTTACATTAGATGGATGGATAGACAGACAGATAGATAGTAATTCCTCTAGAAATGTATAAATTAATTGCCATCCTGATGTTACCAGTTGGGGGTGTGCCCCTGCACAGTCTGACACTATCCAATCAGTGCTGCTAATGTCAGACTGTGCAGGGAAGCACCCCCATTCATTCATAAACTTCAAGTAGGAATAAGAGAAGAACAGTCCAACATACAGTTATATGAAGAGATGCTCTGGTATCTATATTACAGATGGGGATAAAATGATTTAGTAAAATGACAATCTCTTTCTAACAAAGCTGGACCCAGCCCTGTACCTGACATGGATCCAGAGATCTCCCCATTCTTTGCTTTAACTGCTCAGACGCGTCCGTTCTTCTGCAGCTCAGGGTGTGTGTCCTATCTTCTGCAGTTGTCATCCTCTCACAGCTTAGGGGGCATGCCCTTTGTGCTGCAACTATCACCCTGTCACACGTCCTTTCTGCCGTAGTTTTCTCCCTATCACAGCTCAGGGGGTGTGTACTTTGTCCTGCACCCCTGGAACCGTCACAACTTCTAACAGGAGATATGGCTAGGGGCAGTTGAAGTTTAGAATGGAGCATGTGTGACCACCTCCCCAATGTTAGTGAGGTGGACAGAGAAATAAGGAAAAGAACAAACAGCAGATGGCACTATATAGATAGATTTTATTGAAAATCTCACTGGCTATATTAAATTTTCTATTGACATGCAATTACAAAAGTATTTAGATCCAGGAGTCGGTTTGAAAAATTTTGAGAAACTTTTTTTGTGGGACAACCCCTCTAACTTATGAAAAACTGCACCTTATAGGTCACATAAAGCAAGGTTCAGGTGACGCTAGCATAGAAACATCCCAGTAGTATTTTGTTTTGTGGGTAAGTAATTTGAGGTCCACCATCTATTGTTTTCATCCATTTTACTTCTAAGGCCCTATTCACACATCCGCAATGTTCGTCCGCACCCGTTCCTCAAACCTGCGGAACGGGTGCGGACCCATTCATTTTGAATGGGGACGTGATGGATGCGGAGAGCACACACTGTTCTCTCCGCATTTGCGGAGCGCGCCGCCGATCTTCCGGCCGGCGGCTCCGCAATAATATAGAGCATGTCCTATTCTTGCCCGCAATTGCGGACAAGTGTAGGCATCTCTATAGGGCTGGTGGCAAGGCGTGTTGCGAATCCGCAACACACTACGGACGTTTGAATTAGACCTAAGTCTAAGGGCTTATGCACACGAACGAATTTTCCTTTTTTTGTGGACCGTATGCAGAACTATTCATTTCAATGGTTCTATAAAAAAAAACGTTTATCCGTTCTGCAAAAAGTAGAACACGTCCTATTATTGTCCGTATTACCGGCAAGTATAGTACTGTTCTATTAGGGGCCAGCTGTTCCGTTCCGCAAAATACAGAATGCACATGGACGTCATCTGTATTTTTGTGGACCGCAAAGTACATACGGTTGTGTACATGAGCCCTAAAACTGTTTATAAAGGCCCCTTTACATGGGCGAAATATCAACCAGATAATTGTTAACAAGCGACTGTATTATCACCTCAAATGCAAATACTTTGTAAAGGGTTTTGGCTCGGAGATGGTAACAAATACTTGAAGGCTTGTTGAGATTTTCCTATAAAGATTTTCCTATAAAGACAGAGAGTAGAATGGAGGTTACTTCAGGTGGAATGTTGGATGGTGGGGCAGGTCAATTATTGGGAATGATCGTTCATAGGAGTACTCATTCCCTGCAATTGACCTGTGTCAATGTACCAGTCACCCAACAAATGAGCAAAAGCTGATTTCTCGCACATATTCATTGGGGGACACAGAAACCGTGGGTATAACTATGTCCACTAGGGGGCGTTGACACTAGGCTAGAATTGTTAGCTCCTCCTCTGGCAGCTCTACCCTCTTCACCCAGTATTATTGTTCTGCAGATTGGCGGTGCTTGCCAGTGAGCCTTCGTCTTCTTCGGTTTTGGGTGTTTCTCTTTGAGTTGTTGGTTTGCTTCTCCTACTGCTCCTGCACAAAACTGAAGCTCCGGCTCCAGGCTGGAGAGGGTATAGCTGCCAGAGGAGCAGCTAACAATTCTAGCCTAGTGTCAACGCCTCCTAGTGGACATAGCTATACCCACGGTTTCTGTGTCCCCCAATGAACAGCGAGAAAGAGATTTTACTGGTAAGTTATACAAAAATCTTGTTTTTTTGGGTAAATGCCTTTTTTAATGCAACACCAAAACTCCTAATTCGTCAGCAGTACGCTACGAAAGTGAGAGTGTATGGGGATGAACGATCATAGTAGTGATCGTTTATCACCATACAAAGGGGCTGATTGCTGCGTGTAAATGCAGGCAGTGATCAGGAATGAATGTTCTACATTGCCAATCTTTGCCTGCTCCAGGGATCAGCAACCTCTGGCACGCCAGCTGTTCTTAAACCACAACTCCCAGAATCCTCCTTACACTTCTATGGGAGTTACAAGTAGAGCCAAGTAGGTGTGCATGCTGGGAGTTGTAGTTTTACAGCAGCTGGAGTGCCGAAGGTTGCTGATCCCTGGCCTACTCCATTGGTCCATGTAAAAGGGCCCTAATATATCTGAAGCGTAGGTGTAGCTAGCAGGGGGTGGTGGCCTCGGGCTCACTGGTCTGGTGGGGTCCACCAGGGTTGGACTGGTCCTGCACCACCATCAAATGTATTAGCGCCTACAGAACGTCAAAAGTATGTGGAGCAGGAAGCCACAGGCTTTCTGCTACCCTCTGTCTTCTAATCCACAGGACACTTTAGACCTGCGGCCTCCAAGATGCCAGAACACAGTGGCAGGATGCCAGCTGGGCTCCTCAGGAGATCCAGATAATGTTAGTACAAGGTTTATTTTTATTTTTATTTTTTTTATGGGGCACAAGGTACATTATAACTATTATTCAGGGAACACAGGGGCACAAGGGGCATTTATATATATATTAAGGAGGCACACAAGCATTTATATGTATTCAGGGGGCACAAGGGGCATTTATATATATATTAAGGAGGCACACAAGCATTTATATGTATTCAGGGGGCACAAGGGGCATTTATATGTATTCAGGGGGCACAAGGGGCATTTATATGTATTCAGGGGGCACAAGGGGCATTTATATGTATCCAAGAGGCACACGAGCATTTATATGTATTCAGGGGGCACAAGGGGCATTTATATGTATTCAGGGGGCATTTATATGTATTCAGGAGGCACACGGGGCATTTATATGTAGTCAGGAGGCACACGGGGCATTTATATGTATTCAGAGGGCACAAGGGGCATTTATATGTATTCAGAGGGCACAAGGGGCATTTATATGTATTCAGGTGGCACACGGGCATTTATATGTAGTCGGGGCACAATGGACATTTATATGTATTCAGGAGGCACACGGGGCATTTATATGTAGTCAGGAGGCACACTGGGCATTTATATGTAGTCAGAGGGCACAAGGGGCATTTGTATGTATTCAGGAGGCACACGGGGCATTTATATGTAGTCAGGAGGCACACTGGGCATTTATATGTAGTCAGAGGGCACAAGGGGCATTTGTATGTATTCAGGAGGCACACGGGGCATTTATATGTAGTCAGGGGGCATTTATATGTATTCAGGAGGCACACGGGGCATTTATATGTAGTCAGGGGGCATTTATATGTATTCAGGAGGCACACAGGGCATTTATATGTAGTCAGAGGGCACAAGGGGCATTTATATGTATTCAGGAGGCACATAGGGCATTTATATGTAGTCGGGGCACAATGGACATTTATATGTATTCAATGGGCATTTATATGTATTCAGGAGGCACACGGGGCATTTATATGTAGTCAGGGGGCACAAGGGGCATTTATATGTATTCAGGGAGCACAAGGGGCATTTATATGTATTCAGGGGGCACAAGGGGCATTTATATGTATTCAGGGGGCACAAGGGGCATTTATATGTATTCAGGGGGCACAAGGAGCATTTATATGTATTCAGGAGGCACAAGGGGCATTTATATGTAGTCAGGAGGCACACGGGGCATTTATATGTAGTCAGGGGGCACAAGGAGCATTTATATGTATTCAGGGGGCACAAGGGGCATGTATATGTATTCAGGGGGCACAAGGGACATTTATATGTATTCAGGGGGCACAAGGGGCATTTATATGTATTCAGGGAGCACAAGGGACATTTATATGTATTCAGGGGGCACAAGGGGCATTTATATGTAGTCAGGGGGCACAAGGAGCATTTATATGTATTCAGGAGGCACACGGGGCATTTATATGTAGTCAGGGGGCACACGGGGCATTTATATGTATTCAGGAGGCACACGGGGCATTTATATGTAGTCAGGGGCACAAGGGACATTTATATGTAGTCAGGAGGCACACGGGGCATTTATATGTAGTCAGGGGGCACAAGGAGCATTTATATGTATTCAGGAGGCACACGGGGCATTTATATGTAGTCAGGAGGCACACGGGGCATTTATATGTAGTCAGGGGGCACAAGGAGCATTTATATGTAGTCAGGGGGCACAAGGAGCATTTATATGTAGTCAGGGGCACAAGGGGCATTTATATGTATTCATGGGGCATAAGGGGCATTTATATGTATTCAATATAGCAATGACAAAAGAGGTGCACACTGCCTTACTAAGCCCTCAAACTGATGTTAAAATTGAGTGATTAGTCAACATGTCCTGCAGTGGAGGACATGTCTAAGCCCGAGCACCACGCCAAGGTTTCTTAAGTCGCTTGGGACCTCACACTCACCTACCTGTGCCGTATGGGTAATACCAGGGGCCAGTGGGCATTACAGGTATGTATAGGCCGACTCGCAGCAGACTCCTCAGTTACCTCCAGCATGTAACCATGCCTGCAATGGGGGGAGGGAGAAGGCTGTGAGCCCCACCCAAGACTGGCTGATATGGCCCAGGCCTCACAGGTGCACCTAAATATAGTCTGTGGATAGAAAACAGGCTACATTTACATAGAAGTTTATACACCTCCAAACAATTATATATACACAAAACAACTGAAAGGTGGCATGAAGCAGGATGTGCTCAACCCAATGTATTCAGGGGGCACAAGGGGCATAATTATTATTTCTTATTAGTAATGTAATATTAAGTACAATAAGTAACATTTGGATCCAGGATTTAGTGTTCTATTTTTGCCATGTTTTCCGATTTCGGTTGGTTCTATGTCAGTGTCATCTTTTGCATTGTCACATGTATTGTCTGGAGCCTGGAGAATTATCCAGTCGGGGGAGATAACTCAATCTGCTTAGCTCTCTTGTCTCTGCCCTGGCTGGGTGCTGCCGTGGCCCCCGGTGAGAATAGACAATGGGAGCACTGTGCACCTTCTTGTCTGCACACCTATTGTCTGGAGGTTGGAGACGCTCCCTGTGGTGCCCTGATTAATGAATACATCCTTCTCTTATGAGTGGCACCTAGAAACTATCCAAGATGCCCCCCCACTCAGGTATTTAAAGGGGTTCTCTGGGAATAATATAAAATGGTGAATAACTCTTGTTGATTAAACAAATCGATTTGTAATATTTTCTCCCCCCTAAACACTGCGCTGATATCTACCACTATATGATCACTGTATAGCAGTAACATTGCTCTTTGTACTGTGTTCAATAACAAGCAGTATGGCGGTATGATTCAGACACTATTGTGTCATTGTGTGGGGTAAGGGTACTTTCACACTAGCGTTTTGGATTCCGTTTGTGAGATCCGTTTCAGGGCTCTCACAAACGGTCCAAAACGGATCGGTTAAGCCCCAATGCATTCTGAATGGATAAGGATCCGTTCAGAATGCATCAGTTCGGCTCCCTTCCGCCTCTACTCCGTTTTGGAGGCGGACACCAAAACGCAGCATGCAGCATTTTGGTGTCCGTCTGAAGAGGCGGAGCCTAACGGATCCGTTTTTAATTACAATGTAAGTCGATGGGGACGGATCCGTTTTCAATGACACAATATGGTGCATTCGAAAACGGATCCGTTCCCCATTGACTTTTAATGTAATTCAAAACGGATCCGTTCTGAACGGATACAAACGTTTGCATTATAGGTGCGGATCCGTCTGTGCAAATAAATAGACGGATCCGCACCAACACAAGTGTGAAAGTACCCTTACCTGGGTTGGGGGCCCCTCAGGCTGAACCCCTAGTTACGCGTTACGCCTCTGATTTAAAGCAACCAAGACATCTTTGAAACCACCGCAACAAACCGGGATCTCCCAATCCCTTCTGCCCATGTCTGCTGTATGAAGGCACTGAACTTCATTGCACACATGTTCACTTATATTCTTACCGTATACATAACCATTAGGAATCTTCACCCCAAGTGCAAAGTCCATAAATCCAATAAACCCTAATCCCGGATGAGACCATCCCGGAGGTGGACTGAGTGTAAACACATGCGAATACATATTGTATATTATTATTGGATATAAATTAACACATTCACTATTAAAGCTGAGGTGTTCTGTGCGTTCATTCTGCGGATTTAACCCTCTGGCTGCAGGGTTTTTGGTCATTTAGCAACTGGAGTAGTCAGGACAATTTTCATACTTTTGACATGTACAAATAAAACCTAAAAAGAATGTAATACTAAACCTTCATATAGAAACTAGGCATATTGTCAGAATTCCATTCAGCACTTCATAAACTTGGACATCTTCTCGTAATTTTGCGTCAAGATGTAAATTTTCATTAAAAAAAAAGCATAATAATTACTATTTGTGGCTACAAGTCTGGCCATACACATAAGGGCTCATGCACACGACTGTATTTTGGGGTCCAGAAAAAATACGGATGACATCCGTATTTTGTGGAACGGAACAGCTGGCCCCTAATAGAACAGTCCTATACTTGTCCGTAATGCAGACAATAATAGGACATGTTCTTTTTTTTTTGCAGAACAGAAATACGGATATACGGAAACGGAATGTACACGGAGTAACTTTTTGTGGACCCATTGAAATGAATAGTTCTGTATATGGTCCGCAAAATAAACGAACGGACACGGAAAGAAAATGCGTTTGTGTGCATGAGCCCTTAGACTAATGTTAACTGAAGCTGCTGATTTCAGCAGGAGTGGTCGACCATCTAAAGCAGGGATCAGCAACCTTATGCACTCCAGCTGCTGTGAAACTACAACTCTCAGCATGCACACTTACCCTGGGTTCAGACCTGAGCGTTCTAAAAACGCGCGTTTTACGCGCGTATTTCAGCGCGTTTTTGCAAATAGGAAACGCGCGTAAAACGCGCGTTCTTGTGATTGACTACTGTGGTGTCAATCACAAAACGCGCGTCAAACGCCCCAAAAGAAGCTCAAGTACTTGTTTATGCGTTGGGCGTTTTACAGCGCGTTCAAACGCGCTGTAAAACGCTCAAGTGTGAACCACTCCCATAGGGATGCATTGGTTTTAATCTGTTGAGCGTTTTACAGCGCGTTTGAACGCGCTGTAAAACGCTCAGGTGTGAACCCAGGGTTACTGAGCTGTTCTTGTAACTCCCGTAGAAGTGCAAGGAGGATTTTAGGAGTTGTGGTTTCAGAACAGGTGGAGTGCCGGAGGTTGCTGATCCCTGAGCTAAAGTATATTAGATGTTCAGCTGACATTTGCTTGTCAGATCTCAGCAGGGTTGCCAAACGAAATTTTAATTTTTTCTGAACAATTTATCCAAAAATCACGGACAGTCAAACATTTTTACGGACAAATTGGAAAACCATAATAAACTATAAAAAATTATAAGTAAAACATGTCTATAGATCAGAGACTATTACTGAACAGAGTTTACTGTGAAGTCTAAAATGCTGAGAATTACAATCAAAGTGACCTGCTGAACTACTACCAACCTTCCAAAAAGAATTACGGACACTGCAAAAAAATCCCATTTTTTTTTACAGACTGTCCAAGAATTTCTGGACGGATGTCAGGGAAATAAAGGTTTGAGCATGCTTAAAGGGAACATGTCACCATGAAATGCAGTGCAATCTGCAGGCAGCATATTACAGAGCAGGAGGATCTGAGCAGATTGATATATAGATTTATGGGAAAATATTCCGTAAAACTTATATTTCATTCATTTAAATTCCTGCACATTCTGGGCTTTGAAGTCCAGGAGGCGGTCCTATCAGTGATTGACAGTTTTCCCTCTATGACTGTGTATACAGAGATAGCTGTCAGTCACTGATAGCTCCGCCTCCTGCACTCCTGCACAAAGATCAAAATGACAAGGGATTGGGGGGCGTGGCTTGGCAGCCGACTGTGATGGCCGCGTAGTTTTTCTGCTCCTGCTCATAGCGGCGTGGGGAAGCACATTTTACCCCTTGTACTACTACTATTTCACTGGACAGTGAGCCACAAACTGGCGGATGATGCCCAGAGGCAAGAAAACAAACAGACGGGGCAAACTCGACTTTTATTTTGAGAAGGACCCGAGTGCCGCGATTCACAGCATGGCGGAGTTCCCGCCTTCATTGCAAGATGTCGGAGCGGATCTCTCTTCTCCTCAGCCGGCGGCGCATACTCCGTTACATCCTCACATAAGGGACTCACCTGCAAGACAATCGTCCTCACCAGCGATGTCTGCTACTTCTGGCATGGGTGAGTCAAGCTCCGTGATGGAGCAGGCAGGAGGTAGCGCGCGGGCCCAAGGAAGCCCCGTTATCCAACGGCCGGCGCCTCAGGTCGGGAGGCAGGAAATAAATACACAGACGCAGGCCATCGCGTCTCCTATGACAGCCCTACAGGGGTTCCCTACCACAGACTCTCCTGCTTCAGGAACCCTCCTTAAGGATATGCTGATCGCATTCAGTGCCTCTATCTACAATGATTTCTCCTCCTTATTGGCGCCTCTCCGGTCCTCCATAGATGGTCTGGATAGCAGAGTGACACATGTGGAGGCCAAGATGGGGAGTTTGCTGCCTCCCACAACCAAGTGGTAGACAGCCAGGAAGAGATGGCTGCTGATATCGAGCGGATTAAAGCTAAACTCTGCGACCTGGAGGACCGTTCCAGGCGGAACAACATAAAATTTAGAGGCATCCCCGAGGACGTGGGCCCCTCAGAGCTCATGAAGTACGTCCAAGCCCTCCTACAAGCACTGCTGCCTTCCTATGCTGCTGGTGATCTGGCCATCGACCGTGCTCATAGGATTCCCAGACCGAAACATCTGTCTGAGACGGTCCCTAGAGACACATTAGCCCGCATTCACTTTTACAGAACCAAAGAAGCGGCTCTTATTGCAGCCCGTCGTCTTGCGGTGCTGCCTTCCCCATACCAGGAGGTGAAGTTGTACACAGATCTCTCAGCAATCACATTGAGGCAAAGGAGAACCCTGTCGCCCATCACGTCAGTTTTGAGAGAACATCAGATTGCTTATAGATGGGGTTTTCCGGTGAAAATCCTACTTACCTACAAAGGGAAATCTCATGTTATTGCATCGCCTGAAGCGGGCAGCCGTTTGCTGCGTTCCTGGGACATTGTGGTACCAGAGGAGGGATCGGAGGTGACCCCCCAGGCGCTATCTCTTCCAGCTGAGTGGCACACAGTTGGATCCAAGAGGGTAAAAACACTAACAGCTTCAGCAGCTTTTAAAGCAGTGGAGCATTTGTTAGATCACAGTCCGAGCTGAACTCTTTCCCCCAACGTTCGAGGCCTCCAGAGAAGGTCTTCCCTTCACTGTTTTTGTCTAACTTTGTTCTTATTTTGTTATTTTGGTTCCATTGCTTGTATCGTTATGGATCTCAGTCTATCCTTATTATCTGCCACACAGAAATTTCACTATGGGGGGGGATCTCATGGTTCTCCAAAACCGGTTGTGGGCTAACACGATTATTCTTATGTCACTGTGTATGTGGAGTATTAGCGGCTTTGATTCGCTTATGTATCACCCATTATGTCTCTCCAACTAGTTTCAATTAATGCTAAAGGTCTAAATAGCCCGCAAAAGAGGGCTTATTTGTGGTCCGAAGCCCTAAACCTGAAAGCAGATATTCTATGTGTACAAGAATCGCATATTGTCAACAAAGATGCTTTTAGAATACGTCATAATCTATTTCCCCACATCGTGCAGTCTCATTACCGTAAGAAACAGAGAGGGGTTATCTTAGATCCGAATGGCAGATACATAATTCAAATTTGTATGGTGAACAATATTACTTATACCATTGTGGTAATCTACGCCCCTAACAGTCACCAAATTCACTTTCTGAACCGTGTGCTGTCTAAAGTAAACAAAATTAAACAGGGACATCTCATCATTTGTGGTGATTTTAATATTGTCACGGATCCCCTATTGGACTCCACTGCGGCTAATAGATGTCATTACCCCTCCCTGCAACCAGTACTACTTAGAGAAGAGCTGTACGATGTGTGGAGATTGTTGAATGCTGAGGATCATGATTTCTCCTTTTATTCCCCAGTGCATGGTACTTATTCACGAATTGATTTGTTCCTTGTTAGCAGATCCCTCCTTCAATTGAGTGCTCAGGCCACCATTGGAGTCATCAAGTGGTCCGACCACGCAGCTGTCACTTTAACCATCAAAGAGACGAATAACCACAGAGACACCCTATGGCGCTGTAGTCCCTATATCATCTCAAATCCGTTGTACAAGGCTGACCTGGGTAGGGCTATTTCTGACTACTTTGTGCTGAATGAATTCTCTGTCTCCAGTCCATTTAGCTTGTGGAATGCCCATAAGGCGGTTATCAGAGGTATTTTCATAAAGTTGGGCCATCACGCAAAAAAGTTGAGGGAACAAAAGACCCGCGACATACTTACTCAGCTAACCGCATTAGAGGCACTTAATAAGAGTAATTTTTCACCTGACAGAGCTGCCCAGATTCATTCTCTACGCACCCAACTCAGAGATAGTTTGCTGTTCGTTTATGAAAAGAATCTCCGCGCTATGAAAGCTCGGTATTATTCTCATGATAACAAGGCAGGGAAACTGCTTGCTAGTCGTCTTAAACACCGAGCTGCACGTATGAGAACCCCATTTATAACCCCTGCAACTCCGCAACCCAGAATCTATGACCCTAAGGGCATTGCAGACCATTTTGCAGAGTATTATGCAGCACTATACAACCTAAAAGATTCCTCAGACATTCACGTCGCGCCCACGCACGAAATAGACTCTTATCTAAGTAAGCTTAATCTCCCAACGCTGTCCCCGTCTCAAAGGGATACCCTATCTATGCCTATCACCCAAGCGGAAATTACTAAAGTTATAACCTCCCTCCCGCTACTTAAGTCGCCAGGTCCAGACGGGCTATCCAACACTTATTATAAAAACTTCTTGGACCTTCTGCTACCCCATTTAACACGGGTCTTTAACACAGCCTTCGTTGAAGGATCTTTTCCGGCTGAAATGTTGTCAGCGACTATCGTGGCATTGCCGAAGCCAGGCAAGCCCACTGACAAGCCCCAGAATTACAGGCCAATTTCACTTCTAAACACAGATCTGAAAATATTCGCTAAGATCTTGGCCTGTAGGCTGTCAGTGGTCTTGCCTCTTCTGATAGAACCAGATCAAACTGGTTTTGTTAAGGGTAGGCAGATCACAGACAATACCCGTAGGGTTCTAAATTTGGTAGATTATGTTAACCGAAAAAATATTCCAGCGTTATTGGTGGCGCTCGACGCTGAAAAGGCGTTTGACCGCATAAATTGGTCGTTCGCCTTTTCTGTCTTACAAATGATGGGCCTGGGACCTACGCTCATTACGGCGATTAAAGCACTATATTCCCAACCGTCGGCGAAAGTGTTTATCAACGGCGCTTTGTCATCTCCTTTTAAACTTACGAACGGGACTAGGCAGGGATGTCCCCTTTCCCCTAATATTTATACTGGCTATAGAGCCATTAGCCCAGGCTATTAGAAAACATCCAGATATTTCGGGAGTTAGAATAGGAGATAGACAGCACTGCGTCTCGTTGTACGCAGACGATGTACTACTGTCACTCTCCTCACCTCAAATATCATTACCTGCGGTCTTCCAGGTAATAGCTGAGTATAGCAAGTTGTCTTATTATAAAGTGAACGACACTAAATCGCAAATCCTACCAATAAATATACCAAGTCATACTATTGTGGAATTGAAACAGGCCTTCCCCTTGGACTGGAGAAGTGAGTGCATTCAGTACTTAGGGATAGCCATTCCTCCGTCGATTTCGAACCTGTACAATTTGAATTATGTTCCTTTGTTGGACATGATCAAGCAGGACACTTCGAATTTGACAAATGGGAAGTTTCATGGGTTGGTCGCATTGCATCATTCCAGATGCTAATACTGCCGAGCTTTTGTACATCTTCCGTACGGTGCCCATTAAGGTTCCTAATAGGTTCTTTACAAAAGCCCAGGGGCTGCTCAGTGGTTATGTCTGGAATAAGAAAAACCAAGGATAGCGGCTAAGATTCTCGCAAAAGTGAAAATTAGAGGAGGGTTAGGCCTTCCAATCTTGGCTGACTATTTCTTGGCTATACAAATTCAGGGGCTGTCTCATTGGTGGTCCTCCACTTTACTGACCACTTTATTGACCCCTTGGTTGCAGATAGAAACCGCTCAAGCACCCACTAGAGATCTTCGCTCACTACTGATTAACGCTGTTAACACCACCCCGATACAGATCTCGGGTCTCCCAGCCCTTATAGAAGCTTCCATACATCACTGGAGAGTATTCCACCATAAGAGCGTTAGCTCACCCTTTTCCTTGTGCGATAGTACTCCAATCCAACTATTACGATTATACCTACCGGATGTGGAGCTTCATGTCTGGAGGGAAGCGGGCATCCAGTTCATAGGTCAGCTATATAGAGACAGACTCCTGAAGTCCTTTACGCAGATCCAAGAGGAATTTGGAGTACCCAGATCAGACTTTTTCAAATACCTCCAAGTCCGCCATCTCCTGGCATCTAATACTATATGTCAGGTGTTCGCTAATAAGAAGGTGCTAGAGCTTTGGTCATCACAGTGCAGATCCCCACATACAAAAGGTATTAAGCCCATTTATCTGGCTGTTGGGGAAAAAGAGGCATTTACAAAGACCCCTCCCCTCTTAGCTTGGGAAAAAGAGCTTAATTGCGTTATCCCTGATCAGGTCTGGTGTTCCTCCTTCCAGTTTATAACCCGCACGTTTCACAGCACCTCTTTGTTAGAAGCAGCAACGAAAACATACCTCAGATGGTATTTCACCCCAGACAGATTAAGCAAGATTTACCCGGGTACCACACACTTGTGTTGGAGGGGGTGTGGAGGTAGAGGCACGCTCCTGCATATATTATGGTCCTGCCCCTTGCTCAAAAGCCTCTGGGACGAGGTATTTAGCTTGGTTTCTAGATTCAGCGGGGTATCTTTTCCGAAATCCCCGTCCAGGGCCCTGCTATTTATAGATATTGGCTCTTTACCAGCCAGGTGTAGGACCCCAGTAGCTTTCCTATTCCTGCTGACCAAATTGACAATTACTAAATACTGGAAATCTGCCACCATCCCTACAATGGCAGAGATTCTGACTAGAGTTCGCTCTACTTGCTCCTATGAGAAAGTCTTCGCATATAAGGAACACTCTATAGATAAATTTAAACACCGTTGGGATCGTTGGCTGAATTATGTGTATCCACAAGACCCCTCAGTTCTAAGCCTACATATTTAGAATTTTTCTGAGATCCTATGTTCTTATGTTCTTAATGTTCTATTGTTCTCTATGTTCCTATATGCCCCCTTTTCCCTGCCTCTTCCTCCCCTCCCTCCCTTCCATTCCACCCCTGGTCCCTAATGTCCTCCATGTCTTACGGCTCTCTGAGCACAATTATTGGCTACTCTCAGATGCGATATACGGGTCTCTGACCCTGCTATACGACTGGCCTATCTATTCTTTGTGCTCCAATCTCTGTTAAGTGCTGATGTACTATTATAACGACGACTTTGTACAAATGTCTATTTTGTTTTTCCATTATTATGCTAAAAGAAAACATAATAAAAACTTATTGAAATTAAAAAAAATGACAAGGGATTTAAATGAATGAAATATAAGTTTTACTGAATATTTTCCCATAAATCTATATATCAATCTGCTCAGCTCCTCCTGCTCTATAACCTGCTGCCTGCTGCTCAGACACCAACTTCAACATGACTGGTTCCCTTTAATTTCAACTTGTCCGAGTCTTTGATGCCGTCAATGGTGTCTGTCAGCGGCTAATACCCTCTCACCCTTCATGCACACACACATACACACTCAGACTAGCCCAGCGTGCATGTGTATGGGTGGGTGAGGGTCGGAAGGAAAAGTCGTCAGTATTTAAATCTTAAAGGGGTTGTCCTGCCATATATATTGATGAGCTATTGTTAGAAAAGGTCATCAATATCCGCCGATCAGCTGTTTGAAGAGGAGACGGCGCTCCATGTGGGCGCAGCTTCTTCTTCATTAGGGCTCATTCAGAAGGCCGTGAGTGTTTTGTGGTCCGCAAATTGCGGATCTGCAAAACACGGATACCAGCCCGTGTGCGTTCCTCATTTTGAAGAACGCACTCAGCCAGTCCTATACAGAAAATGTCTATTCTTGTCCGCAGATCCGGACAAGAATAGGGCATGCTCTATATTTTTTGTGGGGCCGCGGAGTGCTGTCTGCATCTTTTGCAGCCCCATTGAAGTGAATGGGTCCTCTGCCGTTCTGCAAAATTGCGGAATGGATGCGGGCCCATTCATACGGTCGTGTTAATGAGCCCTTACGCTGCCTGTAGTCTCAGAAGCAAGTGTAATTACACGTACTTGTAATTACACTACGCCGCCGCTCCGCAGAAGATGACGAGCAGTATAATGAAGAGGAAGCAGCAGTCGCATGTAGCACCACCTCCTCTTCAAACAGCTGCCGATCCTGACGACAGGGCATCAATATAAATGGCACGATAACCCCTTTAAGACTCTTTACTCCTGTCGTGAACCCAGTGAAGCTGCTATAAGCCTACGTTCACCCGACGACAATTGTCGCGCGACAAAAAGTCGCACGACAAATCGGGAACTAGTACACTGCAACATTTGTAGCGCGACATTGACGTCACATTAATGTCGCGCAACAATTTTTATAATGGGAGTCTATGGTGGTGTCGCACGTGCAACATGCTACATGTTGCGACTGCGACACAACAGTCGCCAAAAATCCATCCCAGCTAGTACACTCTGTATCTCACTCATTGCACATTGATAATTTACACCGAGAAAATTGTATTGCTGTAGTTATTCGCTGCAAACACACTTCAGCCACAGACTGTGTAATAAAGGTGTCACACTCCTGCCTCGGACACTCCCTGGACTGGGGGGGGGGAGGTATAACTTGAACATACGCAGGGAAGTAACTCCTCTCTGATTTATTATTAACTCAAGTGTCTTGATGGAAAAGGAGAGAACAGGGGGATCAGAGAAGGTGTTGAGCCAGGATGTACTTTGCACCTTCGAAAGGAACGTCCGAGAAAATTTGAAGGAGAAATGAAGAAACATTCAGGTATTTGCACAAAGAAACCCTCTCATTGGGTAGCTATCCTTATATCTCAAAAATCCTCAGGATTTTCTTTTTACCTTTCTTTTGGGGTTATTCTCCTCTGAGGTCACTGAAACTCGTGGGAGGCGTTCGATAGTTGGGAAAAAAATTGAAATTTGTCCTGAGGCTCGTGTGGAAATGGTCATTTATGGATTGTTGGAATTAAGGAATAATACGGAAAACAATGTGTAAGATAGTAGCCTTAAAGATGAAGTTGCTTTCGTTGCAGTTGCAGTGGGTATTCGTATACAGCATCAGTCGCGGGTTCTGTTGTTGCCGGGTTTCATTGATGGATTCGATGCCTGGTTATACAAATAATGAGATTACGCTGTTATGTTTGACCTTTGTATCTTGTGTTACCATTGACCTGTGCGTTGTAATTAATAAAGTGGCGCTCCGCCTGCTTAACAGCAATGGTATATCCAGATATGTAGGATCCAACAGTCTTCATTAAACCATTGCTCAGCAGAGGCATTTAGCGGATAAAAGTATTTATTAAAAATATAGAGTAAAAAATTGATGAAAAAGGGGACAAAAGTGTAAAAAGTACCGGCAACAATTTTTTTTCACCAGTCTTTTTTAAATCTAGTGGTACGAGACATTTAAGGGTTAATCAAATTTATAAAAAAAAAAAAAAAGGAAAATAAGTAAAAAACAAACAAACAAACAAACAAACAAACATAGTCACTGTCCCTGAACCCTCCTGTTCCAGTGACAGCACTCGTATCCTCTTCAACACTGCAGCCATGACATAATATTCTGGCTACAGCAATGACGTGATCGTGTATCAGATTGGACTGCTGCAGCCATTTACTGCCGCAGCAGGATACAGCATGTGCCCGCTGCAGGCAGTCACTGGCCTCAGAGGTATATAGCACGAGACTGCTGAGACCAGTGATTGACTGCACCAGTCACGTGCGGTCACCAATTCAGTCAGGAAAACAAAGCCAGAGCAGGGACAATGGAACAGGTTGGAATAGTGAGTATAAGTTTTTTAAATTATTTTGATAATGTAATTGCTTTAAAAAAAATTACTTGGACAAGCCCTTTAAGCTTGGATGGAAAAGTCATTAGCGTCTCAGCAGTCTGGGGGAATCAGATTATTTACCAATGAGCACAATTTAGATAGCATTCTTCCCTTTATTTCCCTCTGTATTATATATGCATTATATCCAAAATGTGTATTTTAGAATTTTTTTATTGGTATGACTAAAGCCCAAAATAACAATAAAATAATAATAATAATAAAAACAACTAACACATTGGGGGATATTTATCAAAACTAAACGAACACTGGCTTAGTTGTCCTCAGCAACCAATCACATCCCATAAAGCTCGGATTCACATAGCTGGTATAGGCGGCATTTTAACATCGGCATTGATTTTATAACATCCATGTCTGGCACGGTTCCTCTGACCCAAAATTGAAAACACTATCGAGAGCGGTCTTGTTCTGGCTCAGTTGGACCATGGGGGCATGGGCGTAGCTATAGGGGGTGCAGAGGTAGCAGTCGCTACCGGGCCCAGGAGCCTGAGGGGGCCCAAAGACCCTTGTACCACATAAGAAGACACACAAAGCACTGAGGCAAGGGGGCCCAAGCTGAACTCTTGCACCAGGGCCCATGAGCCGTTAGCTACGCCCCTGCATGGGGGAACAGGTGGTGCAGCCATAATACAGAATCAAAGATGTGGCTATATTATGGGACACAGCTTTACTCCTTGGTTTTTAGATTTTATGCAAAAAAAGCTGTTTTCAATACCTTTTGATGGCACTCTAAGTTAATAGACAGGATCCTTCATCCGAGACACTATGTAATGTAATGTGGTGCCCCCTCACAATAGTGATGCCACCTCAGTGATCTCCTCACAGTTCTGATACCCTCTTAGTGATTCCCTTACAATAGTAATACCTCCGTAGTGCACCCCTCACAATTGTGATGCCCCCTTAGTGCCCAATCTTAATAGTGATTACTATAGTGATGTCCCTTAGTGCCCCCTCACAATAGTCCTGCCCCCTTAGGTTTAGAGTAGGACCTGCCTGACGGAGACCACCTTGCCGCGGGTAGGCGGGCACAGATGTGTTTTGATCAAAATATATTGGCTGAGAGTCTCAGATTTTATCATATCAGAGTGAGGGCTTAGTCTATATATGATGTTTGCTTCTATTGTGTTCTATTATTTTCCGTAATTTTCTCCCTATAAATGTTGCCATGTACATCCGCATATTTACTATCATATCGTGCAGGATGTTTTGTATCTTTTTCTTCGATTTTTGATAAAGATCCCGTAGAGCAGCATGTTGTTCCTTGTTATATGGCGGGGATATTCACTTGTCTTCATCGTTTTTTCCTTTTACCGGAAGTTGAGATTTTGAACATTTCAGCATTGTCGTTAATCGAAAAAAATCCCTGTGTTCTTTTACAGGCATCGAGGAAGGTTTTGAGTTGACCATGTGAGTATTTTCGTGTCAGTATATAAATATAAGTATACAGCGGGGCCAGGGGGCAGGGCAAAATGTCACCTTTTGGAATCCTAAATGGTATGATGTTGCTATAGTGCCAAAAACAACAGCCCCTATTTTATCCTTAGGGTACTTTCACACTTGCGTCTTCATTTTCCTGCATAGAGTTCCGTCGTCGGGGCTCTATGCCGGAAAAAAACGCTTCGGTCACATCCCCACGCATTCTGAATGGAGAGAAATCCGTTCAGGATGCATCAGGAGACGGATCCGCACTTGCAATGCATTTCTGAGACGGATCCGCATCCGGATCCGTCTCCAAATGCTTTCAGTTGTCATGCGGTATGACAGATCCGGCGGGAAGTTCCGGCGACGGAACTACCTGCCGGATCCTCACACCGCAAGTGTGAAAGTAGCCTTACATGTACAAAGGCGTGTCTACAGATCTCATAGGGCCCCATAGCAAATGCAGAATATGCGCAACACCCCAGATTTCTGACAAATTGACATTTTTTTATGAAGTAGAAGACATTTTAATTAAACACAGATGGCGATAAAAAAAAAAGTTGCCTTTGGCCTCACCCACTTTATCTGACATTTTATGTTGGAAAAATTGGGACAGGTTCTTCAAATATATGTTGCTCATTCTGAACACCATATTTCTCAATGTATTTACACCAGGAAACTGGCAAAAATAGAATATTAAATCTCCTGCTTCCCTTCTAATACAAAGCTGCCTGCAGCCACCACTAGGGGGAGCTCAGGGAATAAGAATTAATATATGAAGAAAGCTGTAGCAATTTATTTGCATTGAGCTCACCTAGTGGCGGTTGCTTGAAACTGCAGTGTTTTTATACGGGGAAGAGAACAAGTTCCGTGTCGAGCCCTATAGCAGTTGTGTGGTCTGCCTCTATTGTAGGTATTCCACTGCATATACATACTTGTATCTTACATGTATCTTACGTACATTTATCGCCCTTGTTTAGCTTTTGACACGGCCTCTGTTTATAAATTGAAGCAAAAACTGGTGGTGGAGGGTTAAAATTATTGGACCCCATGCATACGACCATATATGTTTTGTAGTCCACAAAAATCGGATCTGCAAAATATGGCCACCGGCTGTGTGCAGAAAAATTACCTATTATTTAAATACAATTCTTATGTTAAATATTTTTTAAAATATTTTTTGGGTGATTTTATTTTCCCTTTGACTCAAATCTTGCAGTTTACACACTAGGTTTCCTCCGGGTTCTCTGGTTTCCTCCCACTCTCCAAAGACATACTGATAGGAAACTTAGATTTTGAGCCCCATTGGGGACAGCTCGATGCTAATGTCTGTAAAGTGCTGTGGAATATAATAGTGCCCTATAGGCAGAGGAATAGCCTGCCAGTCAATGGGGCCTGGCGCTCCCCCGCCCATTTCCGGCTATGGCGGATATGATGAAGTTCTGCAGACTGTTCCAGAAGAGTTCAGTGTATGCGTCTTTGAAAGCCATAACTTTTTTTTCTGTTCGGTTGTGTAAATAATTTTTGTACCTTTTTTTCGGTGATACATGAGGCTTTTTTTAAATGTTATTTTTATTTTATTATTTTTTATAACCAGGAAAATGTAAAAAAAAAATATATATTTTTAAAAGCACAAATAAAATATACAGTATATTTATGCTGCTGATTTCTCCTGTAACTGTTGCTGACATAGTTACAAGGGGAATGCAGTCACCAGCGAGGTTGTACAGCGCTGTACAACTTCACTGCAGAGCTGATCTGGGTCTGCTAGGACCTAGCGTCTCATGCAGATACCCTGCCCCCGGCGATAACATGACTGCTGGGACCAAAGCAGGAAACCACATTCCCGCTTCCTGCTCATTCAGCAGTGTATATAGAGTGGTGGGGGAGGCAGGGAGGTGCCTTCTTTATGGGAAGCTCTACTGTCACTGACGGTGAGATCCCCATTCTTACAGCTGCATGACCCACTCCTGATTTTGGCTTCAAAAACTGAACATGTGGCAACACCCTAAGGGTCCATTCACACGTCCGTTGTGTATTGCGGATCCGCAATACACCGGGCCTCCACCCCTATAGAAATGCCTATTCTTTTCCGCCTTTGCGGACAAGAATAAGACATGATCGGTGATGCGCACCTGAAATGCGGATGCGGACAGCACACTGTGTGCTGTCCTCTTCTCTTCCGGCCCCATTGAAAATGAATGGGTCTGGATCTGTTCCGTAACATTGCGGAACAGATCCGGACCCATTCTACGGACGTGTGAATGGACCCTAACTGCCATGTGACTAATAAACGTGACATCAGTGGCCCACCGGAGCATTGTGGGTTCTTCAAACAGCTGGTCGGTGGGGGTTCCCAGGAGTCAAACCCCTCACCAATCAAATAGTGATGACCTATCCTAGAGAGAGGCCATTAATGTTGAACTCCTGGAACTCCACCTTTCCACTATTGTACTGTACTTTCCTAAGCATATTTTGGGTTTTGATAAAAGTTACTTTCATTCTTTGTTCTTTTAGGAAGTTTCCATTCAACCCAAAATTAGGGATTGATAATCCTGCTTTGTGTCTCGGAGAAGATCCAGGTCTGTAACCTCTTAAATGTCACCAAGCAAATTGATGAGCTGCTTTCCCCAAATCACAATGCTGACTTCTGTGCATAGGGAGCTTGTGTTCCTTAAAGGGAACCTGTCACCTAGAAATCGGCTATTAAACTGTTTATAGTACCTTATAGTGCCCCATAGTCGTGTCCTAATGTCGTTTTTCTTCCTTTTCCTGGATTTAAATTCATGTAGAAATCACTATTTTAATCTTGTGCTGCCCCGTGCTTCAAGTCATGCTTGAAGTCAAGGGGGCAGCGGCCTGCGCGTCTGTAATCCAGCTGTCCCCGCCCCCCGCGCCTTGATTGACACGCCACATTTTCACTCCGGGACCGCGCTCTCACCCCGCATGCGCAGTAATGGGCTGCTGTAGCGCCGGAGACAGGATCGCGCTACAGCAGCCCATTACTGAGCATGCGGGGTGAGAGCGCGGTCCCGGCGTGAAAATGTGGCGTGTCAATCAAGGCGCAGGGGGGTGAGGACAGCTGGATTACAGACGCAGGCCGCTGCCCCCTTGACTTCAAGCATGACTTGAAGCACGGGGCAGCACAAGATTAAAATAGTGATTTCTACATGAATTTAAATCCAGGAAAAGGAAGAAAAACTACATCAGGACACGACTATGGGGCACTATAAGGTACTATAAACAGTTTAATAGCCGATTTCTAGGTGACAGGTTCCCTTTAAAGGCTATGTACACCTTTGGTGGCAATTTTCTTTTATTATTATTGCATTGTACTCATTTTCAGCTAAAATCATTTTTTCAATTGGTCGTTATTCAAAATATTAAAGCGAACCTGTCACCTGCTTTTTACCTCTTAAGCTGTTAACTGTACCTTATAGATCATTGTAACCTTGTTTCCAAACAGGTGTTCTTCGTTTTTCTGGGGTTTATATTCCTGAAAAAAATCACTTTATAATCTCCTGCTCTGCTGCGTCTGAAGTCACCAGACAAGTCAAGGAGGCAGACCCTCCTTGACTGCTGGATGCGACTCCCCCGCCCTAACCCCGCCTCTCATCCCTACGATTGAAACTAGGTCTTCTGCCCGGGACCGCTGGTCTCGGCGGCGCATGCGCCGTCTGCCTTCATAGCAGCGCTGATCCGAGCCTCGCGCTGAGTGATCTGCATTTCACCAGCGGCCCGGCTAGAGAGGAGAGAAGTGCGCAAGCGCGATCTAGCATGGGGATCGCGCTTCACTCAGCGCGAGGCTCGGGATCGCGCTGCTATGAAGGCAGACGGCGCATGCGCCGCCGAGACCAGCGCGGTCCCGGGCAGAAGACCTAGTGTCAATCATAGGGATGAGAGGCGGGGTTAGGGCGGGGGAGTCGCATCCAGCAGTCAAGGAGGGTCTGCCTCCTTGACTTGTCTGGTGACTTCAGACGCAGCAGAGCAGGAGATTATAAAGTGATTTTTTCAGGAATATAAACCCCAGAAAAACGAAGAACACCTGTTTGGAAACAAGGTTACAATGATCTATAAGGTACAGTTAACAGCTTAAGAGGTAAAAAGCAGGTGACAGGTTCGCTTTAAGCCATTTTTCCTGCACAGCTTTGAGTTTATCTAGTAGCTGGTTCAGAATTTTCCCCCTGCTCCGTCAGGCAGGGAGCTGACAGGCTCTTGATCTCTGACCTTATAAACACTAATTAAAGCTCAATTTTTATATTTCTGATAAGGCCTCATGCACACAAACGTATTTTGTTTCCGTGTCTGTTCCCTTTCTTTTGCGGATGGGATGCAGACCCTTTCATTTCAATGGGTCCTTCAAAAAATGTTTTTTTTTTTTGTGGATCCGCAATTTGTGGACCACAAAACACATACGGTACTGTGCATGTAGTCTAAGAATGTGGCTTAAATAAGTGTTTTTGACCTTTTAGTAATGTACAGATAAGGTTTATTAGATGACCAGCGCAGAGTAAAAGTACCATTCACACAGCTAGAAAAACAGTTAACCCTTTGTGACAGAACGGCTCACTATTTTTAATAAAGACCAATTAAAAATAATGATTTTTAGCCCAAAATGAGTAAAATGCAATCATGGAATGGAATACATCCTGATCGTTTTTGTCCCCATTGACAATGAATCGGGACAAAACTGAACCATTTTGGCCCGGTTTTGAGATCCTCTGCCGTATTTCAAAAACGGAAAGCCACAGCGCAAGTGTGAAACAGGCCTAACAATGCTTGCAGATAAACAAGCTCACTTGCATGTTTTAAATGCCTTTCCAATGCCCTTAGGTTTTAGAAATCAAATGCAAAATTTCTGTGGAGGGCAGCACAGAAGATCATGTAAGTGGTAGTGTTCGGGGAAGCATCCCCAGGTTCCTTTGATTTTCAGAATGTCTGATAGAATGTCCTAATGGCCAACCAGAGATGTGTGGTACCCACCGGGTCACTAATAGATTTGGTGTAGGCCTAAATCAATGAGGGGAGTCTAAATGATTGTGCAACCATTGACCCCACAAGGGGTTACAGACTTTCCCATAGGGAATTCCAAGGTTCTTACCCCCAGAGCAGTCTAGCAATTGCTACTGCGTAGACAAGAAGGCTTCCTAATCTGTGGCACCAAGGCAGCAGGAACCAAGGTCCTTAAAGGGGTTATGCCATAATTGATGTAAAAATGAGAATCAGGCAACAATATAGTACATGACAATCTCTTTCTACCAAAGCCAGACCCAGCCCTGTACCTCACATGTGTCAAGAGATCTCCACATTCATTACTCCAAATGTTCTGCTAGATTTATTTCTGGCTGGCAGCTCAGGGGGTGTTTCCTTTCAGCTGCAGTTCTCTCGCTGTAACTGCCACAGTTTCTAGAAGAAGATATGGCTGGTAGAAGTTGAAGATTTAAATTGAGCTTGTGCGACCACCTCAGTGAGGTGGGCGAAGAAGTGAGGAAAGGAGCAAACAGAAGGTGGGAGCAGAAAAATACATTTTATTGAATAGCTCAGTGGCTTTACTAAATTTTTTATTACGTTCAGTAACAAAAGTATTCAGATCCAGGTGCTGGTTTGAAAAATGTACAATATTTTTGAAGGCATAACCCCTTTAAAAACCTGGGGCACATTGGCAGTAGACAACCATTGGCCCAGGATATATGCTAGGCATGGCATGGTGGATGAAAAGATTGTCAGGTAGAAGCAGGTCACCAGATTCTTACACAGAGAAGGATTGCATGCAACATTTCTTTGCCCGGTGGTGGCTGTAACCACTCAGCCCATTTTGGGGATGTATAGTAAACCCTATAGTTAAATGTTCTGGGCGAGGGTATACTGCCCAAGTTACATTATAACTTTTGGCGGTCATGCACTGAGTTATGTTTGCATTATAGCTTTCCTACATTGATCCTTCGTTTAAACTCAAAAACGATTAAATTATCCTTTCTTCTAAGGGACAAGTCCCGAGCCGGAAGTTCGAGCATGTGTGCTGAGAAAAGATGCTAACGACACATTTGGATTCCATTTGCGGATGGAGGTAGATCGAGATGGCCATATTATACGTCAAGTTGTTCCCGGAGGACCAGCCTATCTTGCAGGACTAAGAAATGGAGACCAATTGTTGCAGATCAACGGGGAATACGTGCATGAGCAGGAGCACATCAGGGTGAGCAGATGGTTCTGGTTACGATTCAAGATTCAGTTTTGATGTTTTATTATTTGTATGATGTTCTAATAAAATATAATTTTATTCATGCTAAAACTGTTAAAAAGACATACACATAGCTTAAAGGCAATTTTTTTTATTATTACATTGTATTCATTTTGAGCTAAAAATATATTTTTTAATTGGTCTTCATTAAAAAAATATGGCATCTTTTTTCCTGTACAGAGCCGAGAAGCTCTAGAAGCATTCTTAGGATTTTCTGGCTTTTCCATCAGACCAGGAGCAGACGGACTCCTTATCTCTGTTCTCCAACATTATAAACAGTTCATTATAGCTCAGAGTTCTTATCTTACTGATAAGAATGTGGCTGAAATAAGTGTTTATGACCTCTCAGTAGTTTAGAGATAAGGTTTATTAAGTGACAGCACAAAATGAAAGTATCAGTCACATAGCTAGAAAATCAGTTAACTCTTTGTGACAGAACGGCTCAATATTTGTAATAAAGATCAATTAAATTTTTTTTAGCCAAAAATGAGTAACATGCAATCATAAAAATAAATAGCCTCTCAAGGTGTACATAGCCTTTAAAATGGTTGTCCGATGCCATAAAACCATTTTCTCTAGGAGTGCAAATTCAAAATGAAAACTTACCAATATATTTTCATTTTCCAAATATCACTGACTGTCCAATTTCAGTCCCCTAGGCTCCATTCACACGTCCACAAAATGGGTCCGCATCCGTTCCGCAAAATGTGGACCCGTTCATTTCCAATGGGGACGGAAAAGATGCAGACAGCACACTATGTGCTGTCCGCATCCACATTTCTGGATCTCCGCATCCGCACTTCTGTTTCCGCAAAAAAATAGAACATGTCCTATTCTTTTTCGCAATGGCGGACAAGATTAGGCATTTTCTATTATAGTGCCGGTGATGTGCGGTCTGCAAATTACGGAACGCACATTGCCAGTGTCCGTGTTTTGCGGATCCGCAAAACACTTACGGACGTGTGAATGGACCCTAAAATGAAGTGGAACTTGTGAGGTGATTGTGAATGTTTTGGGTTCCTCTCCATCTCCGTGTTGGTGATGTCATGAAGGGGGCTGTCTGTCTGTCCCAGTTCAATAACTAAGCCTGCCCCCCGTCTCCGCCATAGCTGATTTGGAGACAGAGAAGGGAATGGCCCCTTCAATGACAAACTGAGAGTCAGTCGGAGAATTCTCCCTGAAACCCCATCACAGAAGATCCACTTCTAGGACCACAAGGACTGAATTTGGTAAAGTTTAGAAAATGAAAGTATATTATTAAGTTTTTATTTTTTCTTTGCATTCACAGCAAAACATTTTTTTGCGTTGGACATCCCCTATAGTATCATAGTTCTTTGCGGGATATATTGTTCTTTTGGTGCAGATGCCCCTCAGTGTATTCAGCAGTCTGTGTTAGTTCAGGTTGATTTCCTGGTATGTGCCTTTCACATGGACAATCATACAGTCATGTGAAAAAATTAGGACACCCTTTGAAAGCATGTGGTTTTTTGTAACATTTTTAATAAATGGTTATTTCATCTCCGTTTCAACAATACAGAGAGATTAAAGTAATCCAACTAAACAAAGAAAACTGAAGAAAAGTCTTTTCAAGATCTTCTGTAAATGTCATTCTACAAAAATGCCTATTCTAACTGAGGAAAAAGATAGGACACCCTCACATGTATTCCCTCTTAAATTGGCTCAGATCTCACACAGGTATATCACACCAGGTGCACATAATTAGTAGATCGTTACTCTGCATGTTGAATGAGGCTTGCCCTATTTAAACCTCAGACATTTAGTTTGGTGTGCTCCTGACTGTTGAAGTGAGAGTGAGCACCATGGTGAGAGCAAAAGAGCTGTCAGAGGACTTCAGAAAAAGATTGTAGCAGCCTATGAGTCTGGGAAGGGATTTAAAAGATCTCCAAAGATTTTGAAATCAGCCATTCCACTGTCCGGAAGATAGTCTACAAGTGGAGGGCTTTCAAAACAACTGCCAACATGCCCAGGACTGGTCGCCCCAGCAAGTTCACCCCAAGAGCAGACCGCAAGATGCTAAAAGAGGTCTCCAAAACCCTAAAGTGTCATCTCGAGAACTACAGCAGGCTCTGGCTACTGTTGATGTAGAAGTACATGCCTCTACAATCAGAAAGAGACTGTACAAGTTTAACTTGCATGGGAGGTGTGCAAGGAGGAAACCTTGCTTTCCAAGAGAAACATCGAGGCCAGACTGACATTTGCCAGAGATAAAGTTGACAAAGACCAGGACTTCTGGAATAATGTTCTTTGGACAGATGAGTCCAAAATTGAATTATTTGGACACAACAGCAGAGGACATGTTTGGCGTAAACCAAACACAGCATTCCAAGAAAAGAACCTCATACCAACTGTGAAGCATGGAGGTGGAAGTGTCATGGTTTGGGGCTGCTTTGCTGCAGCAGGACCTGGTCAGCTCACCATCATAGAATCCACGATGAATTCTACTGTGTATCAGAAGGTGCTTGAAGAACATGTGAGACCATCAGTTAGAAAAATTAAAGCTGAAGCGGAACTGGACCATGCAACATGACAATGACCCAAAACATACTAGTAAATCAACCAAAGATTGGCTGAAAAAGAAGAAATGGAGAGTCCTGGAATGGCCAAGTCAAAGTCCAGATTTGAATCCCATTGAGATGCTGTGGGTGACTTGAAAAGGGCTGTACGTGCAAGAAACCCCTCAAACATCTCACAGCTGAAAAAGTTCTGCATTGAGGAGTGGGGTAAAATTTCCTCAGACCGATGTCGAAGACTGGTAGATGGCTACAAGAACCGTCTCACTGCAGTTATTTCAGCCAAAGGAGGTAACACTCGCTATTAGGGGCAAGGGTGTCCTATCTTTTTCCTCAGTTAGAATAGGCATTTTTGTAGAATGACATTTACAGAAGATCTTGAAAAGACTTTTCTTCAGTTTTCTTTGTTTAGTCGGATTACTTTAATCTCTCTGTATTGTTGAAACGGAGATGAAATAACCATTTATTAAAAATGTTACAAAAAACCACATGCTTTCAAAGGGTGTCCTAATTTTTTCACATGACTGTATAAATGGTGCCGGAATAAGAAATATTATGCAGGGGCAGCCTTATCTATGTCCGAATGTTCCCAAAGCCCCCATTGGCAGCATACGGTGTCCGACCATAAGATATCCCTGGTTATAACAAGAACTCATGGCTTTGACTAAAACAGCGCCTACAGCATTCATACAGCACTTGCCAATTTATCATTGCTATATTAAAGGGCTTGTCCTACAAAAACCAGCACCTGGATCTGAATACTTTTGTCATTGCATGTAACTAAAAATATAGTATAGCAAATGGGTAATTCGATAATTTTCATCTGTATAGCGCCACCTGCTGTTTGTTTTTTCCCTATTTCTCTGTCCACCTCAGGAACACCAGTGAGGTGGAAACACATGCTCAATTCTATCCTTCAACTGCCACCAGCTGAAGCTGTGACAGTTACAGGGAGGGAGCTACAGCAGAAAGGACACCCCCCTCCCCCCGAGCTGTGATAGGGAGAGAGCTGCAGAAGAATGGGCACACCCCCTGAGCTCTGACAGGGAGAGAACTGCAGCAGAAAAGGTACACCTTCCTGAGCTGTGACAGGGAGAGCTGCAGCAGAAAGGGCACACCTTCCTGAGCTGTGACAGGGAGAGCTGCTGCAGAAAGGGCACACCTTCCTGAGCTGTGACAGGGAGAGCTGCTGCAGAAAGGGCACACCTTCCTGAGCTGCCAGCTTGAAATGAATTGAGCAGAGCAATTGTAGCAAGCACTGGTTTTTGTCGGTCCGAATCCTGGCATGAATTCCCGAAACAGGCAGGTCCAATTATAGTCAAGGGGGCCTGGTTCTACTCCGGTCCTTTCTGGCTATGCCGGATACGATGAACTCCGGCAGGCTGTTCCTCTGCCAAAATAGCTTGCAGGATGATTTTAACGCTAGGTGGAAATTTGGGTGCTGAGCCCGTGGAGGTGGCCAGAGGGATTTTTTCTCATTTTCATCTTGCCACATTCATTGCTGTAGTTTTTCTAGGTACCATTTTACCATATACTTGAGAAAACATTTAATTTACACTCATTGACAAAAAAGACACCAAGAAGGAGTTGTTGGAGTTGAATGAAACTTTCTATATGTGAATGTAATGATGATATATGTGCCATATTTTTCGTTTTATAAGACATACCTGATGATAAGACGCACCCAGTTTGTAGAGGAGGGAAAAAAATATATTTTTCATCACACATCAGAACAGAAACCCCAATATTTATCAGACCTCAGATCAGACCCACATTTTTGGGGTGAAAATGGCAGTGCATCTTATAAAGTGGAAAATATGGAAAGTGATTATTAATGATAACATTAGAGCGAAAGGGTAAGGTTATTGGGGAAAACTGTACAGTTGAAAGGAGGCTCTAGGACATTGTTGGAGCGCCTTTAGCCAGAATACAAGATGAGATACAGCCTTTAGCCAGGATACAAGATGAGATACAGCCTTTAGCCAGGATACAAGATGAGATACAGCCTTTAGCCAGGATACAAGATGAGATACAGCCTTTAGCCAGGATACAAGATGAGATACAGCCTCTAGCCTGGATACAAGATGAGATACGGCCTCTAGCCAGGATACAAGATGAGATACAGCCTTTAGCCAGGATACAAGATAAGATACAGCCTTTAGCCAGGATACAAGATGAGATACAGCCTCTAGCCTGGATACAAGATGAGATACGGCCTCTAGCCAGGATACAAGATGAGATACAGCCTCTAGCTTGGATACAAGATGGGATACGGCCTCTAGCCTGGATACAAGATGAGATACGGCCTCTAGCCTGGATACAAGAGTAGATACGGCCTCTAGCTTGGATACAAGATGAGATACACCTCTAGCCTTGATACAAGATGAGATACACCTTTAGCCTTGATACAAGATGAGATACGGCCTCTAGCCTGGATACAAGATGAGATATGGCTTCTAGCCTAAATACAAGATGAGATACGGCCTCTAGCCTGGATACAAGATGAGATACAGTCTCTAGACTGGATACAAGGTTAGATACGGTCTTTAGCCTGGATACAAGATGAGATACGGCCTCTAGCCTGGATACAAGATGAGATACGGCCTGTAGCCTGAATACAAGATGAAATACGGCCTCTAGCCTGAAAACAAGATGAGATACGGCCTTTAGCCTTGATACAAGATAAGATACAGCCTCTAGCCTGGATACAAGATGAGATACGGCCTCCAGCCTGGAAACAAGATGAGATACGGCTTCTAGCCTGGATATAAGATAAAATAAGGCCTCTAGCCTGGATACAAGATGAGATACGGCCTCTAGCCTGGATACAAGATTTGGCTGGGCATGGAAGCATACAGGTTCCGTATGGTATCCTGTGGCAGAAGAGAATTCCACCTTTTTTACCTTTGATGCTTAATGATCACCTGAAATAATGTGATCACTGTACTGCATGTGTTATTATGGGAATACCAAATAATTAAATATGTAAGGACGTCATTCAAGATGTGTTGGAAAAACATATACACTGTAAGATCCATGGAGCTGCCAGATACCACAGGACACCTTCAGAGGCCTTATGTAGTCCATGCCTTGATGGGTCAGAGATGTTTTGGTAGCATTAGAGGGACCTACATAATATTATGGTTGACTGTGTATAGTATATTATGGCTGACTGTGTATAGTGTATTATGGCTGACTGTGTATAGTGTATTATGGCTGACTGTGTCTAGTGTATTATGGCTGACTGTGTACAGTGTATTATGGCTGACTGTGTATAGTGTATTATGGCTGACTGTGTATAGTATATTATGGCTGACTGTGTGTAGTGTATTATGGCTGACTGTGTGTAGTGTATTATGGCTGACTGTGTATAGTGTATTATGGCTGACTGTGTGTAGTGTATTATGGCTGACTGTGTGTAGTGTATTATGGCTGACTGTGTGTAGTGTATTATGGCTGATTGTGTGTAGTATATTATGGCTGACTGTGTGTAGTGTATTATGGCTGACTGTGTGTAGTGTATTATGGCTGACTGTGTGTAGTGTATTATGGCTGACTGTGTATAGTGTATTATGGATGACTGTGTGTAGTGTATTATGGCTGACTGTGTGTAGTGTATTATGGCTGACTGTGTGTAGTGTATTATGGCTGTGTACAGTGTATTATGGATAACTGTGTATAGTGTATTATGGCTGACTGTGTATAGTATATTATGGCTGACTGTGTATAGTGTATTATGGCTGACTGTGTACAGTGTATTATGGCTGACTGTGTGTAGTGTATTATGGCTGACTGTGTACTGTGTATTATGGATGACTGTGTATAGTGTATTATGGCTGACTGTGTATAGTATATTATGGCTGACTGTGTGTAGTGTATTATGGCTGACTGTGTACAGTGTATTATGGATAACTGTGTATAGTGTATTATGGCTGACTGTGTATAGTATATTATGGCTGACTGTGTATAGTGTATTATGGCTGACTGTGTATAGTGTATTATGGCTGACTGTGTAGTGTATTATGGCTGACTGTGTAGTGTATTATGGCTGACTGTGTGTAGTGTATTATGGCTGACTGTGTGTAGTGTATTATGGCTGACTGTGTATAGTGTATTATGGCTGACTGTGTGTAGTGTATTATGGCTGACTGTGTGTAGTGTATTATGGCTGTGTGTAGTGTATTATGGCTGACTGTGTGTAGTGTATTATGGCTGACTGTGTGTAGTGAATTATGGCTGACTGTGTGTAGTGTATTATGGCTGACTGTGTGTAGTCTATTGTGGCTGACTGTGTATAGTGTATTATGGCTGACTGTGTGTAGTGTATTATGGCTGACTGTGTGTAGTGTATTATGGCTGACTGTGTATAGTGTATTATGGCTGACTGTGTATAGTGTATTATGGCTGACTGTGTATAGTATATTATGGCTGACTGTGTGTAGTGTATTATGGCTGACTGTGTACAGTGTATTATGGCTGACTGTGTGTAGTGTATTATGGCTGACTGTGTATAGTGTATTATGGCTGACTGTGTGTAGTGTATTATGGCTGACTGTGTATAGTGTATTATGGCTGACTGTGTATAGTATATTATGGCTGACTGTGTGTAGTGTATTATGGCTGACTGTGTACAGTGTATTATGGCTGACTGTGTGTAGTGTATTATGGCTGACTGTGTATAGTGTATTATGGCTGACTGTGTGTAGTGTATTATGGGGCTGACTGTGTGTAGTGTATTATGGCTGACTGTGTGTAGTGTATTATGGCTGACTGTGTATAGTGTATTATGGCTGACTGTGTATAGTGTATTATGGCTGACTGTGTATAGTGTATTATGGCTGACTGTGTATAGTGTATTATGGCTGACTGTGTGTAGTGTATCATGGCTGACTGTGTATAGTGTATTATGGCTGACTGTGTACAGTGTATTATGGCTGATTGTGTGTAGTGTATTATGGCTGACTGTGTGTAGTGTATTATGGCTGACTGTGTATAGTGTATTATGGCTGACTGTGTATAGTATATTATGGCTGACTGTGTGTAGTGTATTATGGCTGACTGTGTGTAGTGTATTATGGCTGACTGTGTGTAGTGTATTATGGCTGACTGTGTATAGTGTATTATGGCTGACTGTGTATAGTATATTATGGCTGACTGTGTATAGTGTATTATGGCTGACTGTGTATAGTGTATTATGGCTGACTGTGTATAGTATATTATGGCTGACTGTGTGTAGTGTATTATGGCTGACTGTGTGTAGTGTATCATGGCTGACTGTGTATAGTGTATTATGGCTGACTGTGTGTAGTGTATTATGGCTGACTGTGTGTAGTGTATTATGGCTGACTGTGTGTAGTGTATTATGGCTGACTGTGTGTAGTGTATTATGGCTGATTGTGTGCAGTGTATTATGGCTGACTGTGTGTAGTGTATTATGGCTGACTGTGTATAGTGTATTATGGCTGACTGTGTATAGTGTATTATGGCTGACTGTGTACAGTGTATTATGGCTGACTGTGTGTAGTGTATTATGGCTGACTGTGTATAGTGTATTATGGCTGACTGTGTATAGTGTATTATGGCTGACTGTGTACAGTGTATTATGGCTGACTGTGTGTAGTGTATTATGGCTGACTGTGTATAGTGTATTATGGCTGACTGTGTGTAGTGTATTATGGCTGACTGTGTACAGTGTATTATGGCTGACTGTGTGTAGTGTATTATGGATGACTGTGTACAGTGTATTATGGCTGTGGCTGACTGTGTGTAGTGTATTATGGCTGACTGTGTGTAGTGTATTATGGCTGACTGTGTGTAGTTTATTATGGCTGACTGTGTGTAGTTTATTATGGCTGACTGTGTATAGTGTATTATGGCTGACTGTGTATAGTGTATTATGGCTGACTGTGTGTAGTGTATTATGGCTGACTGTGTGTAGTGTATTTTGGCTGACTGTGTGTAGTGTATTATGGCTGACTGTGTGTAGTGTATTATGGCTGACTGTGTATAGTGTATTATGGCTGACTGTGTATAGTGTATTATGGCTGACTGTGTATAGTGTATTATGGCTGACTGTGTGTAGTGTATTATGGCTGACTGTGTGTAGTGTATTATGGCTGACTGTGTGTAGTGTATTATGGCTGACTGTGTGTAGTATATTATGGCTGACTGTGTGTAGTGTATTATGGCTGACTGTGTGTAGTGTATTATGGCTGACTGTGTATAGTGTATTATGGCTGACTGTGTATAGTGTATTATGGCTGACTGTGTATAGTGTATTATGGCTGACTGTGTGTAGTGTATTATGGCTGACTGTGTGTAATGCATTATGGCTGTGTACAGTGTATTATGGATAACTGTGTATAGTGTATTATGGCTGACTGTGTATAGTATATTATGGCTGACTGTGTATAGTGTATTATGGCTGACTGTGTACAGTGTATTATGGCTGACTGTGTGTAGTGTATTATGGCTGACTGTGTACTGTGTATTATGGATGACTGTGTATAGTGTATTATGGCTGACTGTGTATAGTATATTATGGCTGACTGTGTATAGTGTATTATGGCTGACTGTGTATAGTATATTATGGCTGACTGTGTATAGTGTATTATGGCTGACTGTGTATAGTGTATTATGGCTGACTGTGTATAGTGTATTATGGCTGACTGTGTGTAGTGTATTATGGCTGACTGTGTGTAGTGCATTATGGCTGTGTACAGTGTATTATGGATAACTGTGTATAGTGTATTATGGCTGACTGTGTATAGTATATTATGGCTGACTGTGTATAGTGTATTATGGCTGACTGTGTACAGTGTATTATGGCTGACTGTGTGTAGTGTATTATGGCTGACTGTGTACTGTGTATTATGGATGACTGTGTATAGTGTATTATGGCTGACTGTGTATAGTATATTATGGCTGACTGTGTATAGTGTATTATGGCTGACTGTGTATAGTATATTATGGCTGACTGTGTATAGTGTATTATGGCTGACTGTGTATAGTGTATTATGGCTGACTGTGTATAGTATATTATGGCTGACTGTGTGTAGTGTATTATGGCTGACTGTGTGTAGTGTATCATGGCTGACTGTGTATAGTGTATTATGGCTGACTGTGTGTAGTGTATTATGGCTGACTGTGTGTAGTGGATTATGGCTGACTGTGTGTAGTGTATTATGGCTGACTGTGTGTAGTGTATTATGGCTGATTGTGTGTAGTGTATTATGGCTGACTGTGTGTAGTGTATTATGGCTGACTGTGTATAGTGTATTATGGCTGACTGTGTACAGTGTATTATGGCTGACTGTGTACAGTGTATTATGGCTGACTGTGTGTAGTGTATTATGGCTGACTGTGTATAGTGTATTATGGCTGACTGTGTACAGTGTATTATGGCTGACTGTGTACAGTGTATTATGGCTGACTGTGTGTAGTGTATTATGGCTGACTGTGTATAGTGTATTATGGCTGACTGTGTGTAGTGTATTATGGCTGACTGTGTACAGTGTATTATGGCTGACTGTGTGTAGTGTATTATGGATGACTGTGTACAGTGTATTATGGCTGACTGTGTGTAGTGTATTATGGCTGACTGTGTACAGTGTATTATGGCTGACTGTGTGTAGTGTATTATGGCTGACTGTGTATAGTGTATTATAGCTGACTGTGTACAGTGTATTATGGCTGACTGTGTACAGTGTATTATGGCTGACTGTGTGTAGTGTATTATGGCTGACTGTGTACAGTGTATTATGGCTGACTGTGTACAGTGTATTATGGCTGACTGTGTGTAGTTTATTATGGCTGACTGTGTGTAGTTTATTATGGCTGACTGTGTATAGTGTATTATGGCTGACTGTGTGTAGTGTATTATGGCTGATTGTGTGTAGTGTATTATGGCTGACTGTGTATAGTGTATTATGGCTGACTGTGTGTAGTGTATTATGGCTGACTGTGTGTAGTTTATTATGGCTGACTGTGTGTAGTTTATTATGGCTGACTGTGTATAGTGTATTATGGCTGACTGTGTATAGTGTATTATGGCTGACTGTGTGTAGTGTATTATGGCTGACTGTGTGTAGTGTATTTTGGCTGACTGTGTGTAGTGTATTATGGCTGACTGTGTGTAGTGTATTATGGCTGACTGTGTATAGTGTATTATGGCTGACTGTGTATAGAGTATTATGGCTGACTGTGTGTAGTGTATTATGGCTGACTGTGTATAGTGTATTATGGCTGACTGTGTGTAGTGTATTATGGCTGACTGTGTGTAGTTTATTATGGCTGACTGTGTATAGTGTATTATGGCTGACTGTGTACAGTGTATTATGGCTGACTGTGTGTAGTGTATTATGGCTGATTGTGTGTAGTGTATTATGGCTGACTGTGTATAGTGTATTATGGCTGACTGTGTGTAGTGTATTATGGCTGACTGTGTGTAGTTTATTATGGCTGACTGTGTGTAGTTTATTATGGCTGACTGTTGTGGTAAGGTGCAAGGTACTGTGGTCGACGGCAGGTACGTGTCACCGAGGTTCCTGGCCTCGGTGAGGTAAGAGCCGGATTTTTTATGTGTCAGCAGCAGCTAGTGCTGCTTGACATTTATAGTTAGTTTGGCTGCAAAGCCAATCCGGGCCGGCTCTTACTGGGAGCAGCTAAAGAGTAGGGTGGGTGGCTGCTCCCCACGGTCCAGTCCATGTTTTGGGCTGGATATAAAACGCAGCCAGCAGCTGTGTCTGGGGAGTGTGATTATCCTGGAGCTGCTGGCAGGGCTGGGAGTTCTCTGTCCAGGAGGAAAGAGCTCAGCAAGGAGGTATTGTGTTCCTGGCTACCTGAAGCTGGATTCTCCTGCGGCTGGGCCGACAGCGTGGTGCGAACCTGCACCTACACCTCCCAGGTGACTGAACCTGTGTTGGACTGTTTTGTTTGGCTACGTTTATTTCCGTTGTGTGTGAACTGTCACCAAGAGACTGTTTTTCATTTTGTGTGCAAGTGTGAATAAAACACTGTTTGTTGCACAATCTGGACTCCTGGTTTTGCCTCTAAACTGCACCCGCACCGCTGTCTACCAGAGCGACTCCCCACATTTGGTGTCGGATGCGGGCATGCGCAGTGAGGCTGGCGTGACCGCCGAAGTTTGTTTGTTTTGCTGGGCACAAGTGCATGGCATATATTAAGCCAGCAAAGCTACAAGTAGGAATTACTGGCAACATGGAGGCGGCTGTGAAAGCTCTCATAGAGGCTAACGTGCAGCAGCGGGAGACCAACCAGCTACTGTTACAGCACGTAATGGCGTTACAAGCTGCAGGAGCGTCCCACCACGACCATGATGCCCGGAAGCGGTCCGTGCGGCGATCCCAAAGATGACCCCCTCGGACGACGTTGAGACATATCTGGCGGTCTTTGAGAAGGTAGCCGTGAGGGAAAAGTTACCCCGTGACCAGTGGGCCGAGGTGGTCGCTCCGTTCCTGGCATCCGGGCCCCAGCAAGTTTTTTGACTTGGCAGATGCCCAGGCTGCTGATTACCCCACGGTGAAGGGGAGATCCTGGCCAGATTGGGGGTAAACGTGTTGGTCCGGGCTCAGCGGGTCCACCAGTGGGACTATAAAGCGGCTGAACCCGCCAGGCCGCAGTACTATGAGTTGCTGCATCGGTTGCAAAAGTGGCTGCAGCCTGATGTTCTAAGTCCGACTGCTATGCTGGACCGTCTGCTGGCCGACATGTTCTGGAGGGCCCTGCCTTACCCCCTTCAGCACTGGATTGGCCAGGTATCCCCCACTAATGCCCTGGAGATGGTCGACCTGGTGGAGCGTTACGAGGCCACCAGAAACCTGCAGGGGAGTCTTGCTGGGAAGGGGTCAGTCAAACCCGGAGGCCTCCGCCCCAGTTCCGACGTTCGGCGACAGAGAGGCCTGCCCGGAATGTACCCCCTGCGGATCCGCCTCCCGGGGTATGCTGGAGGTGTCAGGAGCCAGGCCACATCAGGGCCGACTGTCCGCATCGGGATGAGCCGATGGATGTGAACTATGGGGGCGCCACTCCCTGTATGCACGGAAGCTGTGCGCAACTGGCACCCGTGAGGGGCAGGACAATAACCACCTGTGTCAGGTAGAGGTGGGAGAGTCTCTGGCGGTGGCCCTGCTGGACTCCGGGAGTCTAGTCTCCCTGGTAAGAGCTGCCCTAGTACGGCCTGCGGAGTATACCGGCCGTAAAATCGGGGTCCTGTGCATCCACGGAGACCTAAAGATTACCCCACTGCACTAGTGACTTTGTCCACAGCGGCTGGTAAGTGGACCCACGAGGTGGCTGTCGCTGCTAAACTCCCACATGAACTGATACTTGGGAGGGACTTCCCAGGTTTCCCGGCACTGTGGCCGGCGATAAAACTGTCTGATGGACCCGAGACAGGGGTAACCCTAGGAGAGTGGCCTGGTACCACTGGAAGGCCAGAACCCTGGGAGCCCGAGTCTGAAGGGCCAGCAGTAGGGGTGACCACTGCTCCAGCGGTAGAGGGAGACAACCCCACTAAGTGTAATGGTGGGAGACACGGAGGACTTGCCACCGGGACCTGAGTTGGCAGACCTCAATGTCTCAGGGGAAAATTTTGGGACCGCACAACACGGGACCAAACCCTAACCAGGGCCTGGGAAAGTGTTGTAATGATTGATGGTAAACCCCAGAAACCTGGGGCTGAATTAATGTTTCCACGATTTATTGTCCTTCAGGATATGTTGTATCGGGTGAACCAAGTCCGAGGTGAGCCAGTTGAACAGTTGGTGGTGCCCACCGCATATCGCAAGCTTGTTATGGAGCTTGCCCACCAACATGTTCTTGGGGGACACATGGGGTGGCAGAAAACGCAGGACCGCATACTACAGCGATTTTACTGGCCCGGTTTCTTTAAGGAAGTAGAGGAATTCTGTAAGTCCTGTCCGACCTGTCAGGTAAATAGCCCCCAGCCGCATTACCGAAGTCCCCTGGTCCCTCTCCCAATAATTGAGGTCCCATTCGAGCGCATTGCCATGGATCTGGTCGGACCCGTACCGAAGTCTGCTAGGGGTCACCAACATATCCTGGTGATTCTCGACTATGCCACTCGGTATCCGGAGGCGGTGCCTCTGCGACATACCTCAGCTAAGCTCATTGCCAAAGAGTTAATGGAGATGTTTTCCCGTGTGGGCCTGCCAAAAGAGGTTCTGACAGACCAAGGGACCCCTTTTATGTCCAAAGTAATGAGGGAACTGTGTAAATTGTTGCGTATAAAGCAGTTACGGACGTCCGTTTACCATCCGCAAACAGACGGTCTTGTGGAGAGGTTTAACCAAACTCTAAAAAATATGTTAAAGAGGGTGGTGTCTAGAGATGGGAAGGACTGGGATCTGCTTCTGCCCTATCTCATGTTCGCAGTGCGAGAGGTGCCCCAGGCCTCTACTGGGTTCTCGCCCTTCGAACTGCTTTATGGCAGACACCCTCGGGGCCTGTTGGATATCGCCAAGGAAGCATGGGAACAACAGCCTGTCCCCCACAAAAGTGTCATTGAGTATGTCACCCAGATGCAGGAACGGATAGAAAGGGTGTTGCCGCTGGTCCGGGAGCATATGGAGGCAGCGCAACAAGCCCAGAGTAGGGTGTATAATCGTCAGGCTCGAGTGCAGGGCTTCCATCCGGGAGATCGGGTTTTGGTTCTGGTACCCACCCTTGACAGCAAGTTCCTAGCTAGGTGGCAGGGCCCCTATGAGGTGATCGAGAAGGTAGGGAAGTAAATTACAAAGTACACCAGCCAGGGCGGCGCAAGCCGGAGCAGGTGTACCACGTGAATTTACTTAAGCCGTGGAAAGATAGGGACACAGCCGACGACCACAGCCCCCGGCCAGGGCTTCTAGGTGAAAAGGGTCCAGCCCCACAGTTCGAGGCCTGTGAAGCAGTAACCACGGTAAAAATTGCAGACAGCCTGTCTTCCAAACAAGTTCAGGAAGTCAGGGAGTTCATCAGTCGGAACACGGATGTGTTCTCGGACCTCCCTGGCCGCACGTCTCTCATCCGACATGACATCGTCACTGAGCCTCAGGCCAAGATCCGGTTAAAACCATACCGGGTACCCGAGGCTCGGCGACGGGCCATCGCGGAGGAAGTACAGTTAATGTTGAAGCTCGATGTCATTGAGGAGTCGAAAAGTGAGTGGGCCAGTCCCATAGTCCTGATACCCAAGCCGGATGGGACGTTGCGGTTCTGCAACGATTTTCGCAAATTAAATGAAGTGTCCAAGTTTGTAGCGTATCCCATGCCCCGAGTAGGCGAGCTGGTTGAAAGTTTAGGACAAGCCCGTTATTTTTCTGTGCTGGACCTCACTAAAGGGTACTGGCAGGTACCCTTAACGAGTCGGCTAAGGAAAAACCGCATTTGTTACCCGCAGGGCCTGTATCACTACAAGGTGTTACCCTTTGGCCTGCATGGCGCCCCGCCACTTTCAAAGGTTAATGGACATAGTGCTGCGACCACATCGTCGGTGCGCCTCGGCCTACTTAGATGATGTAGTCATCCACAGCACCGACTGGGAAAGCCATTTACCCAAGGTGCAGGCGGTAGTGGATGCCCTGAGGAAAGCCGGACTGACCGCTAACCCAAAGAAGTGCTCCATAGGGTTAGAGGAGACAAAATATCTGGGATATATAATTGGGCGGGGAGTCATCAAACCTCAGGTAACTAAGGTAGAGGCCATTCGTAACTGGCCCGACCGGTCACCACCAGGCAGGTAAAGTCGTTCCTGGGGATTGTAGGTTACTACATGAGGTTTGTGCCCCACTTTGCCACAATAGCAGCGCCATTGACAGACCTGTTGAAGGGGCGAAAGTCTGGGAGGGTTAGCTGGAGTGAGAAGGCGGAGGAGGCTTTCTCCGCGTTGAAGTCGGCCCTGTGTGGGTCCCGGTTTTGGTGACACCCGACTTCAACAGGGAGTTCGTCGTACAGACCGACGCCTCGGAGGTAGGCCTCGGTGCTGTACTGTCTCAGGAGGTCAACGGGGAAGAACATCCCGTTGTCTTCCTGAGCCGTAAGCTCAGTCCCGCCGAGACCAGGTATAGCATAGTGGAGAGGGAGTGCCTGGCTATCAAGTGGGCACTTGAATCTCTCCGCTACTACCTGTTAGGGAGGAGGTTCCGTCTGGTGACCGACCATTCCCCTCTCAAGTGGATGAGCCAGGCCAAGGAGAGGAATGCTCGGGTCACCAGGTGGTTCCTATCCCTACAGAACTTCAAGTTCTCCGTGGAACACAGGGCAGGCCGCTTGCAGGGTAACGCAGATGCCCTGTCCCGCGTCCACTGCCTCACATGTGTTCACCCCCTCAGGGTTGAACAAAGGGAGGTATGTGGTAAGGTGCAAGGTACTGTGGTCGACGGCAGGTACGTGTCACCGAGGTTCCTGGCCTCGGTGAGGTAAAGCCGGATTTTTATGTGTCAGCAGCAGCTAGTGCTGCTTGACATTTATAGTTAGTTTGGCTGCAAAGCCAATCCGGGCCGGCTCTTACTGGGAGCAGCTAAAGAGTAGGGTGGGTGGCTGCTCCCCACGGTCCAGTCCATGTTTTGGGCTGGATATAAAGCGCAGCCAGCAGCTGTGTCTGAGGAGTGTGATTATCCTGGAGCTGCTGGCAGGGCTGGGAGTTCTCTGTCCAGGAGGAAAGAGCTCAGCAAGGAGGTATTTTGTTCCTGGCTACCTGAAGCTGGATTCTCCTGCGGCTGGGCCGACAGCGTGGTGCGAACCTGCACCTACACCTCCCAGGTGACTGAACCTGTGTTGGACTGTTTTGTTTGGCTACGTTTATTTCCGTTGTGTGTGAACTGTCACCAAGAGACTGTTTTTCATTTTGTGTGCAAGTGTGAATAAAACACTGTTTGTTGCACAATCTGGACTCCTGGTTTTGCCTCTAAACTGCACCCGCACCGCTGTCTACCAGAGCGACTCCCCACACTGTGTATAGTGTATTATGGCTGACTGTGTATAGTGTATTATGGCTGACTGTGTGTAGTGTATTATTGCTAACTGTGTATAGTGTATTATGGCTGACTGTGTGTAGTGTATTATGGCTGACTGTGTACAGTGTATTATGGCTGACTGTGTGTAGTGTATTATGGCTGACTGTGTGTAGTGTATTATGGCTGACTGTGTGTAGTGTATTATGGCTGACTGTGTACAGTGTATTATGGCTGACTGTGTGTAGTGTATTATGGCTGACTGTGTATAGTGTATTATGGCTGACTGTGTATAGTGTATTATGGCTGACTGTGTGTAGTGTATTATGGCTGACTGTGTGTAGTGTATTATGGCTGACTGTGTACAGTGTATTATGGCTGACTGTGTGTAGTGTATTATGGCTGACTGTGTGTAGTGTATTATGGCTGACTGTGTGTAGTGTATTATGGCTGACTGTGTACAGTGTATTATGGCTGACTGTGTGTAGTGTATTATGGCTGACTGTGTGTAGTGTATTATGGCTGACTGTGTGTAGTGTATTATGGCTGACTGTGTGTAGTGTATTATGGCTGACTGTGTGTAGTGTATTATGGCTGACTGTGTGTAGTGTATTATGGCTGACTGTGTACAGTGTATTATGGCTGACTGTGTGTAGTGTATTATGGCTGACTGTGTATAGTGTATTATGGCTGACTGTGTGTAGTGTATTATGGCTGACTGTGTGTAGTGTATTATGGCTGACTGTGTATAGTGTATTATGGCTGACTGTGTGTAGTGTATTATGGCTGACTGTGTGTAGTGTATTATGGCTGACTGTGTGTAGTGTATTTTGGCTGACTGTGTATAGTGTAGTACTAGTAACAACTACATCTGAATAGAAAATTTGCTTAGTTATGCAGAATTGTGCAAATACATATTCCTTATGTCTGCCTCTCATTAAGTCACATACAGTAAGTAGACAGCTTTGCCATTGTAGAGTCTGAGAAAGGACAGAGATGATTAATATGTACTGAATGTGTTTAATAGAAGAAAAGCTCTGTCTATATGCCGCTTTACAGGATTTATACCAATAATGAAAAGCTCCATCATAAGAACGCTACCTGCACCACTCTGTCCTGTAAAATGCAGGTTTGTCATGCAGATTAAGCCTGAACATAGATATCATTTTCTTTTAGTCCTATTTTGTCTCTGGGAGCAACTTGTTGGTCACACTTTGATGTAAAGCAGATGTATTTGTTATCCTTACTAACAAGAACTAGTTGATTAATATTTTATATGGGCCTTGTATTTTTAATGAGAAGATCCACAAAAATGGGAAGTCGTAAACACACAGCCTTATGGTCAAACTACTGAGACATGATGACAATGGCGCGAAACACAGCACAGCAGAGAAATAGACATGCACTATTTGAAAAGTAACATAGTAGAACACAGCCTATAAATATGGAAATACTATTCTGACATGACATAAGTATTCACACACACTATCAGGCCATCATACTCTAGAATGCAAGAAAACATGACATTATAAATTTACTGAAACACAGTCAGGAAATCTGGACGCTATTGTGACTTTCTCCCATGGGGCTACAGCTTAGGGTACTTTCACACTTGCGTTGGTGCGGATCCGTCTGTTTATTTGCACAGACGGATCCGCACCTATAATGCAAACGTTTGTATCCGTTTAGAACGGATCAGTTTGCATTAGTTTTAAAGAAAAATGACAAAGTCCAAAACGGATCCGTTTTCAAATGCACCATATTGTGTCATTGAAAACGGATCCGTCCCCATTGACTTACATTGTAATTCAAAATGGATCCGTTAGGCTCCGCCTTTTCAGACGGACACCAAAATGCTGCATGCTGCGTTTTGGTGTCCGCCTCCAAAACTGAATAGAAGCGGAACGGAGCCGAACTGATGCATTCTGAACGGATCCTTATCCATTCAGAATGCATTGGGGCTGAACTGATCCATTTTGGACCGTTTGTGAGAGCCCTGAAACGGATCTCACAAACGGAATCCAAAACGCTAGTGTGAAAGTATCCTTATAAATACATACATTATAATGAAATCAGCTACAGAATCACAAAAGTTCACAAGAGAAACACACGATTGTGACTACACATGAATAGAGTAAACCTTCTAAATACTCTTATTATAAAAAAAAAAGTCATAATACAATCTGGCATATAAACACACACAATAGTTTGATATAAGCACAATAGAACACAGCCTATACAAGTACTTTTGTGGCATCATTACCATATTTCAGAGCCTATAGAGACATCATCATGTCAGAATACGGTCTAAAAAAATATGTACACACATATATAGGCTAAGTTCACATGTCGAGGCACCCTGGCAAACAGAGAGCAAGTGGCTACTTTCACATCTGCGTTTTTGCTGTACGGTTTTGAGATCAGGCATGGCATCTGTTCAGAATTTCCAGTTTCGTTTCCGAAAAAAACAGATCCGGCACCATTGATCTACATGTTTTTAGAGCCGGATGTGGCTTATTCGGTTTCCCATGCCGCACACAAAAAACGCTGCTTGCAGTGATTTAGTGTCCGTTATGGATCAAATGTATTCTGGTGCTCTCTTTTCCGGTTTGTTCAGTTTTGTCCGCATTGACAGTGAATGGGGGCGAAACGGAAGCGTCGTGCTGCGGTTTTGAGAGAATTTGCCGGCCCGGGTCTTAAAACCGGAAAGCACAACGCAGATGTAAAAGTAGCCTAACAGATACAGCTGCAGTCCATGCTGCTATACATATACAAATCATCACAGGTTTAACAGTCAACATAGGCTGGGCTCCCATCTTCTCAGTCCATTCAGGTGAATGGGACAGAGCTCAATTACCAGGTACTAATGCTAGACCATCAGTATTACAACCGAAGTGCTGTCAATACAATACCGTATTGTAACGGAACCCAGCCTACAAATAAACGCAAACACTGTGACATCACCACAATAAAGTGGAACCAGACACTAAACAAATAGCATAGCGAAAATGTTACCACAGCCTATAAAAAAAAACCTGTGTATGGAAAGCTAGGCATAAAACGGGTGAAACCTCAATGAAACACAGCCTTAAAAACAACAACAAAAATTAGCGTGATAAAGATGGCCCACACATGAACACACATGGCGGTATGACATCAACACCATACACACATATGCACTAAAACATGGGACTTTGCACTGATCTTACCATTTTTGAAACGTTGCAAGAAATGTGGGTGAGGGAGGGGTGTGGCCAGCAACAGTCTGACAAAATGTATAAAAAGTTATAAAAGACAAACATGCACAACAAGCATCGCAAATTAAAATTTTCCAGCTTTAAAGAGCACCTGTCAACAGGATCAACCCTATCAAAGCAAGCATACTAGGAGGCTTTGTTCTGCTGAGTAAAACGATATCTGTCTGCCTGTATTCTTGATACATATGTGGGCTTCAGTGCCCTGAGGGGCGGGGCCTAGAATCTCAGCTCCTCAGTGCTGGCCACGCCCCTCAGTGTACAGAAGCCCTCACTGGCATATAGAACAAAAGTTATTTTTTCTCGGGAATCCTGAAACCGATTTTAACCAGACAGGGATCATTTTAATCAGCAGCATCAACCCTACCAGGCAGTATGCTGGTTTAATACAGTTTAACCTGCTGAGACGTGCCCTTTAAGACAGCCCAAGATGTGCCAAATTTCATAAGTGATGTACTCCCCTTAATAAATTTTGTGCGTTTTGTTCCGTCGAGCTTTTATGAACGGCATTCTTAATAATTTTGCCCCGTAATGTTTTAAACTTAAACAGCTGTCCAACTTGAGCAGCTATTGAGTCCCATTTGTATTGCTGTTTGTAGCACGATCCATTAAAGTTGTCTGTCTTACACTTTATTTTTTATATCATCAGGTGGTTCAGAAGGTAAAAGCCAGCGGTTCCCGCTTGTCACTAACCGTTCTTGATGAAGGCGGCTATGAGAAATTACGTGCTGATAAAACGTCACCAATATCCGTCCTGACTAATTACATCCTGGAGTCATGCCCCAGGCCAAAACTCTGCCTCGTCCGGAACGAGGGAAAAGGCTTTGGGTTCACCGCCAGCGCCACGGGTGGTAAGCTATCACATTCCTATGTAAAATCATCTTATTCTTCACCCTGGCTAGGAAATAAATACACATTTACTTTAATATTAGTCAGTTAAACGTATTCATTAACCCAAGCTACCAGATAAATTCATTAGTAAACCGGACACAAATGGGTAGATTTAGTAATAGGGTCGGACTTTAAACTATTATTGGACAAATGTACTATTCTGAATTATGGTCCTGGACCTGGACCTAAATTTGGAGCATCATAAATCCTGCACTAGATTAATTCAAGAATTCTGTCCGTGCTCCAAAAATTCAGTCCATGCGCCAAAAAACTGTCTAGACTTAGTTTATGCCACCTATAAGTTGGCGTAGTTTTACTCCAAAAATGTGGCAAAATATCCGAAGAAAAAAAATTTAATGTCTCTCCCGAGATTCAAACCTGGGAATCCTACATGCAAAATCAATTACTTAACCACCAAGCTACAGCATTGCCACATGGTTATGTTTGTTGTTCCCAAACATCAGCTGACACATAATACTGGTGTCTTTATAATCATATACGGTGCTTGTTAATAAAGCATTAACATGTAGATTAGCTATAGTACATAGTGTATATGATATTGCTAGCACACAGCTCTTGGCTCTGCCCTCAACCCGATGTCTAGCCCTGTCAATCAGTGGGAGGGGGGAGTGTGCAGAGCACAGGGGGTGTTACATATCAGTGCTCAGACTATTCTGCCCCACCTCTTGGTGCTACAAGTCTTCATTTGCATATGAATAAAAAGGCAGATATCTCTGCAGCTGTTTAGCGTACAGACAAAAGAAAGATATAGTTTAAATCAGAATGATGAGCCTTACCAGGCCTGGTTTGATAGGGTTGATCCTAGGGACAGAGCCGCTTTAAAGTGGTTTTCGGGGAGTAAAAATGAATACCCTTTACTTAGGATAGCCCAAAATATTAAATAAGAGCAGCACAATACCCTTTTTATAATTCTGGAAGCAACAGTCCGTCTCACCGTTTGATCTGAATCCGGTAAACATCCAAATAACAGCTATGTCGTCAGCATCTGCAAAAGGGTGTCTTTTTGCGTCAAAACAGCATGTCAAAAAACCGACGTTTCGACTACATCATTGCCTTTTCCAAGCATATCATATAGTGACAACATTGGGGGTCATTTATTGAGACAGGCGTTTAAGACGCCGGTTTTAACCCCTACGCTGGCGGAGGATCCACTGGAGTTATGTAGAGCCGCCAGCTTCTCCATAACTTCAGCCGATCTTCCGCCAATTCTAAATTTAACACAGCTTCCTTGCTGTCTTACATTTAGACCATTTTCTACACCTAAACCAGGCGTAGAAAATGATGAATGAGACAGACCTGCCGGCCTCCCCCTTCCCCGCTCACGCTGCGCCCACTTTTTTGGACCTGGCATGAGCGGGGAAAAGTCGCAGATTGCGCCGCAAAGGATCTTTGCAGCGCAATCTGCTACAGAAATATGCCTAATATTGGCGTATATCGGGTTAGCAAATGACCCCCACTGTCTTTATATATATATATATACAAGGGCAGTACTTCAATTCTCAATACACCAATCGCCATGCTGCGCCTAATCTACTATACAAGTCACTTGTGTGTTCCCCGGTGTGGAGACTATAAATGGTGATTATAGAAGGTCAATCATACTATAGAGCTATGGATTGGAGAACGCACAAGTGATTTGTATAGTGAATTAGGAGCAATATGGTGATCGGTGTATTGATAATTGAAGTACTGCCCTTTGTACATATAAAGACAATGGGGGTTATTTACTAAAGTGACTGCGCCACTTTTTTGTCGTATTCTCTCCTTGATACCCTTGTTGTTTTTATGTGCGCACAATTTATTAACATTGTTGTGCCTGTTTTGTTGTGTTTTACGACGCCTGCGCCATTTTCTGATTTGTGCGCCTATTTGGCCATTCTTTTTTTGGCTTACAAAGTGGCTTAAAACTAAGACACTCTGGGGGTGGTGTATTTTTTGTCCACAAGTATATGATTTTGTGGTGCAATTGAGATTTTTTGGTGCACTTTTTCAGATGTGTTCTACAATGTAAAAGTTAACCTTTTCCAAACAGCTTTTTCTCTAATAAACTTAAAGTTTTACTGTCATTTTATTTTATTTTTTTGCTATTGTGTAGGGAAAGGCATAGGGAACATTTTTCCAATATATTTTATTTAGGCAAAACCTTTATTTATATGAGAAAACTTGGGCTGAAATGTCCTTTAGCAGCGATCTTTTTCAGAGCCGCTGCTAAGGGACATCAGTCCTCCTAACAGGGCAGTCATAGGGAGCTGGCGGCGTCTGTCCTCACTTCCCCCCTCATATAGTAGCGGGGCCATATAGTTATTATAGATGAAATATATATTAATGTAGAAATGTCTTTCCTCTCTTCCTGTCGCAAATATAAAGCGCAAAATGCTTTATATACAAAAAAACAAAAGAAAGGATCAAAGGAAAAATATCAAAGTTATTGATCCTACTGAGGAGAGGGCGACATAATTACCTCTCAGCTCGTTGGCGAGAATCTTAATTATTTTGTGCAACTAGTAAAGAAAACAAGGTACCATAGTCTATGCAAAAATATATGTGAGTTTATTATACATAAGTGCTAAATACTAAATCGATAATACAACCTGTACAAGGATAGACAATTAAATGTAATACCAATCTGTACCACCAGATGGTGCTGGCACATCACAGAAAAGACAACACCAATACTTTCCAATGACCAATCAACACCAAATACAATTTTCTTTTAATTAATAATAAATATCGCCAATCAATACAATAATAGGCAACAATCCAAATTAAAGAAAAGTAGGGGTGTCAACCCCTTCCTATTACTTTTAACCAATTGAGGTATATGGCGGCACTATAAATTTACAAGCTCGGTATAAATTAGGGGAGGTAAACACTCCCCGAGGACTGGGTCAGTGTCTGGCCCTGTTAACAATATGCATCGTTGTTAAAAGGATGACCAACACTGACCAGGTGTCTTACACAACGGATCCACACAAATGGGGATCTTTGACTATATACCGGGCTAAGTAACTTATCAATACCGCAAGCAATAAACAAGATATACGTTACCAAGGGTCAAAAGGTGAGTAGGGCTCCGGAGGCACGGTCAGCTCTCCAGAGGGTTCCCCGTGATCCAGGATAAAATCCAAAGCTTTGCTTCACCTGGCCACATGTCTGTTTTAGTCCTTTGTTTGTAGTACTTTTTTTCTTTCTCTTGCGGAATTCCCTCTCTCATCCCGTCTATGATTAATATTCACAGACTTATCAAAAGAATACACCCCTTTAGATAATGGTCTTCCAACCAAACCAAAGGGTGTGCACATGGTAATGGTACTGTGAGATCATACATTACCCAAAATGCTTTGTGGTGAACGGTGTAATGTTACCTGCCGATACCTAGGTGGCAATGTTGTGTAACCTATAAATGTGAAACTTTTAAGAGTTAAATTTATATAATGTGACTTCATGTTAAGTGGTAAACATCCACCACCTGGGACATACATCAAAAAGGGAGGCATACCCCGTGACACTTGAAGCAATTAAAACCTAGATTCCCAGAAACTAGTATGACTGTTCTCACGTCATAAATATAAAACATAGACAACAAATGTGTGGGTTTTTGACATTCGCTATCCCCGCTGATCAGCTGTTTGAAGAGGCCGCTGTGCTTGGGTGAGTGCTGGAGCCTCTTCCTAAACCAGTGATGTCACATTCATTGGTCACATGACCTATGTGCCGCACCTGCCTGGGCTGCAATACCAAGCACAGCCACTATACAATGTACGGCGCTATGCTTGGTACAGCGACAAGCGCAGTGGCCCATTTAAACGTGGGTGCTGGGAGTTGGACCCCCACCGCTCTGATAATGATCACCTATCCTGAGGATAGGTCATCAGGAAAATACCCTTAGATGGAATTTTTGAAGCTAAGACCTGCAGTGGATTAAAAATAGAGAAGTGGTTCCTGTCGTTTATACTTTCTCCCCTTTTATGATCCACTCCTGAATTTGGCTTCAAAAACTGCATCCAAAAACCTGACCATGTGGCCGCGTTCCTATTCGCAGAGCAGCTGATACAATGTGACGAGTCTTCTGTGTCGTAACATTCTGCTGTGTGTCAGGTGTCCGCGGCACGTTTCAGCTCACGGTTGACGATGGAGGAGCTGCACACAAAGCTGGTGTTCCTCAAGGAGCTCGACTTCTTGATGTTAATGGAGAAAGTACTGTGAGCTTCACAATGAGCCAGCTGTCTAAAAAGGTAACACATACTAGCATTTATGTTAAATTCTACAGATACAAAACAATAAAAAGTGTTCTAAGAAGCCTAGTCTACATAAGCTGTGGATATTATTTACTTAAAGGCGTATTCCCATCTGGATATTGATGGCATATTGATATGACATGTCATAATTGTCCGATATGTGCTGCTCCCACCTCTGGGTGCCGCTCCTATGTCAATAACGGGGCCACGTCGTGAAAGAAGAGTATGCAGCACATGGGTGGCATCATTTCTATTCACTGAGATTAGACTTCTGGAAATAGCAGCGCAAACAGTTCGCTATTGTCTGAAGTTCCTTAGGAATGAATGAAGGTGTGCGTGTGCGACCACCCGTCCATTTGCCACTATGGACTGAGCGCGTGCTCTGCTATTTTCAGTAGTCCCATAGTGGTGAATGGAGGGTGGCTGCGCATGCGCTCCTCGCTTTCCATTCATGGCAAGGCTCTGTTCTTGATTTAGCAGTGGGACCTGCACATATTGGATATTTATGACATATCCTATCAATATGCCATACATTTCCAGATAGGAATACCCCTTTAAGGTGCAAAGTTAGCTGAACTGAGCAGCGGACTATCTTGTGTGTATGGAGGTGTGCTGATTGAGGGAAGAAATGATTGGTCATGTTAAATTTAAACATGTTTGATCCTTTGATCTCAAGCGAGGTACGCCACCACCATCAGGTGATTCCTGCTGCTGATTCTGAGGGCAGCACATAAAACATCCAAAGTCGATTCGCATAAAACTTAGTTTTAATACTGTACGGAGCGAGCGCTCCGTACAGTATTATAATATGTTGGCTCAGATGAGTGGTACCTTGACACCGAACCCGAGTTGGAGAAATCTTTTTTTAGAGTATAAATCAATTTCTTCAGTTATTATGCAAAGTCTCGCAAAGTAATAACTTCGGCTCATCGGAGCCAATACATTCTAATACTGTACGGAACGCTTGCTCCGTACAGTATTGAAACTAAGTTTTATGCGAGTCAACTTTGGATGTTTCATCCGAACTCGATTCGCTCATCCCTAGTGATTTCCTCACAGGACTCCTCTAGACAGGGAGAGTCCTGATCACCCCATCCACACAGGATGATTGGCATCCTTCTCTGTACACACTGATGTAGGGAAAGCTGTTCATTTTTACTTAGATATCCTGCTCCAATCCTATAGATGTACTGTATGTATCACTGAGCTCAACCTCCCCCTCCTGTCATATCCTGCTCTACAATAGGGCAGCAGAAACCACACGAGAACTATATATGGCACTAAGCCATGGACCCTCTCATTTAATGCTCAAGTACAGATATTTATATCCACAAAAGTTAAAGTGGTCCCATTCTGAAGATAGGTGCAGGTCCCAGCAGTTGAAATTGCACCTATTAGACATTTATGGCAAATCTGTGTTTGGAGCCTCTGCTTGGCACCTTTGTTATCTATTGTGTGGCCGATCTGGCAAGGTTTTAAACAGAAACCACATTGTCAGTCTGACCAGAGCCTAAACCTGTGTATAAGAAATAATTTTACTCTGGTTCATTACAGTTACTACAAAGCGGCTCTCGCGTAGTCCTCCTAGTTCTGGAATCATCTGCATGGGCCGAGTATGAATCTCGAGGGGTAACACCAAGCATAGTGCTTGCTGATACATCTTCCTTACCCTACAAACCACGAAAGCTTCACTTGGTGCGATGTCCACAGGGATATGGTTTTCTTTTAAGGCAAGAGAAATGTTTAGGAGGACATGGTAAGCAATGTAATGTGAAGAAACATCTAACAAGTAATTGCATAAACAACCAACGGAAAAAAAACTGGGTCTTGCCCCTGCTGATAAACAATGTTGTACACTTTCATAATGACATTTTTTTCATCTGTCCTGAGTTTTGCAAATGCTGCATAATTTTGTCCCTTATATCCGTTCTTCGTGTCAGCCCTTTCCTTCCCCTGTTCTTAGCATCACTGCATCCTGGCAGAATGTTTACATGCAGAACTTCCTGTTTTTATCTGCTTCCAGCTGGGTTTTCTAATTTATCCCAGCAAGTGTTGCTCCGTAATATTTCTCAGGGCTTGTTCTGCATAACTAACAAGGAGAGGGGAAGTGTAGGGAGCGTGACTACTGCAAACAAATCCACGAGAAATATTACAGGGAAAAGCATGCTGGGTTTGGTTAGAAAACCCAGCAGAAGGTGGATCGTAACAGGAAGTTCTGCATGGAAACATCCTGCCAGGATGCAGTGATGCCTAGAACAGGGGAAAGAAAGTGCTGACATGAAAAACAGGTACATGTGTCAGTGTTTGTGGTGCTCTGGGCAGATAGCAATGTTACATAATGTGAATTAAATAATTTAGTGTTAAAATTATAATCTGTTGCAAGATACAAAAGTGTTCAGGTAACAACAGAACAACAACGTGACAACACAAGAGACTCAGAAACTATAAGCAGGGAAGAAGGGCAGAATTGGGAAGGGTTGGGGGATAAGAGATGGTTAAAGTGGCCAGTACCCTGAGAATAGCATATTTCACTGAGAATATCAGTGATCTGCACTGACTGCATATATAACAACAGGGACTGTTATAGAATAGTAAAAGAAAACGTATTCCCGTCCACTTCCTCTCCGTACTAGTGGCGTCACTTTGGTGATGCAGAAGGTCTCTCTGCAACAAAGACATCCCTGACTATCCCAAGCGCTTTTGGCCACTGAATGGCTACAGTGTTCATATAGGGTAGTTGAGGATGTAATTGCTGCAGCAGCAGAAACAAAGACCCGATGGGCGGCCGGCATTGGGGTGGTGTCCCTGGAACACAGGGGGAGCATGTAACGTTCCTGTGATCCAACAATTGGTGGAACCACTGTGGTCAATCGCTGGTCAAGAATAGGATGGCCACACAGGGGATGGGAGTCTCCCAATTGCATAAGAGAAAGGAGCCTTTTATTCTGTTTTATTCTTCTTCCAAAACAGGTCAGTTTCTGCGGGAGCTGGACCCAGGACTGCCAGCAGAAGTTGCAGGAATGCGTGAAGGAGACCGTCTATTAGGAGTGAACGGACAGAGCGTGGAGGGGCTGGAGCACGAGGACATTGTCAGCCTTATTCAGGAAAGTGGAAAAAAAGTCACCCTGCTTGTCATCAGCAACGAGGGAGACCGATTTTACAATGAGGTAAGTAATGGACCATTGAGGGATTACAGTGATTAAAAGAAAGATTAGAAATGACGCTTGACGTGATTTGGATATTTTTTGTACTTTTGTACTACTGAGGTTCTGTTTAATGCGAACCTGTCACCTGCATTTCACTTAATAAACTGTAACTGATTCAGTTACAGGATCGCGCTTGAGTCTGCGCGATAGACGGGATCGCGCTGCTACTGAGGCCAACGGCACGTGCGCCGCCTGTACAAGCGCGGTCCCGGCGACTGAGCCAGGTGTCAATTAGACTGCATAGAGGCGGGGTTAGGGCAGGGGAGTTACAGCCTGGAGTGAGGGAAGGGCCGCCCCCTTGACTTCTATCGTGACTTGTGGCGCTGGAGAAGAGAACTTTATAAGGCGATTTCTTCATGCATATACATGGCAGAAAAGCGGGACAAGACTGTATGAAAACACAATGAGGATGATCTATATTTTCTATAAGGTACTTTTGATAGTTTATTAAGTGAAATGCAGGTGACAGGTTTGCTTTAATGAAACCTTCAAAAACCATAAAGTGGCCCAGATTTCCTAATGTGTCTGTACCTAAAATCTTTCTAAAAATTGGTGCAATTTGGAGCAACTAGGGTTGCGACAACTTTTTCTGACTCGTTTTCACAGGACAGGTGGTTAGGCCTAAAATGCATCATTTTGTGCCAAAATTGTGCTGCTTTTCTGAGATAAAATTATGTGTAAGCCATCCAAAAATTAGTATAGACTAAGGGTAATTCACACTTGCACTACACAGATCCGGCAGGCTGTTCCATCAGAAAACAGCCTGCCGGAGTTTACCAAATGCGGCCTAGCCAGATACTGCCATTCAATGCTAGACCCTATTGATTATAATTTGATCTGGATTGGATCTGGCCGCTTGCCAGTGAAATGCTGGCTTTCGACCTCTCAAAAAGCGTTGCAACAGTTTTTATATGGCCAAAGACTGGCACTTATGTCGGATCCTATTATAATCAACGGCAGTGAACGGCAGTATCTGGCTAGGCTGGATCTGGTGAACACCACAGGCTGTTCCAGATCCGTGTAGTGCAAGTGTGAACTACCCCTAGACAAATGTATCCAGCCCTGCACCGCATTTATCATCCAGCCTGAACCCCTGTGATAATTGTGGTGCGGGTCTATGTTTACCCAATCTATAGGTTTAGTAAATCTATGCCATTGTGCCTAAAAATGTACTGTAGTGTATTTTGTCTTTTTGCCAATACCGTATAGCCTAATTGTGAAGTTACCATAGGCTCTCTGTTCAGATGAATATATAATCTATTGTAACCTGTTATCACCATATTCTCTCAATTAGATCGGAGCTTCACCGCTGCTTTTCTATGAAGAAAAGAATCGAGACAAAGTTTCTGAAGTGGATAAATTAATACAGAGAGGATCACCTGCCCCCAGTGCCACACAGGTGAGACAGGGTATTGTCTTTGCTCCTAAATATGTTACATTCACTAAGTTCTTTATTCAATTTCAGACGTTTTCATAGAAATAGGAAACAGGAGTGGAAATGAAATTAGAACATGTCATTCAATTGACATGTTGGGAGAGATTTATCAAAACTGGTTTAAAGGAAAGCTGGCTTAGTTGCCCATAGCAACTAATTACATTTTCCAAAGGAGCTCTGAAAAATGAAAGGTGGAATCTGATTGGTTGCTATTAGAGATGAGTGAATTCAATTCGGCCGGTTCGCTAAATTTTTCGAAAAAATTTGGTTCGATCCGAATTTATTTGCAGAGAATTTTGTTAAAAAACGTCCTGTCTGCAGAGAGCCTTTATAGTGGTGTAGAACACGGTGCCTTGCAGTAACACGCATAGGGAGTCTGCTGTGATAGTGAAATAATACTGTGAGTCCGTATGACATGCAGATGACAGGCGTCGCTCTTAGAATCACTGCACACTTCACTTATTTGGGCAGTCACGGGGCCAAAGCTGACCAAATAACTCAAGTATGAACTCAGCCTTACAGGTGGATGTTAGCGCCAAGAAGAAGCGCACTCCTTTTACACCGTCGTCAGCTGATTCCACATAGATGTCTACAGAACCTGTTCTTTTAAACGCTTATACAAGCAGAGCCCCCAACAGAGTGGAGAGGGTGTCAGCAGTAAGTTTGTGTTGACGTCACTGATTATTTTGCCCTTCCTCTGATCTGTCAGAACAATAACCCACAAAAAACGGATCCTGTGTGTTGAGCATCCGCCTTCACTCGGTCAAGCATTTGGTCAGTAATCCATCAGTATTGCTATTGCCAAAAAAAACAGGAGTGGATCCAAAACAGAGATGACACGTGAATGGAAATTTGCATGTGTTCTGTGTTTTGTACCCACTCCTGCTTTTGGCTACCAAATCACAAGCCAATTCTGATGGGACCATACAGGCCTTACAGCTGCTACACAGACAGAATCCGTTGTGCGTCTAATTTTTCCTTCCCCCTGACAGATCAGAAGAAGGGTCAAATAAATGATGATGTCAGCCACGCTGAAAGGCAAAATAGTGGCCCAGTCATGAAGTGGAGAGGGTGGGAACAGCATAAGAAGTCTACAAAGTGGCCCTATGACATAGTGGTGAGGTGAAAGCAGCATGAGGAGACCACAGAGTGGCACAATAACAGAGTCTGGAGGTGGCGGCAGCATCAGGAGGAGGCCACAGAGTGGCACAATAACAGTGTGGAGGTGGCGGCAGCATCAGGAGGCCACAGAGTGGCAAGGTGACATAGTGTGGAGGTTGCAGCAGCATCAGGAGGCCACAGAGTGGCAAGGTGACATAGTGTGGAGGTTGCAGCAGCATCAGGAGGCCACAGAGTGGCAATTTGACATAGTGTGGAAGTAGCAGCAGCATGAGGAGACCACAGAGTGACCCGGTGACAGAGTGGGGAGGTGGGTGGCAATAACAGTACCCGCTGACGATGGTGGGTGTAAGAAGGAGCACTTGGCATCAGATGTGTGGCATCAGGCAAGTGGCAGCATCAGAATAGTAGCAGAGGCAGGTAGTCAGAAGAAATCTGTCTCTATTGTCAAAGTGTTGGTGTGGCACCATGTATGATCTAGTCTGATGCATCAGGCATTGGTGGGTGGAAATCCTGGATGATCCATGCCTGATTTATCTTGACAAAGGTCAGTTTCTCCACATTTTGGGTCGACAGGCGAGTTCTTCTTGGGTAACTATGGCCCCCGTTGCACTAAACACCCGCTCTGACGCCACACTACTGGCCGGGCAGGACAGCTTTTCCAAGGCAAACTCTGCGAGTTGTGGCCACAAATCCAGGTTGGCTGCCCAGTAGTCCAGCGTATCATCAATGTGGGGTGGCATGGTGCTGTCCAAGTATGCCACCACCTGCTGGTTCAGGTCCTGCTCTATGTCTAGCTGCTGGTGAGTAATTTATTCACTATGCAGGTGAAGAAAGCTGCTTAGACTCAGGCTGCTGCTGATTAAGCTGGTACTGCTCCTGACACCCCACCACTCCCCAGCAGCCATGGCAGTGGAACGTGAGCGCAGAGGGCCCCCCCGGTCAGACCTGCGAGAGGATGAACAATGGCGCAGATAGGAAGCGGCCAACTGACTACATAGGATGTCTCTATAGTAGTTCAGTTTGTCCTCCCTCTCAGCGGGTGTCAAAAAGGCTCCTATTTTGGACCGGTAGCGGGGTGGAGAGCAAGAAGTCACTCCTCTGCCGAATGCTGACAATTCGGCTTTCACTACGCAAGCAAGTGGGCATGCATCGGGCCATTTGTGCAAGTGACTCGGAGGGGCCATTTGTGCAAGGGACTCTCTGCCTCATCTCCACTGCATACTGCCACAGGGTGTCTGGGTCCTCTGCCTCCTCTTCCTCATCTCCACTGGCTGACATCGAAGTTACACAGGGGAGTACTCCTGTCCGCTTGGATCATCAAGAAATCATTCATGGCCTTTCTCTGTTCGTATAGTCGGTCCAACATATGGAGGGTGGAAACGTCACATATCAGCCTATGTTGGGGGATGCCGTTCTGTCGTGTGCTTTGCAGTGTACGAGTGGCTGAAGTGCATGCAAAGTTTCCTGGCCATTTTTAGGATGTCTTGCAGATGGGTGGAAGACTTTAGAAACCGCTTGACAACCAGATTGAACACGTGTGCCATGCAGGGTGCATGGCTCAGCCCTCCTTGACGCAGCGCCGACACCGTGTTCTTCTCGTTCTCGGTCACCATGTTTCCAATTTTTAGTTGTCGCAGAGAAAGCCAGGATTCGATTTCTTGATGAAGCACATGGAGCAGTTCCTCCCCTGTGTAACTCAGTTCGCCCAGGCAAACGAGGTGCAGAACAGCGTGACACCGCCGTGCCCTACACATGTGGTATGCTGGAGGACCACTGTAAATTTTCCATGCAGTGGAGGACACGGTGGAGGATGAGGAGGCAGAGGCGGACATTTTCGCAGGACCAACTGCGTGAGAACGTGGAGGCAGAAGCGGCGTCACCTGGCCAAGTTGCTGGTGTGGCTGTGCATGAACCACATTCACCAAGTGGGCCGTAAAGGACATGTATTGTCCCTGACCGTAGCTACATATGTGTGCAGTGCTGGTACTGCCTTTTTGGCAAAGAAATGACAGCTTGGGACTCTCCACCTCGGCTCGGCACAAGCCATCAGTTCTCTGAAAGGTACAGAGTCCACCACTTGGAAAGGGAGGGACTGCAGCACCAGCAACTTGGACAGGAGCACGTTCAGCTTCTGCGCCATTGGATGAGTGCACGTATACTGCTGTCTCTTGGCAATTGCTTCGGTGATAGATTGCTAACGGAATGACTGATGAGGAGCAGGAGCATCAGGACCAGCAGATGATGGGAAGGACAGACAGCTCCTTTCGGCTGAGGTGCTGGAGCCTTGGCTGCCTGAAATCGGCTGCGTGCCACTGGGTGATGCAGCGGTTGCTGTGGCAGGCTGCACCACCACATCAGAGCCACAGTTCTCCCAGGCCACTTTATGGTGACTCTGCATATTTTGACGCTGCATATGTTGACGCAGGGACGTGGCATCCTGGGCACGCTTCACCTTCTGCCCACAGATTCTACATATGGCCATGTTCACCTCCTCTGGCGGCTTAACAAAAAACTGCCACACCACTGAGTAGGTGATTTTACCCCCCAACACTACGCACTGACTGACTGCTACCGCCGCTGCCTCCGTGAACCCGTGCACAGTTACTTCCAGGGCAGGTAGGCTCCTGCGAAGAGGGTGGTCTACCCCAGGCACGTTTGGCTCCCAACCTCCCACTGCTGACTCCGGGCCACGCTAGCGACTTTCTGGCTCCGCCTCTGTCTCATGGGCAAGTTGTCACCCTCTTCTCCCGATGATCAGCTACATCATTATCATCGAGTACTGTCTGCACATCACTGATGTCCTGTTCAGCGGTGCAGTTATAAAGCCCTTTTTGTCATTTAATAATGGCAAAATAAAAATATATTTGCTGTTCAGCGGTGCAGTTATATGTTCTAAAGCCTTTTGTGGCAAGTATAACTGCACCGCTGAACGGCAAATCTATTTTTCTTTTGCCACTAATACATGACAAAAAGGGCTAAAATTTTTGCACTTCGCCACACAATGGCTAATAAGCCCTTTTTTCCCACTATTACACAGCAAAAAATGCTTCAGAACAAATAACTGCATCGCACAAGGGCAAATAAGACATAGAAATATTTCCTTGTAATAAACCCTGTTAATGGCTGTATCACACAGCACTTGCACCCCAATAACAAGAACGGTTTGCTGGAATGACAGAGCTGTATAATGGCAATTTGGATACCCAGTCAGTGCAGCAAGGTGTAACAGGATTACCCAGGCTGTAACCTCCCCTACTGAACCCTGTTCAACATAAATGCTGTGGAATGATTCCTCCCTGTCCTTTCCCTACACCTTGAATAATCTTTCCCTGCACTTGTAAATCGTTTTTTTTAGCACAATGAAGTTTTTTCTACTACTGTCCCTAGCACCTGCAAACGTCTCTCTCTGCACTAAGTACACTGGAAAATGGCAGAATCCAAGATGACTGAGGCTATTTATAGGGCTGTGACATCACAAGGCTGGCTGCTGATTGGCTGCATGCATGGCATTATGGGTGATCCTGCCTTCCCAGAGTTCCTTGCTCCATGTCCTCACATGTGCAGCAGCCATTTTAGGAAAAAATGCAATTCGTTACTACGAAGCGTGAGGTAATTCAGATTCGGTGCGAATCAAATTTTTTCTAAAATTCAGATCGAATTCCACTTTATCAACTTCGATTCGCTCACCTCTAGTTGAGATGGGCAACTAAGCCAGTTCTACTTTACACCAGTTTTGATAAATCTCCCGTTATTTTTTTTTTTTGTATTTGAGCAAAAATAACATAAATATAAAAAAAAAAAAGGAAATGTTCACACAGAAATGTTTACACGGATACATGTAAAATCCGCATTGTTTTTAATGGGCGGATTTGAATTATGTGCAAATATGTAGATAAGAGACGGCATTCAACAAATACAGTCTAATTCTTGCTTTATTGTTCCACATCAATATAAAAGCAGATAAGAAGGTGGTATGGGCGCAAGACGCCACACAGGCACCATGAGGCGACGGCAGTTTCGCGTAGGTTACACTTCTTCGGGTCTCCTAGCGTAGGGACGTAAATGAGTCACTATTATGCATCAGCACCGCCTGTGCAGACATGCGCACTGGTAATGCCACCGATTACATATCAGATACATAAAAACAAAAACGTATTACCTAGGTACAATAATATACAGATGCCTATAAAAACACACTTAGGTCATTACCGTCATTAAAACCCAAAGGGCCCATAGCATTAGGTCTGATAATCCAAATGGCCTCTTTTCTTAGTAATTGAATATGTTAATCGCCCCCTGTTGGTGACGGGGGCACTACCTCTAGACCTGAAAATGTCAGAATCCTGGGGTTGCCTCCATGCAGTTCTCTCACATGTTTAAAGGGGTTCTGCACTTTGTTTAAACTGATGATCTATCCTCTGGATAGATCATCAGCATCTGATCGGCGGGGGTCCGACACCCAGGACCCTCGCCGATCAGCTGTTTGAGAAGGTAGTGGCGCTCCAGGAGCGCCGCGGCCTTCTCACTGTTAACTGCAGGACCAGTGACGTCACAACTTGTATCAACTGCCCTGGGTGCGGCTAAGCTCTGTTCACTTCAATGGAGCTTAGCCCAGGCCAGTTGATACTAGTTGTGACGTCACTGGGCCGGCGGTAAACAGTGAGAAGGCCGCGGCGCTGATCAGATGCTGATGATCTATCCAGAGGAAAGATCAACAGTTTAAACAAAGTGCAGAACCCCTTTAATTAACCGTGGGCATCCTTTGCCTGATGTTACAGAACTAAAATGTTCTCTTATTCTTTCAAATAACGGTCTGATCATTTTACCAATATAGAAACGACCACAGGGACACATTATCAAGTACACCAAGAACCTGCTTCTGCATGTAATAAGATGGTTGACTCTATGCTGCAAACTGACGAAATATACTATCCTATACTGGGGATTATATTTGCAAAATGAACAATTTCCACATTTACGGGTGCCCGTACTCCTTAAGCCAAGTATCCGGGCTTCTTTCTGAGTACCTACTCCTAACTAACTTATCTTTCAAAGTATGGCTGCGCCTTAACACTAAGTTCACACTTGCGCGTTTTACAGCGCGTTCGAATGCGCTGTAAAACGCTCAACACATGAAAACCAATGCTTCCCTATGGGACTGGTTCACATTTTCGCGTTTTACAGCGCGTTCGAACGCATAAACAAGTACTTGAGCTTTTTTTTGGGGCGTTTGTCGCGCGTATTGTGATTGACACCACAGTAGTCAATCACAAGAACGCGCGTACGAGTACGACGCGCGTTTCCTATTTGCAAAAACGCGGCGTAAAACGCGCGTTTCAAGAACGCTCAGGTCTAAACCCAGGGTAAAGCAACTACAGGTTTGTTCTGTGTTAGGCCCTTCAAGGATTTGTCTTTACTTAATATATCCCAATTGCGTTAGATAGTTCTATGAACTACAGACGCCATGGGACTATATTTAAATGAGAACATGAATCTATGCTGTGTCTTATCTTTTTTCCTTTTTTTTACCTCTTTTGCTTTTTTTTTGCCAGTGTTCATTGACAAGGCCAGCGTTCGTCTCCTCCTGCCGGCTCTGTGTGCTGGGTAAATCTCATGCCTGCACCGTGCTGTTTAGTATTCGGCGCAGCTGTAGTGAAGGAAGAACGCTCGCCGATGCCAAATTCCTTACTATACCTGTGTCTAATATGAGGTGGGAGAACGGAGCCTCTAGGAGCAGGAGCAACGCCCCCCATGCTCATAGAGGCGAATTTGCACATTATAAAAGTAAAAATTGTGCAGTAACGGGGACATGAATAAACAAAAGAATAGCAGAGTTAAGTTCAGCTAACATTAGCACATCAATCATGTCAGCCAGTTCAATAGGGATACATCTGGTGACAGAAACCATTTAAATGTATTCATTTAATTTTTCAACAATTTGTTCCACACTAAATCTAATATGTAGGTTACCTGTCCCAGGAGTCTGTGGCCACATGCATTGAATGGGGCTAATACATGTACTGATCCGTGGCAAGACAAAAAGGAAGTTCGTGGCCAAAATCAGGGGGTCAGTCTTGGATTTCTGCCAAAAATTCTGCAGAGAATAACCCCTTTAAGGTTACTTTCACACTAGCGTTTCTATTTTCCGGTATTGAGATCCGCTTCCGTTTTGTCCCCATTCATTGTCAATGGGGACAAAAGGAAACTGAACCGAACGGAGTGCTCCAAAATGTATTCCGTTCTGTTTTGTTGCGTTCTCATACCGGTGAGCAAACCACAGCAAGATGCGGTTTTCTTTTTGTCATGGGACGCGGGTCAAGATGGATCCGTCATGACCCACAATGCAAGTTAATGGGGATGGATCCGTTTATCTCTGACACAATAGAAAACTGATCCGTCCCCCATTGACTTTTAATGGAGTTCATGACGGATCTGTCTTTGCTATGTTAAAGATAATACAACCGGATCCATTCATAACAGATGCAGATGGTTGTATTATCAGTAACGGAAGCGTTTTTGCCGAGTCCTGCAGGATCCAGCAAAAACTCTAGTGTGAAAGTAGCCTAAGGCTGGGCAGACATGTTGCTGCTGTAAAAACCTGTACGAAAAACCGCATTGTAAAAGCTGCATTCAATTGCAATTTTTTTTTGCAATGTTTATGGACAGAGGCTCAAGGGTATTTTGGGAAAAGATACAGAATAAATAAAAGATGTCATTATTAATACAGTGATAATTAGCTTGAATTTGCAAAAGACACACACTGTGTCTAGGGGGTGTTCATTGTGGTAAAGAAAATGGAGACTCCCTGATATGCTGTCAAAAAAAACTATCCTAGAAGAGAAATAAAGATTCGTCACGTGAGGAGATGCTGCTGGAGATCTGCATGAGAGACCTCCTTCCTGTTCAGACGGACGGGCAGCAGCAACCTGAAGGTGCCCACCTGAGCATGCATGTTGTGCAACTACTTGCATTCCCTGTGTAATAACAATTCTGGGGCATCTATTCTTATGACTCTATATTGTGCCATTTCTTTATTATTCCTGCTAGAAGTTATGAGAAAATTACTAGAAGTTTGCAGTGATGGTCCATCTGGATGTTTCCAGTTGAGGGTGTGTCCCTACACAGTCTGACACTAGCAGTGCTGATTGGATAATGTCAGACTGTGCAGAGGTACACCTCCAACTGGTTATACCCATCTGGACCTTTATGGCAAGCTGCTGGCAATTCATTTGAAACTTGTAGCAGGAATAGTAAGGGATTTGCGCAATATAGAGCAATAATATGATCCAGAATTGGCTTTCTGTGGGGAAGGCAAGCAGTTACTAAAACAGACATGTTTCAGGGGGAGGTATTTCTGAATTTATTTGACATTTTGTATCTTTTACCGGCGATCCCATTTTGATATAAATATTTCTTAATGAGTGCTCTTTTTTCACGCAGGTGGATGATACAATATCCCATGCACAGACAGAGAGAGGAAGTAAAGCAGCAGAGAGAAGTGAGGAATAATAGGAGGATTTATATGGAGGACACTGACCTCCTCGTCCTCTGTGGTCCGCTTCTTCTGCTCCAGTGTTTGTACAGCGGGACCCTGCACTTTATATCACATGATCCAAATCTATACCGCATTATACCTACTTCCCCACTTTATAATAGTCTTTCTTATAATTTTTATTAAAAACACTAAATGTAAATTTCAGGCACCTCATTACCTGTGACCCTGTCCTATAGCCAGATGATAGGGATTTCCTGACTATACACCATCTTGCTTTTGTGCTTACAATTTGTGTTACAGCTTAGGAATTATAAGCTGTTCTTCAAGATGCTCACAATGAGGCAGATTTACTAATTCCGTCTTACAGTAAGACAGTGTAAATTTAAAGCGGTGCTTCAGGCAGATGCCCCAGCATGGCCGGACCTGCGGAGGGAATCATACTTACCGCTACTACCGCTCCAGGTCTCTGGTCTCCCCAAGTTAGCATCCGGGTTGACGCCGGTCATGTGGCCATTGCAGCCAAAGTCTGGCCACAGCAATGACGTGTCCCTTATGTGTCAAGTCACCACTGCAGTCAGTCATTGGCTGCAGCGGTCATGTGACCCACATCAAATCAGATGTTGACAAGGGGAGACTGGAGATTTGCAGCAGCCGTGGGGGAGCAAAGGAGCCGGAACCCAGTAACAGGGATCACATAAGTATGATCAGGTCTGGCCATGCTGGGGGGCCTTACCAAAAGACCCCAGAGGGTGAACAATCCCTTTAAAGTGTCCCTCCAGTTCAAGAAGAAAAATCACATTAAAGGGGAGTGAATAGAACACGTGGTGATCTCCATTTCTTCTTATTAGCTGCAGATCCATCAATACCTGGGTTCCTCTTCTGCCATCCGGGATGGCCACATTGCTTCTCAGACGGCCTAATGCACACTGTACATTTAGTAGCCCAAAATACTCCTTTACTAGCTTTGGATTGGCCAGAATTGCTCACTTGAAGGGTGCTGGCCAATCCAAGAGCAGGGTGCACCAATCTGAGAAGCGGTGCAGCCATCCATCTTGGAAGACAGAAGTGGAGCAAGAGAAGTAGCAGATCTGCAACTCAAAGATGAAGAGGAAGACACCGGGTAAGTGTTCCCTTCCTTCCCAGTAAATGTGGGGTCACTTTAAGGCAATTATCACGAATGAACTGAATGTTCCTGATAACTGCCTTGCTCGTCAACTCTACTGAATGGGGCTCATGTTTGTAGCTAAAGAAAAAAAAAAACATACTCACCGGCTCCGTTCCGCCATCTTCCACTCCACAGCCTGTAACCTTTTGCATGGAATAACGTACGCCCCGGCAACCAATGACTGGTTTCAGCGGTGGGGAGCAAATCAGTATGATTTTTTCATTAGGTACAAGTAAATAAGTCTGGATTGCCCCTTGAAAATATGTTCTTCACTACACCACCCATCATTGCCCTATGAAGCTCTATATGTTATCTTATATCGTTTAATTTTGTGAGGGCGAACAGTAATGTTAAGAACAATGGATCCACTCCAGTTCTTTAGGTGATGGACCTTTTGTGCTTTCTTGGAATAATTAATTATTTTTAGTGTTTCTTGATATTTGTTATTCCATAAAAGTCTATTTAACAATTAAGAAAATCCAATGCAATACTATGCACACAACTGTTAATAAAGAGTCCATTTCAGTGTGAAGGATTTTATTGCCATATTTTACTGATTTACAATGCGGTCATCCACAAAATCAGGAGGGAGGCCGGTTTGGCACTAGTCCATAATAGCTCTGGGCTGAAGATATAAATTTAAGGCCAAAAATGGGGTTAAATGGGTTGTCCAATCTCGCTATTTTCATGGCAAGGTGGGACTAAGCGCAGGCCCCATGCAAGCAGCATAGCTTGTTCCTCTGGGAGTTATGGAAACAGTGGAGTGCGACTCGCTTGGCTGTTTCCAAAAGCCCTACCATCTGGGGCGGCACTTGGTCCCATCTCACTGTGGAAACGGTGAGATGGGACAACCCCTTTAAATCTGCTGCTGTGTAATCAGGGAAGCCTCTACTAAAGCCTTGGCGGCTCTTCCTTAAAGGGAGTCCCTTACCGCCCCTAGTGGGGCACATGTAGTCTTTAAATTGTAAGATTTATTCAGTGTACAGTGGCACTCCTCCAAAATACCATCTCTTTGGGAAGACCACCCCTTCAGCTACTTTCACATCTGTGGCCGGCTGTTCCGCTGCGTGCTGTGGTTTTTGTCTGGCTGATTCTCGGCATATTTCCCGGGTAGGGGCCAGATCTCTGGCGGACCCCAGCATTCACGTATTGTAAATAAAGTTTATTTGTTGAAACTGTAATACCCCAGAATCTCCAGTTTGGAGACACCAATCATTATTAGGGAATCCAAAAATCATCCAAAGCGGAACTGCACTGTGAAACCAAACTTCAAGCTGCGGGTGAAATGCTTCTGAAGCTGTGGCTGAAATTCTTCATGAGACTCCAAAATAGAGATGAGCAAATCGATTCTTTAGAATCGAAATTCAACCTGAGAGAGAGACATCTGGAGGGGTACTATTTCTCCTTATGCAGCGCACCTAGTAGGCACAAAGAGACTTATGGGCCAGGCAATGCTCCTCTAGATTTCTGGGAAAATGGTATGCAAATTAGTTTTCCTTCCAAAAGGAAAAAAAATCAATGCTTGACCTTTTAGAGAGGATCTGTCTCCACAAAAGGCAATGCAATATGAAAGCACCATGTGGGTAGAGCAGGAGGAGCTGAGCAGATAGATATGTATGGGAAAAGATTCAGTAAAACCTGTGATTTATCCATTTATATCTTTGCCTTTTCCACTTCCTGTGAACATCGGTACAGGGTGGAGGTGTTATCAGTGACTGACAGCTATCTCTGTATGCTCACTGATACACACAATGCTATCAATCACTGATCACCACTCTCTCCTGTACCGATAGCTGTTCACAGGAGGTGAAAAAAGCAGAGATACAAATGTATAAATCACAGGTTTTACTGAATCTTCATATATCAATCTGCTCAGCTCCTTCTCTATAACATGGTGCGTTCAGATTGCATTGTGCCGTGACAGGTCCTCTTTAAACAGGGCTTGAAGCATAACTTGGATCTCATCTGCAGACAGCAGTTTTTACCCAGTGTGTATTTTTCCCAGTGTTATAATCAATGGTCCTTTTTGCGGCTTGAGTACTCAACAAGTGTAAATTGAAACTTCCACAATCACGATTATTGCCTACATCACAATTAGGAATTTTTGTTGTGTACAAACCTGCACACAGCGATCAATTACAGCATATCCTTTTAGCGATCTGCCAGAGGTTACTGTACTGGGAGAACCTCTTCACGCGGAGTCTTTGGTGCGGACTCTGCACAACCACCAGGCACCTTTTTGCCGCACAGTCCAATTACTATAGTCTTCAATGGGAGGTTGCGCTGCCGTTCATGCGCCCCCGGTGTTCGCCACAAATGGACATGATCGTTCTTAGCGCGGTGTTTGCACGCGGTTTAACTCCATTGAATAGGGCTGAACCGTGAGCAGGTCTGCTTCGTTCAAATTGTAAAACCGAAGCGGAAACCAAAAGGGTTTCTACTGAGGACTATACGGTGGATGTTTCTGCTGAGGACTATACGGTGGATGTTTCTGCTGAGGACTATACGGTGGAGGTTTCTGCTGAGGACTATACGGTGGATGTAGCCTTTGCAAAATCCACTGGGTGAACAAGGCCTGAAGTACAAACAGGACACTGACTTGAATTCTTTGGGTTCAGATGTCAAGAGGGTTTAGTCCACAGTCCTGCAGCATATTCTTGTACTGCTGATGAATGGTCAGGGATTCTTTTGTCCACTGTTGTTCAGCCAGGGTGAGTTTAGCCAGGATCTGATCCAGAGAGGACTAGAAGGAAGACAAGAGAAGCAAACGTTAGGTGTATGATGCTCACTTGGTATTTTACATCTACCTTCATTTACCCATACTTTTTGTATGCTGTTTTTAATGAGCCATGATGGCTAAACTACTAAAGACTTTTTTGTGGTCCATGAAAATTCGGTTTTACAGCAATATTTTTAAGGACCCCAGTCACCCACTGTTGAAGGTGCACCAGTCATCCCCCCTGACCTGTGTGTTTTAATAAATACTCATATTCCCCTTACAACAACAATTCTAAAGCAACTTTCCTTATAACTCTATGTTGTGCTGTTTCTCCATTATTCCTCCTACAAACGTATGTATAAATTGCCAACTGGGTGCCACCATTTTCCTTGCCAAAGCAGTTTGTCCTTTCACAGTCAGACACTGATTGGACAGTGTGAGAGTAGGCAGTGATACCTTCCCAATAGCATTCATCAATTAATTTATACATTTCTAGGACAGAGGAATGCAACAACACAGCTTTACAAGAAACAATGCTCTAGAACTGTTAGGCTAGCGCTACACGACCACATTTGTCACGCGACATTTTGTCGCACGACAATTTTTATAATGATAGTCTATGGTGTCGCACTGCGACATGCTGGGACACAACAGTCGCAAAAAACCCATCCAAAAGTGGATTTTTCTGTGATTGTTGCGATGCAGTCTCAGCCTGTCGCAGTGCAACACCAGACTATCATAATAAAAAATGTCGCGCGACACATGAAGCAGTGTAGTTGTGCCCTATGTGTCGCGCAACACATGTCGTCGTGTAGCCCTAGCCTTACTTTACAAGGAATATGAGTATTTACTAAAACAGACATGTCAGGAGCAGTGTCAGGTCCTCTATAACCCTTAATGGGCATCTTATATATGCCCTTTTTTAAACTGTCACTGTCTCACAGCGGTGCTTAAGGCCAGGTTCACATGAGTGTGTGTGGTGTGGGAAATACATTCTGTGGGACGTCCACATTTCCTGGACCGACCGTGATTCGGCTGATTTTATCTCACTGCATCAAAATGATCTATGGTGCTATGTGTTTCAGCCAGACCACGGGTCTACCATCCTTTACTTGCATGATGGTGATGTGCATCTGCGGACTGGGATGTGCTGACTAACCCCATTTCTTTCTTTGCAGTCTGCATTGGAGGTGTGGCTGACCCCATTGGTCGTGCACTCCTGACTAACCTGTCTCCCCCATAGGCCAATTAGTGGAAGTATAAAGCTGTAGCCTGCTCTCCCTGCGTTTATTGAAGGCCAATATGGTACCAGCGGAGATATAATATAGTGTGGGCTCAACATGCATGTGGAACCTCCATTTAATGGAGGCCAGTATGGCACCAGAGGAGGCAGTATTAGGTTGTTGTCCTAAAAAGATCGTCTTGCTGGTGGTGGATAGGCACAAATAATTTTGTACTAAATATATTTGCCAAGAATCTCACATTTATAGTGCAGCATTAGCATTAGTGCATTTTCTATAGTGTGGCACTATTGTATTTACTTTATTATTTGTGTTTGCAGAGTGCTGTTGCATCGTGTTTGTTTTTGATGATGGGGTGAGTACTAACCCATGGTCTACTCTGATCCTGGCTGTTTAACTCTTTAGCTACCGCCATCCACAGTGACCATGTCATCTAAGAGGCTAGACAGAGAAAGGGATTGCTATGGCAGCAAAAGGGCTAACAATAAAAAAAAAGACAATTGGTGACTACAACTCCCCAAATGTGAATGTAATGATGATGTATGAATGTGATTGCAAATTAAAGGAGGTTCTAGGACCTGGTTTGTCCGCCTTTATCCTGGATACAAGATGAGATTCATCCTCTAGCCTGGTTACAAGATGAGATGTGGCCTCTAGCCTGGATACAAGATGAGATGTGGCATCTAGCCTGGACACAAGATGAGATGTGGCATCTAGCCTGGACACAAGATGAGATGTGGCATCTAGCCTGGACACAAGATGAGATACGGCCTCTAGCCTGGACACAAGATGAGATGTGGCATCTAGCCTGGACACAAGATGAGATACGGCCTCTAGCCTGGATACAAGATGAGATACGGCCTGTAGCCTGGAAACAAGATGAGATACGGCCTCTAGCCTGGATACAAGATGAGATACGGCCTCTAGCCTGCATACAAGATGAGATATGGCCTCTAGCCTGGATACAAGATGAGATACAGCGTCTAGCCTGGTTACAAGATGAGATATGGCCTCTAGCCTGGTCACAAGATGAGATGTGGCCTCTAGCCTGGTTACAAGATGAGATGTGGCCTCTAGCCTGGATACAAGATGAGATGTGGCATCTAGCCTGGACACAAGATGAGATACGGCCTCTAGCCTGGATACAAGATGAGATACGGCCTCTAGCCTGGATACAAGATGAGATACGGCCTCTAGCCTGGATACAAGATGAGACATGGCCTCTAGCCTGGATACAAGATGAGACATGGCCTCTAGCCTGGATACAAGATGAGATACGTCCTCTAGCCTGGATACAAGATGAGATACGGCCTCTAGCCTGGATACAAGATGAGATACGGCCTCTAGCCTGGATACAAGATGAGATACATCCTCTAGCCTGGATACAAGATGAGATACGGCCTCTAGCCTGGATACAAGATGAGATACGGCCTCTAGCCTGGATACAAGATGAGATACGGCCTCTAGCCTGGATACAAGATGAGATACGGCCTCTAGCCTGGATACAAGATGAGATACGGCCTCTAGCCTGGATACAAGATGAGATACGGCCTCTAGCCTGGATACAAGATGAGATACGGCCTCTAGCCTGGATACAAGATGAGATACGGCCTCTAGCCTGGATACAAGATGAGATACGGCCTCTAGCCTGGATACAAGATGAGATACGGCCTCTAGCCTGGATACAAGATGAGATACGGCCTCTAGCCTGGATACAAGATGAGATACGGCCTCTAGCCTGGATACAAGATGAGATACGGCCTCTAGCCTGGATACAAGATGAGATACGGCCTCTAGCCTGGATACAAGATGAGATACAGCCTCTAGCCTGGATACAAGATGAGATACGGCCTCTAGCCTGGATACAAGATGAGATACGGCCTCTAGCCTGGATAGAAGATGAGACATGGCCTCTAGCCTGGATACAAGATGAGATACGGCCTCTAGCCTGGATACAAGATGAGATACATCCTCTAGCCTGGATACAAGATGAGATACATCCTCTAGCCTGGATACAAGATGAGATACGGCCTCTAGCCTGGATACAAGATGAGATACGGCCTCTAGCCTGGATACAAGATGAGATACGGCCTCTAGCCTGGATACAAGATGAGATACGGCCTCTAGCCTGGTTACAAGATGAGATACATCCTCTAGCCTGGATACAAGATGAGATACGGCCTCTAGCCTGGATACAAGATGAGATACGGCCTCTAGCCTGGATACAAGATGAGATACGGCCTCTAGCCTGGATACAAGATGAGATACGGCCTCTAGCCTGGATACAAGATGAGATACGTCCTCTAGCCTGGATACAAGATGAGATACGGCCTCTAGCCTGGATACAAGATGAGATACGGCCTCTAGCCTGGATACAAGATGAGATACGGCCTCTAGCCTGGATACAAGATGAGATACGGCCTCTAGCCTGGATACAAGATGAGATACGGCCTCTAGCCTGGATACAAGATGAGATACGGCCTCTAGCCTGGATACAAGATGAGATACGGCCTCTAGCCTGGATACAAGATGAGATACGGCCTCTAGCCTGGATACAAGATGAGATACGGCCTCTAGCCTGGATACAAGATGAGATACGGCCTCTAGCCTGGATACAAGATGAGATACGGCCTCTAGCCTGGATACAAGATGAGATACGTCCTCTAGCCTGGATACAAGATGAGATACGGCCTCTAGCCTGGATACAAGATGAGACATGGCCTCTAGCCTGGATACAAGATGAGATACGGCCTCTAGCCTGGATACAAGATGAGATACGGCCTCTAGCCTGGATACAAGATGAGATACGGCCTCTAGCCTGGATACAAGATGAGACACGGCCTCTAGCCTGAATAGAAGATGAGATACGGCCTCTAGCCTGGATACAAGATGAGATACGGCCTCTAGCCTGGATACAAGATGAGATACGGCCTCTAGCCTGGATACAAGATGAGATACGGCCTCTAGCCTGGATACAAGATGAGATACATCCTCTAGCCTGGATACAAGATTAGATACATCCTCTAGCCTGGATACAAGAACGGCCTCTAGCCTGGATACAAGATGAGACACGGCCTCTAGCCTGGATACAAGATGAGACACGGCCTCTAGCCTGAATAGAAGATGAGACACGGCCTCTAGCCTGGATACAAGATGAGATACGGCTTCTAGCCTGGATACAAGATGAGATACGGCCTCTAGCCTGGATACAAGATGAGATACGGCCTCTAGCCTGGATACAAGATGAGATACATGCTTCTAGCCTGGATACAAGATTAGATACATCCTCTAGCCTGGATACAAATACGGCCTCTAGCCTGGATACAAGATGAGACACGGCCTCTAGCCTGGATACAAGATGAGACACGGCCTCTAGCCTGGATAGAAGATGAGACACGGCCTCTAGCCTGGATACAAGATGAGATACGGCCTCTAGCCTGGATACAAGATGAGATACGGCCTCTAGCCTGGATACAAGATGAGATACGGCCTCTAGCCTGGATACAAGATGAGATACATCCTCTAGCCTGGATACAAGATTAGATACATCCTCTAGCCTGGATACAAATACGGCCTCTAGCCTGGATACAAGATGAGACATGGTCTCTAGTCTGAATACAAGATGAGATACGGCTTCTAGCCTGGATACAAGATGAGATACATCCTCTAGCCTGGATACAAGATGTGATAAGTCCTCTAGCCTGGATACAAGATGACATAAGTCTTCTAGCCTGCATACAAGATGCGATACGGTTGGGCATGGAGGCATAACAATTTCATATGGTATCCTGCAGCACATTTGCCCACAGATATTACAGCTGGAACTGTAGAACCTAAGACATAACTACACTTATAGGTTGGTGAAGCTGGCATCCCAGCTGGTCCCATAAATGCTGAATTGGAGATAAATCTGGTGACCAGGCAGATAAGTGTTGTAATCTGGTGGAGACATTCCTGGGAAACCCTTGCTGTGTGTGGGTAAGTATTATCCTGCTGAAAAATACCAGTTGGAAGCCCTGCCATGAGAGGAACACATGTGGCCACAGATATCCTGCACATATCACTGAGCTGTTAGTGTCCCTCGTATAATTACTAATGGTGACCGACTGTCGTATGTGATGGCTCCCCAGATCCTCACACCAGTAGTTGGGGCAGTGTGTCGCTCCACAGCAGAGGCAGGATTGGAGCGCTCACCACAAGGCCTCCATACAAAACCCGTCCATTGTCTAATTCCAAAGTGAACCTGAATTCGCTGCTAAAGATGATACGGTTCCAGCTCATAGCAGTCCAGGTTTCTCGTTCATGACAGCACTGCAAACAAAGGCGATGGTGACTGGCTGTCAATGGTAGGACATGTAATGGGCGCCATGACACCAAATTTTCTTCTGCTAAGTGCCTGGAAATGGTCCAGGCAGAGGCAGGGGTGTGTGATGAAGGCGTCTCCTGTGTCTGGATAGTGGGCAACAAAAATGTGGGAGCTGCTCGTGATTGACGGCAGATCAAAAGATCCTCTCTACCAGTGGTCTGTGGGCCTGTTCAGGTAACCACTGCACCCAACACCTCCTAACAGCTACGTCAGAACGACCCAGATGTTGGGTAATTAGTCGAATAGCCTCTCTCGGCCAACTGATGTGCCCGCTCTCAAAGTCTGTTGACTGGGCAACATGTCTTTAAATGTGTCATAGAGGCATGTCTAGCATTTAATGATCTCTCATTTAAAAGGCTACCCTATCCAAAAGTAGCCTCTGAGAGCAGGGAAAGCAATTTAATGCCCTTTTGTGGCAAGACCCAGAGTCTAATTAGACCACATCTGTAATCATTTACACATCTGCCTAAGTTCTTACGCACATGATCGTGTTTTGGGTCCGCATCTGATCCGTATTTTTGGGTGGTTGGATGCGGACCCATTCACTCTGTGTGCTATCCGCACGTCCTTTCAGTGCTGTCCGCAGAATTATAGTACATATCCTATTCTTGTCTGCATTACGGACAAGGCTGGCTGTTCCACTCTGCACATCAGTGTTTTATCCGCAATTTGCAGACCGCAAAACAGCCAACTGTCGTGTGCACGAGCCCTAAGACATAACTGCGTGCCGAGTTTAACAGCAATCTGACATTGGGTGCGTTATTTTTGAGTGTATGTACCCCAAAATTGTGCCATTAAAAATATAACTCTTCTCACCAAAAAAACAAGCCCTCATACTGCTATGAGAACAAAAAAAAATATATACATTAAAAAAAAAATTCTCCTTTGGAAGCAGTGATGCAAAAATGAAAAACACAAAAATGTTAATCAACAATTAAAACTAGCGGCATTAATAAGGGATTAATCGAAACAGAACAAGCGGTCTTGTCAGCCATAGCAGCCAATCACAGTGCAGCTTTTATTTTTACAAGCAGTAGGAAATGAAAGTTAGGCTTCATGCACAAGACCATATCCGTTTTGCAGTCCACAAACCACAGATGACTTCCATGTGACGTCAGTTTTTGTGCTGACCCATTGACTTCAGTGGGTTCATGGTCTGCATTTTGCAGCCAAGAATAGGACATATTCTATCTTATTGTGAAATGGACATATGACATCCGTGTGCGGACTGTTTTTTTTTTTTGCAGACCCACATAAATAAATGGGTTTGTATCCAATGTACAAAAAAAACGGATCGGACGAAGATACAAAATATGTTCGTGTGCATGAGGCTTTACACCGTGATTGGTTCCTATGGGCAGAAAGGTCAGTTTTCTTGAATTAAGTCCAATATTTTGTTCCATATAACAGGCAACTACCGTGAGATTCTTACAACAAAATAAAAAAAAAATCATTAAACTGAAAAAGTTCCGCTGCTAAACAATCGCTTACATGGAGTATGTGCTCATATTCTGTCTCCATGCTTTCCACTTGTTTCTTTAACTCTTCAATTTCTGTCTCTTTCTCCTCGGCAATGCGCTGTGATTCCTCGCTAAGCAACTGAAAGGCGTGCTGGGAACTGCCTGTGTGTCAAAGAAGTAGAAAAATGAAACCTTCAATACCTTAGGCCCCTCACAGACGAGCGTTAGGAAACGCGTCCGTGTCCTGGCTAAAACACGGATATGCTCAGTGGAGCTCACACTTTCCCCTATTCATAACCAGACACTTTTTTTTTTACTACATCCATTCCTAGTAAATTCCATAGTAGAAATCATCCATTCATTGGGTTAATCAGATTATTTGCCAGTTTTTTTTCCACTGATACATGAAGTTTTATGTTTATGTCATGTTACTTTTATGTGTTAATTTTTAAACCCTGAAAATGTAAAAAAATAAGAAAGAAATGGTGGATTAACTTTCCCATTTTTGTCCCCATTTTGTTGTGGTCCCTTTTATATAGGGTATATAGTTTATGGTTACCAAGGGTGGTGCTAGAAGCTGCGGTGCGGGTTATACTACTGTTTTCTTTGAGGGTGGGAGGGGTATTTTAATATTACAATATTTTTTTTCAAGAGACACACTCCAGTGCTGATCTGGGTCTGCTAAGAACCCGCAGCTCCTGCTTTTTCCCAGCACCCAGTGATCACATAATTGCTGCAATGGGAGCACCTCTTGAACTGTAAACAGGGTCCTCATTGACTGCCTTATATATAGTGATCGAGAAGTCAGGCAATGGTACCAAAAATGTTTCTGCCTTCTCTATGGAATCCGGTGGAGTTGTCGGTGACAACTGGTTCCCCGCTCCTAAGGCTGCACAATCACCGGGCAGATGCAGACTCATCAAGGACATTCAGAGTTACATGCGGACCTGCCAGACGTTTTAAAGGCCAAACAATATGGCTCAGCTTGCATCTCTGTTGGAGCTACTGTTGCAGATTCAGTCACAAGATGCTACTTTTTCCCAGGAGAATGATGGACATTATCAGGGGCATAAGCAGATCTCACAGTGCCCCACAACAAAACTTAGTATGCCTTAGTATGAGTGAAAGCAATGCAGAATGCAAAGTGCAACACCTTAGAATGCTGACAAAGTTTTTTTAGAAGTTGAAAAGGAAAAAGTGCAAGTAAAAAAAAAAAAAATCAACCTTCCTCTAACCCACTCCAACTTCAGTGGTGGAACATGTGGAGTAGGTGCTTCATAAATACGAGGTTCATTCTGAACACCATATTTCTCTATGTCTATGTATTTACATCAGACAACTGGCATAAACACATTGATAAACCTCCAGTCTGCTGTCATATAGCATGGTATAAAACTGTCCACCACTAGGGGGAGCTCAGTGTATAGGAATTATTACCATTGATTTCAGTGGAAGCTATAAATAATTTCTTTGCACTGAGTTCTCCCCTGGTGGCTGCTGATCAAAAATACAATGAATCTAGGTTGGGGACAGAAGCTGTTCAGCGTCAGGCCCCCTCCTCACGGGCGCCATGAGTCGGTTGGTCTGCCCCTATGGTATATATGCCACTAGACTCCTTGATGGAACTGACGGACTCCATTGTAAGTGAGTGAAGTCCTTCAGGTGCTGTTGTGTCCCTTTTAACGGGGACCAGGACAGAAATGTGGCATAATACACTATAGGTGGTACTTACGATTGCCACTGTATGTAGTCGCAATTGCCAAATGTAATGAAAAGGTTTTTGAGAAGACTTACTCAACTGCAGCTTTAACTGAGCCACCTCCTCCTCCAAATCCTGTATACGCGCTGAGCTCTGATTCTCCAGATCCCGATGCTGCCGTGTCATCTCTAAAGAGTAAAAAACACTGTAAAGTCTCTCTAAACAGTCTTTGTATGGAGGCACATGGTGTGCGCTTAGTCTTTGTACGGAGGCACATGGTGTGCGCTTAGTCTTTGTGTGGAGGCACATGGTGTGTGCTTAGTCTTTGTATGGAGGTACATGGTGTGTGCTTAGTCTTTGTGTGGAGGCACATGGTGTGTGCTTAGTCTTTGTACGGAGGTACATGGTGTGAGCTTAGTCTTTGTAAGGAGGCACATGGTGTGTGCTTAGTCTTTGTACGGAGGTACATGGTGTGAGCTTAGGGTACTTTCACACTAGCGTTGGTGCGGATCCGTCTGTTTATTTGTACAGACGGATCCGCACCTCTAATGCAAACGTTTGTATCCGTTCAGAACGGATCCGTTTGCATTAGCTTTAAAGAAAAATGACAAAGTCCAAAACGGATCCGTTTTGACTTACATTGAAAGTCAATGGGGAACGGATCCGTTTTCAAATGCACCAAATTGTGTCACTGACAACGGATCCGTCCCCATTGACTTACATTGTAAAAAAAAAACGGATCAGTTAGGCTCCGCCTCTTCAGACGGACACCAAAATGCTGCATGCTGCGTTTTGGTGTCCGCCTCCAAAACGGAATAGAGGCGGAACGGAGCCTAACTGATGCATTCTGAACGGATCCTTATCCATTCAGAATGCATTGGGGCTTAACTGATCCGTTTTGGACCGTTTGTGAGAGCCCTGAAACGGATCTCACAAACGGAATCCAAAACGCTAGTGTGAAAGTACCCTTAGTCTTTGTATGGAGGCACATGGTGTGTGCTTAGTCTTTGTATGGAGGCACATGGTGTGTGCTTAGTCTTTGTATGGAGGCACATGGTGTGTGCTTAGTCTTTGTATGGAGGCACATGGTGTGTGCTTAGTCTTTGTATGGAGGTACATGGTGTGAGCTTAGTCTTTGTACGGAGGTACATGGCATGAGCTTAGTCTTTGTATGGAGGTACATGGTGTGTGCTTAGTCTTTGTGTGGAGGTACAAGGTGTGTGCTTAGTCTTTGTATGGAGGTACATGGTGTGTGCTTAGTCTTTGTATGGAGGCACATGGTGTGCGCTTAGTCTTTGTGTGGAGGTACATGGTGTGTGCTTAGTCTTTGTATGGAGGTACATGGTGTGTGCTTAGTCTTTGTGTGGAGGTACATGGTGTGGCTACAGGTCTGTGTTATGGGTCAGTACTGTAATGCAGCTTGCCATCATTTTCTTCCCATGCGGCCTGTGCCCTTACCATTATATATGGCCTGTTTTTCATCTCTTTCGTCTTGTATATCTTCTTGTAGCTCTTGCAGTTTCCCATGTAGTTCATACTTGCGCTGTTGCGCCTGCCGTGTCACTTGCTTCTGTAACGCTGAGGTTTTAGAGAATATACACATGTTGGATGGTCTGAATGGTAGACCATGAACAATCGGCATCAAAAAGATCGCTCTGCATAAATGATTACTGCTACTTGGTGACGTTATACAAGCAGATGACACAAGTAGCGCCTCGGCCTTCTCGCTGTTTACCACAGGCGCAGTGACGTCACGACTAGTATCACTGGCCTTGGCGGGGTTAAAGCTCTGTTCACTTGAATGAAGCTTAGCCCCACCCAGGCCAGTGATACTAATCGTGACGTCACTGCGAGAAGGCTGAGGCGCTACTGCCAGCGCCGCTGCCTTCTCAAACAGCTAATTGGCGGGGGTCCCTGGTGTCGGACCCCTGCCGATCAGTTTAAATAAACTGCAGAACCCCTTTAATATGGATATGGCAGATCATATGGGTGGGGCATTGTGATGTCACATGGGGGGGGGGCGGCAAATCCTTGCACCGGCCCAGGGCCCTGAAGAAAGATTTGTCGGGTGCCATATATCAGGGATATTCTCTCCGAGAAGGCAAGGCATTTTGGCAGTATAACAGTAAAGCATGCCATGGTTAAAAAAAAAAAATCTGTATGGCTTTGTATGAAATGTGAGTGTATGGAGGTACTGTACTGCTCCACGCAGAATGGAGCCATATTGGCCATGTGCATGAAATGCAAAGTGAAAAAAAAAAAAAGCAGAGGGGCACATTTATTATACCCCCTACACTAGCTTTCTGCCATCAGCATTGGGATCACAGCTAAGACAGTAACCCATCAGAGGGTCAATATGCCAGGGTAGTATAAAGTCAAGTATGGAGTATTCACAGAGTACCACCCTATTTAAAACGTAGCCTTTATTCAAAACGCTAAAATTACCCAACACAAAATATACAAAACAAAAAAGAACTGTTAACTCAAAGAAACTGTGTGAACACAGCAGTCATTATAATTCCACAATACGGGATAGGGCAGATTTCTAGGCAGGATAGTGATAGTCTAATGGGGGACATTTCCCTGACTCTCACCCCATACTGTTGATCCCTGCCTAGAGAACGGAATGGCCGCCCTGATAGGGGCGATCCCGTATTCAGGAACCTCCTACGAGGCCCTTGGATGGCCCTGAACACAGATGTACAAGACATCTAGATAGGGTGCCCTAAAGTGGGTCTATTAGATACCCTACTATAAACACGAAAAATAATAAACCCTGAGTACATGAAAAAAACTAATGAATGCTGAGTACATTAATATATGCTAAGTACATGCTGAGTGCATCAGAGTAGAAAAATGTTGAATATATCAAAGTGAGTCATTGCTGAATACATTAAGATGAATAGATGCTCAGTACAATTTCTGCAATATCGGATAGCGTCCTGATTGCCAAAAAACGCCTTCAGTTTCCAAAGGTCATTACAATCAATTCATAGGTCCCTTTAAACCAACACGTTTCACCCAGTGTGTAAGGTGGGCTCATCAGGGGACATAAATGCAGTATTAAGATAGGCATCAGAGGTATTATCTCACAAATGACCCAGCCTGGTGTCCAACAATTTTATGTAACACCACTTAATCATAGGTAAAGAATAGACGCAGATAAGACACTCATTGAGCAAAAAAACAATGGTAAAGAGATTAGGCCGATGGGCCTAAAAACTCCCTCACAATCGATACAAGTAAATGCTGATCATCCTCCCATAAGGTGTAAAATAGATTTGCTTAATCCAAAATTACAGAGCTGTAAGGTACTTGCGTGCCCCATATATTAGATACAGATCAGATGTCAGCCAGCGTGGTTGCTGTTTACTGGGATACACGGGCCGCTGTGATATACTGTCCGGAATGAAAATAATATGACAGGAAAAAGCGTATGGTGCCATAGAGTGGAAACGCTATTCAGTGTTTGAAAGTTCTGGTGGCATACCTGCATCCCTTGGTAAGTCTGTGAGGTGGCATGGCGGGCGGACACAGACTACCAGGGTTTTAAATATGCTGCCGGAAGAGCGAGAGGCGGTGCTGATCGGCGTGTGCTCTGGAGCTTACCATAGTAATAAGATGAGCGTCCTGCCGACACCCAAGGCCTCGCGTCGGTAACGTGTGAGCTTGGTAGGTCACATGAGCGCGCTGTACAGCATCACAGACATGTGACCAACGGAGGTCACAAGGCCGGCGCCGCTCAATACACTGTTATATTATGTAAAAAAAAACGTGTAGTAGCGTGAATAAGACACCTGAGGCACCAATGTATAATTAATATCATACAGTATATGGCAGGATAAGATAAGGCAAAAAAAGGAGGGAGAAATTTATGGCCCACATTATATGGCAAATATTGGTAAGACCCATATAATCTTACAGTCAGTTATAAAGGGTAAAGGAAAACTATAGAGGGAGTAAAGAATACCCAGTAATGGGAATGGCCACATATTCCCAACCATGACGGATTTAACCTGGGACCGATATATTACCCACTCAGTAAGATACTGTAATTGACCGGCTACAAGAAACATGAGAAATCAATGTTTTCATCGAGACCAGAGGGCGAAATAGTATTTAACACCTTTATCCACCTGGACTCCTTTTGCTTTAGGATATTATCAAAGTCTCCTCCTCTGATGGAATGTTTTATGGTCTCCATCATGGAGAATCGTAGTGTCTTAACATTACCTCCATGATGGAGTATTACATGTCTTGAGAGCGGTTTTTCGCATTTATTGCGAAAATCCCCAACATGCTCCAAGATTCTTTTATTAAAGGCTCTGCAGGTCTTGCCCACATATTTTCTTCCGCATTCGCAGTGAGCCAAATACACTAGACGTATGGTATTACAGTTGGCAAACGTGCACGCTGTATATGTCCGTTCTTGGGCACTATTTGAAAAGGTATCACTCACTGCAATAAAGGGGCATGCCTTACATTTTCCGCATCTATGGGTGCCTAACCTCCTGTCCAGCAAACACGTACTTTTGGTGGAGGTTTCAAAGTGACTGTGGACCAATGTGTTGCTTATGCTGCGTCCCCGCCTTAACGTTATTGCTGGATAGTCTGGAAGAAGGCTTGTCTGTTTTCAAAAGAGACCAGTATCGTCATAAGATATCCCAAACCTGTTGAGATGCTGTGTCGTATGTGCCGATAATTCAGATTATTTCCTGTGGACATTTTTTTCCTTTAGATTGAAACAGTGTGGACCTATCCACCGACTCAGTATTACTCCAGAAACTGTCTCTTTTGGAATGCCCTTCATCAGTGGTCTCGGGTGGAAACTATCCCACCTTAGCAGGCTGTTGGTTGATGTTTTTATATGGAACAGTGTGGTCCTGATGGCATTATTTTCTCCCCTCTAGATTTGTATGTCCAGGAGGTTAATCGCATCACGCTGGAGTTCATATGTAAAGTATAACCCAATATGATTAGTATTAAGCTCCTGCATGAAGCTTAAAATCATCCTGTGTCTCAGACCATAGTAACAGAATGTCATTTATGAATCTGGACCAGAAGGTGATAAATCTGGTCCAGTGTGTCATAGTCTCAGAAAAGACGATGGTATCGTCCCACCAGCCCGGGTGAAAATTTGCGTAGGTCGGTACACATGGACTACCCATCGCGGATCCCCTGAGCTGGTGGTAGATTTGACTATTAAACACAAAGTAGTTGTGGGTCAATACAAAGTCCAAGAGTTGGATGACTAGATCATTATGTTCCTTCAGAACACTGGACCTGGAGTCGAGAAAACACGTGGCAGCTGCCAAGCCCTTGTTATGAGAGAACAGTATATAATGCCTTGACATAAACTGATGTTAGCCAAGTGTCTGGCTCTAGTGTAATGCCATCAATCCGTTTGAACAAATCTGTTGTGTCCCGTAAATATGATGGTAAAGCTATGACAAATGGGCAAAGTATTTGGTCAATGTAAGTACCTGCATGTTCAGTAAGACTCCCTATCCCAGATACTATCGGTCGGCCCCTGAGGGGACTAGTTCCTTTATGTATTTTTAGAAGGCAATAAAATGTGGGGGTTTGATGGTTCAAGATAGTCAAATTCCTTCCGGTCAATAAGTTTCCCCTCAAGGGCCTCCCGCTGAATCTGGGATAGCTTCATGTGAAAAGAAAGGGTGGGGTCAGACTTCAATACTTCATAGTTATTTGTGTCAGATAGGAGTGATAGACACATGTCCCGATATTGTTGGACAGACATAACAACCATGTTACCCCCCTTATCCGAGGGTTTGATTACTAGAGACCTGTTCGAAGCTAGATGCCGTAAGACCTCCATCTCTGTTGACGTATAATTTTTATACCCTGGTGTTGGTACAATGTTTTCGAGATCCCCAATTACAGATCTCAGAAACAAGTCAATATTCGCTTCTCCCAGTGTTTTTGGAGGCATCTTATTTTTAAGAGTAGTAAAGGGACCCTTCCCTTTTGGGCGTTCGTTTCGTCCAGGAAACCCACCAAATTATCAAGTCCTTGTAGATCACTGGGTTCAAGTCCCAGTTCAAGACTTATTTTCTCATCAGAGGAGCAGAAGATCTTATGCCACCTTAATTCTCTAGTGAACAGGTGTCTTATCTGCGTCTCTTCTCTACCTATGATTATCTGGTGTTACATAAAATTGTTGAATTAACAACAAAAAGCCATGTGGCTGAATGACCAAACTTGACCCAGATATAAATGCTTATAAAATGTAACTTTTAATGATGTGAGACCACACTGCTGTACTCAGGGCTAGTTTTGTTACTAGCAACAGTGTTCAGGTAGTTTGATAGGAGAAGTGCACGTCCCCCCAAGCTACAAGCGTCACATCACAGCACCATTCCATACATATGGACTGATCTATGCAGGTTTTATCCTCTTGTGGGTGCTCACGTAGCATATTTTAGTGTGATCATTAAAAGTTACGTTTCATAAGCATTTATATCTGGGTCAAGTTTGGGCATTTAGCCACATGGCTTTTTGTTGTTAATTTAAGAATACCCATACCCAGATAGGGACCGTGTATTAATTCCTTGTGATACAATTGTTGGACACCAGGCTGAGTCATTTGTGAAATAATACTTCTGATGCCTATCTTAATAAACGCGTTGGGTTAAAGGGACCTATAAATTGATTGTAATGACCTTTGGAAACTGAAGGCGTTTTTTGGCAATCAGGACGCTATCCGATATTGCAGAAATTGTACTGAGCATCTATTCATCTTAATGTATTCAGCAATGACTCACTTTGATATATTCAACATTTTTCTACTCTGATGCACTCAGCATGTACTTAGCATATATTAATGTACTCAGCATTCATTAGTTTTTTTCATGTACTCAGGGTTTATTATTTTTCGTGTTTATAGTAGGGTATCTAAAGCCTCGTTTCCACTGAGCGGATCGGTTCGGGTCGGCAGAGTTTGGAAGATTTATAATGGTCCGGTCTATTTAGGTGAGCGTTTCCACTACGCCTCGGGACACCGGGTCCATACGTGGCGCGGCGTGGTGTTTATGTTGCGCTTACGTTTGACGTAATGCAGGCCACCAATCAGGAGAATGTATTGTATGACGCAAGTAGCTCCTCCCTAATCGAACCGTTCCAGTTTTCTATGGCCCTACATCTGAAGCAGGACCCTGAATGGTGCGGTACGGTTCGCTTGTATGGATCGCTTTCATAGTGGAAACACCCAAAATAGCGAACCGTACCGTACCTACCCGAACCGATCCGCTCAGTGGAAACGAGGCATAATAGACCCACTTTAGGGCACCCTATCTAGATTTCTTGTACATCTGTCTTCAGGGCCATCCAAGGGCCTCGTAGGAGGTTCCTGAATACGGGATTGCCCCTATCAGGGCGGCCATTCCGTTCTCTAGGCAGGGATCGATAGTATAGGGTGAGAGTCAGGGAAAGGTCCCCCATTAGACTATCACTCTCCTGCCTAGAAATCTGCCCTATCCCGTATTGTGGAATTATAATGACTGCTGTGTTCACACAGTTTCTTTGAGTTAACAGTTCTTTTTTGTTTTGTATATTTTGTGTTGGGTAATTTTAGCGTTTTGAATAAAGGCTACGTTTTAATTAGGGTGGTACTCTGTGAATACTTCAATACATCAATATTGAGCAGCTCCAGTACGAGTTGAGCACTCGAGTCCGCTCATTGCAGAGCATGAGGTGAGAAGTCCTGATATTCATAAGCACCCGGCTCTTGCTATAGGAAGAGAGCGGTCACTCGGGAGAGGGGAGAGCCAAGAGTTCATGAATATGAGGACTCCCATGTGCGTGTTTTGTATTGAGCAGACCCCAACACTTGGCTTGTGCCACTCAATATATAGTTTAGCAAAAGGACTGGATCAATTCAAGTATGTCACTCAGTGTTTTGCACAGGGTATTTGTCACCAGTTGATGATGGTGTCATTTAAAATTAAAATACGGTACCTTTTATTTGTCCTAGTTATGTAGACAAAGCATGGGCAAATATAAGGAAGAAGTAAAAGATGCAGGTGACGAAGGAAGTTCGATAGCAGAGCATAGAAGAGTCCGGTGAGACTTACCAAGGTGGTCTTGTAAAACGTCTACCTCAAGAGTTGCCTTACGAAACCGTTCTTCTACTGAGCCTAAGAGCAGAGAGCAGAAACATCGCACATCAGTGGTTACCACGGACCACCGGGCTGGAAGCATCTAAAATTAAACTTTTTGTTTAAAGGCACATCCAGCGACATACAAAGTTGTTTGGCTGATTTTTATATAAAAATTAATAGTACAGACTAATATAGTTAATCCTGAAACAGTCGTTCTGATTTCAGACTGCTTTCTGCAGTCCCAGAAGTGTAGTTTACGGACATAGACCTCTTTCAGTGTCCAGCGCTGAGTGGAACTTGCTCGTTTCACAGGACCACACGGCATTATAATGATTTATAATACAGTGTGTCTCTGCCTGACTTTGAATCTACTGAATTGTACTGACATATTGCCGTCATTATAAGAGCAAATGCACACAAACATATTATCTTTCCGTGTCCGTTCCGTTTTTTTGCAGACTGTATGTGTAGCTATTCATTTCAATGGGTCCGCAAAAAAAACGGAAATTACTCTGTGTGCATTCCGTTTCCGTATGTCCGTATTTCAGTTCCTCAAAAAAAGTTCTTTAGCTAAACCAGTAACTTCTCCATCATTGCTGATGAGAGACAAAGAAGGGGTAAGTAGACATAACTATAAAAAGTTATGGCGGTCAGAATATGCTGATGTAAAAAAAAACAAAAAAACTTTTAATTCAAAACCTACACATATGTGGTGCAATTGTAATTGTACTGACCCAGAGAATGAAGAGCACAGGTCAGTTTTGTAACATAGGGAACACCGTAAGGACAAAACCTGTAACATTGTGGCGGAATTGCATTTTTTCCCCAAATCCACACCGTTCAGAATTTTCTTTTCTGCTTCCAAGCACATTGTATGTCATATTACATAACAGCATTAGAAAGTACAACTTGCCCTATGTGAACGGAAAAATTAAAAAGTTATGGCTCTGGGAAGAAAAATGAAAACGCAAAAATAAAAAAACCTTCGGCATCCAAGGGGTTAACATCCAGTTTTCTGTCCTTCCTTCAGATTTATCATCTGTCAAGCAATAAACAAAGGTCTAGTGGACACACCTGGGTATAATAACACAGAAAGGTCTAGTGGACACACCTGGGTATAATAACACAGAAAGGTCTACCTAGAGTAGAATGTCACACAGAGTATGCTGCACAGTACCTGTCCCAGCCTTCGACTTCTTCACTTTCTTTTTCTTTTGTGACTTTGCCTTCAGTTTTGGTGGCATTTCTGCAAAACACAGCGATACGAAGTTACAGATTGACTTCTATTATTATTCAGCAGCATGTGCTGCGAACCTTGCCTGCTTGTAGACAGACATTGCTAAAGAGATGAACGTGGAAGAATACAGGGATTCTAGAAAACACAAAGACACTTAAAAATGATTAAGAATTCTCTTAACCCCTCAGAATAAAATAAGGAGCATAACAAATTGGGAACATGTTCCTACTTGAGTAAAGCCGCAGAGGGCAGATTTTCCAGCAAAATTCACAACAAATCCACGGCAAAATCTGCATGGGTCCTTATTAGTGACAGCCTCTGTCCGGGTGTCAGTCCTCTAAAGGTCTTTATTAGTGACAGGCTCCGTCCAGGTGTCAGTCCTCTAATGGTCTTTATTAGTGACAGCCTCCATCCGGGTGTCAGTCCTCTAATGGTCTTTATTAGTGACAGCCTCCATCCGGGTGTCAGTCCTCTAAAGGTCTTTATTAGTGACAGCCTCCATCCGGGTGTCAGTCCTCTAAAGGTCTTTATTAGTGACAGGCTCCGTCCAGGTGTCAGTCCTCTAATGGTCTTTATTAGTGACAGCCTCCGTCCGGGTGTCAGTCCTCTAATGGTCTTTATTAGTGACAGCCTCCGTCCAGGTGTCAATCCTCTAATGGTCTTTATTAGTGACAGCCTCCGTCCGGGTGTCAGTCCTCTAAAGGTCTTTATTAGTGACAGCCTCCATCCGGGTGTCAGTCCTCTAAAGGTCTTTATTAGTGACAGCCTCCGTCCGGGTGTCAGTCCTCTAAAGGTCTTTATTAGTGACAGCCTCCGTCCAGGTGTCAGTCCTCTAATGGTCTTTATTAGTGACAGCCTCCGTCCAGGTGTCAATCCTCTAATGGTCTTTATTAGTGACAGCCTCCGTCCGGGTGTCAGTCCTCTAAAGGTCTTTATTAGTGACAGCCTCCATCCGGGTGTCAGTCCTCTAAAGGTCTTTATTAGTGACAGCCTCCGTCCGGGTGTCAGTCCTCTAAAGGTCTTTATTAGTGACAGCCTCCATCCGGGTGTCAGTCCTCTAAAGGTCTTTATTAGTGACAGCCTCCATCCGGGTGTCAGTCCTCTAATGGTCTTTATTAGTGACAGCCTCCGTCCAGGTGTCAGTCCTCTAATGGTCTTTATTAGTGACAGCCTCCGCCCGGGTGTCAGTCCTCTAATGGTCTTTATTAGTGACAGCCTCCGTCCAGGTGTCAATCCTCTAATGGTCTTTATTAGTGACAGCCTCCGTCCAGGTGTCAATCCTCTAATGGTCTTTAACAGTGACAGTCTCCGCCCGGGTGTCAGTCATCTGATGGTCTTTATTAGTGACAGCCTCTGTCCGGGTGTCAGTCCTCTAATGGTCTCTATTAGTGACAACCTCCGTCCGGGTGTCAGTCATCTAATGGTCTTTAATAGTGACAGTCTCCGTCCGGGTGTCAGTCATCTGATGGTCTTTAATAGTGACAGCCTCCGCCCGGGTGTCAGTCCTCTAATGGTCTTTAATAGTGACAGCCTCCGTCCAGGTGTCAATCCTCTAATGGTCTTTAACCCCTTTGGGACACATGACGTACCGGTACGGCATGTTTCCCGAGTCCTTAAGGACACATGACGTACCGGTACGTCATGAGTTGTTCCGATCACTGCTGCTCAGCTGGCAGTGATCGGAACAAGGTACCTGCTGAAATCATTCAGCAGGTACCTTGTTACAATGCCCAGGGGGGTCCTGTGACCCCCCCATATGGGCGATCGCTGCAAACCGCAGGTCAATTCAGACCTGCGGTTTGCAGCGCTTCATTGCGATCTCTGATCCCCGCGGTCTATGACCGCGGGGATCAGAGAGTTAATGTCCCCAAATAGTTTTTAACCCCCTGCAGCCCCCAATCATACTGTGGCTGCGGGGTGCAGGGGGTGGTTGCGGGCGGCGCGAGGCGGGCGGGAGGCGGGCGGTGCGGCGGGCGGGATCGCGATTGCGATCCCCGCCCGCCTCCCCTGTAATCTATCCCTGGTGTCTAGTGGTTCTATCAGAGTGTCAGCACATTGCTGACACTCTGATAGAAACGGCTGGCATCTGTGCTGCAGATGCCAGCCGCTTAACCCTTCGCACCGCGGTCCGTACGGACCGCGGTATGGAAGGGTTAACCGGGAGGGAGCGCTCCTCCCTCTTCCCATCGGGGGCTGCTGTGCCTTGCAGCCCCCCAACAGGATGGGATCGAAGAGGGAGGGTGCTCCTCCTCCTCCTATCCATCACCCCTGCCCAGTTATGGCAGGGGTGATGGTTGCCATGGAGACAGGACGCTTTCAGAAGCGTCCTGCTCTCCATGGTGCTGAAAGTCTGAATAGACCTGCTAAAGGTCTATTCAGACTTTCTAAAGTATAAAATACAGTACAGTGCACTATATAGTGTACTGTACTGTATTATACAGACACCAGATCCACTGGATCTTTCAGAACCAAGTGGGTCTGGGTCAAAAAAATGTAAAAAGTGAAAAAAAGTAAAAATGAAACAAACACATAACACTGAATAAAAACTAAAAAAATAAAATACACTACACATATTAGGTATCGCCGCGTCCGTAAAAACCTGCTCTATAAAAATATCACATGACTGAACTCCTCAGGTGAACGCCATAAAAAAAAAAAAAAATGGTGTAAATAAGCCATTTTTGGCACATTACATCACTAAAAGTGTAATACAAAGCGATCAAAAAGGCGTTTGCCTCCCAAAATAGTACCAATCAAACCGCCATCTCATCCCGCAAAAACGAGCCCCTACCTAAAACAATTGGCCAAAAATAAAAAACTATGCCTCTCAGACTAAAACATGATTTTTTTGTTTCAAAAATGCTTTTAGTGTTAAATGTAAAAAAAAAAAAAAGTAGACATATTTGGTATCTACACGTCCGTAAGAATCTGCTCTATAAAAATATCACATGACCTAACCCCTCAAGTAAACACTGTAAAAAAAATAATAAAAACTTTGTCAAAAGCCATTTTTTTGCCACCTTACATCACAAAAAGTGTAATAGCAAGCGATCAAAAAGTCATATGACCCCCAAATAGTGCCAATCTAACCGTCACCTCCTCCCGCAAAAATGATACCCAACCTGAGACAATTGCCTAAAAACTGAAAAATATATGGCTCTCAGACTATGGAGATACTAAAACATGTTTTTTTTTCATTCAAAAAGGATATTATTGTGTAAAACCAAAATAAATAAAAAAAGGTATACATATTATGTATCGCCGCGTCCGTAAGGACCTGCTCTATAAAAATATAACATGACCTAACCCCTCAGATGAACGCCGTAAACATAAAAAATAAAAACGTTGTCAAACAAGCCATTTTTTTGTCACCTTACATCACAAAAAGTGTAATAGTAAGCGATCAAAAAGTCATATGCACCCCAAGATGGTGCCAATCAAACCGCCATCTCATCCCGCAAAAATGAGCCCCTACATAGGACAATCGGCCAAAAAAATATATATATGGCTCTCAAACTATGGAGACACTAAAACATGATTTTTTTTGTTTTAAAAATTATATTATTGTGTAAAACTTATATAAATAAATAAAAAGTATACATATTAGGTATCGCCGCGTCCGTCACAACCTGATCTATATAAATAACACATGACCTAACCCCTCAGCTGAACACAGCAAAAAAATAAAAAAATACGGTGTCAAGAGCCATTTTTGTCACCTTACATCACAAAAGTGTCATAGCAAGCGACCAAAATGTCATATGCACCCCAAGATGGTGCCAATCAAACCGCCATCTCATCCCGCAAAAAATGAGCCCCTACATAACACAGTCGCCCAAAAAATAAAATAAAACTATGGCTTTCAGAATGTGGAGACACTAAAAAAATTATTTTCAAAAAGGCTTTATTATGTAAAACTGAAACAAAAACCCCAAAAAGTAGTCATATTTGGTATTGTCGCGTCCGTAACAACCTGCTCTATAGAAATAGCACACAATCTAACCTGTCAGTTCAACTATGTAAATAACAAAAAATAAAAACAGTCCCAAAACAGCTATTTTTTTGCAAATTTTCCATTTTAATCCATTTTTGCAGTAACAAAGCAAGGGTTAACAGCCAAGCAAAACTCAATATTTATTGCCCTGATTCTCTTGTTTGCAAAAACACCCCATATGTGGTCGTAAACTACTGTATGGCCAAACGGCAGGGCACAGAAGGAAGGGAACGCCATATGGTTTTTGGAAGGCAGATTTTGCTGGACTGGTTTTTGACACTATGTCCCATTTGAAGCCCCCTGATGCACCCCTAGAGTAGAAACTCCAAAAAAGTGACCCCATTTTGGAAACTACGGGATAAGGTGTCAGTTTTGTTGGTACTATTCTAGGGTAAACATGATTTTTGGTTGCTCTATATTACACTTTTTTTGAGACAAGGTAACAAAAAATAGAAATTCGGAAATTTCATCTCCATTTGCCAATAACTCTTGTGGAACACCTAAAGGGTTAAAAAAGTTTGTAAAACTGGTTTTGAATACCTTGAGGGGCGTAGTTTCTTAGATGGAGTCACTTTTATGGAGTTTCTACTCTAGGGGTGCATCGGGGGGCTTCAAATGGGACATGGTGTCAAAAATCCAGTCCAGCAAAATCTGCTTCTGTTTCTGAAAACTACAGAATCGGGGCAATAAAAATTGAGTTTTGTTTGGCTGTTAACCCTTGCTTTGTTACTGGAAAAAATGGATTCAAACGGAAAAATTTTCAAAAAATCGAAATTCTGAAATTTTATCTTTATTTGCCATTAACTCTTGTGGAAAACCTAAAGGGTTAATGACGTTTGTAAAATCAGTTTTGAATACCTAGAGGGGTGTAGTTTCTAGAATGGGGTAATTTTTGGGTGGTTTCTATTATGTAAGCCTCACAAAGTGACTTCAGACCTGAACTGGTCCCTAAAAAGTGGGTTTTTGAAAATTTCTGAAAAATTTCAAGATTTGCTTCTAAACTTCTAAGCCTTGTAACGTCCCCAAAAAATGAAATAGCATTCCCAAAATGATCGATACATGAAGTAGACATATGGGGAATGTAAATCAATAACTTTTTTTGGTGGTATTACTATGTATTATAGAAGTAGAGTAATTGAAACTTGGAAAATTGCAAATTTTTCAAAATTTTTGGTAAATTTGGTATTTTTCTATAAATAAAAATGAAATTTTTCGACTTCATTTTACCACTGTCATGAAGTACAATATGTGACGAAAAAACAATCTCAGAATGGACTGGATAAGAAAAAGCGTTTTAAAGTTATCACCACATAAAGTGACAATGGTCAGATTTTGAAAAAATGGCCTGGTCCTTAAGGTGAAATAGGGCCGTGTCCTTAAGGGGTTAATAGTGACAGTCTCCGTCCAGGTGTCAGTCATCAGATGGTCTTTATTAGTGACAGCCTCCGTCCAGGTGTCAATCCTCTAATGGTCTTTAATAGTGACAGTCTCCGTTCGGGTGTCCGTCATCTGATGGTCTATTAGTGACAGCCTCCGTCCGGGTGTCACTTATCTAATATTGTTTATTAGTGACAGCCTCCGTCCGGGTGTCAGTCCTTTAATGGTCTTTATTAGTGACAGCCTCTGTCCGGGTATCAGTCCTCTAATGGTCTTTATTAGTGACAGCCTTCGCCCGGGTGTCAGTCCTCTAATGGTCTTTATTAGTGACAGCCACCGTCCAGGTGTCACTCCTCTAATGGTCTTTAATAGTGACAGTCTCCGTCCGGGTGTCAGTCATCTGATGGTCTTTAATAGTGACAGCCCCCGTCTGGTTGTCACTTATCTAATAGTGTTTATTAGTGACAGTCTCCGTCCGGGTGTCAGTCATCTGATGGTCTTTATTAGTGACAGCCTCCGTCCGGGTGTCACTTATATAATATTGTTTATTAGTGTCAGCCTCCGCCCAGGTGTCAGTCCTCTAATGGTCTTTATTAGTGACAGCCTCCGTCTGGGTGTCACTTATCTAATAGTGTTTATTAGTGACAGTCTCCGTCCGGGTGTCAGTCATCTGATGGTCTTTATTAGTGACAGCCTCCGCCCGAGTGTCAGTCCTCTAATGGTCTTTATTAGTGACAGTCTCCGTCCGGGTGTCAGTCCTCTAATGGTCTTTATTAGTGACAGCCTCCGCCCGAGTGTCAGTCCTCTAATGGTCTTTAATAGTGACAGTCTCCGTCCGGGTGTCAGCCCTCAAACTGATGTTAAAATTGAGAGATTAGTCAACATGTCCTACAGTGGAGGACATGTCTTAAGCCCGAGCACCACGCCAAGGTCTCTTAAGTAGCTCGGGAGCTAACACTCACCTACCTGTGCCATATGGGCAATACCAGGGGCCAGTGGGCAAAATTACAGGAATGTATTAGCCGACTCTCAGCAGACTCCTCAGTTACCGCCAGCATGTAACCATGCCTGCAATGGGAGGAGGGAGAAGGCTGTGAGCCCCACCCAAGACTGGCTGATATGGCCCAGGCCTCACAGGTGCAACTAAATATAGCCTGTGGATGGAAAACAGGCTACATTTACATAGGAGTTTATACACCTCCAAACAATTATATATACACAAAACAACTGAAAGGTGGCATGAAGCAGGATGTGCTCAACCCAAAAATGCAGTTGTGCATATATATACAGGGGAGCAGATCCTGCAACTGTGGCCCGTTGCTAATGACGATCCTCAGCAAAAATGTATACGGTGGAGGATGCCCGCAGCGGACCACAAGTACCACAATAGATAACAAAAGTGCTTGTTGCCTGTTGCTGGGCTTTGTGCCTGTTGTTGGGCTTTGTCTAACAATGTGATAAATAATATAACAATATAGCAATAACAAATGACAAAACAAGTGCACACTGCGGTCTTACTAAGCCCTCCAACTGATGTTAAAATTGAGGACATGGACAGTGGAGGACATGTCTTAAGCCCGAGCAACACGCCAAGGTCTCTCAAGTAACTCGGGACCTAACACTCACCTACCTGTGCCATATGGGCAATACCAGGGGCCAGTGGGCAAAATTACAGGAATGTATTAGGCCGACTCGCAGCAAACTCCTCAGTTACCTCCAGCATGTAACCATGCCTGCCTTTACTGTAGGACATGTTGACTAACCTCTCAATTTTAACATTAGTTTGAGGGCTTAGTAAGACCGCAGGGTGCACCTGTTTTGTTATTTGTTATTGCTATATTGTTATAATATTTATCACATCCACACTATTGCCATTTTGTGTAGGATCTCTATTGTGGTACTTGTGGTCCACTGCGGGCATTCTCCACCGTATGCATTTTTCCTGGGATCTCAATTAGCAACGGGCCACAGTTGCAGGATCTGCTCCCCTGTATATATATGCACACTGTATTTTTGGGTTGAGCACATCCTGCTATCATGCCACCTTTCAGTTGGTTTGTGCTTTATTAGTGACAGCCTCCGTCCAGGTGTCAGACATGTAATGGTCTTTATTAGTGACAGCCTCCGTCCAGGTGTCAGACATGTAATGGTCTTTATTAGTGACAGCCTCCGTCCAGGTGTCAGTCATGTAATGGTCTTTATTAGTGACAGCCTCCGTCCAGGTGTCAGTCATGTAATGGTCTTTATTAGTGACAGCCTCCGTCCAGGTGTCAGACATGTAATGGTCTTTATTAGTGACAGCCTCCGTCCAGGTGTCAGACATGTAATGGTCTTTATTAGTGACAGCCTCCGTCCGGGTGTCAGTCATGTAATGGTCTTTATTAGTGACAGCCTCCGTCCAGGTGTCAGTCATGTAATGGTCTTTATTAGTGACAGCCTCCGTCCAGGTGTCAGTCATGTAATGGTCTTTATTAGTGACAGCCTCCGTCCAGGTGTCAGTCATGTAATGGTCTTTATTAGTGACAGCCTCCGTCCAGGTGTCAGACATGTAATGGTCTTTATTAGTGACAGCCTCCGTCCAGGTGTCAGACATGTAATGGTCTTTATTAGTGACAGCCTCCGTCCAGGTGTCAGACATGTAATGGTCTTTATTAGTGACAGCCTCCGTGTCAGTCATGTAATGGTCTTTATTAGTGACAGCCTCCGTCCAGGTGTCAGACATGTAATGGTCTTTATTAGTGACAGCCTCCGTCCGGGTGTCAGTCATGTAATGGTCTTTATTAGTGACAGCCTCCGTCCAGGTGTCTGCCCTAGATGCTGGTTTTCAATCAGAGTGAGTATAAAGCTGAATGTGTACTCACATTGCCTGCTAGTAGCCATCTGGCTCCAGGAGGAGTGCACAGTGGGCTCGGCATGCATGTTGGTACCTGCATCCCTGGATCTAATGGAGGCTGTTGCAGCACCAGAAGGGGTTAATAAGTAAGGTCTATCCCAGCGTGCATGCTGGGCTCACACTCCCTGGATTTTATGTGGCTGTCGTGGCCCATAACAGGTAGGACTTAGCGTTAGGAGGATTTTATGTGGCTGTCATGGCCTATAGTAGGTCAGATTTAGCGTTAGTACCCACTCTAGGAGACAACCGTGTCGGGGTGAGTGGGCTTACTACCTTTTGATCAAAATGTAAACCAATGTCTCCACTGTTTGCATGCAATATCACTAATGTCCTCTTACAGCTCCCATCTTGGGCAGAGCTCTAGTTGCGGAGTGCTGTTATATTTTTGTGTTTGTATGTATAATTGCCATAACCTACGTGCACCTGCATACAGGGAGTGCTGACTGAAACCCCCTTTTTGTTTTTACTTAGTATATGTTGGAGGTGTGGCGACCTCCTTCTCAGTCGTGCACACCTGACTAGTGTTTCTGCCCTAGATGCTGGTTTTCAATCAGAGTGAGTATAAAGCTGAATGTGTACTCACATTGCCTGCTAGTAGCCATCTGGCTCCAGGAGGAGTGCACAGTGGGCTCGGCATGCATGTTGGTACCTGCATCCCTGGATCTAATGGAGGCTGTTGCAGCACCAGAAGGGGTTAATAAGTAAGGTCTATCCCAGCGTGCATGCTGGGCTCACACTCCCTGGATTTTATGTGGCTGTCGTGGCCCATAACAGGTAGGACTTAGCGTTAGGAGGATTTTATGTGGCTGTCATGGCCTATAGTAGGTCAGATTTAGCGTTAGTACCCACTCTAGGAGACAACCGTGTCGGGGTGAGTGGGCTTACTACCTTTTGATCAAAATGTAAACCAATGTCTCCACTGTTTGCATGCGATATCACTAATGTCCTCTTACAGCTCCCATCTTGGGCAGAGCTCTAGTTGCTGAGTGCTGTTATAGCCTCCGTCCAGGTGTCAGACATGTAATGGTCTTTATTAGTGACAGCCTCCGTCCGGGTGTCAGTCATGTAATGGTCTTTATTAGTGACAGCCTCCGTCCAGGTGTCAGTCATGTAATGGTCTTTATTAGTGACAGCCTCCGTCCAGGTGTCAGTCATCTAATGGTCTTTATTAGTGACAGCCTCCATCCGGGTGTCAGTCCTCTAAAGGTCTTTATTAGTGACAGCCTCCGTCCAGGTGTCAGTCATCTAATGGTCTTTATTAGTGACAGGCTCCGTCCAGGTGTCAGTCATGTAATGGTCTTTATTAGTGACAGCCTCCGTCCGGGTGTCAGTCCTCTAAAGGTCTTTATTAGTGACAGCCTCCGTCCGGGTGTCAGTCCTCTAAAGGTCTTTATTAGTGACAGCCTCCGTCCAGGTGTCAGTCATCTAATGGTCTTTATTAGTGACAGGCTCCATCCGGGTGTCAGTCATCTAATGGTCTTTATTAGTGACAGCCTCCGTCCAGGTGTCAGACATGTAATGGTCTTTATTAGTGACAGGCTCCGTCCAGGTGTCACTCATCTAATGGTCTTTATTAGACTTTCAGAGTCACATGATCGCTCTAAACCCTGCGATCGCCTTGGCACCGCCGGGGGCAATCACCCCAGGAAAATTCATTGTTTCTTAGTTCCCCCACTTGTACCACCAATGTTTATTAGCCCGCACGATGGGACTTTGTTTTTATTGTTTTAATAATAACCAGTGACATTTGTGCAGGTCCAGTACCGCCCATCCCAACCCCCGGACCTATATTCCAGTGGTTTCGGCACTTTTCTGGTGTATATATATGTGTAATAGCTGTGCTGTCATGTATAAGCAGTTGTCCCCGAAATGCGTTGTACCACCTGCTAAATAAATCCTGGAGGTTTAAACTTTGCAACTGGATGGTTCTTTGAGCCGGGGGATATCCTTCTGCTGATCTACTTGCACACAGCAGTCTATACACCGCACACAGCAGTATACAGCACACAGCAGTCTATACACCGCACACAGCAGTCTATACACCGCACACAGCAGTCTATACACCGCACACAGCAGTCTATACACCGCACACAGCAGTCTATACACCGCACACAGCAGTCTATACACCGCACACAGCAGTCTATACACCGCACACAGCAGTCTATACACCGCACACAGCAGTATACAGCACACAGCAGTATATACACCGCACACAGCAGTATATACACCGCACACAGCAGTCTATACACCGCACACAGCAGTCTATACACCGCACACAGCAGTCTATACACCGCACACAGCAGTCTATACACCGCACACAGCAGTATATACACCACACACAGCAGTATACACACCGCACAGCAGTCTATACACCACACACAGCAGTATACACACAGCAGTATATACACCGCACACAGCAGTATATACACCGCACACAGCAGTATATACACCGCACAGCAGTCTATACACCGCACACAGCAGTCTATACACCGCACACAGCAGTATATACACCGCACAGCAGTCTATACACCACACACAGCAGTCTATACACCGCACACAGCAGTATATACACCGCACACAGCAGTATATACACCGCACACAGCAGTCTGTACACCACACACAGCAGTCTGTACACCACACACAGCAGTCTATACACCACACACAGCAGTCTATACACCGCACACAGCAGTATATACACCACACACAGCAGTATATACACCGCACACAGCAGTCTGTACACCGCACACAGCAGTCTATACACCACACACAGCAGTCTATACACCGCACACAGCAGTATATACACCGCACACAGCAGTATATACACCGCACACAGCAGTATATACACGCACACAGCAGTATATACACCGCACACAGCAGTCTATACACCGCACACAGCAGTCTATACACCGCACACAGCAGTCTATACACCGCACACAGCAGTCTATACACCGCACACAGCAGTATATACACCGCACACAGCAGTATATACACCGCACACAGCAGTATATACACCGCACACAGCAGTCTGTACACCACACACAGCAGTCTATACACCGCACACAGCAGTATATACACCGCACACAGCAGTATATACACCACACACAGCAGTATATACACCGCACACAGCAGTCTATACACCGCACACAGCAGTATATACACCGCACACAGCAGTATATACACCGCACACAGCAGTCTATACACCGCACACAGCAGTCTATACACCGCACACAGCAGTCTATACACCGCACACAGCAGTATATACACCGCACACAGCAGTATATACACCGCACACAGCAGTATATACACCGCACACAGCAGTATATACACCGCACACAGCAGTCTATACACCGCACACAGCAGTATATACACCACACACAGCAGTATATACACCACACACAGCAGTATATACACCGCACACAGCAGTCTATACACCGCACACAGCAGTATATACACCGCACACAGCAGTATATACACCGCACACAGCAGTCTATACACCGCACACAGCAGTCTATACACCACACACAGCAGTATATACACCGCACACAGCAGTATATACACCGCACACAGCTGTATATACCCCGCACACAGCAGTATATACACCGCACACAGCAGTATATACACCGCACACAGCAGTCTATACACCGCACACAGCAGTATATACACCACACACAGCAGTATATACACCACACACAGCAGTATATACACCGCACACAGCAGTCTATACACCGCACACAGCAGTATATACACCGCACACAGCAGTATATACACCGCACACAGCAGTCTATACACCGCACACAGCAGTATATACACCACACACAGCAGTATATACACCACACACAGCAGTCTATACAGCGCACACAGCAGTCTATACCCCGCACACAGCAGTCTATACCCCGCACACAGCAGTCTATACACCACACACAGCAGTCTATACACCACACACAGCAGTATATACACCGCACACAGCAGTCTATACACCGCACACAGCAGTCTATACACCGCACACAGCAGTCTATACACCGCACACAGCAGTATATACACCGCACACAGCAGTCTATACACCGCACACAGCAGTCTATACACCGCACACAGCAGTCTATACACCGCACACAGCAGTCTATACACCACACACAGCAGTATATACACCGCACACAGCAGTATATACACCGCACACAGCAGTATATACACCGCACACAGCAGTATATACACCGCACACAGCAGTATATACACCGCACACAGCAGTATATACACCGCACACAGCAGTATATACACCGCACACAGCAGTATATACACCGCACACAGCAGTATATACACCGCACACAGCAGTATATACAGCACACAGCAGTCTGTACACCGCACACAGCAGTATATACACCGCACACAGCAGTATATACACCGCACACAGCAGTATATACACCGCACACAGCAGTCTGTACACCGCACACAGCAGTCTATACACCGCACACAGCAGTATATACACCACACACAGCAGTATATACACCGCACACAGCAGTCTATACAGCGCACACAGCAGTCTATACAGCGCACACAGCAGTATATACACCGCACACAGCTGTATATACCCCGCACACAGCAGTATATACACCGCACACAGCAGTATATACACCGCACACAGCAGTCTATACACCGCACACAGCAGTATATACACCACACACAGCAGTATATACACCACACACAGCAGTATATACACCGCACACAGCAGTATATACACCGCACACAGCAGTATATACACCGCACACAGCAGTATATACAGCACACAGCAGTCTATACACCGCACACAGCAGTATATACACCACACACAGCAGTATATACACCACACACAGCAGTCTATACAGCGCACACAGCAGTCTATACCCCGCACACAGCAGTCTATACCCCGCACACAGCAGTCTATACACCGCACACAGCAGTATATACACCGCACACAGCAGTCTATACACCACACATAGCAGTATATACACCGCACACAGCAGTATATACAGCACACAGCAGTATATACACCGCACACAGCAGTATATACAGCACACAGCAGTCTATACACAGCAGTTACCTCAGACCCGTGTTGTGCTCGGTAACCACGTCCTGTGTCTATGGCCGGGGAGTCAGTGGGGGAGCGGTGAGTGCTGACACCATGGAGACCGAGGACGCTGAGCACTTACAGCTATGGAGAGAAGGCGCTGAGGAGAGGAGCCTCCCGAGCTGTGCCATAAATTCCCGGAGTTATGTCTGTCATGTTCATTCAGTGCTGGATGTGAATGTGACTCCTGTTCACACGGGGGCTCTGGAGACGCTTCAGTCATTGCTAGATTGTTTCAGACTTTTTCCGAGGGAGACATATTCCCAGACACAGATGTAACAGGATGCCTGCTTGTTGGAAAAGAAATGGTCTCAATTTAACCCTTTAATGGCCCAGTCATTTTTTTCTCACTCTTCCTTCCCACCTTCCAAGAGCCATAACGTTTTAAAATTTTAGTTATTCCAAGGCTTCTCTTTTACAGGACAAGTTATTGGCAACATTCAATTTACCATAGCTTGTACTGAAAAATGGCGGAAAAAAGTAAATATTCGTGGGCTGAAATTGAAAAAAGAATCACACAATTTTGTCAGGGTTTTTGGGTTTTGTTTTTAACGCGTTCGCTGGGTGCTAGTAATGACACGGTCGGGGTGATACCAAATTTATATAGTTTTTCTGATGTTTTACTACTTTAAATAAACAAAAAACCTTAAAAATTTTGTTTTATATGCGTCAACACAACCAGGACTTGTCCACATAGGTGAGGGGCTTGTTTTGTAGGGCTAGCTGTAGTTTTTCTTTGTGTCATATGAGTTTTCTAACATATTTTATTGTTTTGTTTTTTTTCCGCATCACAGGAAAAATTATATATTTTTTTGGGATGCAGCAATACCAATCATGACTATTTTTATATGTAAAATTATGACGTGTTTTATTTAATAAATTTTACTTTTTTAGCATTAGACATCTCTGGCAGGCTGGTCCTGCCGGACGCGCATGGTGGTTTTCGTCTGTCCAATTCTCGGCATATTTGCCAGGTTGCAGCCAGATCTCCGCCGGTCTCCCTAGTAGGTAATAGGGCCTTTCCACGGATGCCTTTCTGAAAAACAGTCATTGTCAGCCCATGCAAAGAGACAAATTTGGACATGTCCTATTTTCTGGGGGCCATTATTCACCACTCTTTAAAAAAAACGAAAACGGATGTCCATATAGAACCAAAAGATTGCAGTGGTTCTGAAAACAGCCATCACATGACTGTCCCTGGCTGCCTGTCAGACTGTGCCTCGGGCTTGGCTTTTCAGGCAGCTTGCTATGACTGGACTGGGAGCCGTCAAAAGACCGTAGGCCAGGGATGGCCAACCTGAGGCTCTCCACCTGTTGCAAAACTACAACTCCCAGCATGCTCAGACTAACTACAGCTGTCAGCCTACAGCAGGGCATAGTAGTTTTACAACAGCTGGAGAGCCGCAGCTTCACCATGCCTGCTGTAGGCTGTTGTAGAAACTGATTGGAGCCCCCCCCCCTACCCGATTTTGCTGTGGGGGCTCTGATCAGAGGACAGAGGGAGCCTTGGAATGACTAAAATTTTAAAAAGTTAGAGCTCTTTCTTCTTCATCCCTCCCAGACAACTATGGCAACTTCTTCTAAAGACTGCAGAGCATTCTGCAGACTCATCTTTGGCCCCTCGTTTCTGGGGGCACATATAAGAGGCACTATACATAAAGGGGCACATATAAGAGGCACTATACATACAGAGGGCACATATAAGAGGCACTGTACATACAGAGGGCACATATAAGAGGCACTATACATGAAGGGGCACATATAAGAGGCACTATACATGAGGGGGCACATATAAGAGGCACTATACATGAGGGGGCACATATCAGAGGCACTATACATGGAGGGGCACAGATAAGAGGCACTGTACATAAAGGGGCACATATCAGAGGCACTCTACATGGAGGGGCACATATCAGAGGCACTATACATGAAGGGGCACATATCAGAGGCACTATACATGAAGGGGCACATATCAGAGGCACTATACATGAAGGGGCACATATAAGAGGCACTATACATGAAGGGGCACATATAAGAGGCACTATACATGGAGGGGCACATATAAGAGGCACTATACATGAAGGGGCACATATCAGAGGCACTATACATGAAGGGGCACATATAAGAGGCACTATACATGAAGGGGCACATATAAGAGGCACTATACATGAAGGGGCACATATCAGAGGCACTATACATGAAGGGGCACATATCAGAGGCACTATAAATGAAGGGGCACATATCAGAGGCACTATACATGGAGGGGCACATATCAGAGGCACTATAAATAAAGGGGCACATATCAGAGGCACTATACACGGAGGGGCACATATAAGAGGCACTATACATGAAGGGGCACATATCAGAGGCACTATACATAAAGGGGCACATATCAGAGGCGCTATACATGAAGGGGCACATATAAGAGGCACTATACATGAAGGGGCACATATAAGAGGCACTATACATACAATACAGAGGGCACATATAAGAGGCACTATACATGAAGGGGCACATATCAGAGGCACTATACATGAAGGGGCACATATCAGAGGCACTATACATGAAGGGGCACATATCAGAGGCACTATACATAAAGGGGCACATATAAGAGGCACTGTACATAAAGGGGCACATATGAGAGGCACTATACATAAAGGGGCACATATAAGAGGCACTATACATAAAGGGGCACATATGAGAGGCACTATACATAAAGGGGCACATATAAGAGGCACTATACTTAAAGGGGCACATATGAGAGGCACTGTACATAAAGGGCACATATTAGAGGTGCTATACATACAGAGGGCACATATGAGGCACTATACACAACGGGCACATATAAGAGGCACTATACATAAAGGATGCCCATATCATAGGCACTATACATAACGGGCACCTATCAGAGGCACTATACAGAGGCTGGTATTCTTACAGCCAGACACAGGGCAAGTAAATGTGACAAAAAAATATGACCAAAGGAATGGAGGCGATACAGGATGCTGGGATTTTTTTAAACTTTATTTTGTGCATCTTCTGTGCTTAGTTTTCCTTTAACCCCTTATGGACCTTTGCCGTACACAGGGGTGGACTGGCCATAGACCCTACGGGGAAATTTCCCGGTGGGCCGATGCCCAGGGGAGCCACCGGAGCCCTCCTCACGGTCGTCGGCTGGGTACATAATGATCTTATGCTCTGAGCATTAATTAATGCTGGGAGCATCAATTACTTATGCGCCTGGCCAACCGCTGGAGTTGTACTGCTGAGCTCAACTCTATCCTCAAGATACTGTGGCGAGGGCAGCATTTTGTACAGCACAAGGATATTTGGTTCAACTGGGGCGGTATTTTGTAGTGCACTATGGTATAGCAGGCTCCACCTACTTGTGTTGGCCCTGCCTATTGTGTTGCTCCGTCTTCTATCAATTTAGACCCGCCTACAACATGGGGCCACTTTTACGTTTTTTCCAGGGCCACTTTAAGTTTCCAGTCCGCCCCTGGCCGTACATGTATGGTGAAAATCCAGTCTTTAAATATGGCGATAGCTGCCAGGTTTCTGCTGTGTCACACAGCAGACGGCCAGGGCTAATGACGCTGATGACAGAGATTCAACCCCTCAGATGCCGTGGTCTTCAACCCCTCAGATGCCGTGGTCTTCAACCCCTCAGATGCCGTGGTCTTCAACCCCTCAGATGCCGTGGTCTTCAACCCCTCAGATGCCGTGGTCTTCAACCCCTCAGATGCCGTGGTCTTTAACCCCTCAGATGCTCCCCATGAGCTCTTCATTCCTTGTGGTAGCCTCGTCCCTCTGAAGCAGGGGTTGCTGGCAGATTTTAGCCTGGGGAACAAGCACCCAGCACTGGCCCATGTGTAGCAGCCCACTTCCAACCGGTTTACCTACGCCTACTGTTAAAGACGGTAGAGGTAAATGGGATTTAAATCATGAAAAGGCGGCAGCCGGTTGTGTTTTCATGTTGGGATTGTACACACACGTGCAATCACAGATACAGGACATGACCGAGTCCGTAGCAACAGCATGGTCATTAGAGGCGCAAAATTTACCAACTCCTGAGCCGAAGAGACTCCATGGACTATAATGGGGTCTGCTCAGGGCGCTGCTTCTTTATTGGACAAAAAATTCTTGCATGCGGGACTTTTTTGTCCGGTCTTTTTGACAGAATATGTGACAGTGGCCCGAACTCATATGTGAATGGATGGTATTAGATCAAAGTATAGCATCAGATGTACGTTTAGCACACAAATACAGAGCAAGAACCATGATCGCTACATACAGCACCAGAACCAAGTTCACAGCATGAACACAGCACCAGAACCAAGTTCACAGCATGAACACAGCACCAGAACCAAGTTCACTTCAGGATTACAGCACCAGAACCACATTCACTGTATAAACACAGCACCAGAACCAAGCCTTAAGCCAAATACAGAATACAGCAGTGTACTGATATGTGAGGTATAATACACGCAGTGTGTACAGGTATATAGTATATACAGCAGTGTACTGATATGTGAGGTATAATACACGCAGTGTGTACAGGTATATAGTATATACAGCAGTGTATTGATATGTGAGGTATAATACACACAGTGTGTATAGGTATATAGTATATACAGCAGTGTACTGATATGTAAGGTATAATACACGCAGTGTGTACAGGTATATAGTATATACAGCAGTGTACTGATATGTGAGGTATAATACACACAGTGTGTACAGGTATATAGTATATACAGCAGTGTATTGATATGTGAGGTATAATACACGCAGTGTGTATAGGTATATAGTATATACAGCAGTGTACTGATATGTAAGGTATAATACACGCAGTGTGTACAGGTATATAGTATATACAGCAGTGTACTGATATGTAAGGTATAATACACGCAGTGTGTACAGGTATATAGTATATACAGCAGTGTACTGATATATGAGGTATAATAGATGCCGTGTGTACAGGTATATAGTATATACAGCAGTGTATTGATATGTGAGGTATAATACACGCAGTGTGTACAGGTATATAGTATATACAGCAGTGTATTGATATGTGAGGTATAATACACGCAGTGTGTACAGGTATATAGTATATACAGCAGTGTACTGACATGTGAGGTATAATAGATGCCGTGTGTACAGGTATATAGTATATACAGCAGTGTACTGATATGTGAGGTATAATAGATGCCGTGTGTACAGGTATATAGTATATACAGCAGTGTACTGATATGTGAGGTATAATACACGCAGTGTGTACAGGTATATAGTATATACAGCAGTGTATTGATATATGAGGTATACTACACACAGTGTGTACAGGTATATAGTATATACAGCAGTATAGTGATATGTGAGGTATAATACACGCAGTGTGTACAGGTATATAGTATATACAGCAGTGTACTGATATGTGAGGTATAATACACACAGTGTGTACAGGTATATAGTATATACAGCAGTGTACTGATATATGAGGTATAATAGATGCCGTGTGTACAGGTATATAGTATATACAGCAGTGTATTGATATGTGAGGTATAATACACGCAGTGTGTACAGGTATATAGTATATACAGCAGTATACTTATACTGTATGTGAGGTATGAGGTATAAATTACACCTCGTATCTCACATGAGTACACTGCTTTGTATACTATATACTGCTTTGAATGGGCAAGTCTAGCAAGAAAATTGGGGTTGGGCCAAAGTAGTATGAGTGTTGCAAAAACTGGGCATGTGAATTGGCTCATTTGCGATAATTGGTCAGCGCTCAGTCTCTTCCCCATTCACCTGTCTGAATAAGCCCCAAGAAATTTATCAGTGCAGAATTTTGAACCTATTTAGTATTTGAGGATGGGCGCTCGCCTGGCTATTTTCCAAGTACAAAGAAAACTCTCAACCGTGTCATTATCCTATTCACACCAACGCAACTGGTAATTCAGGAAGGATGGGAGGAAAAAGACACTGTGTCCAAGGAAAACAGTTTGTCTTTCTCCAAGAATTTTTACACAGTCTTGAAGAAATCTTGCACAAGTTTTAATTCTTTTCTGATCTCTGGCAGGCAGATGGCTGAGGGGCGTTGTCAGGATAGAGCGACTACCGTCATACACAAACAGGGATAGTGCTGCCCTACAACTTCCCAGAATCCACTATCCCTACGTACTTCCACAGTCACCCTAGGCAATCACCCCAAAACTGGGCGGCAGTCCCTACGCTGAAATACGTGCATGGACAACACACAAACAGGGAACAACAAAGAGGCAAACAGGCAAAGAGTAGGCTCAATGACGAAGTACCAAAAATGCCAGAAGCAAAAATGACAACCAAAACGCCCCAAAAAGTCAAGAACCAGGAGATCAATACAATACCAAATCCAGTCTAGAAAATCACAAGCCAGAGGAGTCTTCAGAAATACCACAAGGGAACAGCAGTGGGAGAGAGAGGACAAGAATATCACCGGCACCCACAGGAGCCGGCCTTATATAGTGTGCTGGCAATCACTAGCTGCTGGCGGTTAACAGCTGAGCCAAAGCCCCAACGCGGCGCTCCATTAGCCTGAGGCTAAGAGGGCTGCACCACAGATTTAGTCCCCTGGAAACTGGATGCCGATGCCACATCGTGGCAGTGCCGTCCAGGGGAGTCGTGGGGACTGCTTCTTGGTAGGGCCGCTCTAGAGGTTTGGTGTTCCTGGTAACCGGATGCTGCTGCCGCGCAGAGGCCGTGCATCTTACTTTTGGGGAGCAGTGTAGCATTTTTGTAAGTTGAATAATGCCATATGCCTTTAGTCTCATATTCTTCCTGATTCTCCCCATCGTATGGATCCCAACATGGTACTGATAAAATACTAAGCCCACCGATGGAAAAATAAAAGTGCTAAGGGTGTTGGAATATCACGAGTGGTGACACAAAAACAATTTTCTTGTCCAGCATGGGGGATCGTGGTGTCACTATATATCGAGAAGCTGATACTACACACACATATCGCACTATGGTTCCCTGAATGACCCAGACAGTGGATGGGGAAATGCTTCGGACCCTGGAGGGTGTTACTGTTTTTGTGATCTCTGCACAAGTTTTGGACAATTTGAGGGACTAGTCACTGATAAATGCTTCTGCTTCTGGATCGGAGTACACGGAAGGGTTTTACCAGGTTTGACTGATCCCACTCCTCCCCACTATGTCGACACATTTTTAGGTTAAAAAAGGGAACCTGTCATCACCTTTATGCTGCCCATACTAACAGCAGTATAAAGTAGAGACAGGTGAGTTGATTTCAGCGGTCTGTCATTTATAAGTCAAAAGTAAGTGGTTGCCGAGAACCAACAGCACAATCATGGCAGACTGGGCCTGGAAAAGAGTCACGGCCACCAGAGAAGAGTCCTGGTTATATGAATTCCTGCTCTCCTGCCCTCCTGCTGATGACTGACAGTCTCCTACCTAGTTTTCTCCCTTTCTCTCTCGGAAAGAACTGCCAATCATCAGCAGATGGGTGAGAGCAGGAGATTAGGAATAACCAGGACTCTTCTCAGATGTCTGTGACTCTTTTCCAGGCCTGGGCTTCAATGATTATGATGCTGGTTCTCAGCAACCACTTACTTTTAGCTCATGAGTGACACACCGCGGAAATCAGCATTTTTGTCACTATTTATGCTGCCCTCAGTGAGATCAGTATAAAGTTGATGACCGGTTCCCTTTAAACCGTGAGTAAAAAAATATTGGATCCAGGGGCGTAACTATAGGGGAAGCAGGGGAAGCAGCTGCTTTGGGGCCCTGACCCAGAAGGGGCCCATCCAAGAGGAGGAGAAGTACTAAAATATTTTGTCAGGGCCCCTCAACATTATTACACAATGAAATTATATACAGTGGCAGTATAGACAGTGTAGAAAACGGATGGAACAGGTCTGAGTCTGAGAGAGCGATCTTTGCTAGCCAAAGGAAAGGGGGCAGCATGAAAGGAAGGTGTTGTGAAAAACTTACTGGGGGAGGGGGCCCCATTCAAAAAATTGCTGTGGGGCCCAGTCATTTCTAGTTACGCCACTGATTGGATCGCTTTGTTGCATTATCTATCGTGCATTATATTAGGGAAAATTGTGTTTATCTTTATCTACAAGTATCTAGAACATGAAATATCATAGAGGCATCCGTGTGTTGTCTATTGTTTTAGCGTGTTCATTTCATTTTCAATTGTATATTTAATTGTATAAGGGGTGGGATATATATTGCCAAGTAGTAAAATATGAAAAAAAAAAAAAAATTACATTTGATATCACCATAATTGTACCCATCTGCAGAACAAAGTAACCATGTTATTTATACTACATGGTGAAAGCTTTAAAAATAGAATTCTAACATTGGAATTACTCCCCCCCCCCCTCAAAAAAAATTATATATGTTGTATTTACTCCAAAAAGGTGCTATTAAGAATACAACTTGACCTGCAAAAAATAAATAATCAAAGGGAAAGACAAGTTATGGCTTTTTGAATGCAGAGATGAAAAATATGATTAAACATAAAAAATATATTATACATCTTCCCCTCACAGCAGCGGTAAACTGACAATGGATAAGAGGTCTTGACTGCTACAGAAGGACCATATTTTGTATGCAATTTTCAGTGGCATAGTACTGCTGAAATGAAAATGAAGACCAGCCAAAAACACTAATATTGAGTTTAAAAAATACCTCTTTCTGATGGAAGTGTGCCACCAACACCTTGGCGATGCATGAAAAGAATTTGCAGGCATTTGCAGCATCAGGAGGAACGTGCACTTCATGCCGATGACACGGACACAGCAAGTGTTCTGACAGCCACTCTGCAGAAAGATCAGCCGCTAGATCGAGGCCCATGTCTAGTAGGGGGAGACAGCCCTGGCTCTGTTAAAGGACCCCAGTGCTGTCTGAACATACTTTCCCTTGTTAGGGGATACTTAAAGGGTTTTTCCAGTAATATTGACTTTATGTAATGGCCACACCCTGCCTTCTGAAAAAGAAAATTCCTACTTACCTGCTCCTCGCGGGTCCGGTCCTCCACTCTGTCTCTGCTGTGTCCATGTTCCAGTCCCTGGAGTGTTTACATCCGGTGCTGCATGGGCATGGTCACATGTTCCTCTGCAGCCAATGGCTGACTTCAGTGGTGATTTAAACACCAATGTAAACACTTCAGGGACCAGAACAAGGACACAGTGGAGGCAGCTCAGAGGACCGGAGCGGCAGTGAGAAGGTAAGCACTTATTTTACAGAAGGCTAGCTGCTGGCATTACATAAAAAGTAATTCTTACTGGAAACCCCCTTTAAAGGAGTTGTCTGAGGATTTGATAATGATGGCCTATCCTCAGGATGGGTAATCAAAATCAGATTGGGAAGGTTCCGACTCCTGGCACCCTCGCCCATCAGGTCAAGAAGGCCAGTGGCGTTCCTAGATCATCAGTCACATGGTCTAGGAGCAGCTCAATCCCATTCAATCACTGCAGCCCCCTCAATCAGCCGATCAACGCGTGTGACAGGTTTTGGACCGATCTGATAGTCATGACCTATAGTTCATCACCAGGAAAACCCCTTTAATGCACAAATGCACTAGTAGTATACCGGATGATGATCTGATAGTAATAGATAGATGTCAGTACATTATAGTTAAGAAAAAATAATCAAAATTAAAAATCCCCCTATAGGAGTAAAAAAAAAAAATGTTAATTCAGAAAAACACAAACCTCCTTTTTTTAAACAAATAAACAAGCTTTAATAAATATGACATTGAATAACACACACATATTTCATATAGTTAAAACTATAAAAAAAAACTCTACAGTGGATTTATAGCATCATTTATGATGAACAGTGTATGATGTAAAAAGCAAGTAACTAAAGCTTGCAAAGAATTGCTTTTTTTTTTTTTTTTTGCATTTTCCAAAAGAAAAATTAATATTAATTAAATGCTAAGGTATATGTATCAAAAATACCACCTAAATAAATTACAACTCATTCTGCAAAAAATAATATATCGAACAAAAAAAAGAAAAAAAAAGCTAGGACCGCTGGAATGCAAAGAGGAAGAATAAAGAAATAGTTTGGTCAGGTGGTTAAAGTGCTTAGGGCATGAAGTAGTCAGTATGAACTTAATCAATCAGGGCTCATGCACAAGAATCAGGGCTCATGCACAAGACCATAGCCTGTTTCGCGGTTCTCAAAATACGGATACCAGCGGCGTGCATTGAGCATCCCATCCCTCATAGAACAGTCCTATCCTTGCCTGTTAAACGGACAAGACTAGGACAAGTTCTATTTTTTTGCGAGTGTCATGGAGGGGACATATGGATGCGGACAGCACATGGTGTGCTGTCCGCATCTTTTGCAGCCCCTTTGAAGTGAATGGGTCCACATTCGACCAGCATAAAATATGGATTGGAAGCGGAAAAAAATATGTTCATGTGGATGAGCCCTAAGGGTCATGCACACTTGCACAGAGCTTGTATGGCTTGTTTAGTACTACATCAGCTGTGATGCAGGCTTCTTTGACCAAACTAGGATTGGATAAAAAGTATCAATATTCATATTTCACTTTACTTTAGGATCGACTCTTGAGTTTGGTTTAAAAATGCATCAAAACTGTATTTTCAGCCTGAAAAGTCTGTGGTGCAGATAAATGCATCAGTGGTTGGTTTACATGGTTTGTAGTTGGCAACTGGGTATTGCGGCCTCCTGGGATTTCTCCTTTTTGAGGGCCAGTGTGCACCAATACTACTCTACTCCAGCCTATTCCCTGTAACTCCAGGCTTATTTATAGGCCCTATTTTGTTCCAGTTATGTGCTAGGTTTATATTTTATTTGCTTTCTTCTGCTTCACGCGGCCCTGCGCTGATTATATTTCGCCTGTCTGCTCCCTGTCCTGACCTTCTGCTGTATTGCCTGAACTCTGCCAGCCCTGAACCCTGCCTATCTAACAAAAACTTCAGACAATTGATTTTGCACCATGTCCAGGTGTCATTACGTAGTGTCACATCAGTTGTTGCTAACGAAGAATACTTGAGTGGTTGTAACCTGCAGATTCACTGTACAACAGTGAATACTAGGATATCCCCTTGGCTCCACTCCCAAGTTTAGACACAAGTCAAATTCGTTGAAGTACAATGGGTCCACAACTCCCCTGACAATCGCTCTAGAACCACCTCATTACCCCCACCTTAGATCCCCCTTACTTTTGTTGCAGCAGTGTTTGCTCATCAGTCATGGTACATTGGCTTTTGCAGATTTTTTTAAATTTTTTTCTTTATTTTAAAATATATATAGTATAAAAGGAATGCACAATAAAATTAAAGCTGAACATGCAACATGGTGGAAGTAATCATATTTAAAGTGAAAAGTTTAAGGGGATGCCGAAATGACAGGGTTTGGAAGGGCTGGAAACAATTGCATATGTTCTCTTTCGAGCCACAGAGGACAGGGTCTAGTGCACCCTAGTCCTAGTGGACATATTAGGTAATGTTAGACAGTTAGTTATGGAATATGGGTTGCAGCTAACACTATTCTTTGCCTTATTATATGTCACCTGTGGCTGCATGGCGGAGTAGCACTTCTGCAACTCGGTCGGGAGGGCTGATGGGACACTTGATGGGACGTGTTTGAGGCAAGGTGTAGGGAACGTGGTTGACGGGGGCTAAGTAGCTGTACGTTTGGCTGCAAGGTGGGTGAAGATGCAAGAATGGAAAAGGACAAGGAAAAAGATAAGGAAGAGGACTGTAACAGCGGCTGCTGTGCGCCCTGCTTACTGCCGTGGTCCCGGGCGCCGTGTTCAGTGGTGATCTGCTGCCAGTGCTTCCCATTCACCGCTGCAGTCCTGGGCTCTGTCTGTGTACGTACTGTTGTTCTGGGATCCACTCCACAGTTTCCTCTCAGCCCTGGCCACAGCATGCTTGCTGCTTGTTCCCTGCAGCACTTCCTTAAGGTCTGGCGCGCGTCACTCCCTGTGCTTTATGGGTTAGGTTATGTGATCTCGCTGACCAATCCTAGCCCTCCTGCACATATATAAGTGGCTCAGTCCTCTTCCCAGAAGCCTCAGTGTCAAGGTCCTTTTGCCCTGCTAAGGTTCCTGATATCCGCTTATGTTCCTGTCTTCCTGACTCGTGCTTGTGTTTCTGGACTCTGCTACCTGTTTGATCCCTGCCTGCTTGACTTGACTCTCCTGTTGCTGACCCGGACTGCCTGACCTGTACCTGTGCCGCCTGCCCTGACCTATTGCCTGTCTGACTTCGCCTCTGCCTCATCCTTCGGTCCTGCACTTTTGCTCCTGGTTTTGCGCCTGCTGACAACGCCTCTACCTCTGGTACCTTTCTCAGGACCTCCTAGTCCGACTGGACCAGCTGCCTCGTGTGCCTATTCTTCTCAAGAGGTAGCGACCTGGTGTTCCCCTCGGGAAAGTCTATCCCCACCATCGGGGTACTGAGAAGATCGAGGGGTTCACTTAGACCACGCCCTTAGAGGAGGTAGGACACGTGGCACAGTGAGTTCACACCCGCTGGTTCGTAACAAGGACACTCCAAACTTGAATGTTTCTCCCAAGGGCAAAATGTATGCCCTGCTCTGAAGGGCCGCTGGAAGCCCAAGTAAAGGAAGAAGTTTAGTCTGCTGGAGGATGTATGTGGACATAGAAAGATGGAGGACAAAGAAGGAAGGAGGAGGATGAGAATAGGATATATAGATTGATCCCAAGGACCTTCTCTAAGTGGTTGCAGGCATTCTCCATTTTAGATAATGTGGTTGGGGTAAAGGCACCAGAAAAATGCTCAGCTCCTTTTTGCTACATGGACACAATTTGCAAGTCGTAGAGAATATATGGCGGTCAGGCAGGGTTTCAGTATGGCAGACCATTTCATCAGAGGAAAGCGGTGCATGCTAGCATACGTTGGGATCATAAGGACATAAGGCTTTGGCTAAGGGTTACAGAGCAGATAAGTCAGACAATTCAAAGCCTCAAGCAAGCTCTGGCCTATCTCTGGTAACACTCATCTGGACCTTCAATGCTTCAATGCAGACTGGCACAACTAGTCATAACAATAGATGCTCTAGAATTATTATTATATGGGGAATACAAACAATTGCTAAAGCAGACATATCAGGAGAGGTTACACGTCCTGCATATGGCTGTTGTTTGTACGTAACCTTGTGGCCATAACAATCTACGATAAATTCACAATCATCTTTATAACAAATAATTTGAAAACTGGATGCACATAGGCACGGTTATCGTCTTGGTCTCTCGGCTTCTGCTCCATGGTCTGCTGTGCGGATTATTGGCATGTAATGTAAAGCCAAGACCAAGTTTGAGCAGCAATTGCATTTTCTAGTAGACATTGCTTGTAAACCACTGGTCAGAACTATTTCTAAATGTAAACTTAGTCTCGGATAACCCCTTTAAAGACTGTGGTTAAAGGTAATTTTTTAATGTTTGCACGTTTTTTGGGCTACAAATGATTTTTCTAATAGATTTTTGTTACAAATTTTGGACTTTTTTGGCTCTTGGTTACCCTTGCTCCTCTCGTGAACAATTTTCTTAGAGTACTTTCACACTTGCGGCATGGCTCTACGGCAGGCTGTTCCAGCGGGTGAACAGCCCGCCGGATCCGCCATGCCGCAAGTACCCGTGTGCTGTCGCTCCGTCCCCATTGACTATAATGGAGGTGGGGGCGGAGCTACGGCGCAGCACGGCAGTGCACGGCCAGAGATCGTCGGACTAAAAGTACTGCATGTCCGACTTTTTAGTCCGGCGATCACTGCCGAACGCTGCCGTGCTGCGCTGTAGCTCCGCCCCCCGCCCCCATTATAGTCAATGTGGACGGAGCGGCAGCACACGGGTACTTGCGGCGCCCGCCGGAACAGCCTGCCGGATAGCCATGCCGCAAGTGTGAAAGCACCCTAACCTGATTTATGACCAACGTTTGATCTAAGGGCTCATACACACGACCATTGCTATGTTTGCTGGTCTGTAAAACATGGATATGAGCGTGTGTGTTCTGCAATGTCCTGTACGGAATGTCCTGCCCTCTATAGAACAGTCCTATCCTTGTCCATAAAACAGACAAGAATAGGACATTTTCTATTTTTTTGCGGGGCCGCGGAACGGACATACTGATGCAGACAGTACGCAGTGTGCTGTCCGCATCTCTTGCAGCCCCATAGAAGTGAATGGGCCGGCATCCGACCCGACCAAACTTAAGTTTGTGTGCATGAACCCTAAAGTTGTCTATAGCCTTAGACATAAATGGAACAGTATTAAAGCTCAGGTACATATATATGTCATCAACATGTTTACCTCATTTCTTACATAGTACTCTCCCGGATGTAATTGATTTGTATTAAATGCAGTGGTCATGTCCCATCCATTAACAAAGCCGACATTGAGGTCCTTGAAGATGATTTCCATTATGAAATAGTGAACGTACGCATGGAAATCGCTCATTCCTTCATACTCGTTCGCCATCTCACTTGAATTCTCAGTCTTAGGCCTTATTCACACATCCGCAAGTGTTTTGCGGATCCACGGAGCCGCGGATCCGCAAAACACGGACACACCGGCAATGTGCATTCCGCATTTTTGCGGACCGCACATTGCCCGAACTCCATAGAAAATGCCTCTTCTTGTCCGCAATTGCGGACAAGAATAGGACATGCTCTATTTTTTTTGCGGAGCCGCGGACCGGAAAATCGGCGGCGCGCTCCGCAAAATCGGATGCGGAGAGCACAGTGTGTGCTCTCCGCATCTTTCCCGGCCCCATTCACAGTCAATGGGTCCGCATGTATTCCGCAAAATTGCGGAATACATGCGGACTACATTGCGGATGTGTGAATAGGGCCTTAATGATGACTTTTGTTTCCGGGCTTCTGAGGAACAGACGTTCAATAGCTCGACGAATGTTGAAGAGTCTTCGGATGTAGTGATGGACTGGGAAGAGTCTGAAGTGTACCCCGATGTTTAGTGCAATCACGGTGTGCTCGTTGCCTCCAATGAGATCGATTTCACGTGGGATAGAGCGCTCTTCTCTGAGCGACACAAAGCTCAAATGCACAAAGGGCCTTCCATGTCTTTTCCAAACAACATGTATGTTCCTTTCAATGTCCACACCTAAATGCTTCTGCGCCCACCCACTTTCATAGACGTTGAGCAGCTTCAATGCTGGGAAGGTAATCAAATAAACCGTGAAAATTATGTTAGAATTATAAACCTTCATATTGCATATTTTGGTACATAATGTTGTTATATGCCAGGTCATCAAACAGGAACACACAAAAAGATTTCTTAAGGGTAGTTCACACACAGCGTTTTTTTTTTTTTTAAAAGATCGGCTGTTTTTGGTGCACTCCTTTTTAGCCAAATCCAGGAGTGGCACAAAAAAAAGATAGAAAAGTATAAAGGAAAGCCTGATACTTTTTTAGGATCCACTCTTGTGTTTGACAAAAAAAAAAAAACTGCATGCGCGGTGACCTGGCGGGGAGGTGTGTGGGGAGGAGAGGATGGGAGTGGTAGTGCTACTACTGGTAGTACTGCTCATAGTGGGGGCTGTCTTTCGACCACACTCCCTGGGCTGTGCAGTCAAGAGGGGTTGCACTTGATGTTGTTTCTCCCCCAGGGCACTCCCTCTTTGGGGTCCCCTTGGTGTTGCTTGTGATGAGGTGCAAAGACAAGAGACTTGTGGAAAATACAGAAATCAGTTGCACATGGACGTGTTTTGTGGTCCGCAAATTGTGTATTTGCAAATCACGGATGCCGGCCAACTGCATGCTGCAGTTTTTTTTTCTACTTCTGCATAAATGTCCTGTCCTTGTCCGGTAGTAATATATGACCTTGCCATATATTACATGTGCAGTATCCCATCCCTGGGAGTATCTGAGTTTTGGTTTGTTATGGAATGTTTGTACTGTTAATGCTATGCACAAAGTTGTTTCAGCATGAACCAGGCAAGGGAAAAGTTAAAAATCCGGCCCAGCTCTCCCTGGAGCGCCGGGTATGGACTGGCTCCACCCCCTAGTTCCAGAAGACTCCAGTGAGTTAGCTAATCTAGCTCCTCTCCCATATTCTCCAGCTCTAAACCCTGGAGCCTCAGTCCCCTCCATGAGCTCCAGTAGATGAAAATAAGCAAGAAATAAAGGAGGAGGATTTGCATGGCTGCAGCAAGAGACAGCAAGGTAACCCAGCTAAAGTGCAATCCAGACCCTGCTGCTGCAGAGGGATTACAAGTTAAGACAGCCCAGAACAGTGGATGCTATAGCCATGGTTGCCAGAGCACAGCTATTAGCCAGAGATCCCTATAGCAGATATTATAGCCAGAATAATCTGAGGGCCAATGCCGTATTTATCTGCTCAGCTCATGCTGGGACATTTGGGAGGACATTGTGTCCAAACTGCTGCTGGAGGTACTACAACTTCAATCCTGCATACAATAAAGAGACACTCTTGTTAACACCACAAGCTGGCCACTGCATTCCTATCACATGCCCACCCAAATGGACATTAATACCATGGGCACCCCCAAACAACCACCATCTGATGATGAATTATTGGATTATATCCAGGAGCTTCCTGCAGAGATGCAAATATACTGTATATTACTGTGTACTACATATGCGTTTCCTTTATATGTGTAGACTCTCTTCCAAGCAGCAGGCATATGAACAGGGGCCGGAAACCTTTAGACCCAGACAAGTGCTGTAATTTTCTGTGACTGAGACTGAGACCTTTACAATACCTATAAAGTCTAATAGCCTCATGCGTTACCTTCACAGATTCCATGCACACCCTCTTTTTATGGCTGGTCAGCCCTCTTAAAGAGAATCTATCACTTCCAGCAAGCCTAATAAGTAAAGTAATACATGTATAGACCACTTTCCGCTGACTCCAGATCAGTAATTTGTGTGTCAATTCGCACCCTCGTTCCCCTGCTGTGTGTCCCCTAATGAACCATGGAATACGTTGAGAGGATTCTTGTGCACATAATGGAGAGGTCTCTAGGAAAAGTTCCCTCTATGCATTCTACCGCGAGTTTGTGGGCACATAGTTGGCAAAAGGGTATAGTCATTGAGATACAAATTACAGCGGTAGGTAGTCTATACAAGTATTATCGTACATAATAGGGCTCGCAGGAGGTGACTGATTCCCTTTAAATATATTGGTCTATAGTCTTTCTTTGCGATGTCTCCTGGCTTTCTCCCTCCATCCTAAACGAGGACTACAGCTGCCGATAGCTGCTCACAATTCAGTGAAATGTATTGCACCATTGTCGCGCAAATATTTTTTGTAATTATAGTCAATGGTGTCGCAAAGTTGGATTTCAATGCGCCTGTCACATTATGTCGCATGTCGCAGTGCAACATCATTGACTAACAATACAAAAAATGTTGCGCAACGTGACATGAATGTCGCGAGACACACGTTGCAGTATAGTTGTTCCCTTTTTGTCTTGTGACTTATTGTCGTGGGACACGTCGCCGTGTAGCCCTAGCCTTAGACAGTTGCCAAGGGCCTGGACTTAGAGAACTTTCGCACACATATATAAGGTACTTTTTTAAATCAGTTTTCTTTAGCTTTAAAATAAGAAAAAAAGGCCACCATACATATTTGGTACGTGTAAATATGGCTAAAGGTTGCAACCACAGTATGAGCGGTCTGCATTGTTAACGGCCGTGCGGTGCGTACAATACCACACGGTTGAGAACAATGCACACCAACTATCCAGTGTGGTCCTTATTAGTTTAATTAGAGACGCTGTGGCTGGTATGGCCGCGCGGTGCTTGAACGCAGCACAGTTACTACGCAACCTGTGACATTACCTCACCAAGTGGCCATACCCTAAGGGATCAGGCATCCGCAAATCGTGGATCCGCAAAACACGGATCTTGGCAGTGTGCATGCTGACATTTTCTTTTTCACTTCAATAGAAAAACGGCCAAGAATAGGACATGCATCATTTTTGCGGGGCCATGAAACGGACATACGGATGCGGACAGTACGTGGAGTGCTGTCCGCATCTCTGCGGCACCATTGAAGTGAATGGGTCCGCATCCGATCCATTGTGTGACTGTTTCAAAATCCAGAATGAAGGCAATTTATCCCTTATCCACAGGGTAGGTGATAAGTGTTTGATCGGCAGAGGTCCAACCCATTGGGGCCCCTATCGATCATGAGAGCAGGGGTCCATTCTCCACCCTTTGCATCCCTAATGCTAACCAGAAATGAGGGAATCATGATGATAATTACTGAGTGTAACTGTGCCTTTAATAGGGGAGCATTTAGTGGCTAGGGCAAGGGCTCTGTCTGGTAGAGCCATGTGGCTTCTCTTAATGTGAACAGGGCCTTACATGTTGTCTATGTTATGTTTTCTTTACTTACTTTTTAACTTGTTTTCAAAGTATGTCATCCATTGGTGCATTGTGGAATCGCCAAACATGTAAAAAAACTTCCCCTTCATACATATGTTCATTTCCTCCATACTATGATAGGTCCTCATTGCACATCCTTTTGGGTACCAGATATCCGCCATGACGTGTCCACTGGGATATTCTAAGCCCATTCCGGTCGTGCAGTTTTTTTTCTTCTCTAAATGGACGCCTTTATAGAAAGAAGAAGCTGCTAATATTACCTTCTATTATCACAGACATGCAGTACTTAAAGGGGTTATCCCATGATGAGAATATCAAAAATTAATCCTATAGTTAGTACATGAAAATCTCTTTCTAACAAAGCTAGAACCAGCTCTGTACCGCACATGGATCCAGAGATCTCCACATTCATTTCTTTGCTAAGTCTATATCAAGCTAAGAGCTCAAGGGGAGTGTCCTTTCTGCTGCAGCTCAGGGGGAGTGTCCACGCTCTCCCTATCACAAGAGCTCAAGGGGAGTGTCCTTTCTGCTGCAGCTCAGGGGGAGTGTCCATGCTCTCCCTATCACAGCTCAGGAGGCATGTCCATTCCACTGCTCTCGCCCTGTCACAACTCAGGAGGCAGTTGAAAGATAAAACTGAGCATGTGCGGCCTTCTTAATGAGCCGGTCACAGAAATAAGAAATTAGGTGGCGCTATACAGATACATTTTATTGAATAACACAGAAGCTATACAAAATATTTAGTTACATGCAATTACAAAAGTATTCAGATCCCGCTGCTGGTTTGAAAACTGTAGAATATTTTTCCTGGGACAAACCCTTTAAGAACATGAAAAGTGTTAAGTAAATCTGGATCTGGCAGCCAGGCATGAGTGATATAAATAAAGTTTTTTTTTTTTTTTACAAATTTAAAAAGCTCCTGTTCTGATGCTTGCTGGATGATAATATAGCATTCGTCTATTGCAGGGGTGCACAACTTTTTCTGGGTGGGGGCCACACTGTCAGACTGCAGGAATCCCAAGGGCCGAAAATAAAAGTTAAAAGGGTATTACCAATTGATATATTGTATTTATGGCGTATTGTCCATACAGTATATACTATAAATGTCTGGTTACACCTCCAGGACTCTCATCTAATGGGGAAGTACATGATAGATACATGTGAGCAGCCACAAGACATAGACATACATGTCTGTCACCAGATGTTGGGGGCCGCACAGAATTATATCGAGGGCCGCATGTGGCCGCTGGGCAGCAGGTTGTGCACCCCTGGTCCATTGGGACATTTACAAAATAGCATGTGCTCTACCTCCCGGAGAGGGTCTCCATACCCCTGCCCTCAGTTCCCCCTGGATTCAGTCTTGGCTTCTGCTACGCTGTGATTGTGAGAGGAACCCAAAGACCAAGGGCAATGCGACCAACGGGCTGGGCTGCCTTAAAGCGTGACTGTCATTTGATTTTTTTTTGTAATATGTAGAGGAAGTGACTAGGAAAAATTTTATAATATACTTTATTAAGTGAATTTGTACATCTGTATGAAAAAAATGGCTTTGAAGTGTCCCTTAGCAGCGCTCTCTAAATGAGCTGAACTGTGGCGCACTGTTTCTCAGGCTGCGTAGCTGCGTACAGCACTGGTGGGTATAAAGCATACTACTATTTGTCTATTGTAACAGATGAAAAAATTGTTCCCACTTCACCATCTATTGGCGTTTTAGGGTACTTTCACACTAGCGGTTTTATTTTCCGGCATTGAGTTCCGTCAAAGGGGCTCAATACCAGGTGTAAGGTACCGTCATCGATGGGAGGTACGTGTCACCGAGGTTCCTGGCCTCGGTAAGGTGAGAGACGGGTTTTATGTGTCAGCAGCAGCTAGTGCTGCTTGACATTTATAGTTAGTTTGGCTGCAAAGCCAATCCGGGCCGGCTCTTACTGGGAGTAGGCAAAGAGTTGGGTGGGTGCCTACTCCCCACGGTCCAGGCCGGACTTTCCTAGGCTTTAAAACAAAGCCAGCACCAGCAGGTGGGGGTGATTGTCCTGGAGCTGCTGTTAGGCTGTGGAGTCACTTGTGTTTGGAAGTTCTCTGGGCTGGACGCAAGAGCCCAGCAAGGAGGAGTGCAGACGACCTGGAAACCTGACGGCGACTGTCTTGCGGCTGGACTGACAGCCAGGTGCGAACCTGCACCTAAAACCTCCCAGGTGACTAAAACCTGATTTGGACTGTTTTGTTTTGCCTCATGATTTCTGGTATGTGTGAACAAACACCAAGAGACTGTTTATATCGTTTGTTTTTGTGCAAGTGTGAATAAAACACTGTTCATTGCACCTTCTGGACTCCCTGTTTTGCCTCTGTACTGCACCCGCACCGCTATCTACCAGAGCGACTCCCCACATTTGGTGGAGGATGCGGGCATGCGCAGTGAGGCTGGCGTGAACGCCGAAGTTTGTTTGTTTTGCTGGGAACGAGTGCATGGAATATATTAAACCAGCAAAGCTACAAGTAGGAATTGCTGGCAACATGGAGGCGGCTGTGAAAGCTCTCATAGAGGCTAACGTGCAGCAGTGGGAGACCAACCAGCTACTATTACAGCACGTGATGGCTTTACAAGCTGCAGGAGCGTCCCACCATGTCCATGATGCCCGGAAAGCGGTCCGTGCGGCGGTCCCAAAAATGACCCCCTCGGACGACGTTGAGACATATCTGGCGGTCTTTGAGAAGGTAGCCGTGAGGGAGAAGTTACCCCGTGACCAGTGGGCCGAGGTGGTCGCTCCGTTCCTGGCATCCGGACCCCAGCAGGTTTTTTTTGACCTAGCAGATGACCAGGCTGCTGATTACCCCACGGTGAAGGGGAGATCCTGGCCAGACTGGGGGTAAATGTGTTGGTCCGGGCTCAGCGGGTCCACCAGTGGGACTTTAAATCGGCTGAACCCGCCAGGCCGCAGTACTATGAGTTGCTGCACAGGTTGCAAAAGTGGCTGCAGCCTGAGGTTCTAAGTCCGACGGCTATACTGGACCGTTTGCTGGCCGACATGTCCTGGAGCGCCCTACCTTACCCCCTTCAGCACTGGATCGGCCAGGTATCCCCCACTAATGCCCTTGAAATGGTTGATCTGGTGGAGCGTTACGAGGCCACCAGAAACCTGCAGGGGAGTCTTGCTGGGAAGGGGCCAGTCAAACCCGGAGGCCTCCACCCCAGTTCCGACGACCGGCGACAGAGAGACCTGCACGGAATGTGCCCCTGCGGTTCCGCCTCCCGTGGTATGCTGGAGGTGTCAGGAGCCAGGCCACCTCAGGGTCGACTGTCCGCACCAGGGTGAGCCGATGGAAGTGAACTACGGCTATCGCCACTCCCTGTATGCACGGAAGCTGTGTGCAACTGGCACCCGTGAGGTGCAGGACAATAACCACCTGTGTCAGGTAGAGGTGGGAGATTCTCTGGCGGTGGCCCTGCTGGACTCCGGGAGTCTAGTCTCCCTGGTAAGGGCTGCCCTGGTACGGCCTGTGGAGTATACCGGCCGTAAAATCGGGGTCCTGTGCATCCACGGAGACCTAAAAGACTACCCCACTGCACTAGTGACTTTGTCCACAGCGGCTGGTAAGTGGACCCACGAGGTGGCTGTCGCTACTAAACTCCCACATGAACTGATACTTGGGAGGGACTTCCCAGGTTTCCCGGCGCTGTGGCCGGCAATAAAAGTATCTGATGGACCCGAGACAGGGGTAACCCTAGTAGAGTGGCCTGATACCACTGGAAGGCCAGAACCCTGGGAGCCCGAATCTGAAGGGCCAGCGGTAGGGGTGACCACTGCTCCAGCGGTAGAGGGGAGGCAACCCCACTGAGGGTAATGGTGGGAGACACGGAGGACTTGCCACCGGGACCTGAGTTGGCAGACCTCAATGTCTCCGGGGAAAATTTTGGGACCGCACAACACCGGGACCAAACCCTAACCAGGGCCTGGGAAAGTGTTGTAATGATTGATGGTAAACCCCAGAAACCTGGGGCTGAATTAATGTTTCCGCGATTTATTGTTCTTCAGGATATGTTGTATCGGGTAAACCAAATCCGAGGTGAGCCAGTTGAACAGTTGGTGGTGCCCACCGCATACCGCAAGCTTGTTATGGAGCTTGCCCACCAACATGTTCTTGGGGGACACATGGGGTGGCAGAAAACGCAGGACCGCGTACTACAGCGATTTTACTGGCCCGGTTTGTTTAAGGAAGTAGAGGAGTTCTGTAAGTCCTGTCCGACCTGTCAGGTAAATAGCCCCCAGCCGCATTACAGAAGTCCCTGGTCCCTCTCCCAATAATTGAGGTCCCATTCGAGCGTATTGCCATGGATCTGGTCGGACCCGTACCGAAGTCTGCTAGGGGTCACCAACATATCCTGGTGGTTCTGGACTATGCTACTCGGTATCCAGAGGCGGTGCCTCTGCGACATACCTCGGCTAAGCTCATTGCCAAAGAGTTAATGGAAATGTTTTCCCGTGTGGGCCTGCCAAAAGAGATTCTGACCGACCAAGGGACCCCTTTTATGTCCAAAGTTATGAGGGAACTGTGTAAATTGTTGCGTATAAAGCAGTTACGGACGTCCGTTTACCATCCGCAAACAGACGGTCTTGTCGAAAGGTTCAACCAAACTCTAAAAAATATGTTAAAAAGGGTGGTGTCCAGAGATGGGAAGGACTGGGACCTGCTTCTGCCCTATCTCATGTTCGCCGTGCGAGAGGTGCCCCAGGCCTCTACTGGGTTCTCGCCCTTCGAACTGCTTTATGGCAGACACCCTCGGGGCCTGTTGGATATCGCCAAGGAAGCCCGTTATTTTTCTGTGCTAGACCTCACTAAAGGATACTGGCAAGTACCCTTAACGGAGGCGGCCAAGGAAAAAAACGCTTTTGTTACTCCGCAGGGCCTGTATCATTACAAGGTGTTACCCTTTGGCCTGCATGGCGCCCCCGCCACCTTCCAAAGGTTAATGGATATTGTGCTGCGACCTCATCGTCGGTACGCCTCGGCCTACTTAGATGATGTAATCATCCACAGCACCGACTGGGAAAGCCATTTGCCCAAAGTGCAGGCGGTAGTAGATGCCCTGAGGAAAGCTGGTCTAACCGCCAATCCAAAGAAGTGTGCGATTGGGTTGGAAGAGACCAAATATCTGGGATATGTTATTGGGCGCGGAGTCATCAAGCCGCAGGTAACTAAGGTAGAGGCCATTCGTAACTGGCCCCGACCGGTCACCACCAGGCAGGTAAAGTCCTTCCTGGGAATTGTAGGGTACTACATGCGGTTTGTGCCCCACTTTGCCACAATAGCAGCGCCGTTGACAGACCTGTTGAAGGGGCGAAAGTCGGGAAGGTTAGCTGGAATGAGAAGGCGGAGGAGGCTTTCTCCGCGTTGAAGTCGGTCCTGTGTGGGTCCCCGGTTTTGGTGACACCCGACTTCAACAGGGAGTTCGTCGTTCAGACGGATGCCTCGGAGGTAGGTCTCGGTGCAGTACTGTCTCAGGAGGTCAATGGGGAAGAACATCCCGTTGTCTTCCTGAGCCGTAAACTCACCCCAGCCGAGACCAGGTATAGTATAGTGGAGAGGGAGTGCCTGGCTATCAAGTGGGCACTCGAATCTCTCCGCTATTACCTGTTAGGGAGGAGGTTCCGTCTGGTGACCAACCATTCCCCTCTCAAGTGGATGAGCCAGGCCAAGGAGAGGAATGCTCGGGTCACCAGGTGGTTCCTATCCTTGCAAAATTTAAAATTTTCGGTAGAACACAGAGCAGGCCGCTTGCAGGGTAATGCAGATGCCCTGTCCCGCGTCCACTGCCTCACATGTGTTCACCCCCTCAGGGTTGAACAAAGGGGGGGGTATGTGGTAAGGTGCAAGGTACCGTTATCAAAGGGAGGTACGTGTCACCGAGGTTCCTGGCCTCGGTGAGGTGAGAGCCGGGTTTTATGTGTCAGCAGCAGCTAGTGCTGCTTGACATTTATAGCTAGTTTGGCTGCAAAGCCAATCCGGGCCGGCTCTTACTGGGAGTAGGCAAAGAGTTGGGTGGGTGCCTACTCCCCACGGTCCAGGCCGGACTTTCCTGGGCTTTAAAACACAGCCAGCACCAGCAGGTGGGGGTGATTGTCCTGGAGCTGCTGTTAGGCTGTGGAGTCACTTGTGTTTGGAAGTTCTCTGGGCTGGACGCAAGAGCCCAGCAAGGAGGAGTGCAGACGACCTGGAAGCCTGACGGCGACTGTCTTGCGGCTGGACTGACAGCCAGGTGCGAACCTGCACCTAAAACCTCCCAGGTGACTAGAACCTGATTTGGACTGTTTTGTTTTGCCTCATGATTTCTGGTATGTGTGAACAAACACCAAGAGACTGTTTATATTGTTTGTTTTTGTGCAAGTGTGAATAAAACACTGTTCATTGCACCTTCTGGACTCCCTGTTTTGCCTCTGTACTGCACCCGCACCGCTATCTACCAGAGCGACTCCCCACACAGGAAAGAACTGATCAGTTATATCCTAATGCATTCTGAATGGAGAAAAATCCGTTCAGGATGCATCAGGGTGTCATCAGTTCAGTCACTGAACGGCATTTTGGACGGAGATAATACCGCAGCATGCTGAGATATTAACTCCATCCAAAATATCGGATCAGTTGCAGGAATCGGCATTCATTTACATTGAAATGTATTAGTACCGGATCCAGTATTAGAAATACCTGAAGGACGGATCTGTCCTTCCGGTCTGCGCAGCCGCAGACCTTTAAAACTGTAAAAAAAAATACAAGACGGATCCGTCTATCCGCATGACAAGCGGAGAGACATATCCGTTCTTGCAATGCATTTGTGAGACGGATCCACATCCGGAAAGGTCTACTAATGCATTCAGTTTACATCCAGATCGACGGATCTGGCAGGCAGTTCCGACGACGGAACAGCTTGCCGGTTAACTCTGCCGCAAGTGTGAAAGTACCCTTAGTCTTGTGTTCACACAGAAAAATAACGTTGCCAATTTGGGGCAGAATCTGCACGTTATTACGCGCGTCGTCGGGTGATCATATCTTTTATGCGACACATAAACTCATTTGTGGGCAGCACATCATCATTTGTAGATGCAGTAGTGATCATTCGCCCCCATACAGATGGGAAAATGTAGCTATCATCTCTGCTCAACGATCAGGCAATTATCGGGAATAAACCATTCATTCCCAATAATTACCTTGTGTATTAACTCATGTAAAAAGGCCATAAAGGAGTTGTCCAGTCCCTTTGACCATCAATATCTGGTTAGATACACAGCTCCATCCATTGTGTAGTGGACAGAGCTGGTTACTCTGGTGCTGCTCCCACCTACTACAGCTGTGTAGTTCCAGGGGTCAGAGTTACTCCACAATCGCCGATCAGTCGGGTGCAGGGTGCTGGACCCCGCCGATCAGATATTGATGGCCTATCCTGAGGATATAAATATAATAAGGAGTGGACAACCTCTTTCACACTAGCGTTTTAGCTTTCCGTCCTAGAGATCCGTCGTCGGGTCTCTAGGACGGAAAGCTACTGATCAGGATTATCCCCATGCATCCCCGGGGCGCTCTGACGTCATTCAGGAGTGCCCGGGGAGCCGCACGGAATGTAAGTATGCCGCTCCCCCGCTCCCCACTGCTACTATGGCAACCAGGACGCTACTAGCGTCCTGGTTGCCATAGTAACACTGAAAGCATTTTGAAGACTGATCAGTCTTCAAATGCTTTCAGTTCACTTGCGTTGTGCAGGATCCGGCGTGCATTCCGGCGACGGAAGTGCACGCCGGATCCTAACAACGCTAGTGTGAAAGAGGCCTAAGATGGTTCTCTACAAATATTTGATAGATAAATACACGTTATAATTTGTAACCAATGAAATATTGGCGATTATTTAGTTACTATTTTTCAATGACGTTTGACTATTGTTAGATTTTCAGTGAAAAAAAAAATCTTAGTAGAGCCGAAAAGGGTTAACCTTCCTAGCAGTTTATTAAGAACTCTGTAGAGCGCCCTCATTCCCGGAAAAGGTCGAAGATCACGAGTGTGGCCTTCTCACACTACGATATATATTGCTTCATACTTACTGTTACAGAGAACTACATCTAGTGCCTGAAACTTTACTGGGATTGCCACTCTGACATTTGACCTAATGGAAAAAAAATTGAAGCCATTTTAATATAGCAAATATAATTTCACAAATAATTTAACAACCATTTCCTACATTTCAGCAAAAGATTTGTAGGGTACGGAAGATGTCCAAAAGCTACAAGCTGACTTGGAATGTTTCGGCATCGACCAGACAAATGAGATTCAATGTGGAGAAATGTAAATGTATGCATCTGGGTGCAAATAATCTCTGGGGGAGTAACACTGGAGGGTCACTTGTAGAGAAGGTTTCTGTGTACTTGTAGATCATAGACTAAATAACAGCACAATGTTAGTCAGCAGCTTCTAAGTCAGAGGGATATTATGTGTATTAAACAAGGCATGGACTCACGGGACAGGGATGGAATATTATAACTTAAAGAGCACCTGTCGGCAGATTTGTACCATAGCAGCTGAAGGCATCTGTGTTGGTCCCATGTTCATACGTGCCCGCATCGCTGAGAAAAATTATATTTTAATATATGGAAATGAGCCTCTAGGAGCAACGGGGGCGTTACTGTTACACCTAGAGTCTCTGCTCTCTCTGTAACTGCCCCGCCTTCTCTACTTTGATTGACAGGACCAGGCAGTAAAAATGTCATAATGTCTGGACCTGTCAATCAAAGTGCAGAGAGTGCAGCAGTGGCAGAGAGAGCAGAGCCTCTAGGTGTAACGGCAACGCCTCCATTGCTTCTAGAGGCTCATTTACATATATTAAAACATCATTTTTCTTGGCAAAGCAGGCACATAGGAACATGGGACCAACACAGATGCCTTCAGCTGCCAAGTGCACATGTAACAGGTCAGCCAGCGTCATAGAGACAAATCTGCTGACAGATGCCCTTTAACAAAGCTTTTGTCTAATTTGGAATATGGAGTTCAGTTCTGGGCACTAGTCCATAGAAAGGTTGCCTGGGAGCTGGAAAAAGTACAAAGGAGAGCGACTAAACTGATAAGGAGCATAAAAGAAAACATATAAGAAGTACGTTTAGCCTTTAGCCTTAGAAGAGGCATATAAGGGGGTTATTCAAACTATAAAACGTGCCTATTAATGCCCGGGCCCTCATATAGGTTATGATAGGTAGAGTAGGGAAATGTTTTTTGTGGATGAATCTATTGTGTTATTTAAAAATATTTTAAATAAGAATTTGTGATGAATAAGGATTTATATTGGTATTTGTGGTCGGATTTCCCGGGGAGAGGAAATGAGGTAATGGAAGGGGGGAGGGTAGGGGTGGTTTGATTTATATTGGCGCTTTTTTAATAATAGTTAGGATCGCCCTTGAAGAAGCGAGTGTGCGAAACCCGGGTCGGGCTAAAGATCTTGATTATATGCTGTATTTTAAAGAAACTCTTGTGAGTATATTAAAGTATTTTAAGCAAAATACCCTGAGGGTACCTAACTATTTGTGTGAAATTTTCGGCAAAATTACACAGGGACGGGTGTGAGGATAAAGCACCTGGAAGTGGAGATTGTCGATGTCCAGTGCCGGCACGTGCGGATGACTGCGTTGAAGTTACCGGTGTGAACAGGGAGCAGCGCGGTTCCACTCTACCTATCAAGTTTACTTGTGAATGGACCCACTTCACATCTAGAACCTGCAGCGCAAGTAGAAAACGTTTTTCTGTGCAGAGTTACCATTTTATTTGCCTCATATAGGTTATACCTACCCCGCACCTGGCACTCGCGTCGCCCCTGCTCCCCGCACGGCTGCCACTGCACCTCAAAACATCTGGCGACGGGGGACAGCCTATAGCAGGCCACGACAGTCACGAGCCTCGCTAGCATCAACGGTGATGCTGGGGAGGCTCGTCCCCTGCTATTGGCTGCCCCCCTCCATGTTGCCGGATGTTTTTATCCGCCAGATGGGGAAATGCCGCGGCAGCCGTGCGGGGACCAGGAGTGACGCGGCTGCCGGGGAGCAGGGTAAGTATAATCTATATGAGGCCCCAGGCATTGGGGGGCATGTTTTATAGTTTGGATAACCCCTTTATCTTATACAAATATATAAATGGGCCATACAAAAATATGGTGAAAAGCTGTTCCATGTAAAATGCCCTCCCAAGACAAGGAGGCACTGCCTCCAACTGGTGAAAAAAAAGTTCAGCCTCCAGAGGCAACAAGACTGCTTTACCATAAAAACTGTAAGTCCGGGGAATAGTCACTTCAGGACGTGGTCCCAACAGGAACAGTGAACGGTTAAAAAAAAAAAGGTTCTAGATGAATTCTTAGAACTAAATAATTAATGCTCATTCTCATTCTTCTTTCCTAAAATTCATTTCCCCTCCTATCTCTTGGTTGAAATTGATGAAATGATGTATTTTTTCAACTACTAAGGCTCCATTCACACGTCCGCAATTCTGTTCCGCATTTTGCGGAACGGAATTGCGGACCCATTAATTTCTATGGGGACACACTATGTCCTGCCCGCATCCGCAATTGCTTTCCCGAAAAAAAATAGAACATGTCCTATTCTTGTCCGCAATTGCGGACAAGAAAAAGAATTTTCTATTATAGTGCCGGTGATGTGCGGTCCGCAAAATGAGGAACGCACATTGCCGCTGTCCGTGTTTTGCGGATCCTCGAAACACACACAGAGTGTGAATGGACCCTTACCATGTAACTATTGTAAGGATCGCTCTCTCTCAGGGGGTCGCAATCACAGACTTTTCCTCTGACAATGGAGTTCAAGTGCAAATGGTGCTTTACTTTGGCACTTCAGCACCCGCACCAACATAAACACAGCAAAAATAAACACATTAGGCACTTACGAAGGCTACATGCACACAACCGCGGATCCTCAAAACACGGAAGCTGCTCCGCGTTCCGTTATTTGCGGAATGGAACGCGGCCCATTATAGAAATGCCTATTCTTGTCCGCAAAATGGACAATAATAGGACATGCTATATTTTTTTTCCGGGGGCACGAAACGAAGCAACGGATGCGGACAGCACACGGAGTGCTGTCCGCATCTTTTGCGGCCCCATTGAAGTGAATTGGTCTGCGGCCGAGCCACGAAATATGCGGCTCAGACGCGGACCCGAACAACGGCCGTTTGCATGAGGCCTAATACATATACCGTCTCTACCTCACCTACAGAGCGCAGTTCACAAACAGGGTATCAGGTTCCGACACAAGTACCAAACAGGGGAGAGATCCGGCTTCACTAAGCCATACGGTCTAGCAGCCCACCTGGCTGTGACCATAAAAGCCTCTCAAGCCTCTCTCTCTGTAGGGTCACTTCCTCTCCCCCCGTACACAGAGGGTTGATTTATCCCAGCTTGATTAACCCAGCTGGCCTCACCTGGGGCCAGGGGACCCGCAATGGATTAAGGCCCCTTTCATACGGGTGTTGGTCCATAACCATGGTGATGTGTTTTCTACCTGCAAAATTATTTATAGGAATAAAATGGTCACTTACCTTGTAAGGAGACTGTTTTCCAGTTTGGACAGCTGGGTGGCAAGTGTTTTCCAATTTTTAAACTCAGTATATGTTTCACAGGTGAAATTTTGAGGTTTGACACAATAAAAGTATTCTTCATTTTCGTGGTCAGCATATTCACATAGTTCATCTTTTTTATCGAGATCAAATCCACACTTTGTCACCATTTCCTTGCCTTTACTTGTGAATTTTCCTAAGAAAGCTACATTGCCGTACCAGCTGTTCCTTGACCTCCAGAGGGCCGAAACTGCTTCGCTTGGGTGCATGAGATATACGGTCACCACCACTTTACCTTCCCAGAATAAAGTAAAATGAATATGATACGTTCCGTTGTAAAAATCTTCGATCCTCCCAGAAGCCCCCGCTTTCGTATCTGGGTTGGAAATTTGAGCTCTTAGATAATCTCCTCCGTAGGTTTTTCTCTTTCCCAGATAATCATACACATCAACCTGTACGACTAATTGCTCTCCGACACAGTAACGGTTTTGGGGGGTTTTAATGGACACCCTGCTGTTTGTAGCACTAGTTGTATTGTCTTTATGGATAAATGTTACTTTAGGCATTTTCTGGTCTATCTGATTGAAGATTTCATTGATCCGCTTTTTAATTTCTGTAGTTTTCTCGGTGGTGCCATTAATGAATACAATATGAGTCTCTTCTTTAGAACACTATCAAACAGAAGAAAATAGTATTATTAGTAGCTAAAATCAGGGCCCTGGCTTTTCAAAATGGACAGATCCACTTGTGCCGTAAATGTGAAATATCTTTGTGTTCCGCTCACCAATCCAACTTCCACCCCTGTCCCAATGCCACGGCCAATTTGGATAGACATTACATTCAGCACTGCCAAATCAACAGGAGTATACAGCACTATATACCTAATACATCTAGTGATATCTCCTCTGATTATGCAAGTTCTCCTTCCTCATCTTCTCCATTCGGCCCAGACCACGATGACAACTTCTTTCAGCCATGTCTCGTCTCTGCAGTTTGCCACACAGAAATCTTTGATTCATCACTTTTCCACCATCCTCCCCCTTCTGATGCCCCAACAGTGTTTTCCTGCTGCTACCCCAAATACTGTGCCTACTATTCTTCCCAATGCCCCTAAATACAATATTGAAGAAATAACAGTACAATACAGATAGTCTCCCCATGCTTATAGTGGTCTCAAAAGTCCTACCAATTATAATTCTCTTCGAGAGTGCCCTCATCAATACTAATAAAAGCCGTGTGTGAGTGCGCGTCCGTGCGTGTGTGCCGATTTCATAAATGCGCATGTGCGGGACGCCAGCCAATCAGCGCACACGCACGGACACTGCCGGCAGCTCCCATACCTGCACACCCCACATGTGTCATCCCGATCTGCAGGCAGCGGATGCGGGGAAACTTCCACGCCCCCTTCCTCCCCCCATTACTCTGACTACAACTGTTCCAGTCGGGGGCATATCGGGTGGAAGCCCCGTGGACAGCTATGAGGAACAAGAGGGATCGGGCAGCAGATGGGAAGAATCCATGACCGTGGCTAAACTACGGTAGCTCTCCTGTCATGAGAGCGGAAGCGGCTCATTACACGGCACACTCCCCACCCCCTAGAGGTGGAGCCTCCCCTACAGTGAGGAGACAATACAAGCTAGCCCCCCATAACAGTGTGTCCTCCACAGATCCCCCCCATAACAGTGTGCCATCCACAGATCCCCCATAACAGTGTCATCCACAGATCCCCCATAACAGTGTCATCCACAGATCCCCCATAACAGTGTGCCAGCCACAGATCCCCCCCATAACAGTGTCATCCACAGATCCCCCATAACAGTGTGCCATCCACAGATCCTCCATAACAGTGTCAGCCACAGATCCCCTCCATAACAGTGTCAGCCACAGATCCCTCCATAACAGTGTCAGCACAGATCCCCCATAACAGTCCACCAGATCCCCCATAACAGTGTGTCCTCCACAGATCCCCCCATAACAGTGTGCCATCCACAGATCCCCCCATAACAGTGTGTCCTCCACAGATCCCCCCCATAACAGTGTGCCATCCACAGATCCCCCCCATAACAGTGTGTCCTCCACAGATCCCCCATAACAGTGTGTCATCCACAGATCCCCACACTGCCCCCAAACAGTAATTTCCCCACACTGCCCCCAAACAGTAATTTCCCCACACTGCCCCCAAACAGTAATTTCCCCCACACTGCCCCCAAACAGTAATTTCCCCTACACTGCCCCAAACAGTAATCTACCCCACAATGCCCCCATATAGTAATTTCCCCCACACTGCCCCATATAGTAATTTCCCCCAAACTGCACCCAAACAGTAATTTCCCCCACAATGCCCACACACAGTAATTCTCCCCACACTGCCCCCATATAGTAATTACCCCCACACTGCCCCCAAACAGTAATTTCCCCACACTGCCCCAAACAGTAATTTCCCCCACTGCCCCAAACAGTAATTTCCCCACACTGCCCCCAAACAGTAATTTCCCCACACAGTAATTTCCCCCACTGCCCCCATATAGTAATTTCCCCACACTGCCCCCATATAGTAATTTCCCCAAACTGGACCCAAACAGTAATTTCCCCCACAATGCCCACACACAGTAATTCTCCCCACACTGCCCCCATATAGTAATTACCCCCACACTGCCCCCAAACAGTAATTATCCCCCAAACAGTAGTTTGCCCCACACTGCCCCACACAGTATTTTCCCCCACACTGCCCCCACACAGTATTTTCCCCCACACTGCCCCCACACAGTATTTTCCCCACACTGCCCCCACACAGTATTTTCCCCACACTGCCCCACACAGTATTTCCCCACACTGCCCCCACACAGTATTTCCCCCACACAGTAGTTTCCCCCACACTGCCCCCACACAGTAGTTTCCCCCCACATTGCCCCATATAGTAATTTGCCCCCACACAGTAATCCCACCATAATATTCCCCCCCCCACATAGTAATTTAATCCCCATTCTGCAATTTCCCCCCGATGTACTGTCTCTTCACATGTCCTCCTGTGTGTCCCGCCCATGTCCCCCAAAGTTGGCACATAAAATAAAAAAAAATAACTAAAAGCTGATGGCAGGCTCGCACACTTCACTGTGCTGCGTCCCGGCACAGGCGTGCACGATGGCGTCATCAAGCACCTCTGCGCCGGGATTTCACTACTGTTTAGGACTCAGGCCTACTAGGCCTGAAGCCTATGGTGGTGATCGGTGGTGGGGCAGGAAACTATGCGCTCCTGTGCCCCGGCACAGTATGTGGGCATTCGGGTCTGCATTGGGCCCCCCCAGCTGGGCCCGGGGCTGCCAACCCGAACGTCCCTGTTATATATCCGCCACTTACTGCAAGGGGGCCCCTTTGGTGACGGGGGCCCCGGGCAATTGCCCAGTTTGCCAACCCCCCCACTCAACGCTGGCCTTGCCAGGCATGATGACATCATCACGCCACCGGATAGTCGGTGCAGACAGTTGTGATGTAATTGCTTCACGACCACCTGTGCTGGATATTTTGAATGTTGGTTTGAAATGCCACTGTGATTGATTGTAACAGCCGGTGTCACCACCACTCATATCCCCCACTCTGGCCCTTCCTGGGCTCACTGCACTTCAATCCCCCTTGTAATGACAATTCTGGAGCATCGTTTTATACAACTTTCTATTTTGCCCTCCCTCTATTATGTAATGCAATTACTGAGTGGCTATTACGGTTTCTTTGGAGCCCTGGGATCCTGGGTTTGAATCTGAACAGGAACACCCGCATGGAATTTATATGTTCTTCATGAGTTTCTCTGATTTCTTCCCACACTCCCTAAAACATACTGATAGGTTTGACATTGGCCTTTAAGGGGTTACGCTATGATAGAAATAAGATAAAAATCAGACATCATATAGCGCATGACGACAATCGCTTTCTAACAAAGCTAGAACCAGCCCTGTACACCTCACATGGATCCAGAGATCTCCCTATTCATGGCTGCAATTGTTCTGCTCGATTTCTCATCAGGCTGCCAGCTCAAGGGCATGTCCTTTCTGTTGCAGCTCTCTCTTCCTGTAACTTCCACAGCTTCTAACAGTAGCTATGGCTGGAGGCAGTTGAAGATTTGAACTGAGCATGTGCGACCACCTCAGTGAGGTGGACGGCGAAATAAGGAAAAGAAAAAACAGCAGGTGGCGCTATACAGATACATTCTGTGGCTATACATATTTTTATTTACATGCAATTACAAAAGCCTACAGATCCAGGTCTTGGTTTGAACAATGTAGAATATTTCGTGGAACAACCCCTTTAAGTGTTAATGTGTTTGAGGTATGGAATTTATGCACACGACCATATATTGTTTCCTTGTCCTTTCCGTTTTTTTCGCTGATTGGATGCGGACCCATTCATTTCAACGGGTCTGCAAAAAATGCGGACAGCACACCATGTGCTGTCCTTATCAGTATGTCCGTTCTGTAGCCTCGCAAAAAAATTGAGCATGTCCTATTTTTTTCTAGTTTTGCGGACCGCAAAACACATACGGTCGTGGGCATGAGGAATACATATTGCCAACAGATAACATGCTGCTGTTAATATAGTTTTTTTTACTTATTCTTTAGTAAATTAACCACCACTATAAATTTATACTACTTAGGCCTCATGCACGCTAATGTCTTTTGTTTCCATGTCTGTTCCGTTTTTTTTTTTGCGGATAGGATGCGGACCCATTCATTTCAATGGGTCCGAAAAAAAATGCTGACAGCACACTGTGTGCTGTCCGCATCAGTATGTCCGTTCCGTAGCCCCGCACAAAAAAAAATATAACATGTTCTATTCTTGTCCGTTTTAGGCATTGTTACAATAGATCCACAAAAAATAACCGAATGGCATACGGACGCAATTTGCGGACCGCAAAACACATACGGCCGTGTGCATGTAGCCTTATATTGATTACTGAACACCAAAAACATTTACTATACAACTTGCTTCATTACCTTGATTAGGTTCCAATGGTAAAGGATGCTCACCAGGAAACAGAATGCCGCCAGTGATATCAGAGAGCCTTTATAGGATTGGAGGGCATTCATTATGTCTGCAGAGAAACAGTACAGAGCATTACAAAACTAGCTAGTACCAAATATCTAGATATATCTAAAAAACACCATTATAAAAACTTGGCATGCAGTGAGGAAGATATGTAAATGATTACATGTATGGTCTGATTAGACGCTGTGTCTTGCCACAAGAGGGCGTAAAAGTGCTCCCCCATGCCCTATAAAAAGCTTCTCAGAGGCTACTTTTGGGTAGTGTACCTCTTGGTGAGAGATCATTAACTGCTAGCTATGCCTCTACAAGGCACTGGAAGACGTTGTGCCCAGTTGACAGACTTTGAGCAATGTTTCCCAGGAATGTCCCCACCAGACTGCAACACTTTCTTGGCCCAAGGCGGCGCATCATTGGACTAAGGCTTCATGCACACGGCCGTTGGTGTTTTGCGGTTTGCAAACCACGGATCCGCAAAACGCGGAAGCTGTTCCTCGTTCCGTTCCGCAATTTGCGGAACGGAACGTGGACCATTGTAGAAATGCCTATTCTTGTCCGCAAAACAGACAAGAATAGGACATGCGCTATTTTTTTTGCGGGGGCACGGAACGAATCAACAGATGCGGACAGCACACGAAGACCCATTGAAGTGAATGGGTCCATGCCCGAGCCGCAAAGTATGCGGCTCGGACGCGGACCACAACAACGGTCGTGTGCATGAGGCCTAAGAGTAGGAGGATGGTCATTTTGACAAACTACCCACCAGCTAGGCTCTTCTGACCTAGCAGTTAGGAGATATTGGGAGCAGTTATGCGAGGGCTCATGCATAGGCTCTGGTGTCTTCAACAGTTGAAATAGATGATCACAGCACTCTCTCGTGAGCTGGCTTTTGTGGGTGCACGTCAGGGTCTTGTTCTTTGCTCCACCTCAACAACTATACACGTCATATAAATTTAGACGGCACTCCAAAAGGGTTAGGATGCTTGGTGAACTGTTTATTTTATTTCAGCCGGACATAGTATATTCTTTTTTTTTAATCAAATCTTTATTTAGATTTTTATATAGCTGAATAAGACATCACAGAATGGACATCATTAAAAAACCAAACATTAACAACGACATCCTTGGTTCGGAAATCATGGGATACATATCAAGTGAATCGACATACATACTATCAATTGTAGCATACAATACATTATATTACAATTGTGGGACAATACTTATGCAGCGTGTTCAACAAGAGTTCAACAAGAGTTCCCAACCCTCAGGCAATAGAGTATATGTAATTCCAGTACGATGGTGGTCCACTACCCTTGCAGCTACACGGTACACGGTGGTCGACTGGGGCATTTCTTGCCCATAAGCAATGTTGATACAGTGTAAACGTAAATTATGTTACCTACGCCACTCTTTGATGCACGTATTGTTTTTTATGCCATTCGAGCCATGGATTCCACATCAGAAGAAACTTATCATGCGACAGGGATTCCCAGCTAGATAATTCTTCTAATTGACACTCGTGGACTTTGCTAACCCAGCAATTTAGTGGATAGCCAATACGTCGGGATTAGAAGTTTAGCTGCAGACACAAGGGAGGCCAACAGGGAGTGTTTGGTCAGCACAAAGCCAGTGCTAGACAGATTGAGCAATACTACAGATGGGGTGAGGGAGGAAGAACCAGGGCGGATCTCCTGTATACAGTTGGAAATCATATCCCAAAAGGGAGCTATCAAAGGGCACGACCACCATATGTGAAACAGCGTACCAGTGGCAGCGCCACATCTCCAGCATTGGTCTGAGCGAGAGGAATCCATGGCTCGTAGCTTATCAGGAGTGTTATACCACCTGGTGACTATCTTATAGGCATTTTCCTGAATTCTGACGCAGCGGGAATAACCATGTGAATGACCCAGGGTCCTATCCACTGTCTCATTATCAAAGGCGGTGCCTAAGTCTCTCTCCCATTGTGCAATGAAGGGGCTGGTGAATCTGTAGCCTCCATTAATTTATTATATAACAATGAGATTGTCCCTTTTTTACCCATTTGCTAAGTCAAGATCGCATCATACCAAGAAGGTGCATAATGAGTCGGGGTACAGGCTATGTATTGGTTGCATATATTCGAGATTTGCGCATAATGCAAGGGGGACCACGGTATATCCGGAAAGCTATTTTTGAGCTCCTGCAGCGAGGGAACTCTGCGCTGGTGCACAAAATCCCCCACAGCTCCAGTTCCTAGCACTGACCATATTCCTAGGTCATCCCTGAAGTCCTTTACTAGCAGGAAGGGTAGGTAGCAGATAGGAGTAAATGGTGACAGGCATTGAGATGGGTAGATGTGCGATGACATTTTAGACCACGTCTCCAGTACTCCTTTCAATAAGTCTACTTCTGATTTTAGGATCCCATAACTTTGCCAATCCCCCCGGTCCCAATAACTTCCTAGCTATTTGGCATCCCAATTTGCTAATTTTAGGGTTACTAATTTCTGAATGTAGTCTCATTTGTACCGCCCTGTAATAACCGGCGACATCTGGGAGCCCAAAACCCCCTTTCAGTTTAGATCTAGCCAACACCTTGTAGGACAGTCTGGGGCTACTATTCCCCCATATATAGGCTGAAAAGAGTCTGCGCATCTGCGCCAGAAAAGACTGAGGCAGGGAGATGGGGAGGGTCTGCAGCACGTATAGGAGTCTGGGTAGGACATATGTTTTCAGTAAAAAATTTTTGCCTACCCAAGATAAGTAAGGGATTTTAATGTCCACAAGTTGCTGTTTGATACTGGATAGCAGAGGTGAATAATTCATGGAGAACAAGTGACTGGGGTCTCTTGTGACTTTAATGCCCAGGTATCCTATGTGGGAATCATGCCACTGAAAAGGGAAATCTTTCTTAAAGTATAACTGTCAAATTTTTTTTTTTACTATTGGATTCTGGTGACTAATATTACCTTGTTGGCCCTGTTTTAATTTCTGATTCTTAAATAAATAACCTCTAAAAGCCACCTAAAAGTCCCCAGTATTGGCTATATTTACCTGAGATAAAATCAGGTTGCTCTGGGAACTGATAGTGAGTCAGCATTGTAAGGGAATGTATAAAAAACCAGGTTCTTCCTGACAGGAGATAACAGTGCTGGGCTGTGTGTGTGAACTTCTCCACATGCCTGTGCTTGACAGACACTCCCTTAGCAGTGAAGGACAATGTAGAGCCCAGTGTATAAATGACAGCCTTATCTGATAAGAGGAGAGCTTGTAGGAGGACTACAGGCTTCAGCCAGACCTGGGAACTTCACTGCAAGACCCCCCTATACAGAGCTGGTCTTCACTAACTTCACTGCAGGCGTCCTATGGATTAGCCTCAGGGATGAGGGCGGCCATCTTAACAGAATAGTGAAATTGCAGTTTTATGCAGACTGGTTGCTAAGGGCTGAATCTTATTAAATAAGGGGTAAGTAAGTCTAATAGTTATTGATTCAGGTATATTATCATATTAGTAACTACATATATGAAAACTGAAATTAGGGTCTAAATGTCACAGTTATCCTTTAAGTTTACCCACTACAGACCCAGGGATATTTATTCCTAAGGCAGTGCATTTGGCAAGATTGATTTTAAAGTTGGATAATGATCCAAATCTTTCTAATTGCTTTAGTAAGGCAGGGAATGCCTCCTCCGGGTTCGTCATAAACAACAGCATATCATCCGCGAATGCGGCTACTGTGTGGATTTCAGAGCCTATTTTCAAACCCCTGATTTCAGGGTCCTGTCTCAGTGCTTGAATAAACGTCTCAAGGCAAAGTATGAACAGTGTGGGCGAGAGCGGACATCCCTGTCGCGTCCCATTCGCTATATTAAATGAGGGGGACAAGACGCCATTTACCTGTACCTTTGCAGAAGGGTCGGAGTACAGAGACATCACCGCCTCAACAAACTGTGAGGGGAGGCCAAATTTCAACAGGGTGGCTTTCATAAAAATCCAGTCACCCTGTCGAACGCCTTTTCGGCGTCAGTACTGAGGAAAGCCAGCTGCCTTCCATGCCTCAGGGCGAACTGCTGTGCCAGAAGGACCCGGAACGTGCTATCCCTGCACTCCCTGCCCCCCACAAATCCAGACTGCTCTGAAGATATAATGTCAGGCAGCAGCTTAGAGAGTCTATTGGCCAATAATTTCGCCCACAATTTTACGTCTGCATTTAAAAGCGAAATTAGCCTATAGCTGGCAGGGATCTCAGCGTCCTTGCCAGGTTTTGGCAAGACAACAATATGTGCCTCAAGTGCTTGTTTGGCCAAAGGAGTACCCTTCATCAGTGAGTTAAAAAAGGTGACAAGTTGCGGGCCCAAAACTGGAAAGAATCGTTTGTAATAGGCCACCGTAAGACCATCCGGTCCCGGGCTCTTGCCCTTAGGTGTAGATCTAAGGACCTTTTGTACTTCATCTAGGGTTACTGGAGCTAACAAAGTCTCCCTAGAATGTTCTGGGATGACAGGTAATTCTAATTGCTGCAAGAACCTCCCCACCTCCTCCTTCCTAGCGGCAGACTCTGCTCCAGTCTCAGAGGGTCTTAAGTTGTACAGAGAGTGGTAATAATCACGGAATATTTTTGATATATTAAGGGCATCTATTGATAGGGACCCATCCTGTGATCTCATTTGTTTAATGAATGTCTGGTCGTTGCGTTTCTTAACCCCTTAAGGACCGGGGGTTTTGGGATTTTTGCGTTTTTGTTTTGCGCTCCCTGCCTTCCAAAAGCCATAACATTTTTATATTTCCGCTCACATAGCCATATGACGGCTTATGTTTTGCGGGACAAGTTGTAATTTTTTAAACGCTACCATTTATTTTTGCATGTGATGTAGTGGGAAACGGGAAAAAAATTCCAAATGGGGTGAAATTGCAAAAAAAAAGCAATTTCACCACAGTTTTACAGGTTTTTAAATTACAACGTTCGATTTGCGATAAAACTCACTGGTTAATTTTATTCTTCAGGTCAGTACGAATCCGGCAATACCTAATATGTATAGTTTTTCTTGCGTTTTGATAGTGAAAAAAAAATTAAAAGTGGGAATTTTTTTATTTTATTTTTTTGTCGCCATGTTTTGACCCCTATAACTTTTTTGTGATTATGCGTACGGAGCAGTGTAGGGGCTCATTTTTTGCGGGGCAATCTGAACTTTTAATTGATACCATTATGGGGTGCGTATGATGTTTTGATCACTTTTTATTCATTTTTTTAGGAAATGAAGCGTCCAAAAATGGCGAATTAGCCATTTGGACGCTTTCTTTCCGTTTTTATGTTTACCGTATGGTGAATATTTTTAATATTATTATAGTATGGGCGCTTCGCACATTGCGACACCCATTATGTGTAATTTTTTATTTTTTATTTATTTTATTTTCATTTTGGGGAAAGGGGGTGATTAGAATTTTTATATTTTTTTATTTAATTTTTATTTTTAAACTTTTTTTTTTTTTTTTTTACCACTTTCTTATAGTTCCCATAGGGAACTATAAGATGCAATCATCAGATTGCTATTCTCATATATTCCAATGCAATAGCATTGGAATATATGAGAAAATCGCATATTTCCTATGGAGCCTATTACAGTCGTAGGCTCCATAGGAATACTGTGTAGTAACCTAGGTTTCATTCACAGAAACCTAGGGTACTACATGCATGCTCGGCTCCCCCTTGTGGCCATCAGGGAGCCGAGCAAAACCGAAGTGAAACTTTCGGTTTTGCGCGATCAGATGCCGTGGTCAGGATTGACCACGGCATCTGAGGGGTTAAATGTCCGCGATCGGCATCGCTGCCGGTCGCAGACATGAGCTGCGGGTGTCAGCTTGATGAATCAAGCGTTTACCCGCAGCTCATGCGCCCGCTCCGTGCGGGAGCGGGCGCCATCTTTAAAGTGTGGACGAAGGGCGTGCATGTACGCCCTTCGTCCTTAAGGGGTTAATAAGGGCCGACATTATTTTACCCCCTCTGTTTCCATGAACATAATGTTTGTGTTTCTCTTTCAGATAAGCCCTAGCCGCCTTAGCATTTAGTAAACCCTTGAGTTCTAGTCTGAGGGCCTTTAGTTCCCCTAAGTCTCTGATTGCGAATGACCGTTTATGTGACGCTTCCAGTGTGCAGATACGGGTTAGTAAGTCAGACATCTGCTTCATCCTGACCTTTTTGATGTAAGAGCCCAATGCAATAAACTCTCCGCGGATAACCGCCTTATGCGCCTCCCATAACAAAGCCCCTGATGGTGTGGAATCAGCATTTAGATTAAAATATTCTTGCAGTTTTTGTGATATGGAGTTGACCTGTGTGTTCGAGTCAAGGAGGGTGTGATTCAATCTCCAGGTCCACTCCCTTCCACACAAGTCTGGAAGACAGATGACAAAGGAGACCGGAGCATGGTCAGATACCGTGATACTATGGACAACTGAGGATTGTATATCTTGCAAATGTCTATCAGAGATGAAGAAGTAGTCCAACCTCTGGTACGACTTATGGGGGTTGGAGTAAAAGGAGTAATCTCTCCTGTCACCATGCACCGATCGCCACACGTCACTGAGATGAAGGCCTCTGAGACTCGTATGGACTGACCTGAGGGCCTTGTATGATACAGCAGATTTCTGTGTCGAGGAGTCGAGCAGGGGATTTAAGGTAAGATTAAAATCACCTCCCACTAGAAGAATACCTGTGGCAAATGTGTTGATCGTGGTCAATGTGTCTTTTAACCATCTAGCCGTTTTTGTATTCGGGGCATATACGTTACAGATCGTGACCGTTTGATGTCCTATCTCTCCCCTCAATAACAGATACCGTCCCTCAGGGTCTTTCAGCTCCGAGTGGAGGGTAAAAGGAACACTGCGTTTAAATCCTATGCTAACTCCCCGTGCGGACGAACTATCGGAGTAAGCATGATACCATAATCCGAATGAGGAGTTACATAGGTTGGGCACCTTAGAGCTAGTAAAGTGGGTCTCTTGTAGGAGGACTATGTCCACTGCTATTTTTCTAAGGTCCTGAAATATTCTGCTGCGCTTAATGGGGTTATTACAGCCGTGTACATTAAAGGTGGAGAACCCAAGCGTTAACGGGGCCATTGGAATAATCTGTAGAGCCACATGTAGAAGTCGTATGCATGTCGACATACCAAGGGTGTACATAACAGAAATAATAAAACTGCAAAAGTAACGAACATTTCTGGTGAACAATTTCCAGTACAAATGGAAAGCTGTACCAGGAGGGGGGAATACATACTTATGTTAACGATGTGTGCATTCCGACCAGCCCAGTACCCTATTTCCCAGCTTTGGAATGTGAACGAAAACTACCCGTTGTAGCCCGCCTATGGGGTAGGCCCCCATGTAGTTGAAAAAGGAGCTCTTAGTACCAGTGAACTACAAAGCAGGGGGTATGACAAGGTAAAACGAACTGATTAAGCAGGGTCAGTAAAATCAATATATCAATATAGCCCTAAGGTTAAGGGTTGTTAAAGACAGCTGAAGAAACCTCTGTTATAGGCAAAAAGGGTAACAAATCATCAGTTGTTTAAGGCCCGTATAAGCCACATATTAAACCATTGTTAAAGGTAACTCAAAAAATGGTTGCTAAAGGTAATTATAGGAAAAACACAATAAGCTGTAGTTAAGGCAACATAATAAACAGCAGTTAAAGGCTCCGTTGAGGCCATACATCACAGACCCAGCCGCAACCACACTTGGTGATAGTAATATTATACCGCCGGTGTCTGAACTTCATCCTGGCGAGTCCTTTGCCGGTGCTTTTTTGGTCCTCCCGGGCCTTTGAGGTCTTGGTTGTATCCACTTAGTCGCCGTGGGGAGCGGCGGTAGGTCTTCTGTAGTCGGTATGGGCATCCATGAGGGGATCTCCAAGGGCGACAGATGTAGGGTGTCCCACACAGAGAGGAGATCCTCGGGTGTACGGACAGTTATACGACGGTTACCCGCTGTAATCAGGAGGCCAAAGGGAAAAAGCCACCGATAGGGAGTCTTAGAGGAGCGGAGGATGTCTGTGAGCGGTTTCAAAATCCTCAGTTTTTGAAGTGTAGAAGCTGCCAAGTCCTGGTATAACTGGACATTAACTCCTTGCAGTTTTACCACACCTTTTTTCCTTGCCGCTTGTAAGATCATCTCAGTATCTCTGTAGCTCAGTATGCCACATATTAAAGCATATTAAAGAGAGAGTCCATAGTCTGGAACAGATCCTCTTTGTCATCTGCCTCTGGCCAGCCCCGGATCCTGATGTTCCTACGCCTATTCCTATTCTCTTGGTCCTCCATTTGCAGCAGGAGGTTATTCATCGCTCTGGAATGAGCGTATATAGTGTCCTGTACTGCAGAATTAAAGGTAAGCATGGCGTCCTGGGACTGTTCAAGGGTATCTACCCTGTCTCCAATATGGCGGACCTCTGATTTTATAGTTGTCAGGTCCTCAGCTAGCGGAGCCAGGGCCCTCTGCAGCGCGCTATCCAGGTATTCCCTGGTGAGGTCTGATTGCTCACCTCTTTGCTGCAGGCTGCAAGCCCCCAGAGACTCGCGATCCGATGGCACTTGAGAATCCGCTGATCCTGCCTGGGCTGCGCCATGCTGCCTCGGCGCCATCTTGGAGGCCCTCGCTGCCGACTGTGCAGCCGTTTTGCTGAGGAGTTTTTCCATGTCCTGCTTCGAGGACGGATCTCCCTGCTGCTCGGTGGTGTCTGGCAGGCTCGACTTCGGCTGGATCTTCATTCCGGTCGTCGGGTAGTGCTAAGACATAGGCTGGGATAGGGTCTGGTGGCGGGAGCTCTGCTAACCAGCAGCCGCCATCGAACTCGGTCAGGCCACGCCCCCCGGACATAGTATATTCTATTACGTGTCTTGTCATTGATAAATCCAGGTTCTGTTTAGGATCGCAACACCGGGCGGGTTCCAGTATGGAGACCTCGTGGTGAGCTCTTCAATCCTGCCTTTGCTGTGGAGCGACACACTGCCCCATCTGCTGGTGTGATGATCTGCGGGGCCATCACATACAACAGTCGGTCACCTTTAGAAGTGATATGAGGGACACTAACAGCTCAGCGATACTGGGCATCCTCCGGCCACATCCCAATCCCAACTGCACTGGATCCGGGCAACTGAAAGGGGGCATTTTACTGTGTGGGGGCATTAAGGGGGGACAACTACTGTGTGGTGGTAATAAGGAGGCATAACAACTTTGTGTTGGCGCTAACAGGGTATAATTACTGTGAAGGGGGCACAAAGGGGGTGGCATTAAAGTGGCACAACTACTGTGTGGTGGCACTAAGGGGGCATCACTACTGTGTGAGAGCACTAAAAGGGGCTTTCTACTGTTTTGGGGGCACAAAAGGGGGCATTCCACTCTAGGAGGGTACTAAAGGGGCAGTCTACTCTGTGGGGGCACTAAAAGGGGTATTGTACTGTGTGGGGGCATTAAAGGGGGCATTCAACTGTAAGGCATACAGTGGATATAAAAAGTCTACACACCCCTGTTAAAATGTCAGGTTTCTGTGCTGTAAATAAATGAGACAAAGATAAATCATTTCAGAACTTTTTCCACCTTTAATGTGACCTATAAACTGTACCACTCAATTGAAAAACAAACTGAAATCTTTTAGGTGGAGGGAAGAAAACAAAAAAATCTAAAATAATGTGGTTGCATAAGTGTGCACACCCTTATGACTGGGGATGTAGCTTTGTTCAGAATTAAACAATCACATTCAAAATTATGTTAAATAGGAGTCAGCATACATCATTTACAGCGCCTCTGATTAACCCCAAATAAAGTTCAGCTGCTCTAGTTGGTCTTTCCTGAAATTTTCTTAGTCGCATCCCACAGCAGAAGCCACGGTCCACAGAGAGCTTCCAAAGCATCAGAGGGATCTCATTGTTAAAAGGTATCAGTCAGGAGAAGGGCACAAAAGAATTTCCAAGGCATTAGATAAACCATGGAACACAGTGAAGACCATCATCAAGTGCAGAAAATATGGCACAACAGTGACATTACCAAGAACTGGACTTCCCTCCAAAATGGATGAAAAGACGAGAAGAAAGCTGGTCTGGGAGGCGACCAAGAGGCCTACAGCAACATTACAGGAGCTGCAGGAATATCTGGCAAGTACTGGCTGTGTGGTACATGTGACAACAATCTCCCGTATTCTTCATATGTCTGGGCTATGGGGTAGAATGGCAAGACGAAAGCCTTTTCTTACAAAGAAAACCATCCAAGCCAGGCTACATTTTGCAAAAACACATCTAAAGTCTCCCAAAAGCATGTGGGTAAAGGTGTTATGGTCTGATGAAACCAAGGTGGAACTTTTTGGTCATAATTCCAAAAGATATGTTTGGTGCAAAAACAAAACACTGTACATCACCAAAAGAAGACCATCCCCACAGTGAAGCATGGTGGTGGCAGCATCAGGCTGCGGGGCTGTTCTTCTTCATCTGGAACTGGGGCCTTAGTTAAGATAGAGGGAATTATGAACAGTTCCAAATACCAGTCAATATTGGCCCAAAACCTTCAGGCTTCTGCTAGAAAGCTGAACATGAAGAGGAACTTCATCTTTCAGCATGACCATGACCCAAAGCATACATCAAAATCCACAAAGGAATGGCTTCACCAGAAGAAGTTCGCGTTTTGGAATGGCCCAGCCAGAGCCCAGACCTGAATCTGATTGAAAATCTGTGGGGTGATATGAAGAGGGCTGTGCACAGGAGATGCCCTCGCAATCTGACAGATTTGGAGTGTTTTTGCAAAGAAGAGTGGGCAAATCTTCCAAGTCAAAATTTGCCATCCTGATAGACTCATACCCAAAAAGACTGAGTGCTGTAATAAAATCAAAAGGTGCTTCAACAAAGTATTAGTTTAAGGGTGTGCACACTTGTGCAACCATATTATTTTATTTTTATATTTTTTCTTCCCTCTACCTAAAAGATTTCAGTTTGTTTTTCAATTGAGTTATACAGCTTATAGGTTACATTAAAGGTGGAATAAGTTCTGAAATGATTCATATTTGTCTCTTTGTTACAGCACAGAAACCTGACATTTTAACAGGGGTGTGTAGACTTTTTATATCCACTAAAGGGGGAATTCTACTGTAAGGGGGCACTAAAGGGGGATTTCTATTATGTGGGGGCACTAAAGGGAGCATTCTATTGTGTGCAGGCACTAAAGGGGGAATTCTACTGTAAGGAAGCATTAAAAGGGACATTCTATTCTGCGGGGGCACTTCGGGAGCATTATACTGTAAGGAGGCATTAAAGGGGCAGTCTACTTTGTGGGGTCAGTAAATAGATCATTCTACTGTGTGGTGACCCTAAAGGGGGCATTCTGCTGTATGGGGACACTTTAAGGGGGTGTCCCACTGTAAGGGGGCACTAAAGGGGCAGTCTATTCTGTGGGGGCACTAAAAGTGGAATTCTGCTGTGTGGGGGCACTAAGGAAGGCATTCTATTGTAAGGGGGAACTAAAGGGTATTTCTTTTGTGTGGGGGCACTAAGGAAGGCATTCTATTGTGTTTAGGCACTAAAGGGGGGATTCTACTGTAAGGAGGCAGTCTACTCTGTGGGGGCACTAAAAGGGGCATTCTACTGTGCAGGGGCCCTAAAGTGGGCATTTTACTGTGTTGGGGCACTAAAGGGGGCATTTTACTTTAAGGGGACACTAAAGGGGGATTTCTATTATGTGGGGCGCTAAAAGGAGCATTCTAATATGTGCAGGCACTAAAAGGGGAATTCTATTGTAAGGAAGCATTAAAGGGGGCATTCTACTCTGTGGGAGCACTAAAAAGGCATTCTACTGTGTGGTGACCCTAAAAGGGGCATTCTACTTTGCGGGGGCACTAAAGAGGCATTATAGTGTTTGCGGGCACTAAAGGGGGCATTTTGGTGTGTGGGTGCTTTAAGGAGGCACAACTACTGTGTGGGGACATTAAGGAGGCATATCAACTGTGAGGGGGCACTAACAGGGCATAAGTACTGTGAAGGGGGCACTAAAGGGGCATTCTAATTTGTGGGGGCATTAAAGGGGTATTTTACTGTGTGGTGGCACTAAAGAGGCATAACTACTGTGAAGAGGACACTAAGTGAGCATTCTACTGTCCAGACAGACCACCAGCAGAGAGGCATCATTTGTTACACTGACTAGCATGAGCAGCGTCCACAGTTTCATTGTCCACCATCCAGACACATGTGGCACCTTCATTGCACACCCCTGTCCGGTACATTTCTAGGTGCTTAGCAGCAGTGGCGTGCCTAAGGTGTTTGGCACCCAGGGCGGGTCCTTACTCTTGTACCCCCCATACTTTAAAAAATTGTGCCACCTCACAGTAGCATTACCCTCATTGTACAACCTTCACAGTAGTTATGTCCAGATATGTGCCCCCTAATAATATCCACATTGTGCCCCTTCACGGTAGCAATGCCCTTATTGTAAAACCTTTACAGTAGTTATGCCCACATTGTGTCCCCCTTAAAGTATTTATCCCTTCATTGTGCCTCCTCCACAGTAGTTATTCCCTCTCTGTGCTCCCTTAACTGTAGTAATGCCCTATCTGTGCCCCCTTCACAGTGGTAATGCACTCTGGACCATATCAGCCAGTCTTGGGTGGGGCTCACAGCCCTCTCCCCCCTTCCATTGCAGGCATGGTCACATGCTGGAGGTAACTGAGGAGTTTGCTGTGAGCCAGCCTATACATTCCTGTGATGCCCACTGGCCCCTGGTATTGCCCATACGGCACAGGTAGGTGAGTGTTAGGTCCTGAGCTACTTGAGAAACCTTGGCGTGGTGCTCGGGCTTAGACATGTCCTCCACAGCAGGACATGTTGACTAATCTCTCAATTTTAACATCAGTTTGAGGGCTTAGTAAGACCGCAGTGTGCACCTGTCTTGTCATTTGTTATTGCTATATTGAGTTCTTAAGGAGGCACAACTACTGTGTGGGGGCACTAAGCATTCTACTGTGTGGGGGCATTAAGCATTCTACTGTGTGGGGGCATTAAGCATTCTACTGTGTGGGGGCACTAAGCATTCTACTGTGTGGGGGCACTAAGCATTCTACTGTGTGGGGGCACTAAGCATTCTACTGTGTGGGGGCATTAAGCATTCTACTGTGTGGGGGCACTAAGCATTCTACTGTGTGGGGGCACTAAGCATTCTACTGTGTGGGGGCACTAAGCATTCTACTGTGTGGGGGCACTAAGCATTCTACTGTGTGGGGGCACTAAGGAGGCATAACTGTTGTGAAGGGGCACTAAGGGGGCATTATCGTGTTTAGGGGCATGAAGGGAACTGAGTGGGATTGGGGCATGCTAGGGTGACCATACATCCACTTTTTCACAGACACGTGCTCTTTCTGGGACCTTAATTCATTGCCCCGCCTGGATTTATAAATTACCAAAAATCTCTGGGAGTCTCAAGGAAGGGGGTACTATAATCTGCTACAGGGCAAGAGCTGAAGAACCTGTGATGTCACAGTCATGTGATCAGTGCAGGAGGGGCCGGAGCTCAGCAGTGGAGAGGAGAAGTGGTAAGGACCTGTGATGATGTCATAGTCATGTGATCAGTGCAGGCGGGTATGGAGTTCAGCAGTGGAGAAGTGGTGATCTTAAGAAACCATGGAAGTTGTAGCCCTCTGATCTAATACTCCCTCCCTGAATTGTTCTCTGATATCCCATCATAACAGCCTGGACATGCTGGGAGTTGTAATCCTCTCCTTTTATACATCCTCCTTGTATGTGCTCTGCTATAACATTATATCAGCCTGGGCATGCTGGGAGTTGTAATCCTCTCATCTTATAACTCCTTCCTGAAATATCCTCTGATATCCCATAACAACCTGGACATGCTGGGAGTTGTAATCCTCTCATACTTCCTCCTTGTATGTGCTCTGCTATCACATTATATCAGCCTGGACATGCTGGGAGTTGTAATCCTCTCATCTTATAACTCCTCCCTGAAATATCCTCTGATATCCAATAACAACCTGGACATGCTGGGAGTTGTAATCCTCTCCTCTTTTACATCCTCCTTGTATGTGCTCTGCTATCACATTATATCAGCCTGGACATGCTGGGAATTGTAATCCTCTCATCTTATAACTCCTCCCTGAAATACCCTCTGATATCCCATAATAACAACCTGGGCATGCTGGGAGCTGTAGTCCTCTCCTCTTATAACTCCACCCTGTGGTATATAGATTATGGTTTCCATTCTTTGTGTTGTATTGTCACCCTCTGCCCCGGGTACAGAGTCCTCCTTTTGTGGATTATGAAAATGGTCATCCTAAGATAGACACTGGGCGAAGTTAGAGTCGCGGCTTCAACAAGTGCAATGAACCAGTTCACCATGCTGAAGTGAAGTGCACAGACATGTCCAGAGATCAGCAGCAAATTCAGAAAACAAATCAAGCTCTCCAGTGACTTCACTTTCTCTTTATTGTAAAAAAATAAATAAAAAAAAAGTCTGAACACTGATCCAATAGTAGCAGGGACGGGGAGGAGCCTCCCTAGCATCACCCGCGATGTCCCCGTCTGCTATTGGCTGCTCCCCCCCGTCAACGGATGTTTTCATCCGTGTACAGGGAGAAGCAGCAGCGGCGGTTCGGGGACCAGGTAAGTATATTAGGGGCACAGCACATGGGGGGGGGGGGGGCTGTTGGAGAACCTCGATAACCCCTTTAAGACTAAAGGCATGGCTTAGCATAAAGAAAATTGCCCCTAATGTTCCTCCTTGGACAGTTTAAAAAGTTGGGAAGTATATGGCTACTTTCACACTAGCGTTACTATTTTCCGGTATTGGGATCTGTCATAAGGTCTCGATGCCGCTTCCATATTGTCCCCATTCATTGTCGATGGGGACAAAACGTAACTGAACAGGACAGGACAGAATGCACCAGAATGCATTCCGTTCCGTTTGGTTGTGTCCCCATACCGGAGAGAAAGCTGCGGTTTTCTTTCTATCATGGAATACGGAGCAAGTCAATGGGGACGGATCCGTTTTCTCTGACACAATCTGGCACAATAGAAAACGTATCCGTCCTCCATTGACTTTCAATGGAGTTCATGACGGATCTGTCTTGGCTATGTTAAAGATAATACAACCGGATCCGTTCATAACGGATGCAGACGGTTGTATTATCAGTAACGGAAGCGTTTTTGCTGAACTCTGCCGGATCCAGTAAAAACGCTAGTGTGAAAATAGCCTTAGATGTCCCTCTTTTTGATCTGAGGTATAGATTTGCATTGTTTCATTTACAATATTATTAAAGTGTATAAATATGAAGGAAAACTGGACTTTCACACAATAAACCATAACTGTCCCTCTTTGAGTTGTAAATATACAACATTTGTGGGCAAATGTGCCGCAGTTTACCATACAGAACTTGTATGCTTCCATGCCCAACGGTATCTCATCTTGTATCGAGGCTAGAGGCCGTATCTCATCTTGTATCGAGGCTAGAGGCCGTATCTCATCTTGTATCGAGGCTAGAGGCCGTATCTCATCTTGTATCCAGGCTAGAAGCCGTATCTCATCTTGTATCCAGGCTAGAGGCCGTATCTCATCTTGTATCTAGGCTAGTCACTGTATCTCATCCTATATCCAGGCTAAAGGCTGTATCTCATCTTGTATCCAGGCTAGTCCCTGTATCTCATCCTATATCCAGGCTAGAGGCTGTATCTCATCTTGTATCCAGGCTAGTCCCTGTATCTCATCCTATATCCAGGCTAGAGGCCGTATCTCATCTTGTATCCAGGCTAGTCCCTGTATCTCATCCTATATCCAGGCTAGAGGCTGTATCTCATCTTGTATCCAGGCTAGTCCCTGTATCTCATCCTATATCCAGGCTAGAGGCCGTATCTCATCTTGTATCCGGGCTAGATGGGTCCAACAAGGTCCTAGAGCCTCCCTTCCATTGTACAGTTTTCCCCAATAAACCTTTCCTCTAATATATAGTCGAAAAGATAGTACCACAGCTTTCAACCTCACAAAAGGGGAAGCAATAGCCCTCAGGACGCTCCAGAGGAGGAAGGAAATAACAATAAAGGCAGCGGATAAAGGGGGAGCTATAGTTGTTATGGACACTGATAAGTATGTGGCAGAAGTCAACAGAAGAAGTGGAGATATATGATGAACTAGAAAATGACCCGAAATTTGTTTTTCAGAGGAGGATGAAACTGTTGATAGATGATGCTTATGCAAATGATGTTATTGATGAGTCGCTTCATGCCTACCTGATTCAGAAACATCCAGTTACCCCTATCCTATACATACTGCCCAAAATCCATAAGGATCTGAGGAACCCTCCAGGGAGACCGATTGTCTCGGGCATTGATTCTATCTTTGCCCCGGCGGCGGTCTTCCTGGATAGGGTTCTCAGATCCTATGCAGTAGGAGCTAAATCCTATGTGAGGGACACCACAGATTTCCTTTTGAAACTGGGTGAAGTTGATCTCAGTGAGCAAGGACTACTGGTATCGTTTGATGTGAGCCTATATTCTAGTATAGACAATAATTTGGGCCTGGAGGCCGTGAAATGGGCTCTACAACAATCAGACTACAATATTGAGCTATGTGAGTTCTCGTTATCCCGTTTGGAAATCATTTTGACTTGCAAATATTTCCGCTTCCAGGACCGGTTCTATGTGCAGCGTCGGGGTACCGCAATGGGTTCGAATGTGGCCCCGACATATGCAAATCTATATATGGCGTACATTGAGGAGAATTATGTGTACCCTTCCACCCACTTCAAAAACGTAGGTGGGTGGATGAGGTACATTGATGACATTTTCCTGACCTGGAAAGTGACGGTGGATGAGTTGAACACATTCCACTAGACCCTTAATGAGATACACCCACAACTCAAGTTCAATTTCTAGATACTTTAGTATACGTGGAATTGGGAAAACCAAAGACGGATATCTTTTTTAAGCCGACTGATCGTAACAGCATCCTTAGATTTGACAGTGCCCATCCCAAAGGGATGCTGGATATCTTACCGTACAGCCAGTTGGTTAGGGCTAAACGAAAAGTCTCAGATGAGGACCGGTTGAATGACAGATTGATTGAAATGGGGCAGAAATTTATCCAAAGGAGATACCCAAAGAGACTGATAGGAAGACACCTTGAGAAAGCCCGGGGACTAGACAGAAAGGACCTCCTTACACCAAAAGTGAGGGTACAAACAAGCAAAAGAATTCCATTTGTCTCTACCTATTCGAGCATGAGTGGTCAGATAGCAGGAATACTAGGACAGAACTGGCACATTCTGTCTGAATCTTTTCCAGATGTGGCTGAATTTCAGGCACCACCACTCATGTCCTATAGGAGAGGCAAAAATCTTGCAGATAGTTTGGTGCATGCTGACGTGGAGGGATCCAAGCCAAAACTACACCAAAAAGTGGGTAGTTATCCATGTTTAAACTGCACCAACTGTAATGCCATGTTAAAAGGAAGGGAGTTTAACCATCCCAGGACGGGTCAGAAATATAAAATCAGGGATTACTCTACTTGCACTTCTGAGTAGGTGATCTACATGCTGCAGTGCCCTTGCGGAATGTTGTATGTAGGGGAAACGACTCAACCGTGCAAAAACCGATTAAACCAACATAGATATACAATACAGAAGGCACTTACCAGACAACAAAACAATGATCCATGGGAGATTGGGATTGATAAGGTTGTGCAGTCCCTTTGCTTATGTTCTTTCCTCTAATATAGAGTCGTGGCCAAAAGTTTTTTGAGAATTTCATAAATATTGGAAATTGGAAAAGTTGCTGCTTTTAGTTTTTATAATAGCAATTTGCACATACTCCATGAATTGCATAGTCCTTCTTTGCCATGAAAATTAACTTAATCCCAAAAAAAACTTTCCACTGCATTTCATTGCTGTCATTAAAGGACCGGCTGAGATCATTTCAGTAATCGTCTTGTTAACTCAGGTGAGAATGTTGACGAGCACAAGGCTGGAGATCATTATGTCAGGCTGATTGGGTTAAAATGGCAGCCTTGACATGTTAAAAGGAGGGTGATGCTTGAAATTATTGTTCTTCCATTGTTAACCATAGTGACCTGCAAAGAAACGCGTGCAGCCATCATTGCGTTGCATAAAAATGGCTTCACAGGCAAGGATATTGTGGCTACTAAGATTGCACCTCAATCAACAATTTATAGGATCTTCAAGAACTTCAAGGAAAGAGGTTCAATTCTTGTTAAGAAGGCTTCAGGGCATCCAAGAAAGTCCAGAAAGCGCCAGGATAATCTCCTAAAGAGGATTCAGCTGCGGGATTGGAGTACCACCAGTGCAGAGCTTGCTCAGGAATGGCAGCAGGCAGGTGTGAGAGGATCTGCACGCACAGTGAGGCGAAGACTTTTGGAAGATGGCCTGGTGTCAAGAAGGGCAGCAAAGAAGCCACTTCTCTCCAGAAAAAAAATCAGGGACAGATTGATCTTCTGCAGAAAGTATGGTGAATGGACTGCTGAGGACTGGGGCAAAGTCATATTCTCCGATGAAGCCTCTTTTTCCGATTGTTTGGGGCATCAGGAAAAAGGCTTGTCTGGAGAAGTAAAGGTGAGTGCTACCATCAGTCCTGTGTCATGCCAACAGTAAAGCATCCTTAGACCATTCATGTGTGGGGTTGCATCTCATCCAAGGGAGTGGGCTCACTCACAATTTTGCCCAAAAACACAGCCATGAATAAAGAATGGTACCAAAACACCCTCCAACAGCAACTTCTTCCAACAATCCACCAACAGTTTGGTGAAGAACAATGCATTTTCCAGCACGATGGAGCACCGTGCCATAAGGCAAAAGTGATAACTAAGTGGCTCGGGGACCAAAACGTTGACATTTTGGGTCCATGGCCTGGAAACTCCCCAGATCTTAATCCCATTGAGAACTTGTGGTTAATCCTCAAGAGGCGGGTGGACAAACAAAAACCCACTAATTCTGACAAACTCAAAGAAGTGATTATGAAAGAATGGGTTGCTATCAGTCAGGAATTGGCCCAGAAGTTAATTGAGAGCATGCCCAGTCGAATTGCAGAGGTCCTGAAAAAGAAGGGCCAACACTGCAAATACTGACTCTTTGCATAAATGTCATGTAATTGTCGATAAAAGCCTTTGAAACGTATGAAGTGCGTGTACCGTATTTTTCGCCCCATAAGACGCACTTTTTTTCCCCAAAAGTGGGGGAAAAATGCCCCTGCGTCTTATGGGGCGAATGCTGACAATTTACATCGTAGCCTGCGGTGCTCCAGCATCGCAGGCTGCGATGTATGAGCGGGGAAGGAGGAGGGGCTGGAGGCCGGCAACTTACGGCGGGCCCAGTGCAGTCACTGTACTTACACTGGGCCCTGCTGCTCTGCATAGTATTTCTAAACAGCAATGCTTAAGTTCTTAATAGGTTTAACTTTAACTGAATGAAGCAGGCAGAGCAGGCGTGCAACACCAGTGAGTGACGTAACCCAGCCAGCCGCTCTGCCTGCTACGGAGGATTTCTTGTAAGTTATAATAAATGAGAGATCGCAGCTTTAGTTAAACCTATTAAGAACTTAAGCATTGCTGTTTAGAAATACTATGCAGAGCAGCAGGGCCCGGTGTATTAGGGGACATTGTTATACGGGGGATCTGTGGATGACACATATTATAGCAGTGTCATCCACAGATCCCCCCCATAACAGTGCCATCCACAGATCCACCCCATAACAGTGTCATCCACAGATCCCCCTCCCCATATCAATGCCATCCACAGATCCCTCCCATAACAGTGCCATCCACAGCTCCCCCCATAACAGTGTCATCCACACCTCCCTCCTAACAGTGCCATCCACAGCTCCCCCCATAACAGTGCCATCCACACCTCCCCCATAACAGTGCCATCCACAGCTCCTCCCCATAACAGTGCCATCCACAGATCCCCCATAACAGTGTCATCCACAGATCCCCCATAACAGTGTGTCCTCCACAGCTCCTCCCCATAACAGTGCCATCCACAGATCCCCCATAACAGTGTCATCCACAGATCCCCCATAACAGTGCCATCCACAGCTCCCCCCATAACAGTGCCATCCACACCTCCCTCCTAACAGTGCCATCCACAGCTCCCCCATAACAGTGCCATCCACACCTCCTCCCCATAACAGTGCCATCCACAGCTCCTCCCCATAACAGTGCCATCCACAGATACCCCTTAACAGTGTCATCCACAGATCCCCCATAACAGTGTCATCCACAGCTCCCCCCCATAATAGTGCCATCCACAGCTCCTCCCCATAACAGTGCCATCCACAGTTCCCCCATAACAGTGCCACCCACAGTTCCCCCATAACAGTGCCATCCACAGTTCCCCCATAACAGTGTCATCCACAGATCCCCCATAACAGTGCGTCATATATAGATCCACCATAATAGTGTCATGTACAGACCAGCATTAGTTCAAAACCCACCAAAAGCACACCTTTTGGTAAAAAATATTTTTTTCTTATTTTCCTCGCCAAAAACCTAGGTGCGTCTTATGGGCCGGGCGAAAAATACGATTATATTTCACTACATCACAGAAACAAAGATCTAAAAGCAGTTTAGCAGCAAACTTTGTGAAAACTAATATTTGTGTCATTCTCAAAACTTTTGGCCACAACTGTAGTCACTTCCATATATCATCATTACATCACACAGAGAAGGTTTCCTTCCAACAACTCTTCTTGGAGCCGTATTTTCTTGTCAGTGAAGGTATATATTGCTATATCAATATGTGTACTGTATATTTTTGTATTATATTTGTCTTAATAATGAGCTATAACATTTTTTGGCATAGTAGCTTTATACAATCTAATACACAGTAATGCACTGTTTGCAAAAGCAACTGCAAAGGATGTACAAATGGTATCTATCTACAGTATGTATACTATCTATCTATCTATCTATCTATCTATCCGTCCATCCATCCATCCACAGACTGTGCACACACGTACACTTACCACACCGCCGGCTGTGTCATCTATGAATACAGTTTACGTGGAATTCAGTACTACTGTGTAAAATGTGTCAAATGAAATGGAGGTCACAGGGTGTGTACTAAATAGGGAGACGATATTTTTATTGCCTGCCAGGCCAATCATAGAACTATTCAGGTCTCAGGATGTATAACAAACCCGTGAAGCTGAAAATTGTCAGATAATTAAACAGTAAATTATTTGTTATCGCTTAAGCTGCCATTACCGTAGATAGGCAGAAAGTTCCTTTAATTATATTTTTAGGATGCTGCCACGCACAGTTTCGTTTTTTGTTTTTTGGCCTATAAAAACCTAAAAAATGCCTGATTGCTAAGCTTTCATTGTAGCCTTTTTAGGCATTTTTGCCCATATAGTATGTTTTACCACCTGGCATTTTTCCATGGTGTTTTTGCCTTGCGTCATTCTTATAGAAAAATATGTCTTCCCCTGTAATGGCACTTTCTCTTTATAGCAGTATGAAGAATATACATCTGTATAAAACACACAGAGCAAAAATGCCTTTTACGATGCAACACACACTGTTAGGCTATATGCACATGACAGTTGTTTTTTGCTGTCCGCAAATTGGGATCCGCACAAAAAAAACTTTTTTTTGAGGATTCCTTTGTTTTCACAGAACCCTTGTAATAAATGCCTATCCTCGTCTGCAAATGAGAAAAAAGTAGGACATGCACTACTTTTTGCTGAAGGGAAACACGGACAACAGACACGGAACGCAAATGGATGAACTGTCAGCATTTTTTTGCTGACCCATTGAAATGAATGGGTTCCTATCCTATCCGCAAAAAAACTGAAACAGAAGCCGAGAAGAACGTTGCCTGCCTCCGCGTCCGCTCCTCCTTGAAATTTTGCGTCTGTCAAAAAAAACGGATGACGGACCGTTTTCTTTGATGGATCCGATTTTTATGGCAGATCCATTGTAAAAATACCTATCCTTGTCCGCAAACGTGAAAAAAAATAGGACATGCACTATTTTTTTGACAGAATGAAAACACGGATCACGGATGCGGAACAAAAGCGGTTGACCATCCGCATTTTTTGACGGACCCATTGAAATGAATAGGGAAGCATCCTATCCGTGAAAAAAAACGGAACGGACACGGAAACAAACAACGGTCGTGTGCATGGGGCCTTAAGCAAAGCAAAATATACAATTGATGTCATGGGACAAAAACATCAGAAAAAAAAATCATAAACACCAGACCCTGCTACGATTAAAAAGAAAAATGAAAAGTCACAGACACAAAAGATGCACCTCAAGCGTGAAAAAAAAAAAACACTACAAAATAAAATGTACTGTAATATTTCCCATAGACTTCCATGCAACATCTAGACTTGGCGTTTTTGTCTAAAAATCAATTCAAAAAAAGTATCAAACACCTTCAAAAATACCCATGCACAACACCAACCTTATATTACTTCCAAAAGTAGATGGGGAATAAACATATATATCATATATCATGATATATGCAATTAATTAGTAATCTTTATTCAAGAAAAAACATCATTAAAATATTAAATCTAAGATCAAAAGGGAGAAGAGGTGGTTACATAGAGAAAGGTTCCATACATAAAGTGCAAACAATAACAAGCAATAGATGTCATAAAGAAAATGATTACGAAATGATACCAACCACACAGGAACTACCTGGGAGTCAACACACCCAAAACCCCTCGAAAATGGCAAAAATACCTATGCACCACACCAGCCTTATATTAGAGGACTCCTATCAAACTTCTGAAATGTTATTAGTAGTTATTATTTTATGAATTTGGTTCATTTTGGACCATCCTAAATTCAGAAAATTAAACTTCTCCTGCTATAAGCTGTGCTACATCATTTACTGGCTTTAGTATTAATAAATTAATCTAATTTCAGGCCACGCCCCCAGCAAATCACACCCATAGTTTCAACTTTTGCCAAATATGGCACACAAAAAAAAGAAAAGAAAAAGAAAAATAAAGATAAAAATTGAGCAATTTGTGACTTTTGTGCAACCTGAGATTATTTAGGTTCTGGGTTTACATCAAAAACTCATCTGATATTGATGACCTATGCTGAGGGTAGGCTATAAATATCTAAGTCCTGGGATAACCCCTTTATGGCTTTATTTAAAGGGTGTTTCAAGATCTCCTAAAAGTTATGTAATGGCAGAAAATGCTATGAAAACAAAAAAACACAAAAAAATGATTTACTCACTCATCATATCCCCAGATGTTCCAGCACTCTCGCATGGGTGCTGAACCTGTCCCTTTTTTCCAACGCTGCAGCCATGACATCCCCAACTACCTCTGTGCCATTCAGTGGTCTTAGAGACTATCCCTCTTGACTCCTAAGGCTATTCATTGGCTGCAGCAATCATCTGGAGTAGTTGGATATATCATTGGGGTTCACCCAGTCAAAATTCTGTGCATGACTGTGCCGGTAGGATTGCCATGCCCAGTCAAGCCCCAGCTAGTCGACCTATTAGGCTTGAAGCCAAGCTCAGATCTAGGCAGAGGTTTAAGTCTGCTAGTCCGTCATTGCGAGCTGCTAGTAATAGGGTCTATGTGTCCTTGCTCAGTCTGTACCTCTGTCCTTTGCCTGTTTTTCCTCTGCGGATCGACCATGGCTTAGTTTCTGGATTAACCCCTAGTCTGCTCAACTATTTTCTACTGCTTCTCCTGGTATTCTGACCATGGCTAGTTCCTGGATTAACCCCTTGTCTGCTGTATTGGTAAGTTCAATTACGATGACAGAGAGCAATGGCTGCCATGGGGAATAAAGGGCATTGGCAAATCGATTGGGCTCAGTTCAATAATTTCATGAGTCTGGCAAAAAGACTGGGAGTTAAGATGATCTTTAAATCAAATAAACATTGGGACAGATTTATAAATCCGGTAGGTGGCGTAAAATTAGAGGGTGATGTATGAGTATGCAACTTTTTTTTTAAGAACATCCCAAATACTTATGAATTTTTCAGTCTAAAGTGTAATCATATTCATTACGAAGGCTCTGTCAGTTTGTACGCCACCTGGGGACTGGAAAACACTTCCAAAAATCACAATGATAAATCTGGCTAAAAAGGTAGCCTTGCCCAGGAAACATATGTCTGCCCCTTAGGGTCCTTTCACACTTGCGTTCTGAGGATCCGGCAGGCACTTCCGTCCTGCCGGATCCGTCAGAACGCAAGTCACCTGAAGCATTAGAAGACTGATCAGGATCCTGATCAGTCTTCGAATTGCTTTCAGGTTACTATGGCAGCCAGGACGCTACTAGCGTCCTGGTTGCCATAGTAGGAGCGGGGAGCGGGGGAGCGGCATACTTACATTCCGTGCGGCTCCCGGGCGCTCTGAATGACGCCAGAGCGCTCCATGCGCATGGATCATGTGATCCATGCGATCACGTGATTCATGCACTGGGGCGCCCTGACGCCATCCTGAGCGTCCCGGAGCCGCACGGAATGTAAGTATGCCGCTCCCGCTCCCTGTTACACTTTACCATGGCAACCAGGACTTTAGCGTCCTGGCTGCCATGGTAACCAGTCGGAAAAAGCTAAATGTCGGATCCGGCAATGCGCCGAAACGACGTTTAGCTTAGGTCGGATCCGGATTAATGCCTTTCAATGGGCATTAATTCCGGATCCGGCCTTGCGGCAAGTGTTCCGGATTTTTGGACGGAACAAAAAGCGCAGCATGCTGCGGTATTTGCTGCGTCCAAAAAACGTTCCGGTCCTGAACTGAAGTCATCCTGATGCATCCTGAACGGATTTCTCTCCATTCAGAATGCATGGGGATGATCCTGATCAGGATTTTTCCGGCATAGAGACCCGACGACGGATCTCTATGCCGGAAAAGAAGAACGCAGGTGTGAAAGGGGCCTTAGTAAATGCAAACTGCTGGGAAAGTGCAATGCACCCTAAAAATTGCACAACAACATAAAATGGCACAAATGCCTACTCCACCAACAAAACAGGCAATTTCCTCCACTTGATACTCTTTTTTTTTAAGCTTTATACCACCTACGGTATTGATCGGTTTGCTTTGGGCCAATATTTTTTAAATATTTGTTTATACAGGTATTCATTTCAAGCATTTCAAGGATTTTTTTACAGGCATTTTTAGCAGCCTTTTTATTTAAATTTACATTTTTCAGCAAGTGCCTCTTTTCGGCTAAATGAGCAACTTTATGCAGTTTTGCGTATGTTTAAGCATGTTAATGGCTTTTCTTCCAGATTTATCACTACGAAACTACGGGCATCTGTCAGCAGGTTTGTCCCTATGGCACCGGCTGACCCGTTACATGTGCACTTGGCAACTGAAGGCATCTTTGTTGGTCCCATGTTCATATGTGTCCGCATCGCTGAGAAAAATGATGTTTTACTAAGTGTAAATGAGCCTCTAGGAGCAACAGGGGGGTTTCCATAAGGCTACGTTCACACGACAAATAGGGCACAACTTCACTACAACATTTGTCGCACAACATTTTGTCGCACTATTGTCGCGTGACAATTTTTATAATGGGAGTCTATGGTGTCGCATTGCGACATGCGACATGCTGCGACTGCGACGCGACAGTCGCAGAAAAACCCATCTTGAATGGATTGTTTGCGACTGTCGCGTCGCAGTCGCAGCATGTTGCATGTCACAATGCGACACCATAGACTCCCATTATAAAAATTGTCGCGCGACAATAGCGCGACAAATGTCGTCGTGTGAACGTAGCCTTACACCTAGAGGCTGTGCTCTGTGCAACTTCCCAACCCTTTGCACTTTGATTGACAGGGCCAGACAGTTAAAATTTTATCACACCTTGTCATGTCAATCAAAGTATGTGGCAGAGAGGGCAGAGTCTCTAGGTGTAACGGTAACGCCCCCGTTGCTCCCAGAGGCTCATTTGCATATATTAAAACTTCCTTTTTCTCAGCATATGAACTCCATGCAAGCTTTGATAAATTTGGCTCAAAGTACGCCAATATAAACTCAAATAAGAACCAACTTTAAAACTTACCCTTGGTGATATAATACCCCCACGGTGCTCGCATTGAGCGCCATATTTATATGACGCTTTTTTTATAATTAAAAATGTAATCCGATAATAAAAGAAATTGTCATATTACTCTTTGGGACGGTTGGGGGCAATACTAGGTTTTGCTACTGGGCCCTATTAGATCTGTGTATGCCTCTGACGATAGAGAATTGGGAAAAATCCAGAAACATGACATACCCAGAGCACACCACCAAAAAAAAAGCCACAAAGCAAAGCACTTTGGGGGAGATTTAGGGATCATGCACACAAACGTATTTTTATTCCGTTTGTGTTCCGTTTTTTTACAGGTCCGTATAAGAAACCATTCATTTGAATGGTGCCGCCTGAAAAAAAAAAGGGAAATGACTCCGTATGTCCGTTCCGCAAAAAAATAGAGCATGTCCTATTCTTGTCCATTTTGTGTACAAGGACAGAAATTGTTACAATGGATCCGCCAAAAAAAGGAAGCAACACGGATGTCAGACAGATGTCATGCGTTTTCTCTTGTAGATCCGTGTTTTGTGGAACGCAAAATACATACGGTCGTGTGCATGAGCCATTATCAAGACTGGTGTTTCCTATCACAATCCTGATTTCCTGTGTGCTGGAGGGAGATGCGCCTAATTTATCAAAAGGCAAATTACCATAGGTGCATCGCTGGCTCTCGATACGCCAGATTGTAAAATGCACGCACGTGCGCTGTCATTTCTAATGTTAATTATAGTCTATTTGCAGGACCGTAGAATGTCACACACCTTCTTGCTAAGCCTTGGGCACGCCCCACCCACTTTCTAGGAAAGTGCCGTGAGCCGTGGAAAACAGCCAAAAGTCCCAGATCTTTGCACAAATGATGTTTGCCCCAAAATATGCCCTTTTTTTAGTCCCGTTTTCTGTTGTATAGTATAATAAGTTGCCCCTTTGTATATCCAGGCTGTTTTATATTTTACTATAGACGGTAAAGTAACATTCTGTAACAATCCTTCGACGTAAAATAAATTGCTTTGCAAATCTGTAGATGTACCTGCAATCTTACATGTCGTAAAAATTCTAAGGACGAGAACATGTCATAAAGTGACCGGTTAATAATACAGTGGCAGAAGGAAATTTACCTATAAAGTCAGTGGCGTACATAGAGAAGTGAGGGCCCCATAGCAAGGGTCCCCATAGAAGTGAGGGCCCCATAGTGAGGGCCCCATAGCAAGGGTCAAACCAGCCCCCCACACAGGACAGAAGGGTTTCTGCCTAAAGCTCTTTCAGTGACTCTTGGCCCATTTCCCCACTACCTCATTTGCTATAAGTCGTTCCTTTAGAGCAGGCATGTCCAAACTCTGGCCCTCCAGGTGTTGCAGAACTACAACTCCCATCATGCACTTCTGTAGGTTGATAGCTGTAGGTTCTCCAGGAATGATGGGAGTTGTAGTTTTGCAACATCTGGAGGGCCGGAGTTTGGCCATGCCTGCTTTAGAGGGTAGAGTCCTGACCAAGTTTTCACACCCAGTAGAAGAGGAGATGATCCCAGCTGGGCCCCCTCTTGCCCTGGGCCCCATACTAGTCACATAGTCTGCCGCTATGGTAGTTACGCCCCTGTATAAAGTATTCTCGGTTGACTTGTCTATTAGGGAGTGAAGGTTAAAAGAATTCTGCCAGTGTTTTATACTGACGACCTATTCTCAGGGCTTCAGACACACCCACGGATCAGCTGCTTGAAAAGACCGCCGAGCTCTAGTGAACGCCGCAGCCTTCCTGCAGCTTTCCCTAGGCCAGTGACGTCACGTTCATTAATTAGGTGGGCGAGGCACAGCTCACTCCTATTCAAGTGAATGGGGCTGAGCTGCAATACCTAGAACAGACACTATACAGTGGACGGCGCTGTACTTGGTAAGCTGCGAGGTGCTCCACAAACAGCTGATCGTTGAGAGTCCCGGGTGTTGGACCTCGATCTATCCGATACCGATGACCTGATAGGTCATCAGTGTAAAACACTTGCAAAACCCTTTAAAGGTTTAATTATAATAAAAATAGAATGGAGCAAAAAAAGTGGAAAATCAGGAACTGAAGTTAAAACTTCACTTTTTATGTTCAGCTTAAAAAGGACCTATAAGCCTACATGCACATGGCAGTGTTTTTTTGCGGCCTCCGTTCCGATTTTTTTGCGGATCCGATGGTTTCCCATTCATTTCTATGGATCCGTTAAAAATGCGGATGCCTCTTCCGTTGCCTGTCCGCGTCCGCATTTCACGTCCGCAAAAAAAATATGGCATGTCCTATTCTTGTCCGCAAAAAACGGTTTGCGGACCCATAGAAGTCAATGGGTCCACAAAAAATGCGGATGACCAACGGAAGCCATCCGTTTGTCATCCGCATCTGTTTTTTTTTGCGGATGGTTGCTTGGAAACCAGGGCACTTGTACAGGTACTTTAAGAAACTGTCTCAAGCCTTCCATTTTTTTTTGGCGGATCCGCAAAAAAAACCGAAGACACACGGAAACACAACCTACAAAATTTGTGGACACACGGAAAGGATGTGGATGTGAAAAAAAAAGGAAGACGGATCCACGATTTGCGGACAGCAAAGAACAACTGTCGTGTGCATGTAGCCTAACTCTTGACATGTCTGTTTTAGTAACGACTTGGATTCCCCAGGTAATAAAAATTCTAGGGCATCTTTTCTATTCTTATAACTCAATTCTGTGCTGTTCCTCTATTATTCCTGCTAGAAGTTATGAATGAATTGCCACCCGTCTGAAAGAAAGGTCTACGCGGGTGTTACCAGTTGGGGGAGGGGGGGGGGTGTCCCTCCACAGTCAGACACTATCCAATTAGTATTGCCAGTGTCAAGCCTGTATTACACAGGCCATTGAGCAAGCGATTGCGTTCCCTCCCGGCAATCGCCTGCTCGCTAGTGGAGGAGACCGAGGCTATTGCATGCAGTGATCTCCTTCGCAGCAGGGGGAGGAGCGGTCACTATGCCATTGCTGGTCCCCATATTGTCTAGTTAGCCGGCGGCAGATCGCTATTAGACAGCACGATCTACTGCCGGAAAACGCTGCTTAAACATCATATTTGCCAGATGAATGAGCGATTGTATGTTGTTTAGCAAATTGGCGGCAGTATTACGCTGCAAGATGATCATACAACAAACGTTCCCCCCCCCAATGGTAACACCCAAATGGACCCTTATAGCAGGCTGCTAGCAATTCATTTATAACCTCTAGCAGGAATAATAGAGGAACAGCACAACATAGAATCTGCAGCACCCTGCTGAATACTGATGAAGAGCAAGAAACCCGAAAAAATGCAGTCCTACAGATGGGTGTCTCTGGTTTGGCTGGTATATAATTTGTGTTCATCACATGAATGTAAATTACACCTTGGTATCTAATCCTAATTGTCACGTATTCGGACGGATAAGCTCCCTAGTATTCACTGGAAAAAACCTGTTTTCATAACGATTGTATAGGATATGGGACAGGCAGAAAAGCTTCAGCATTCCGGGGTGGCTGGAATTACATATACGCTGAACAAGCAAAGCATAGCGCAGCAAGCTACAATGTTCCCTTAAGGGCTCCTGCACACAACCGGGTCCGTTTTTGCAGTCCACAAATTGTGGATCCACAAAACATGGAGACTGGCCAAGAGCCTGCCACCATTTCTTTTTTTTACTCCTTCACAAATGTCCTATCCTTGTCTGCAAAATGGACAAGAATAGGACATGTTCGGTTTTTTTGCAGGCAGCGGAACGAACACACAGTACTTGGGTGTGTATCCACATCTTTTGCGACCTCATTGAGATGAATGGTTCCGCATCTGTTCCGCAAAAAAAGCACATCTGATCTGGACCAAAACTATGACCGTGTACATGAGCTTAGAACGGGAGCTACAGACCATGTGGTAAATTGGATGAGGAATCTGGTATGAAATGAACCCATTGCCACTTTGAGCTCCGAATTATAAACTAAATGAAAAGAGAAAATCAATTGTAACAATTTTGTTTACAAAAAAGTATAAATTGCAAGTACCTCCCGAAATGTTCACACCGCACAAAGTGGATGCATATGTATTATTTTACGCCAGAGCCACCGAACCTCATCCATCATGCAACTTTGGGCTACACTCAGGCCTAGCCAAAACGCGGAGCAGCAGCAGTAGCTGCGGGAACAGCAGCAGCATGCACGGCGCAGCACAGCTTACCGGTGACCCTATTGACAGCAGGCGAGGGCAGGAACTGATGGATGAGTCAGACTCTTCACAGCAAAGATCTGACTGTAGCCATAAGCCAGACGTCCACCCTTTCATCAGCCTCCTCCCCTCTCAACAAACTTCAGAGAGGACATAATCTGGCTCATCATTCGCAGTCACTGTGTTTTTGATGTTGCCGGCAGAGCAAGCAGAGGACATGTATCATCATGCGAAAAATCAAGCACGACCCATGTAAAAGTTCTTATTCTTCAGCATCTTGTTTATAAAGATAAATGTGAAGTAAATGAACAAACATAAATTAAATAACTGACGCCTTTAAAGGGGTTTCCGGGAATACTAAATCCATGACCTAACTTGGAGACAGGTCATCAGTGAGGGTCAAGCTGCAATACCAAGGACAGCCACTGGTCATGATGAAGGATCCATATGTCTAGAGATCCGAAACGCGTCACATTGCGGTGTTTGTCCTGATGTGTGTAAAGATTTTATGAAGCTTCAATAAAGGAACACTCGAATTGGAGAGCTGGATCCAGTATTTCTTATTTTCAAGGACAGCCACTATACAATGTGCGGCGCTGTGCTTGGTATTCTGTGAGTAAGCCGCAGTGTTTGGTGTGGGTGTCGGGAGTCTGAACCCCACTGATCTGGTATTGACGACCTAGCCTGAGGATAGCTCATCATCAACACTGTACTCCTGGAAAAATTTGCTCCTACGCTTATCATTACCTTAACCTCTTCCTGTCACTGTCAATGTTTGTTTTCTTCATCGCTGTTTTTTTTGCTACCTGCCTTCCAAAAGCCATACATTATTATAGTCTCCTGTCGATATAGTTTTATGAGGGATTGTCTTTTGCAGGACATTTTTTATTTGTTAATAGCACCATATACAGTGCCTTGCAAAAGTATTCACCCCCTTGACTTTTTTCGTGTTTTGTTACATTACAGCCTTAAATTGAATGTTTTGTTAATCAGAATTTTATGTGATGGATCAGAACACAATAATCTAAGTTGGGGAAGTGAAATAAGAAAAATAAATAAATAAAACTATTATTTAGGCCTCATGCACACGACCGTTGTTTGATTCCGTGTCCGTTGTGCCGTTTTTCGTGATTTTCTGCGGACCCATTGGTTTTCAATGGGTCTGTGGAAAACTCGGCAAATGCACCGTTTGTCCTCCGCGTCCGTGGTCCGTGATTCCAGTCCGTCAAAAAAATATAACCTGTCCTTTTCTTGTCCGTGAAAAACGGTTCACGGACCCATTCAAGTCAACGGGACCGTGAAAAAATGCGGATGGCCATCCGTGTGTCATCCGCGTTCCGCGTCAGTTTTTTTTGCGGATCCCTTGGCAGGCACTTGGCAAAAATTGTCAGCCTGTCTTTTGGTAAAATCTTTTGAGTCATGTCCGCTAAAAAAAACGGATGACACACGGAAACACAACGGAAGGCAAAAACGGACACGGATCACTGAACAATGGAACCCCTTATTTGATGACAGCATAAAAAAACGGTCGTGTGCATGAGGCCTTAGAAATAGAAAACAGAAAATTGGCATGTGCGTATGTATTCACCCCCTTTGTTAGGAAGCCCATAAAAACCTCTGGTGCAACCAATTACCTTCAGAAGTCACATAATTAGTGACATGATGTCCACCTGTGTGCAATCTAAGTGTCACATGATCTGTCATTACATATACACACCATTTTTGAATGGCCCCAGAGGCTGCAACACCTAAGTAAGTGGATCACTAACCAAACACTGCCATGAAGACCATGGAACTCTCCAAACAAGTAAGGGACAACGTTGTTGTACAAGTCAGGGTTAGGTTATAAAAAAATATCCATTTCCCTGCTATACATTGGCATGGCTCAGTCTACCAGGCCAGCACAGTGCCCCCTGCTGGTAGTTTCACAGGGGCAGTCACCATCCCTTCCTTATGTAATTATTCTTTTTTTTCTTACCACAGGGACCTTGTTCTAGATCCAGTGGACATCACGCCAATGCCAGCAACACCCTGGATGATGTAGTTTTTTTTAGGACTGGGTGAATGTAGCCATGCATTGGGCTTATGGCTCTTTAACACGAGCGGATCCCGTGTGGCTAATCCGCTGCGTGAAAGAGATCCAAGCCACGTTCCGGAAAGCAGGACACGGAGTAGTAACATGATTGATAATGCTCCGTGCCTCTCTGTGATTTTTTTGCTACCAAATCACAGTGACAACTTTATCTCACCCTGATTTTATAGTAAAAACATCACAGAGAGGCACGGAGCATTATCAATCATGTCACTGCTCCGTGTCTCTGCTGTCCAGTGCGGGGCTTGGCTCTCATTCCTGCAGGGGATTAGCCGCACGGGAAAGAGCCCTTAGTAAGAAAATCCGCAGCTTCTTAGTAAAAATGGGGGGGGGGGGGATTCGGGGGGCCCAATCCAAAGTTTGCACTGGGGCCCATAAAAATCTAGTTACGCCACTGGCTAGGCTGGAGGTTCACCTTCCAGCAGGACAATGACCCCAAACACACGGCTAAAGCAACACTTGAGTGGTTTAAGAGGAAACATGTAAATGTGTTGGAATGGCCGAGTCACAGCCCAGATCTCAATCCAATAGAAAATCTGTGGTCAGACTAAGGCTCCATTCACACGTCCGTGTGTGTTTTGCGGATCCACCGGCAATGTGCTTTCCGCATTTTGTGAACCGCACATCGCCAGCACTCTTATAGAAAATGCATTTTCATGTTCTATTTTTTTGCGGAATGGAAGTGCGGACCCGGATCCGGGCGGGACATAGTGTGTCCCCATAGGAATGAATGGGTCTGCAATTCCATTCCGCAAAATGCGGAACAGAATTGCGGACGTGTGAATGGGGCCTTAAAGAGTGCTGTTCACAAGCGCAAACCATCCAACTTGAAGGAGCTGGAGCAGTTTTGCAAAGAGGAATGGGCACTACAAAGTATTGACTTTAGGGGGGTGAATAGTTATGCACGTTGACTTTTTCTGTTATTTTGTCCTATTTGTTGTTTGCTTCACAATAAAAAAAAAAAACATCTTCAAAGTTGTGAGCATGTTCTGTAAATTAAATGATGCAAATCCTGAAACAATCCATGTTAATTACAGGTTGTGAGGCACCAAAACACGAAAAAAGTCAAGGGGGGTGAATACTTTTGCAAGGCTCTGTAGTTCATAAAAGAAGGGAAAAAAGCAACTTCACCATTTGTATATTTTTTGTTTCTTTTTTTACAGTGTTTACTGTGACATGGTAAAGTAGCCCTCCCACAAAAATTGCTATTCTCTGACCTGTTATAAAGGTGCATAATGTAAACTGTAGTGAAGGTAATCTTCTTGGCAGTGACTGTATTTGTGAGTTATAACCTCCCTTCTGATCCTCAGCTGTGTCATGTGACCAGCACTCAGACTCTCCAACTGACACAGGACAGGAAGTCAGTTACTTCTCTATTCATTCCTATGAGGCTGACATTGAGGCTCCCATAATAATACATCGAGAAACTGGCTTCCTGTCCACACATAAGATGCTGTGTCATTTGGAAAGTCTGGTTGCTGTCACATGACAAAGCTGAGGATCACAAGGAAGGTTATAACTCACAAAAACAGTCACTGGTAAGAAGATTACCTTCACTACAGGTTACATAACCGGTAACATAACAGGTCAGAGAATAAAAGTTTCTGTGGGAGTGCTTATTTAAATTTTTTCTGTGAGTCATGTGATTAGAGTACCAAATGTGTAAAGATTTTTTTGTTTTACTACTTTTAAAAATATAATACTTCTCTTTATAAAAGAAAAATGCTTTATGGCTTTCTATCCTCAGATGGAGCTGCATGAGAGCTTGTTTTTCATGGGGCATGCTGTACTTTTCATTGGTACCATTTTGGAGTACTTCTGACTCTTAAAGCGTACCTGACTTTTCAAAAAAGTTAGCATAATGGCTGTGTTTCTTTTTACAATCATAACTGTGAAGGAACAGTTATGTTTGGGATTTGCTAATGTTTTAGCCATATTATTCTCTCATTCAGCTGCACAGCTAGATGCATTTAACTCAGAAGCAGGTGGTATATCCCTTCTGTCAGCACTGTACTTTCTACTATGTTTGGATGGATAAATCACACTTACAGACACACAGAAGAGTGTAGAAGCAGTTCTTTTATCAGGCTCACAATCTCAGCTAGCTCTGACACGCCCCCACTTTCTCTCTGCCTTTTCCTGTGTCTTTGTTACCAGGGACAGATCTTGCCAGACAACAGGCAGTGGACTGCAACTTAAATGGGTATTCCCATGACAGACAATGGGGGCATATCGCTAGGATATGCCCCCATTGTCTGATAGGTGCGGGTCCCACCTATGGGACCCACACCTACAACGAGAACGGAGCGGGGAGAGCTGTGGCTGGAAGACCCCAGATGTCCCGGGGTCTGTCCACCACCAAGCGCTGCTACCCACTGCTCCCATAGAAGTGAATGGGAGCACACCGCGCACGCGCCAGCGCTCGGCTATTTTCGGCGGCCCCATAGAAATGAATGCGCAGTTTGCTCTCCGTTCGTTACCCTTCTCCGTTCTCATTGTAGGTGCGGGTCCCAGAGCCAGAGGTGGGACCCGCACCTATCAGACAATGGGGGCATATCTTAGCGATATGCCCCTATTGTCTGTGATGGGAATACCCCTTTAAGTACAGTGACTCCTTAAGACCTTTTTGCATTACTGCAATCGCTCATCCTCATCCAGGTTCAATGTTTGCTGGCAGCAGATCCCTGTTTACACAGGACGAGCAGCTGGTGACAAACAATGATCTTATGTGTACAAAGAAGCAATCCTCAGAGAATGAGTTTGCTTGTTCATTGGGTGTGTGGTGGCACAGCTACACCGGCAATTTATCTTGCATGAGCGTTTGTGCAAACATTCCTTCCCGATAATCTGCCCATGTAAGAGGGCATTTAGATTACTATTTGTTCATTTTCTTTTGGGAAGTGAGCTAACCAAAAAGAACTGCAAATCAGAAAATCGTGTGATTTTTTTTTGCCATCATCCTCGTACAGGATAAATAAAATGTTTTATATCATTTATATTTGTTATTGTTTATATTATTACATAACAAATTATTACATAACAAATTAAATATTTTTATTTTCTTGAACTTTTTACCTTAATTTTTGAGTCCCACTAGGAGACTTGAAATGCGATTGCTTCTATTTTGCACTGTTTTGTCCCTTATGTTACCACAACCTGTAAACGGAGTACTAAGATGACAGGCCTGCCGTAACAAACACTCTGCAGCCTGAGATCATGTTGCCGTTTTTTTTTTTTAATTGGTTAATTAACAGAAAAAATACAAAATTATTTTCCATACAACTTAATCTTAATCTTCAACAATACCCTCCCTATTCCTTGCGATGCGTCTCCTATCCCCTCCATCAACTAGGACGGAACAGGGATGACGGTGGGGTGAGGGCAGGAAGACTTAAGACTTCCAAATCCCCCATACCGTATTACATTTCTCCCCAATATTTCTTTGTTTATATAAGATTTTTTCTTATCTCTTAATCTTATTGACCAGATTTAACTATGTATACACACTTGGAGTATTTCGTGTAAACCAACCTCGCGTGATTTAAAGTTTTGCCAAAAAAAAGTATTTTAATCAGGAGGATTCTTTTATACTTATCACAATTAATTTGGGAAAAATCACCCAGGATCCAACATTCCACCGTATATGGAATCACTATTTTCAGTTTTTGGATAACAAGTTTAGCTATTGCTTCCCAATATTCTGTTAGTTGTGTACAAGACCAAAACATGTGTAAATAATTAGCCCCAGGTGAATCACACCGTGAACAATTAGACGTACTTCTCAACCCGCATTTATTAAGCCATACTGGTCTGACATATACTCTATGTATGATATTAAATTGAACCAAAACATGAATAAAACTGTGTGACACTAATCTTAAATTAGTCATTATTTTCCCCCAATCATCCGGTCGGATCCTTAAAGCAGATGCCCAAGCCTTTTGTCCTTGGGAACGTATACTATTAAATAGTGCTTCACGGTGCAATTTTTAAAGTTGAGAAATTTTTAACTTCTGCCCCAAATTTCCCATCAAATCATTCAAAAGTGTAGAAATATCTAACTGTAACAAAAATTTCCCCTTTACGCTAAAAAGTGCCGAATGTAAATATCTAAACCAAGAGAAATTACTTATATGCTCTCTTTGTGTCAACTCCAAAAATGGAAGTGTATATCCATTACTCACCACTTGTGCAACATACAGAATATTGTTTTTTGCCAGTATTTATCTTCAGCTAGATCATCCAACTCCTGTAAATAGTAACTATGCCAGGGGGGTGTACAGTGGAGAGAGCCCCTTATTCCCAACCAACCTCTAATAGTGCTCCGCGTCTTAAAACATAACTTTCTAGAATCCCTATAGTCCTGTTGAACTTTGGATAATAACCCAGACTCTAATAATATAAACATATTATCATATGCAGATCTACTCAACAAATTCCTACAAAGTGGACTTTCTTCCCAGTGGTTATAAAGCTATAGCTGTGAAGCTATAAAATAGCCCTTAAAATAGGGAAGTTTCAACCCTCCCTGTTCCATCGGCTTAGAAAGGTATTCCAATTTGAACCTAACCCGCTTTCTTCCCCACAGCAGATCATTAATAATTCTCTCAATTAAATTTATCCTCAATCTACAATGGGGAGGTCCTAAGAATATAGAGGAGTTGGGGTAATATCACCATCTTAACCAGGGATATTCTGTCAGGTCTAGATAGAGGCAGTCAAAGCCACACCGTCACTTTTGACCTCAACTTACTTATTAATGGAATCAGATTCAGATGTAAAAAATCTTCAACTTTAGGGGATATGATCAAGCCCAAATATTCAAATGAATCAGAAATCCTCAAGGGCCCCTCAATAGAATATTCAGGTCTATCCACAGGCATAAGCGTTGTCTTTGACCAGTTAATATTAAAGCCCGAGACTGCACCAAAGGTGTTAACTATTTGAATAAGTTCGGGAAGTGAGGTATTTGTTTGATTTATAAAAAAACAACACATCATCCGCGTATAGAGAGATGCGGTCCTCTACTACTAGTATCCCAAACCTCCCAATCCCAGAGTCCTGTCTAACTCTAGCAGCGAGGAGTTCAATATAAATATCGAATAACATTGGGGAGAGTGGACAACCGTGACGGGTACCTCTACTCAGAGAGAAGCTCTCCGTCAAGCTCCCAATAATATTCAATCTTGCAATAGGGGACTTATACAAAAGCTTAATCAAATTTAAAAATTTAATACCAAATCCCATCCTTCTCAAAACCTTCCAAACGAATCTCCACTCCACCCTGTCAAATGCCTTAGAGGCGTCTAAAGACAGGATGGAATGAGAGACCCCCCCCCCCCCCTGGAGGACTGTATATTAGCAAACAGACGATGCAAATTATAGTGAGTACCCTTATTAGGAATAAACTCATTTTGATCAGGGTGTATAATTAATGTTCCTTAAAAAATTTAAATAACAATATCAAATATATATAAATAAAATACAAATAAAGAACCACCATGGATATCAAATATTGGCCAATGTGTAACGTCCACACCTGGGATGAAACTCTTCGCGTTTGATGGCAAACAATTAGATGTATAAAATGACTCAATTCATCAATACCATTCAAAATGTCAGTGACTCAATTCATAGGAGCGCCCAGTCCGCCAGCTTTTCAAAGGCCCTATAAATCAGCTGAATGTTCCTGTGTACTGGGCCAAGTGGGTCCCAGTTTTAGATATACCAGTTAATATGCCAACGAGCTCACAGATGTGCATGCGCCTAATGGTAATGCACCCAATTGACCATGATGTTGATATCTGTTCTTATACAATGAAGTTGCCTCCTGGTAGGCGCTTACCCCTCTTCACCGCGGCTCGACCGTCCGGCTGCCTCGCTTACGTGGCATCCCACGTGTTATCCTACCCTCTGAAATGGCATCCCACGTGACCTGGGCGCTAGGTAATCAGAGAAAGCGGAGGTGCCATCGGTAGAACTTCCTTTTGCTGGGTCCTAAACTCCCAAGTAAGTTCAGCGCTTAACTGGAACAGTGATAAGTCCTCTTTGATGTAATTTTGTTGCAACAATAAATCTCTCACTCTCTTTCCGCCAGACGCGTTTGGGGTGCTGTAGCCCTTCCTCAGTGGTGATTAGAGTGAGCATTTACATCCCTTATATATGGTTTTATGTGACCCATAATTCTCTATCTTTAAGGTAACTTGCAAGATCTGGTGTGGATCATATATGTTATTCAGCATAGCTGTATGTTATTTATAGCTTACAAAAATAATAAAACATATAATTAGATTTGTTTCCATATGGTACCAATTAGAAAAAATTATTAAGGATAAATAAAAAAATATAAAAATATAAAAAACGCATCACCATACATGCGTTTTTGATGCGGTTTTTCCTATTTAGCACCAAACAGACTGTGATTGTGACTATCCATTGTAAATCTTCTATCAATTGGACCTACTAATATCTTATATTGCTTGCTGGACCCATTACATCAAAAGTCTTCAAAAACACAGTCATTTTTGCATGAAGATAAAGTGGGGGGGAATCTGGTAGGGAGGGGAGATCGGAGTGTCGATAAACAGCCAGACTCCATCTGACCCGGGTGAGGAATTTCCCAAACATGCCTTCAGTGCAGCCTCTAGCTCCAAATCTAGAAACTCTCTCTGAGTATCGGTAAGAGCTGGAAGAGAAATAGAGTCCAAATATGAATTCATCTCGTCATCTGCTATAACCTTATCTGAATTATATAATTCAGGAAAGTGCTTCGAAGAGGTTTCCTTTATACGCTCTTGTTCTTCAATAATTACACCCTCAGATGACCGAATACTGACTATCTCTTTTTTTTGTTCCTGATTTGAGATCACCCTCGCTAGAAGGTTCATTGCCCCCCAAGGTTAATTCAAGAGATAGGCGCACATGGTCCGATAGCGACCTGGCCTCGTATTTCATCGATTTAATAAATCTGAGATGGTTTTTATTTATCAAGGCTGGGTCTATCCTAGACATGTAATTTCCAGGTTTACTTATACAGGAGTAAGCTCTTTTCCTTTTTCCAACCCATCCCCATCCATCCACATAACCTGCTTCCAGACAAAAACGTGCTAAGGGGTACCCTTGGGCTGGAGTGTAAGTATCTCACCCCAAAGAGATCCTATTTCTGGATTCATAACACAGTTAAAGTCCCCAATAACTAGTGAGGGACATTCAGGCCACTGCTCCACAAAGGTTAATAAACAATTAAGTACGTATAAAGAAAAGTGGGGCGAGATATAAACAAAAGCCAAAATGCAAAATCTTCCTGAGAGTTTCCCATAGAGAAAAACAAACCTCCCATGTTTATCGATAGAGGATGCCTCGCAGACAAAATCAATCCCCCTATGAATCAAAACTGTACCACCTCTGGAGTAGCTAGTAAAGGTAGACTGTAAAGTCTGCCCAGCCCATCCCCTACCGAGTCGCAAAACCGACTCCTCAGTAGCATGAGTCTCAACCAAGCACACAATCGATGGTAGATATCTCTGGACCTGGTCAAAAACTGCCTGTCTTTTAATCTTATCCCCCAAGACCTCGCACATTCCAGGTGAAAATTCTAACTGCCATTAGACCAGCCAACAGATCCCCATAATATAGATATATTCAAATCCCTGCCCCCAACCCCACCATCTTAGGAGACGCCTTGCAACCCATCCGACAACCTTCCCCCCCCCCCACACTTCCTGATCTGCCACATCACTGTACAGATCTCTCACCTAAGACCACCCCTCCCCCTCTCCCACCGCCATCGAAAGTAGAAGAAGTAAACAAAAAAAAGAAGAGATGATCATGAAGAAACTGCTTAAATATTATTCCGATCCAGCCACTCCCTTGCCCTTCTCAGAACCATATCTCTGTCTCTTGACGTCAGTATCTTCACCAAAAGTATCCGTGGCTGCCTCCCAGGGATAGGTTTACCTCCTGGAACCCGGTGTGCCCTTTCCACCAGAAACAGAGGAGAAAAATGTTCATCCCAAACTTTTCCTGAATTAAGGTCTGTATCATTGCGGCAAGATTTTTTTCTTCAGAGCCTTCAGGAAGACCAAAGACTCTCAAATTACATCTGCTAGACCTGTCCTCCAGATCCACCATCTTCTTTTTAAGAATGTTAACCTCCATTCTCAATGTGGAAATAGTTGTGACTCTGTCCCGGATCTTTGTAACATTGTCCCTTATCAGAACTACATCTGTCTGAATGACCCTGAGCTGCATTGAGATATTCTGTATTAAATTTCCATTTTTTTTTTTTACCACAGCCAGTATTTCTTTTAATGGTGCAGGCATCACAATAGATGAATCGTTTAACTCTTCCCACTTCACCTGTTCATTCTGAAGTGCCTCCTCCAGTACTTCACCCACTTTAAATCCGGCATTTTCATTACCATTTAGATCAGCCATCCTTTTTGATCCTGCTCTTGTGGTTACATTTGGGGGACTTTAAAAACTTTTTTTTGCCGATTCTAGTGTTTTCTTTCCCTCTCTCTCCCCTCTCCTTTTCCCTTCTTTTCCTCCAATTGAGTTATATTTCAATCCTCCAACTGAGGTTAAGGAGCAAGGGAGGAAGAGGAAAAAAACCCTAAAAACGAAAAATTGTCTCAACATAATCCGTTTCCAGTAGTTTTTCCATGCAGGTTAAGAAAATGCAGCGGCAGTTCTTCATATCAGTCCCAGTGCATATTTGATAGCAACATCGAAAATATCACAAACAGAACAAGATGTAGACACTGATGAACATGTCTATACTTGATATGCTATTGAAGATAGCCAGCACTCAATCCTCTTATCACGTTGCGCGGGAAGGGGCTTTCTCCACACTTTATTCACAGGATAGATCCCAGCAAACGTGTTCTTTTGATACTGCTATTTTATTCCATAAGTATCAAATACACAAGTAATCGTCTGCAGGTCTGCTAAAAAAGGCTACTTGCCGAAACGTGTCCAGGATTATGTTGTATCTGGTACTTGTGTATTTGATACTTATGGAATAAAATAGCAGTATAAAAAGAACACGTTTGCTGGGATCTATCCTGTGAATATACCTGATATGCGGCATAGTGGTCAGGGAGGCACCTTCAAGGCTCATAGAAGAGGTAACTTATTCATGAAGGCAGGAGGTGGCTTATTCATGGAGCCAGGAGGCAGGAGGTAACATTGAGGAAGGTGGAGGCAGATAGAGACGGAAGACACAGACAGCCAAACCTTCCGATCCTGTCGGGAGTGGAGTGGAGGAGACAGAGAAAGCCAATAGGAGCCCGCAACCTCCCAAGTCCAGTAGTGCCTACTCAAAAGGGGAGCACCTCCGCTAACCACAGGCAGCACGGCGGCACCTCCAATATCCAGAGTGGCTCTGTTACATGCGGACGCCGAAGTTCACCAGAGTGGGGTAGGAGGAGAGCGAGGGGGCGCGAAGTAGCTCCTCCCTACGTCATCACGTTACCTGCATCGGGTTTTTTTTCTAACGTGCCGTCCTTAATTCTGTCACTAGAGCATGATCGGAAGATGCGCGAGTGCAAGGGCACACTGGTAGACGCACTGCTGATGGCATTCACATCTGAAGTGGAAGCACAAGGCGAAGGCAGGAGGAAGAAATGCAAGGCAGCCGGGGCACCGACAGTACCTCAGAAGGCAGGGTTAGCATGACCGAAATGTGGAAAAGCTTTGTCAGCACGCCACAAGAACCTGCACCACCAGCTGATATTCAATGTCTTAGCAGGAGGCAGCATTTCAGCAACATGGTCAAGCAGTATGTGTACTGTATTACTAATTCTTCTTTCACTATGTTATTTTCCTGATATTGTTCTTTGCTGCCATCTGCTGGCCAGAATTTGCATACTGCACGCCTCTGTTCTTGTTAATTAAAGTTTTTGTCTCATGGGTGTGGTTTTAGGCCGCCCAGGTCCATGTCATTTCCTGCAGCCATCTTTAGTGCCTCATGGCTGTGTGACTGGATGCTCTAACATTTTTGGGCTTGTGGAGGCATCAGTTTTTAACCAGCAGTTAGCCTCAGGAAAGACATCTACAGGACAGCACCAATACCACTACTACATTACAGTGCTGTATTATCGTTTGTCGCTGTATTTGGATCAAATAAACCCACGTTGATTTCATCCCCGTGTCTACGTTTGGATCCATCTAACCTGAGCGTCTGCCGTTCCACGCAGGCCACGCAGCCATTATCAGTTATACCTTCATTCACCTTCATGTGGGGACAGATGCCCCAGAGTCCAATGCCCGGCTACAGATTCCCCAGAGTCCGGTACCACACTCAGGAATCTCCCTAGCAACAGGCCCACTTGCAGTAAATCTGCCCGGCTTCCGTGCATGATCCACAAGCCTAAGGGAAGCACTGTGTGTCCGCAGTATCTATACTCTCGCCTGGAAGTCCTCCACAACTCGTCAAGCCATTTGCTAGTCCTATAATAACCTTTGCTCGCATAATAGAAGAACTGTTAACGCACACGGGGCCTACCTCAAACCAAAACCCCCGCAATTCACTCAAAACACCTTGGGAACCTTATCAGGGTGCCTCATCAGAGCTGCACTGCAATTTTCAGCCCCCAATTCAAAAATTCATTTGCAAGAAACTAGATCACACAGATCAAATTCATCTAAGGCCCCATTCACACGTCCGCAATTCTGCGGAATGGATGCAGACCCATTCATTGTGAATGGGGCCAGACGTGATGCAGAGAGCACACTATGCGCTCTCCGCTTCTGCATTTGCGGAGCCGCGGGCCCCGAACTTCCGGGTTTCGGCCCGAAACATCCGGCCGTGGCTCCACAAAAGATAGCGCATGTCCTATTCTTGTCCGCAGCCTGCGGACAAGAATAGGAATCTCTATGGGGAGTGCTGGCATGGTGTGCTGCGGATCCGCAACACACTACGAACGTGTGAATGGGGCCTAAACATTCCTCTTGGTCATACAGATCACCGTGCTCAAGAAGCTCAGCCCTGAGCGACAGATTACTAGAGGCCCGCATAAATGCACTCCAAAGCAAGACATCCTTCACTGAAAAAGAAGCTCTTGCAAAAGCAGAGGCGGAGACCAAGTGGGCAGAAGCAGAGGCTCGAATAAGGATTCTTGAATCAGAAATGGAGGAGCAAATTGCGTTAGCTAAAGTAAGACTACTTAAGCAAGCATTGAGCCAAGGTCTTGATCCAGTCTGCTCGCCACCACAGGAGATAGATGATCCAGTTGATCGCACCAGTGACTATGTACTGAAACAGTTATCTGCACCACCCCCAGTTTGCAGTACCGTCCAAGCCGACAACACTGAAACCTCCAAGTCAGCTCTACCAGCTGTACCAGTGCCACCCAGAGCACCCGAGCAATCTAATAACTGTCACCCAGGTGTGCTCTCTCAAGGACAGTTATTACAGCAAGATGGCTATCAGGTGTTTCCTGGCCTACCTCCACAGCTCAAGCAGCAGTCATCAGAATCTACAGAGGCTAGACCACAGCTCAACCCTACAGCGACATCATTCTACCCAGAAGCATCTCACCCTTACACGCCAAGCAACCCATATGCCCCAGGGGCATCACAAGTTGTCATGGCAACAAGCAGTGAGAAATCAGATATGTCTGAGTTTGCCAGGTTTATGGTGAGCAGAGAGCTAATCAACACCAGTCTCTCAGAATTTGATGACCGTGCGGAGAGCTACAGAGCTTTGAAGGCAACCTTCAAAGCCACCATTGCCAACCTTAACCTAACCGCAGAGCAGGAGCTTAACCTCTTGATCAAATGGTTGGGCCCAGGCTCCACAAATCGTATCAAGATCCTCAGAACTGTCTATGTGGGACAAGCAGAAGCAGGTCTCACTGCCACCTGGCAGAGACTCGAACGTACCTTCGGCAGTGCAGAAGCAATAGAGAAGGCCCTATTTAAGAGGCTGCAGAACATCCCAAAGATCAGTCTCAAGGAAGTCCATAAGCTTCAGGATTTAAATGATCTGCTCATGGAACTGGAGCTTGCCAAAAGAGACCCTCGTCTGTCCGGGCTGTGCTACCTGGATACCGCCCATGGAGTGAACCCAATTGTCGTGAAGCTACCATACAGTCTGCAAGAAAAGTGGGTGGCGTCAGGCTCAAGGTACAAAAGAACGCATGACGTCAGCTTTCCCCATTTATTAATTTCTGTAGGTTCATGGATGAACAGTCCCAGATGAGGAAAAACCCCAGCCTCGACTTCCTGGAGTTCAACACAAACAGCTTCAGCGACACCATCAAGGTATGAAAGTGTTATGCATAAACACAGAGACTTTAAGAGCACCGTCAGTGTTAGCAAGACTAACCGACCATCACCTGCAGCCCCCACGGGTAAACAGTACACTACTTCATCAGGAGACAAGTCCTTCAATCGTGAATGTCCCATTCATAAAAAACCACACTCACTGAACAAATGCAGAGCGTTTAGATCCAAAACCAGACAGGAGCGCAAGAAAATCCTCATCGAGCTTGGGGCATGTTTCAGATGCTGCGCTTCATTGGAGCACATGGCTAAAGACTGTAAATCCATCATCAAGTGTGAGGAGATTCATAGTGAAAGACATGCCTCAGCTATGCACCCAATCCCACTGACCAGAGACTTACCGGCTGCTGTCACCACCAGCCAGGGGCGGATTAAGTGCATAATAGGCCCGGGGCTGTCTACCCAACTTGGGCCCTTCCCTCCATTTTAAGTTTAAGTTTTTTTTTCTGTATAAAGAGGCTGCGGTGCTTCGTGAGTGTCACAGTCTCTTCCTCGGCCATATGACGTCACATTCATCGTTCACGTGGCCGAGGAGCAGCTCTGTCCCATTTGAGTGATTAGGTCTGAGCTGCAATACCAAGCGCAGTGCTATCAAATGGGCAGCGATGTGCTTGGTAAGGAGCAAAGAGGCTGCAGCGCTCACTAGGACATTGCGGTCTCCTCAAACAGCTGATTGGAGGGGTGTCAAGACTCGCAAGAGTCAGACCCCACCATCTCATAGCTCTCTGAGTCCTAATGTCATAAAAGTTACCTGCAGTCCTATGTAACACCCCACATAACACAGTACATTATTATGTTATGTGGGGTGTTACATAGAACTGCAGGGAACATGTACAAAATTATCTGCACACAGAAAGTTATTACTGTTATCTGGGCTGTTACATAGGACTGCAGGTGACAAATAAAAATTTTAGTTGCCAAATTTAAAATACATATGTTTATGATAAAGATTTGTAAGAGGAGATGAGACGCAGGTAACAGTAGTGAGCCAGCACTACATATAGGGGAATACAGCACCACATACCACTTACATCCGGTGACATCTCCTGTCATGTAGAGCTTCTCTTTCCTCTTTCCCTCCATTTGACCCAGACCGCCATGACTAATTCTTTCAGCCGCATCTACAGTACTACACAGTATTTTCCCCCATACAGTAATCTCCCCCACACTGCTCTCATATAGTAATTTCCCCCACACTGTCCCCATATAGTAATTTCCCCCACACTGCCCCCATATAGTAACTTCCCCCACACTGCCCCATATAGTAATTTCCCCCACACTGCCCCATATAGTAATTTCCCCCACACTGCCCCCAAATAGTAATTTCCCACACACTGCCCCATATAGTAATTTCCCCTACACTGCTCCCATATAGTAATTTCCCCCACACTGCCCCCATATAGTAACTTCCCCCACACTGCCCCCATATAATAATTTCACCCACACTGCCCCCATATAGTAATTTCACCCACACTGCCCCATATAGTAATTTCCCACACACTGCCCCATATAGTAATTTCCCCTACACTGCTCCCATATAGTAACTTTCCCCACACTGCCCCCATATAGTAATTTCACCCACACTGCCCCCATATAGTAATTTCACCCACACTGCCCCCATATAGTAACTTTCCCCACACTGCCCCCATATAGTAATTTCCCCCACACTGCCCCCATAAAGTAACTTTCCCACACTGCCCCCATATAGTAATTTCCCCCATACTGCCCCATATAGTAATTTCCCCCACACTGTGCCCATATAGTAACTTTCCCCACACTGCCCCCATATAGTAATTTCACCCACACTGCCCCCATATAGTAATTTCCCCTACACTGCCCTATATAGTAATTTCCCCCACACTGTCCCCAGATAGTAATTTCCCCCACACTGCCCCCATATAGTAATTTCCCCCACACTGCCCCCATATAGTAATTTCCCCACACTGCCCCCATATAGTAATTTCCCACACTGCCCTCATATAGTAATTTCCCCACACTGCCCCATATAGTAATTTTCCCCACACTGGCCCCATATAGTAACTTTCCCCACACTGCCCCATATAGTAATTTCACCCACACTGCCCCCATATAGTAATTTCCCCCATACTGCCCCATATTGTAATTTCCCCCACACTGCCCCCATATAGTAATTCCCCTCACACTGTCCCCATATAGTAACTTCCCCCACACTGCCCCCATATAGTAATTTCCCCCACATTGCCCTCATATAGTAATTTCCCCCACACTGCCCCATATAATAATTTCCCACACACTGCTCCCATATAGTAATTTCCCCCACACTGCCCCCATATAGTAACTTTCCCCACAGTGCCCCCATATAGTAATTTCACCCACACTGCCCCCATATAGTAATTTCCCCTATACTGCCCCATATAGTAATTTCCCCCACACTGCCCCCATATAGTAACTTTTCCCACACTGCCCCCATATAGTAATTTCCCCCACACTGCCCCCATATAGTAACTTTCCCCACACTGCCCCCATATAATAATTTCACCCACACTGCCCCCATATAGTAATTCCCCCCACACAGCCCCATACAGTAATTTCCACCACACCGTCCCATACAGTAATTTATCCCACTCTGCCCCCATATAGTAATTTCCCCCACACTGCCCCCATATAGTAATCTCCCCCCACACTGCCATACATTAATTAATTTCCCCCCACACTGCCATACATTAATTAATTTCCCCCCACACTGCCATACATTAATTAATTTCCCCCCACACTGACATACATTATTTTGCCCCCACACTGCCATCCATTAATTTGCCCCCATACTGACATTTATTAATTCCCCCCCACAACTGCCATCCATTAATTTGCTCCCATACTGATATTTATTAATTTCCCCCCACAACTTCCATCCATTAATTTTCCCCCATTCTGCCATCTATTAATTTGCCCCCATTCTGCCATCCATTAATTTGCCCCCATTCTGCCATCCATTAATTTGCCCCCCATACTGCCATCCATTAATTAATGTGCCCCCATACTGCTATCCATTAATTTGCCCCCATACTGCCATCCATTAATTTGCGCCCACACTGCCATCCATTAATTTGCCCCCACACTGCCATCCATTAATTTGCCCCCACACTGCCATTCATTAATTTTCCCCCACACTGCCATTCATTAATTTTCCCCCACACTGCCATCCATTAATTTGCCCCCACACTGCCATCCATTATTTTGCCCCCACACTGCCAACCATTAATTTGCCCCCACACTGACACCCATTATTTTGCCCCCACACTACCATCCATTAATTAATTTGCTCCCATACTGCCATACATTAATTAATTTGCCCCATACTGCCATACATTAATTTACCCACACAACTGCCATTCATTAATTTGCCCCCATGGAAACATGCCCTTACTGTCCCTTCATTAATATCTCCCCCCCTAATGTTAGCACACACAACACAAAAAAAAAAAAGAAGCTAATACTTACCTGTGTGCTGGATGGTGAAGCAGGCGTGCGTACATCAAAGCCTGCGCGCACCACTATACAGGTGCACGATGACGTCATCATGCACAAAGGGCTTCTACCACCACATAGGACTCAGGCCTATGGCGGCGGGGCAGGGGAACTATACTCTCCTGTGCCCCGCCGCAGTATGTGGGTGTTCGGGTAGGCGCTGGGCTCCCTAGCGATGCAGGGCCCGGGGTCACCGACCCAAATGCCCCAATTATGATCCGCCACTGCCACCAGCCCTGCTCCAAGTCATGACGGGGAGCCCCAGAATCACGCTAATACAGCCACCGCTGTCTCCTGCTCATGCTTGGACATATGTGTGGGAGGGCCAGAGTGATAAATGTTGTGCCCAAATATGTCTAATAAAGGTCGACCCAGAGGGACTACTAGAAAAGGCAGTAAAAATGTATGCCATCATCGACAACCAAAACCACCGGTCCCTAGCAGGACCTAAATTGTTTGAAGCCTTTGGAATAAAGGGACCATCAGAACCCTACATCTTAAACACCTTCTCGGGCCGCATAGAGACTAGTGTCAGGAGGGCACAAGGATTCATCGCTTCTCCCGTCAGTGGAGCAGGGCCGGTTCTAGGTAAAATGGGGCCCTGGGGCAAAAAAAAATAAGGGCCCCCCACCATGTCACGTCATCACCTCCTCCTCTTTACATCACCCCCCTCGTGTCACATAATCCCCCCCCCCCTCCATGGCAGCATACAGAAATACAGCGTCCCATACCTCTTGCATCCAGTGACATCTCCTTTGATATAGATGTTCTCTGTCCTCGTCTTCTCCTTTCAGACTAGGGCACCATTTTGTCACCATTTTCCATGTCTGCAGTTTGACAACAAAAAGTTTGCTACTTTTCCATCATCCACTCATCTTCTGGACAAATCATTCTAGTACCCCCAATACTGTGCCACTGTGCTCCCCAATATTATACTGCAGAAACAGATAATACCCCTGATAATACTAGTATCACACAGATACCCCTTCTTTGTGGCCTCAGTAGAAGCCCCCATAGTGCCCCATAATAATGTGCCAGTAACAAGTGCCCCCATAGTGCCACCTAATAATGTGCCAGTAAAAAGTGCCCCCAATAATGTGCCAGTAATAAGTGCCCCAATAGATGCCCCCCAATACTGTGCCAGTAAAATGTGCCCCCATAGATGCCCCTCAATCAATGGCACTATGTACGATCCAAACTTAATCCAGCAGATCACGCTACTAGGCCTATGTCCATAGGTTCCTTTATTAACTCTACTTGGCTTACAGGTCCGGAGTTTCTGCTGGGACAGGCGGACGAATGTCTACAGGAAGTTTTCAGCATCCAGGATCCAGATAACGATCCAGAAATCCACGCTGAAATTAGTGCATTAGCCACTGGAACAAAGCAAACCTCCAGCCTCGATTGTCAGCGCTTCGAACATTTCTCCAGTTGGATGAGACTCATTAGAACTATCGCAAGGTTAGTGCACATTGCAAAATGTTATCACAATGTTCAGGAAGATAAAAACTGCTGAGGACATCTCTCATAGTGAGTCCCTCATAATACGCCACGTTTAGCAGGTAGAATTCAACGTAGAATGGAAGCGCTTGTACAACAAACAGCAGATTCCACTAAAGGGCCCTCTCGCCAACCTAAATCCGGTTATTGACAATTTTGGGTTGCTCAGAGTTGGTGGTCGTTTGAATCAAGCCCACCTAGGAGTTGCAGAACAAAATACTCTCGTGCGTCATTCCCAGCAAACATCATATAACCAGTCTTGCTGATCCGACACTACCACAAAAAGGCTGAACACCAGGACAGGCAAATCACTGAGGGCAAATTACGGTCTGCAGGCCTTTGGATTATAGGCATGAAAAAACGTGTGGCCCAAGTACTGAATGACTGTGTGCACTGTTGCAAAGCGAGAGGAAAACAACTACACCAACTAATGGCTGACTTGCCTGCAGATAGACTATGTACAGAGCCGCCTTTCACCTACGTTGACCTAGCCATCTGTGGGCCATGGATGGTGTCCGCGCTCAGGACCCGCGGCCGTCACGCGAACAGTAAGCGTTGGGCTGTACTATTTACTTGCATGAGTGTGCGAGCCGTTCACATAGAGGTGGTAGAATCCATGAACACATCCAGCCTCAATAATGCCTTAAGATGGTTCTTCGCAATCAGAGGACCAGTAAAACAGTTGAGGTCTGACCGTGGAAGCAACTTCATCGGGGCCTGTAGAGAACTCAACATCGACACTAAGCCTATTCGAGATCAGTTGGCGGAAAAGGGTTGCACCTGGATTTTTAATCATCATCATAGTTCCCACATAGGGGGCTCCTGGGAGAGAGTGATTAGGATCACGCAACATCTCGAATTCTATGTTGATGGCACTGGCGGATCCAAGGGGGGGGGGGAGGCAACGGGGCAATTGGCACATGGGAAGGGGCAGAGAGGGGACTGGCACATGATGGGGGGGGGAGAGTGGCACTTATTACTGGCACATGGGGGGGAGAGACTGGCACATGATGGGGGGGGGGAATGGCACTTATTACTGGTACATGGGGGAGGCAGAGAGGAGACTGGCACATGATGGGGGGGGGGAATGGCACTCATTACTGGCACATGGGGGGGCAGAGAGGAGACTGGCACATGATGGGGGGGTGGTACTTATTACTGGCACATGGGGGGTGGGAGAGGAGACTGGCACATGATGGGGGGAGAGAGGCACTTGTTACTGGCACACTTGCGCTGGTGGCTCTGTGCGACCACCGCCTCTCCCTCCAAACTGCACAGGTCACTCGCATGACCTCGATTCCATGTGGGGTCTAGGACCGCATAGTCCTCCACATCATCTTCCACCCAATCTTCAACCCTGCCCTCCTTGTCGGTTTGCACACTGCAGAAAGCCACAGCAGTTGGCACCTGTGTTTCGTCATCATCATGTGGTCTTCCCATGTCCTCATCTTCAAACATAAGTGTTTGGGCATCGGTGCACTCAATCTCTTCAACTTCTGGGGCAGGGCTAGGTGGATGGCCCTGGAAAACCCTGCCAGCAGAGTCATCAAAAAGCATAAGAGACTGCTGCATAACTTGGAGCTCAGACTGCTTGGCTGATTTGCAAGGGGGTGAGGTGCTAGATAGATGCCCATGGCCTGCAGGTGCCAACTCTGACCTTTCAGCAGAGGACCGAATGGGAGACAATGTAACTGTACTGGAGGCACTGTCAGCCACCAAATCCACTATCGTCTGTACTTGTTCTGGCCTCACCATTCGTAGAGCAGCATTCGGGCATACTAAATAACGATGAAGGCTACGCGCACCTGAGGAAGGTGTTTCATTTGGGCGTGTAGCTGGCACAGATCGACCACGTCCTCTCCCTGCAACAGGAGCTCCACCAACACCAGCAGTTTTTACTAAATTTAGTTCCCTGTCACCTATGCAGAGCAGGGGTTTGTATACGGCAAAAATGGTAAAATGTCACCCACCAATGTAACAGATGATTTTTAGAAATTTACCTCCCTGTCACCTATGCAGAGCAGGGGTTTGTATACGGAAAAACTGGCATAATGTCACCAACCAGGGGTTTGTATACGGCAAAACTGGCAAAAGGTCACCCACCAATTTAACAGATGATTTATACAAATTTGCCTCCCTGTCACCTATGCAGAGCAGGGGTTTGTATACGGAAAAACTGGCAAAATGTCACCAACCAATGTAACAGATGATTTTTTGAAATTTACTTCCCTGTTACCTATGCAGAGCAGGGGTTTGTATACGGCAAAGAAAAAGGAAAAGAAAGTGACTCCTAAAAATGTTAATTTTTATTAGTATGCCATTAAAATCATACCCAAATTGTTAATCCCACCCTGAAGGACCTGGAGACATGGGGAGGGTACACTGGGTAGGATGATTCCTCAAGGGGGCTATACCATGGGGATAAATAATATCTCTCCCTTATACTGCCCCTATGTACATCTTTGCCCGAGGGCAACCCCTGATGGTGGGGTCCCCCCGTCCTCGTGCCTACCCTAAGTGACCCTTTAAATAACCCTATGCCTACCCAGTAGTCCACATCTAAGTGCAATAAAGTCAGCTCAGCCACAGTCGGCCTATCAGATGGAGGCTTCTACACAAATAAACCTTGTGTGGTTTTCAGCCCCATAAAATGTAGTTTATATCCTTATAAGCCCCGACGCGTTTCCCCAAAATAATTGGGTTCATCAGGGGCAATGACTTCAGATCGTCAAATATGTCACTTCAGATCGTCAGAAATGTCACCACCAGAAGCCTCATCTCAACCAGAGCCCGGGTGCCGAAGAGGATAGTCATAGATATCATTTGTCAGATACACGGACACCTGTAAATCAGATATATGCAAAAAGAGAAGGAGAAGGTAGATATTACTTACTATTTGGAGGCGGTATGGTTGGGTAGTCAGTAGGGGTGTATAAACACTTACCCTTTCCTCATAGATAGACTGGCTTTCGACAGTAGGACGGAGGTGACTGATGTTGCACCTGCCGTAACTGGGCGCTACCGCCCTATTTAAAATGCAAGCCCCGCCCCAGGTATCCTTACCACCAATCGCCAGCTGGTAATAGTGGCGCAACATCGCTTCCTATCGGTGGAACGCACATTACGTCTTCCGGTATCATCAGTGTTGGGTGACGTGATTCACGCCACTTCCGCAGTCAAAGGTATAGCGCCCAATTATCCGGTCACATGACCAGATACGGCCAGTTGCGTCACATCCGACCCATGGGACGCAACCACGTACTGAGCGCGCACCCATCTCATACAAGATATGTCATATCCGGTCAATGAGACGCAGGTGCATTCCACCGAATTGCATACATCGCCTGTCCCAGATGAATACTATTAAACTTCGGTCCGAGCGTTATTATGTGTGGGTATAACAATGAAGTCAGACCATATCGATACAATATGATAAAGTTTGTTGTTGGGGTGGTCATATAATAAATACGCGAGCACCCCCTCAATCATGAACCGAATTGAGCATTACAAGATGCTCAAGGCCAAAAAACATACACCCCAGCATTATCCCTAATTTTACTATCATGATTATGACAATCAGATGGATGCACCCTTAATCAAAATAGAGGAAAGGAGTAACCAGACCGTCTGGTTACAAGCCTCTACAGGGCGCCTAAAAAAGTGGGTTCCTGGCTTGACCGTAAGCCTCAGGGCCTCTTTAAATGCGGACGGTGCACGGCATGTAAATATATTAACACTGCCAAATGCATACAGGGATCCGCGAATGGTTGGAGACATGAAATAAGGGACTTTGTCAATTGTCGGACGAAGGGCCTGGTGTATATATGCCAATGTAGTTGCCCCTTGGACTACATAGGCAAGACTAAGAGGGAACTAAGAACAAGGATTCTGGAACATGTCAATGATATACTAAAGGGGAAAGTTACCCCCATTGCACAACATGTCAAAGAGGTCCATGATGGAGACCCTGGATCATTGGCGCTTTCAGTATTGGAAGTGGTCCCTCAGTCACCCAGAAATGGTGACTGGGACCGAAGGATTCTCCAAAGGGAATCCTTTGGATCTTTCAATCTGCGGTCCCAGTCCCCTACTGGTCTTAATGAACGCCTCGATTACCAGTGCTTCCTCTGACAAGAACATTAGGATTTCCATATATATACAAAAATGACAGGGGTATCCCTTTATTACAAAAATAAACGTGGCCTAAATGGGTGGGACTGCTCCAGACCCCAAACACTGTGGCGTGTTTCTAACTGGGGGGGCAGTTCCTCCGCATGTGGTTCGCAGCTGAACGGCTATCCCCAGCAAAAATTGCATACAATGGAGGATGCCGGCGCGAACCACAAGTCACCACACAAACATCCTACACAAAATAAAACATGTGCGGATGAAAATATATAAACACATAACTCACAGAAAAAGATGCACCACATGGATAAGCAACTGACAACACTGGCTAATCCTCACTCTGGTGTTAAAAGCTGAGAGATTCGCCAATATTTCCAATCAGGAACATATCGAGCCCCTTTAGGCACCACTACACGGTATCTCAGCATGACATGGGGTCCTACCACTAGACTACCTATGGTGTGTGAACAAGGTCTGAACAGGTATTAAGTAGCCTACAGCCCCATCCCACTCACCTGCACTGCAGGACCAACAATGCAATGGGGAACACATGAGGCCGCAAGCTACACCTACAACAGACCATGTGACACCGGCTTCCAGGTGCAACAGAATGTTTACAAGCCATATGCAATGGCACATTCAATACATATAAAACAAGAATCACAAAAATAAACGTGGCCTAAATGGGTGGGACTGCTCCAGACCCCAAACACTGTGGCGTGTTTCTAACTGGGGGCAGTTCTTCCGCATGTGGTTCGCAGCGAACGGCTATCCCCAGCAAAAATTGCATACAATGGAGGATGCCAGCGCGAACCACAAGCACCACACAAACATCCTACACAAAATAAAACATGTGCGGATGAAAATATATAAACACATAACTCACAGAAAAAAGATGCACCACATGGATAAGCAACTGACAACACTGGCTAATCCCTCACTCTGGTGTTAAAAGCTGAGAGATTCGCCAATATTTCCAATCAGGAACATATCGGAGCCCCTTTAGGCACCACTACACGGTATCTCAGCATGACATGGGGTCCTACCACTAGACTACCTATGGTGTGTGAACAAGGTCTGAACAGGTATTAAGTAGCCTACAGCCCCATCCCACTCACCTGCACTGCAGGACCAACAATGCAATGGGGGAACACATGAGGCCGCAAGCTACACCTACAACAGACCATGTGACACCGGCTTCCAGGTGCAACAGAATGTTTACAAGCCATATGCAATGGCACATTCAATACATATAAAACAAGAATCACAAAATAAACGTGGCCTAAATGGGTGGGACTGCTCCAGACCCCAAACACTGTGGCGTGTTTCTAACTGGGGGCAGTTCTTCCGCATGTGGTTCGCAGCGAACGGCTATCCCCAGCAAAAATTGCATACAATGGAGGATGCCGGCGCGAACCACAAGCACCACACAAACATCCTACACAAAATAAAACATGTGCGGATGAAAATATATAAACACATAACTCACAGAAAAAAAGATGCACCACATGGATAAGCAACTGACAACACTGGCTAATCCTCACTCTGGTGTTAAAAGCTGAGAGATTCGCCAATATTTCCAATCAGGAACATATCGGAGCCCCTTTAGGCACCACTACACGGTATCTCAGCATGACATGGGGTCCTACCACTAGACTACCTATGGTGTGTGAACAAGGTCTGAACAGGTATTAAGTAGCCTACAGCCCCATCCCACTCACCTGCACTGCAGGACCAACAATGCAATGGGGAACACATGAGGCCGCAAGCTACACCTACAACAGACCATGTGACACCGGCTTCCAGGTGCAACAGAATGTTTACAAGCCATATGCAATGGCACATTCAATACATATAAAACAAGAATCACAAAATAAACGTGGCCTAAATGGGTGGGACTGCTCCAGACCCCAAACACTGTGGCGTGTTTCTAACTGGGGGCAGTTCTTCCGCATGTGGTTCGCAGCGAACGGCTATCCTCAGCAAAAATTGCATACAATGGAGGATGCCGGCGCGAACCACAAGCACCACACAAACATCCTACACAAAATAAAACATGTGCGGATGAAAATATATAAACACATAACTCACAGAAAAAGATGCACCACATGGATAAGCAACTGACAACACTGGCTAATCCTCACTCTGGTGTTAAAAGCTGAGAGATTCGCCAATATTTCCAATCAGGAACATATCGGAGCCCCTTTAGGCACCACTACACGGTATCTCAGCATGACATGGGGTCCTACCACTAGACTACCTATGGTGTGTGAACAAGGTCTGAACAGGTATTAAGTAGCCTACAGCCCCATCCCACTCACCTGCACTGCAGGACCAACAATGCAATGGGGAACACATGAGGCCGCAAGCTACACCTACAACAGACCATGTGACACCGGCTTCCAGGTGCAACAGAATGTTTACAAGCCATATGCAATGGCACATTCAATACATATAAAACAAGAATCACAAAAATAAACGTGGCCTAAATGGGTGGGACTGCTCCAGACCCCAAACACTGTGGCGTGTTTCTAACTGGGGGGGCAGTTCCTCCGCATGTGGTTCGCAGTATCCCTTTATTGACTTTATTACGTTCTTTGTTATTACATTCTCTCCTTTCCTCTATTTTGATTAAGGGTGCATCCATCTGATTGTCATAATCATGATAGTAAAATTAGGGATAATGCTGGGGTGTATGTTTTTTGGCCTTGAGCATCTTGTAATGCTCAATTCGGTTCATGATTGAGGGGGTGCTCGCGTATTTATTATATGACCACCCCAACAACAAACTTTATCATATTGTATCGATATGGTCTGACTTCATTGTTATACCCACACATAATAACGCTCGGACCGAAGTTTAATAGTATTCATCTGGGACAGGCGATGTATGCAATTCGGTGGAATGCACCTGCGTCTCATTGACCGGATATGACATATCTTGTATGAGATGGGTGCGCGCTCAGTACGTGGTTGCGTCCCATGGGTCGGATGTGACGCAACTGGCCGTATCTGGTCATGTGACCGGATAATTGGACGCATACCTTTGACTGCGGAAGTGACGTGAATCACGTCACCCAACACTGATGATACCGGAAGACGTAATGTGCGTTCCACCGATAGGAAGCGATGTTAACGCCACTATTACCAGCTGGCGATTGGTGGTAAGGATACCTGGGGGCGGGGCTTGCATTTTAAATAGGGCGGTAAGCGCCCAGTTACGGCAGGTGCAACATCAGTCACCTCCGTCCTACTGTCGAAAGCCAGTCTATCTATGAGGAAAGGGTAAGTGTTTATACACCCCTACTGACTACCCAACCATACCGCCTCCAAATAGTAAGTAATATCTACCTTCTCCTTCTCTTTTTTGCATATATCTGATTTACAGGTGTCCGTGTATCTGACAAATGATATCTATGACTATCCTCTTCGGCACCCGGGCTCTGGTTGAGATGAGGCTTCTGGTGGTGACATTTCTGACGATCTGAAGTGACATATTTGACGATCTGAAGTCATTGCCCCCTGATGAACCCAATTATTTTGGGGGAAACGCGTCGGGGCCTATAAGGATATAAACTACATTTTATGGGGCTGAAAACCACACAAGGTTTATTTGTGTAGAAGCCTCCATCTGATAGGCCGACTGTGGCTGAGCTGACTTTATTGCCCTAAGATGTGGACTACTGGGTAGGCATAGGGTTATTTAAAGGGTCACTTAGGGTAGGCACGAGGACGGGGGGACCCCACCATCAGGGGTTGCCCTCGGGCAAAGATGTACATAGGGGCAGTATAAGGGAGAGATATTATTTATCCCCATGGTATAGCCCCCTTGAGGAATCATCCTACCCAGTGTACCCTCCCCATGTCTCCAGGTCCTTCAGGGTGGGATTAACAATTTGGGTATGATTTTAATGGCATACTAATAAAAATTAACATTTTTAGGAGTCACTTTCTTTTCCTTTTTCTCTACTTTATGCGAAGGTGTACCCACACTATAGATATTTTCATTGTATTTTCTTGTATATTTTGTATACGGCAAAACTGGAAAAATGTCACCCACCAATGGAACAGATGATTTTTGGAAATATACCTCCCTGTCACCTATGCAGAGCAGGGGTTTGTATACGGCAAAACTGGCAAAATGTCACCCACCAATGGAACAGACGATTTATACAAATTTACCTCCCTGTCACCTATACAGAGCAGGGGTTTGTATACGGCAAAATGTCACCCACTACTGTAACAGATGATTTTTTGAAAATTACCTCCCTGCCACCTATGCAGAGCAGGGGTTTGTATACGGCAAAACTGACAAAATGTCACCCACCAATGTAACAGATGATTTTTTGAAATTTACCTCCCTGTCACCTATGCAGAGCAGGGGTTTGTATACGGCAAAACTGGCAAAATGTCACCCACCAATGTAACAGATGATTTATACAAATTTACCTCCCTGTCACCTATGCAGAGCAGGGGTTTGTATACGGCCCAGAGCAGGGGTTTGTATACGGTAAAACTGGCAAAATGTCACCCACCACTGTAACAGATGATTTTTTGAAAATTACCTCCCTGTCACCTATGCAGAGCAGGGGTTTGTATACGGCAAAACTGGCAAAATGTCACCCACCAATGGAACAGATGATTTTTTGAAATTTACCCCCCTGTCATCTATGCAGAGCAGGGGTTTGTATACGGCAAAACTGGCAAAACGTTACCCACCGATGTAACAGATGATTTTTAGAAATTCACCTCCCTGTCACCTATGCAGGGCAGGGGTTTGTATATGGCAAAACTGGTAAATGTCATCTACCTATCTACTGTAGCACAAAACGTGAGTTTTTTTTTATAGCACCAATGTAAATACAGTATGTTGCGGTTGTATTGGACTGTCAGAAATGCAGCGTAGCACGCAAATTTGCTATCTAGCACAAAAAATTAGCTTTTTTATAGCAGCAATGTAACTGCAGTATGTAATATTTTAATTGGACTGTCAGAAATGCAGCATAGCCCGTAAATTTACTATCTTGAAACAAGAGTTCTTTTTTTTAAATCAGCAAGGTAAATCTAGTATTTAGCGGTTTTATTGGACTGTCAGATATGCAAGGCCTGTTGCAGACAGATAATAAAATAGGTCACAAAAAAAGTGACAGACTAATGTATTTTAATAATTTTCACTGCCAGGTATGCACTGCAGGTCGCAGGGGTAGTTGAACGGCCAAAAAATAGAATTTGTCCTCCACTGTGCTTCCAGAATAGAATTAATGTCCCTGGCACACATGCAGTTCACATGCAGTTGCAAGGGAACTGCACTTCAAAAATGGCCGCCGATGCCCACAGAACTAGCAGATGGATTAAAACAGATTTTTAAGTGTCACTGGGCTCAGGGCTGGGTACAAAAATGTAGCATATACCCTCAATAATCTCTGTAGTTTGAAGATTGAACACCACCAAGTTCAACCAACAGAATTCTTCCCTAATCTTTTCCTTACAGCTGCAGCAGCATCCTATCCCTAAACTGAGAAGAGCAGTGACATGCGGCGCTACGTGACTCCAGCCTATATAGAGGCTGGGTCACATGCTGCTCTTGTCCAATCACAGCCAAGCCATTAGTAGGCATGGCTGTGATGGCTTCTAAGGGCAGACTAGTGAAATGCTTGTTGATTGGCTGCCCTGCAGCCTTTTAAAAAGCGCCAAGAAATCGCCGAACACCGAACTCGAAACCGAACTTTTGCGAAAATGTCTGGGTTCGGGTCCGGGTACCAAAAACCCTAAAGTTCAGTACGAACCCGAACTTTACAGTTCGGGTTCGCTCAACCCTAGTTATGAGTTCTGAGTTGTTTGTCTAAATTCTGAACATTGTGTGATTACAGATGTTCCCGTTCCCTCGGTCCACTGCAGGCCTTTAACTGGAGGTTGTCTCCGCAAAGGAGGAGGAGGAGGGAGAGCAGGATGGACCCTCCCAGCATGCAGATGCGCCACCCCCACCTAATGTGGTCGAAATGGTGGAGGTGGAGGCGGAAGAGTCCGGACCCTCCCAGCAGCCGGATTCCTACCCCCTCAGCTCCGGATGAGGAGGAGGAGGATGTCTGCAGCCCTCACCAGGAGGGTAAATACGTGCACACAGCAATATAATTCTGTATCTATAACATGTACAGAAACATTAAAAGGGCCAACAATGAGGGGACAACACACACTACAGTAATAGAAAACAACAACACTGGACACTAACTCTGTAATCCACATAAAAACCATTAACTAACCAACTAAATAACATTATAATCTTCTGAACTATCACTAACTAACCAACTATATAATCATCATAAATATCATTAACTAACAAATTGAGTTGTAAATCAGCAGTGCTTAAACAAATACCCCACACAGTGCACTAATTGCCTCTTAATCTGAATTGCAAATAATTTTCATATTTTTTTTAATCCTAACAGTTGCAGACAGCTTCAGCAGAAGGACAAGAAAGCCATGCAGAAGATCTGGGAGCAGCAGCGGAATCTTGAAAAGAAGGTGCAGCAGTTCGAGGAGCTGCACAGTATTTGGATGCAGGAGTTTTTGGACCTGCATGACCAACTCAAACAGTTGCCTTAGAGCCATATTTGTTTCTCAGACTAGCTTTTTTTAGTTTTAACGTGTGCTTTTGTTTTTTAATACTGTTATGTTTTTGTGTAATTTTAAACGATAAGGTTGCAGTAAGGCCCCTTTTGTCCAGGGGCAAACTCATCAGGATCAGGAGAGACAGCAGCAGCAGGTAAATGGTAACAGTGTAGTATAAGGCCTACACATAACTCAGCAGGGTCAGGACAGACAGCAGCAGCAGCAGGTAAAGGTAACGGTGGAGTATAAGGCCTACACATAACTCAGCAGGATTAGGACAGACAGCAGCAGCAGGTACATGGCAACGGTCGATTATAAGGCCTACACATAGCTCAGCCAAACTCAGCAGAATCAGGGCAGATAGTAGTAAGTAAAGGTAGAGTATGAGGCCTATACATAACTCAGCAGGATCAGGACAGACATCAGCAGGTACATGGTAACGGTCAAGTATAAGACCTAGACATAGCTTGGCCAAAATCATCAGGATCAGGATAGACAGCAGCAGGTAAATGGTAACGGTGTAGTATAAGGCCTACACATAGCTCGCCCCAAAAAAATCAGGATCAGGACAGACAGCAGCAGCAGGTAATCGGTAACAAGGTAGTATAAGGCCTACACATAGCTTGGCTTAAAACATCAGGATCAGGACAGACAGCAGCAGGTAATTGGTAACGATGTAGTATAGGGCCTATACATAGCTCGGCCAAAAACATCAGGATCCGGACAGACAGCAGCAGCAGATAAATTGTAATGGGGTAGTATAAGGCCTATACATAGCTTGGCCAAACTCAGCAGGAACAGACAGTAGCAGGTTCGTTGTTTGCAGTAGGAATGTGTTCCCAGGAATGGGCCCCCGCCAGAATGGGGCAACACCAAAAATAAACTTAGACACTTCTGACAGCAGCAGGTTCTTTGTCAACAGCAGGTATGTGCTCCCATGCATATAAAATGCAACATTTTACTTTGACAATTTTATTTCAAAGGTTTTTTAAGATTATAAAGCCCACAATAAATTTGTACAAATAAATATATATATATATATATATATATATATAAATGACACGGCACTTCCTCCAGAAAATGTGCGTTTATTCACCAAAAAGAGACATTACGATCCACACAAAGGGACCTTTCTCAAGCAGTAACAGAAGTGAATGGTGCCAAGTACAAATATAAATACAAACTCCAGTGATTATTCTTTGAAAATGATTAATAAGTAAATTAAAATAAATGTGCATGATTAGTAATGTGTCTAAGAATAAAATATACTGTATAAAAAACAATGACATAATATACAAGTATCCATACTGTGAAGAGATTAATAACTTCAATTAAACTATATGGATTCATATTATGTACTTAATTCATAATAAGTACATATTAAAAAAATATGTCCAAAACCAATTGTGGCTCACAAAAAAATATAAAACGCTGTAAAAACTGTTAAAAACTTTAATAGATATGCCTTAAAAATTGTAAATTACCCAAACGGGGCAGGTAATTAGAAGGATAACCACAACATATAGTGTGCAAAGGAGCACCCAAGGTAGGTGATGTAGCTTAGTCCCTGTACATAATGGCCAATGCACATATATCAACGGCTACCATATAATCGTTAATCAGCCAGAAATAGCCCACCATAGAAGAGGGTACAATGTATATATGGGAGGGTAAGTGTATACTGTTTGCAGGACGTCTGCTGCACAACGTAAGTCAGTAGCTCCGTAATGGGAGAACCCCCCCTCTCTCCCCTATTACAAATGGGTGTAAAATTCGCTGGCTGACACACCAATTGGTGTAACCAATAGTCAGCCCAATCCCCCCAGGCATGTAAACAAAAGCACGTCAAGGAGCACAGCCTGGGTACAGGAAGTGGCAGACTAATGGTGGTAGACTCCAAGAGAAGGTGCTATAAAACAAGAATGCGCATCTACTGCCCAATGTGAGAGCATAGGTGGGATGCGACTAACAGTAGTATGTGAGTGGCAAAGGGACCACAGTGGCAAAAGCATACACTCTACCAAAAAAATCATAGATAGCCACAGAGGGAATGTGTGGACTCGGTGGCCAAATAACTCATACAATGGTTGCAATAGTCCGTACGAACCCCCTGGGGCATGCGTAAATAAGTGCGCAGGTCAGCGCACAGCCTGGATACAGGAGAGGGTGGACTATATGCTGAACACACACACTGGATGGTCACAAAGGACAACGATAAATGACAGTCAATCTCGTATGGAGGTTGATACAGTGAAGTGCATTCACACAAGTGCTCTGTAGTTAGAGACCACACAGTGAGAATAGCCTGGCATGCATTCACTGGCCAGGTAACTCAATCATAAAGGGCAACAGTCCAATCTATCCCCCCAGGCATTCAGCAAGTATGCGCCACTGAGTGAGCAGCCTGGGTACAGGAATGAATGAACTTTATGCCGGACATACACACTGAATCCTCAATAGGTATGAACGATGTGCATGAACCGATCTAATATGGACATCGAAGTGCGCCCTCAGGTTAAGTGCTCTACGCGTTTTGTTTAGAACTCATCAGGAGCAGGTCTATAGAGTTAGCAGTGTAATGGCAGCGCGTTGTGCCGAAGATAAATCTACAGGTACACCCACTGTGCCGGCTAGAGGATGCCGTTCAACCAATCCAGTGTGGGAGGCGGGAGGCGTTCAACCAATCCAGTGTGTATGTCCGGCATACAGTTTATTAATTCCTGTACCCAGGCTGCACGCTCAGAGGCACATACATGCTGCATTCCTGGGGGGATAGATTGGACTGTTGCCCTTTATGATTGAGTTACCTGGCAAGGGAATGCATGCCAGGCTATTCTCACTGTGTGGTCTCTAACTACAGAGCACTTGTGTGAATGCACTTCACTGTATCAACCTCCATACGAGATTGACTGTCATTTATCGTTGTCCTTTGTGATCATCCAGTGTGTGTGTTCAGCATATAGTCCACCCTCTCCTGTACCCAGGCTGCGCGCTGACCTGCGCACTAATTTACGCATGCCCCGGGGGGTTCGTACGGACTATTGCAACCATTGTATGAGTTATTTGGCCACCGAGTCCACACATTCCCTCTGTGGCTATCTATGATTTTTTTGGTAGTGTGTATGCTTTTGCCACTGTGGTCCCTTTGCCACTCACATACTACTGTTAGTCGCATCTCACCTATGCTTTCACATTGGGCAGTAGATGTGCATTCTTGTTTTATAGCACCTTCTCTTGGAGTCTACCACCATTAGTCTGCCACTTCCTGTACCCAGGCTGTGCGCCTTGACATGCTTTTGTTTACATGCCTGGGGGGATTGGGCTGACTATGGGTTACACCGATTGGTGTGTCAGCCAGCGAATTTTACACCCATTTATAATAGGGGAGAGAGGGGAGGTTCTCCCATTACGGAGCTACTGGCTGATTAACGATTATATGGTAGCCGTTGTTACATGTGCATTGGCCATTATGTACAGAGACTAAGCTACATCACCTACCTTGGGTGCTCCTTTGCACGCCATATGTTGTGGTTATCCTTCTAATTACCTACCCCGTTTGGGTGATTTACAATTTTTAAGGCATATCTTAAAGTTTTTGACAGTTTTTCAGCATCTTATATTTTTTTGTGAGCCACTCTAATTTGTCCTAGACGCAACTTTTTCTATTCTTGTCCGTCAATTGTTTTCAAAACCAATTGTGGACTGTCAATAAAAAGTCAGGTGTACTGATTAAAAACATAATGGAGGGGGCCAAGAACTAACCAGCATGGATCCGATATAGCATCCCGTTTTGTTAACTGCGCGTGTCGGCGCATAGCTTCCGCATTACATAAAGAAACGTGATGCAATCACATGATTGTATCGAAGGAGGAACACACAGGCCGCGAGCGTCCAAAGACAGTGTGGTCACATGATAAAAGATCACGTGTTCGCACCTTAAATGGAACACACACTGAGCCGCATGTCTATGCAGTCACATGCTCGCAACCATGGAAATGCATAGAATAACTTGCAAACTGGTGACCTGGCATCAAGAACATTATATATTCCACAGTTTATATTGCAAAGTGAAAAGTAGCATGTGCAACTGATAATTACATAGTTGTCAAGAAGTAGCATAAAATAAAAATTTATATATAGATATATACATGTCGCAATAACGCTACATTCCCAAAACTGGATTACCACACGGATCAGTATAACGACAGTCACACCCAACTATGTAGGGAGGTCAACATGGAAGTCAGGCATCCTGTTCAGGACGACAGACAACACCCTGTTCGAACCTAAATCCTGAATAAAACAAATAAAAAAATAATAAAATGTAATTAGGTTCCTCAATCAGTCCTGTACAATGTTAACTGCACTGGTGGGAGGGAGGAGGGACTCGTTAACAAACACCGTGACGCAGTTGACTGGTGATCAGGTGGTACGATCATACATATTGATGGGGAGTGACCACCCCTTACCACTACCATGTCCTGGATACTCTATAGTAGCGGTGTGTTGTGGACAGAATTGAAGACCCCATCCCTCTTCCAGTGGCAACTATACCTTATCAGGTGGTGTGTGAAGCACATTAGAATTGCTGTATAATGTATCTAATATACTGAGCTTCCGCCATTTAAATTTTGTGGTAGTTACACCTTATTGGAGGGCCTGCGATCCCACGGTGGGAGCCACATATACTTCTGTTATGACTGTTATGTACACATCACATGGTAGTCAAAATTATCAGATAATTGGCCTCCTGATGAACCCAGATACACTGGGGGGAAACGCGTTGAGGCGAAGTATTAGTTTAATAGGCACTTTTCATCTATTTTCTAGTCCTGTATTGGGCAAGAGCACAGGGGGAGTTTAGGGAAAGTAGGGGTAGGAACGAGGACAGGGAGTCCCCACCTTCAGGGGTTTTCCCTGGGCAGAGGGGTAATATAGGGTATCGCTAGGGATAGTTATCATATCCCGACCTCTTCAATTACCTCCTCTGGGTTGCCCCTACCCCTACCCTGTGTATCTCACTACTTTATGTTTATCTGTCTAGATGGTGTGTGAGGGACGGTATGTCCCATTTTAGAGTATATCTAGTAAAGTATAATGTTTTAATATAGTTTTGCGAATAGGGGTCCAATTAGCTGTAGTAATTTTTGTACAATGTTAACTGCACAAGACAGATCGACAGGGGAAGCCCACATGAGGTCCCCACCAAGCTTTAGCAAGAACCACACCAGGGCCGCCCAAAACCCAAGTAAAGCAAAATTCTAACATATAAAATGAATGATTCTTTATATATATATGTATAAATATATATATATATATATATACATACACACATAGATATATATATATATATATATATATATATACTGTAATCAATATTGACAATCTATGATGAAGAGAGCACATGTGTGATAATGTAGCATGCACACCAGTCCCTTAAGGACGCATGACGTACCTGTACGTCATGGTTTCCGAGTCCTTAAGGACCCATGACGTACCGGTACGTCATGAGTAGTTTCGATCACTGCTGCTCATCCGGCAGTGATCGGAACAAGGTACCTGCTGAAATCATTCAGCAGGTACCTTGTTACAATGCCCAGGGGGGTCCTGTGACCCCCATATTAGTGATCGCTGCAAACCGCAGGTCAATTCAGACCCGCGGTTTGCAGCTTTAGTGCGATCTCTGATCCCGCGGTCTGTGACCGCGGGGATCAGAGGGTTAATGCCCCCAATGTGTTTAGTTTAACCCCCTGCAGCCCCCAATCATATTGTGGCTGCGGGGTGCAGGGGGTGGTTGCGGGCGGCGGTGCTGGAGGCGGGCGGTGCGGCGGGCGGGATCGCGATTGCGATCCCCCGCACGCCTCCTCTGTTATGTATCCCTGGTGTCTAGTGGGTCTATCAGAGTGTCAGCACATTGCTGACACTCTGATAGAAACGGCTGGCATCTGTGCTTGATCAGATGCCAGCCGCTTAACCTCTTCTCGTACCGCGGTCCGTACGGACCGCGGTATGGAAGGGGTTAACAGGAGGAGCTCCCTCCCTCTCCCATCGGGGGCTGCTGTGCCTTGCAGCCCCCAACAGGATGGGATCGCAGAGGGAGGGGCTCCACTCCTTCTGCTTCAATCACCCGCTGCCCTCTTATGGCAGCGGGTGATGGCTGCCATGGAGACAGGACGCTCAGAAGCGCCCTGTCTCCATGGTGCTGAAAGTCTGAATAGGCCTGCTAAAGGTCTATTCAGACTTTCTAAAGTACAAAATACAGCACAGTGCACTATATAGTGTACTGTACTGTATTATACAGACACCAGATCCACTGGATCTTTCAGAACCAAGTGGGTCTGGGTCAAAAAAAAATGTAAAAAAAGTGAAATAAAAATTAAAATGAAAGAAAACACATATCACTGAATAAAAAAAAATAATAATAATACACTACACATATTAGGTATCGCCGCGTCCGTAAAAATCTGCTCTATAAAAATATCACATGACTGAACTCGTCAGGTGAACTCCATAAAAAAAAAAACCCAAAAATGGTGTAAATAAGCAATTTTTGGGCAACTTACATCACTAAAAGTGTAATACAAAGCGATCAAAAAAGCGTATGCCTCCCAAAATAGTACCAATCAAACCGCCATCTCATCCCGCAAAAAAGGAGCCCCTACCAAAAACAATTGGCCAAAAAATAAAAAAAATATGCTTCTCAGACTAAAACATGATTTTTTTTGTTTCAAAAATGCTTTTTAGTGTTGAATGTATAAAAAAAAACTAAAAAGTAGACATATTGGGTATCTCCACGTCCGTAAGAATCTGCTCTATAAAAATATCACCTGACCTAACCCTCAAGTAAAAACTGTAAAAAAATTAAATAAAAACTTTGTCAAAAGCCATTTTTTTGTCACCTTACATCACAAAAAGTGTAATAGCAAGCGATCAAAAATTCATATGAACCCCCAAATAGTGTCAATCTAACAGCCACCTCATCCCGCAAAAATGAGCCCCTACATAGGACAATCGCCCAAAAAAATAAAAATATGGCTCTCAAACTATGGAAACACTAAAACATGATTTATTTTTGTTTTAAAAATGATATTATTGTGTAAAACTTATATAAATAAATAAAAGGTATACATATTAGGTATTGCCGCGTCCGTCACAACCTGCTCTATAAAAATAACACATGACCTAACCCCTCAGCTGAACACATCAAAAAATAATAATCAATACGGTGTCAAAAGCCATTTTTGTCACCTTACATCACAAAAGTGTAATAGCAAGCGACCAAAATGTCATATGCACCCCAAGATAGTGCCAATCAAACCGCCATCTCATCCCGCATAAAAATGAGCCCCTACATAAGACAGTCGCCCAAAAAAATAAAAAAATAAACTATGGCTTTCCAGAATGTGGAGACACTAAAAAATAATTTTGTTCAAAAAATGCTTTATTATGTAAAGCTGAAACAAAACCCCTAAAAGAAAGTAGTCATATTTGGTATTGCGCGTCCGTAAAAATCTGCTCTATAAAAATATCACATGACTGAACTCGTCAGGTGAACTCCATAAAAAAACCCAAAAATGGTGTAAATAAGCAATTTTTGGGCAACTTACATCACTAAAAGTGTAATACAAAGCGATCAAAAAGCGTATGCCTCCCAAAATAGTACCAATCAAACCGCCATCTCATCCCGCAAAAAGGAGCCCCTACCAAAAACAATTGGCCAAAAATAAAAAAATATGCTTCTCAGACTAAAACATGATTTTTTTGTTTCAAAAATGCTTTTAGTGTTGAATGTATAAAAAAACTAAAAGTAGACATATTGGGTATCTCCACGTCCGTAAGAATCTGCTCTATAAAAATATCACCTGACCTAACCCCTCAAGTAAAAACTGTAAAAAAATTAAATAAAAACTTTGTCAAAAGCCATTTTTTGTCACCTTACATCACAAAAAGTGTAATAGCAAGCGATCAAAAATTCATATGAACCCCCAAATAGTGTCAATCTAACAGCCACCTCATCCCGCAAAAAATGAGCCCCTACATAGGACAATCGCCCAAAAAAATAAAAATATGGCTCTCAAACTATGGAAACACTAAAACATGATTTATTTTTGTTTTAAAAATGATATTATTGTGTAAAACTTATATAAATAAATAAAAGGTATACATATTAGGTATTGCCGCGTCCGTCACAACCTGCTCTATAAAAATAACACATGACCTAACCCCTCAGCTGAACACATCAAAAAATAATAATCAATACGGTGTCAAAAGCCATTTTTGTCACCTTACATCACAAAAAGTGTAATAGCAAGCGACCAAAATGTCATATGCACCCCAAGATAGTGCCAATCAAACCGCCATCTCATCCCGCAAAAATGAGCCCCTACATAAGACAGTCGCCCAAAAAATAAAAAATAAACTATGGCTTTCAGAATGTGGAGACACTAAAAAATAATTTTGTTCAAAAATGCTTTATTATGTAAAACTGAAACAAAAACCCTAAAAAGTAGTCATATTTGGTATTGTCGTGTCCGTTACAACCTGCTCTATAGAAATTGCACACAATCTAACCTGTCACTTCAACAATGTAAATAGCAAAAAATAAAAACTGTCCCAAAACAGCAATTTTTTTGCAAATTTTCCATTTTAATCCATTTTTCCAGTAACAAAGCAAGGGTTAACAGCCAAACAAAACTCAATATGGGTTGCCCTGATTCTCTTGTTTGCACAAACACCCCATATGTGGTTGTAAACTGCTGTATGGCCAAACGGCAGGGCGTAGAAGGAAAGGAGCGCCATATGGTTTTTGGAAGGCAGATTTTGCTGGACTGGTTTTTTGACACTATGTCCCATTTGAAGCCCCCCTGATGCACCCCTACAGTAGAAACTCCAATACAGTGACCCCATTTTGGAAACTACGGGATAAGTTGTCAGTTTTGTTGGTACTATTTTAGGGTAACTATGATTTTTGGTTGCTCTATATTACACTTGTTTTGAGACAAGGTAACAAAAAATAGAAATTCTGAAATTTCATCTCCATTTGCCAATAACTCTTGTGGAACACCTAAAGGGTTAACAAAGTTTGTAAAACTGGTTTTGAATACCTTGAAGGGTGTAGTTTCTTAGATGGAGTCACTTTTATAGAGTTTCTACTGTAGGGGTGCATCGGGGGGCTTCAAATGGGACATGGTGTCAAAAAAACAGTCCAGCAAAATCCACCTTCCAAAAACCATATGGCGCTCCTTTCCTTCTGCGCCCTGCAGTTTGGCCATACAGCAGTTTACGCCCACATATGGGGTGTTCGTGCAAACTACAGAATCGGGGGAATAAATATTAAGATTTGTTTGGCTGTTAACCCTTGCTTTGTTACTGGAAAAAATGGATTGAAATGGAAAATTTTTCAAAAAATCGAAATTCTGAAATTTTATCTCCATTTGCCATTAACTTTTGTGGAAAACCTAAAGGGTTAATTACGTTTGTAAAATCAGTTTTGAATACCTTGAGGGGTGTAGTTTCTAGAATGGGGTAATTTTTGGGTGGTTTCTATTATGTAAGCCTCACAAAGTGACTTCAGACCTCAACTGGTCCCTAAAAAGTGGGTTTTTGAAAATTTCTGAAAAATTTCAAGATTTTCTTCTAAACTTCTAAGCCTTGTAACGTCCCCAAAAAATGAAATAGCATTTCCAAAATGATCGATACATGAAGTAGACATATGGGGAATGTAAATCAATAACTTTTTTTGGTGGTATTACTATGTATTATAGAAGTAGAGAAATTGAAACTTGGAAAATTTTTCGACTTTATTTTACCACTGTTATGAAGTACAATATGTGACGAAAAAACAATCTCAGAATGGCCTGGATAAGAAAAAGCGTTTTAAAGTTATCACCACATAAAGTGACACTGGTCAGATTTGCAAAAAATGGCCAGGTCCTTAGGGTGAAATAGGGCTGAGTCCTTAAGGGGTTAAGAGAAATCAAGTACTCGATAGTTGACAAAGTCCAAGGGTGAAAAAGTGGTCCATACTGGTTCTCCTCAGCAGGATCAGGACAGACAGCAGCAGTAGAGAATTGGTAACGGGTTAGTATAAGGCCTACACATAGCTCGGCCAAAACCATCAGGATTAGGACAGATACCAGCAGCAGCCGGTAAATGGTAACAATGTAGTATAAGGCCTACACATAGCTTGGCCAAAATCATCAGGACAGACAGCAGCAGCAGGTAAATGGTAACGGTGTAGTATAAGGCCCATACATAGCTCGGCCAAAGTCATCAGGACAGACAGCAACAGCAGGTAAATGGTAACAGTGTAGTATAAGTATTTGTTTGTAGCAGGAATGTGTTCCCAGGAATGGGCCCCGGCCAGACTGGGACAACAACAACAATAAACTATGACACCTCTGACAGCAGCAGGTTCTTCGTCTACAGCAGAAATGTGCTCCCATGCATACAAAATGCAATATTTTACTTTGACAATTTTTATTTCATAGGTGTTTTAAGATTGTAAAGCCCACAATAAATTTGTACAAATATATATATATTTCAATAATATTTTAATTGAATGAATAAATAAATAAATAAATAAGAGGTTCAATAAATTAATAAAAAATAGATAAATAAACTCATCGATAGATAAATAGAAAAATAAATTGATCATTAAATAAATACATAAATAACTTCATCGATAGAGAAATAGAGCAATACTGTTGCTCCGGCTATTTGGAATTAATCTACGGCCATCAGCGTTTCTACCGGACCCTGAGACCCTTGGTGGCACCCTAGAAGTTCTCCTGACACCCTCTCCTGCCTTGGGGTGCCTTTCCGGAGCTTTTGGGCCCTTTTATCCGGTCTTTCTCATTGCGGCCTACTCGGGCCTGTAAAGCCGCGGCCTGTAGTTGCGGAGGCTGGCCACACGCGGCGCCAGACGGTGCTCTGAGGACATATACTTCCTGGAAAGCGGCCCTTACCTCTTCTGTGGCCGACGGACGGAGCGCTGCTGGAGGGAAACGGGCCCCACTTCAACTGAACTGGATCGGCGATCATCTGCAGGAGGGACCGGATCACACGCGGCAGCGGTCGGGTGAGGAGCGCAGGTGGAGGACCGACACTGGCAGTGAGTTGCTCCATACCGATCCCTGTGCCCTGTGTTCATCCCAAGGGGCCTGGTGATCGCACCTATCCTAGCCTGGCTCCCATACTGTGAAGGCTCTGCCTTAATTTTTAAAGGAACGTCTATCTAGTAGTTCTGCCTTGCTGCTCCTCTTCTTAAAGGGCCAGTGTCCCAATTTTTACGGCTTTTTTTTTTTTAAGAGCCACTGCTCAAATCTTCTCTGATACTCTTAAAGGGCCATTGACCCAATTTTTACAGTCTACCGGAGTGTTGTGTAACCATCTCCAGCATCTATACTACACTGTGGAGCTTCCCTGTATATAACTACTGGGATGACCTAACTTGAACACTTGCTCCCCATCAGGTTTCTTGGGAGGCGACGACTTTCTCAGTCTGCATTTTATCCGAGCCCTGGACTTGTTACCATCCTAAGTCCAGATAAGGGTTGGACAAGAGCACGTATTGAGTGGTTCGGCTCTCCTTCTCCCCAGGAAACCTAGAGACTTTTAGTCTCGCATTTGTCTGGTGCCCTAACTGGCACCCTTCATGGTTCATTTAAGGGACATTATTCTGCTATAAGCGTATCGTATATACTTATATACCTTCGGTTTTGCTGTTCCCACAACTGTCTGCTATAAGCGTACTTTATTTTGATTTGCCATCAATCTACTCTCAACTAAATTCTCATGTAACCTGTTGTATTTGATGACTCCACTTTCTCTGCCTTAGTGAAGCCTATTTGAATAGAGTCACACTGCCACCTAGAGGCCCCATGGATAAATTTGTGGGGAAAAATACACCTGCTAAAGGTCTCAGATCCTCTTCACGGAGCCAAAACCCGTCTTCCCCTGTGAAGGCCATGGAGGATTCTTCTGTGGACTCTCCAAAAGCGACGGCTCAGGCTATTTTAGATCTTATGATGCCTACTATTGACACCAGACTGGCAGCTTTCCAGTCATCTTTGGATCTTATAGTGTCGCAAATCACCGTTCACTCCACACGCATTTCTGCAGCGGAACAAAGAATCTGAGACCTAGAGGACTCTGTACACACTTGCAGGGAACAGCTGGATTCCAAAGACGCCCTGCTCACCTCTCTGCAGCGTAAAATAGATGATCTCGAAAACCGCTCCAGGCGTAACAATCTGAGGCTAATAGGGGTCCCAGAGTCTGTCCGTCCTAATGAGCTACTCTGGCTCACTTCCGAATGGCTCCCTCAAACACTCAAACTAGGACAAGCGTCATCTACTGTTCCAGTTGAACGAGCCCATAGAGTGGGACCCCCACGCGCAGGTGACTCTTCTAAGCCACGCCCAGTCATATTTAAATTGCTCAACTATCAGGACAAACTCAAACTCATGACAGCTTTTCGTCAAGCCTCTTCCCTTCAGTATGAGAACTCTAAACTCCTCTTGTTTCAAGATTTCTCATCGGCAGTGGTGGAAAAAAGAAGGGCCTTCAGTACGGTGTGTAAACTGCTGTTAGATAAATCCATCCGCTTCTCTCTCCAATACCCAGCTGTCCTGCGCTTCAACATGGATGGCAAGGCGTGGGTCTTTGATGACCCACAAAAAGCGTTGGCGTTCCTGAGACCCTCCTCCTCGGCTTCACCTACCCTTTCTACTGCACCTACTTGATTGTGGAGTCATCGTGACTGTTTAAGACCGTAGGGGTCAAATACTTGTCCTCTCAGTTCAGCCTTCATTTTAGTTTCACTCCACTCATGGAGTACAGTTTATTTGTTCTGTTATTTGTTGTCGCTGTGATGTTGCGCTCACCGGGTGGGAGAAGATGTCACAGCGGCCAGTTGTTTGTTTCTTGTGCGCACAGCTGTTGGGAGTCTCAGAATGTACCGGGGGAGTTGCCTGCTCGCTGGGACGGGCATCTTACCCAATCCTTATTGATCTTTTATTACCATTATTAGCCACTCTCTGGGATTGGTTAGATGTCTGACTCTACTAGTTTCACAGCGTCCGTTCTCTCCACTTTGAACTGGTGTACTTGGAACGTTAACGACCTAAATACCCCAGTCAAACGGAGGAAGGTGCTTAATCATTTACATAAATTGGGGGCCCATATAGCCTTTTTACAGGAGACCCATTGGGTTAAGGATAAGCACCCTCTCCTACGTAATCGACAGTTTCCTACCTGTTTGGAAGCTTCCTTTACTAGGAAGATGAGAGGTTTAGCCATCTTGTTCAGCTCCAAAATTACCCATGAGATAATTGACACTATGGAAGACCCGGAGGGCAGGTTTCTCCTGGCTCAGGTTAGAATAGAGGGTACTGTTTATTGTCTGGTCAACATTTATGCTCCTAATGGACCTCGGAAAAAGTTCTTTGCCTCTTTACTAAATGTCAGGTTGGGATGTCCAAAATGTCATCGTTGGGGGAGATTTTAATGAGGTTCACGATGTTTGCTTAGATAGGTCCCACCAGCGTTCTCCCACCTCTCATCCTAGCTCCGGTGCCATTCAATCCCTGATGGATCATCTGGGGTTGGTTGACCCTTGGCGGCTACTCCACCCTACAGATTTGGACTTTACACATTATTCCTCAGTCCATGGTACTCATGCACGACTCGACTACTGGTTGATTCCTCATACGCTACTCTCCTCACTGCGTAATGCTAAAATTATGAATATCTATGTATCCGACCATGCACCTGTATTGTTTGAGCTAGCATTGAATGCTCCAATTCCGTTTTCCAGGAAATGGAGATTTCCTGCCTATTTGTACAATTCTCAGGAATTCAAGTCTATTCTTTTGGGATTCTGGTACTCATACGCCTCTGATAATGCAGGTCATGCTGATAATATTAATCTCTTTTGGGCTGCCTCTAAGGCTGTCCTTCGTAGCCAAATTATGTCTTATATATGTCATAAAAAGAAGGGCCTAGCAGCTGCACTGATTGCCACCCAATCGGCTCTCACTCATGCCTATAAGGCGTTTAAACTTCACAATACCCTTGACACTAAGACGCGGTATTTAGAGGCTAAGATGGCAGCGGAGGCTGTTGCACATGAGCGGGCCTCCCTTGACATCAATTATCAAAAGCATAAATTTTTCCGTTGGGGGAACAAACCAGGTAGATTGCTCGCCTCCTTAACCAAACCCTTTAGATCCGCCACAAAAATTTCTAAACTAAGATCGGAGGCGGGTTCCATCATTACCCATCCCATAGCTATAAGTAACCATTTTAGAACCTTTTTTGAATCACTATATGCCACATCCCCTAATGACACTCCCCATAATTCTCCCTTCTTAGATGAATCCCTTATCCCAATTTTGTCGGATGACCACAGATCGGTGTTAAATGGTTCTATTTCACTTGAAGAGGTTCAAGAAACTATCAAATCCCTTAAGTTGTCGAAGGCACCTGGTCCGGATGGTTTCGGTAGTGAATACTATAAATTACTTAGCCCCTCCCTAGCCCCTCACTTGCAGACCCTATTTAATAATATTATTGCCACTAATACAATCCCGGATGGCTTTAATGATGCTCTTATTACAGTAATTCCAAAACCTGGTAAGGATCATCTATTAGCAGGTTCCTACCGTCCTATCTCATTGCTTAATGCAGACTTCAAGATTTTCACCAAAATAATGGCTAATAGATTGCGGACAATTTTAGCGGAGCTTATCCATCCAGCTCAGACAGGATTTGTATTGGGCAGGTCTATCACCTACAATATCAGGACAGCAGTTGGAGCTATTTCTTCCACGAGAGCCGGTCGGCAAATGACGAATATTTTGGTCAGTTTGGACGCTGACAAAGCCTTCGACCGGGTTTCCTGGTCCTTTTTACATACGCTTTTAGAAAAACGGCAGTTTGGGCCGGAGTTCTGTACTGCTGTCCGGATGATGTACTTTGCCCCTAAGTCGTCAATTTGGGTGAATTCCGTTTGCTCTGACCCATTTGCCGTAGGTAGGGGAACTAGACAGGGGTGTCCTCTCTCCCCTTTATTGTTTAATTTGGCCCTAGATCCTCTTCTAAGATCATTACATTCCCTCCCCTCATTTGAGGGTATCCGCACGGGCGCTTCAGTGACTAAGCTCCTGGCCTTTGCTGATGATATCCTTCTGTTCATTTCTAATCCCCGTCAGGCGATTCCTGCTATCATGACTACTGTTACGAGTTTTAGTGAGTCCTCTGGCTTTAAGATTCATTTCCAAAAATCCGAAGCGCTCCCTATATTTAGAACGGCTAGGCATCACGGTAGCAATGATTTCCCCTTTACTTGGCGGCCGAACGCCATCACTTATTTGGGCATCCAATTTACGGCTAATCCCACGCACCTGTATAATCAGAATTATAGACCGCTTATTAGTTCCCTGATCGCATTACTTCAATCCTGGCAACACTTCTCTTTATCGTTCTCTGGGAGATGTCACCTTATTAAAATGGTAGCCTTCCCCAAATTGCTTTATCTTATTCAAACCTTACCTTTAATAATGCGCCCAGCAGATGTAAAGTTGCTTAATAAATCCTTCAGACAATTCATCTGGAACTCCCCAGTACGATGCCGTATTAGCTTATTTAAGCTTCAACAACCAAAATGGTCGGGTGGGCTCAATTTACCTGACATTGCACTCTACAATCTGGCAGCCATTTTCCGTTAAGCTCTTGACTGGATTAGGGGTAAATCTCATTTTGCTAACGTCTCCCTGGAAGGTCAGCTCTTCCCATCTGTTTCTCTGCCCGCTTTATTACATTTATCTCCCGACAAATTGCCTCCTGATATTAAGAGCTTCCCGATGCTCTGGCACACGGTGTTAGCTTGGCGCAAATTACTAAAGATGGGTGGGCTGGAGGGACTGCATACCTTCTTCCAGCCTTTTTTGAAGCACCCAAATTTTCTAGAGGGTAAAGCACCCAGTATATATAATACGTTGGCCGCTCAGGGCTGTGTATATGTATTTGATTTACTTAACTCCAATTACTCTCCTCTCTCTTTTGCGGAAGCCTCACAGAAATTCCCGGCTTTTCTCCATAATCCGTTTTTGTTCCTACAGGCCAGAAGCTTTGTCCGGCACTGTGTTGCCAGGGTACCGGAGGATCTACGGACATCTGGCCTTAACGTATTCATTAAAAATGCTAGATCCCAACTCTCCTCCACTAGTCATGTCTATAATTTCATTAGGCCCTCTATTAAGTGGGAAACCATTTCTTCCGGACCTGGCAAATGGCTGTCAGATTTTCCTGACCTAGATGTTAAAACGATATTGGAAGCTACGCTTAAAATTGCTAAACACTCTTCAGTCAGTAGTTATACAAATATGGCACTCTTAGTTTTTCATCGAGCTTATATAACTCCTCATATTAAAAACAAGATGACAGGAGATGAGGTGTTTTCCTGCTCCAAATGTAATGAACCAAACACGGATCTATTCCACCATCTCTGGGACTGCACTAATATTAGGACATTATGGCATCAAGTACGATCTCACATCTCCTCCACTTATGGAATCTCTTTCACGGTGACTCCTCAATGGGCTATCTTTAACATGTTAGCGGAAGAAGATCATGGGCTATCTAGGAGGGAAAAAGCTATTTTACATACATGGGCAGCTGCAACTAGGAAAAGTATATTACATCAATGGCTAGACCCCAACATCCCTACTATTCCTTTTATACTGACTAAGATACAATTTCTTTTCCAGATGGACTGGATTTTTACTCTATCTGAGAAAGAAAAACTGACCAAGAAATTCTTTGAAAAATGGGCTTTATTTATGCAAACCCTATCTTCTCAGGTTAAAACCAAGCTTATTTCACATTTTGAAAATACTACATGGTACTTATATGAAACTCTTAATGGACGCACACCTTTAGTGGCTGAGTCTACACAGTGAGATATATCCAACAGCTAATGTTTATTGTAAAAGCGCACATGTTTGGGGGGAATTATTTCTTGTGATTATTATTGTGTTCACTTTTACTATGTATTCAATGTATCTTATTTCAGCAAGATGCACTGTCATTTCTTTTTTTACTCATGGAAATGTTCTGGTATTTTTGTACCTTACTGCAAAAACTGAAAATAAATTGTTAAAAAAAAAAAAGAGAAATAGAGCAATAAATTAATTGATAAAGAAATAGATAAATAAATTCATCGCTAAATAAATACATGAATAAATTCATCGATACAGATATATATAAAAATACATTTATCAATAAATAATTACATAAATAAATTCATCAATAAATAAATACCTAAATAAATTCATCAATAGAGAAATCTAGAAATAAATCCATCAATAAATAAATTAATTAATCGATAAATATATACAAAAGTTAAAAAACAACGATGTTTTGGAGGGAGAGCCAAGGAGCGGGATTGACAAGGGACTAGTGTTGATTGAGCACCAAAGTGCTCGTGTGCTCGAGTAGAACACTTTGCAATGCTCGGGTGTTCTACCGAGTACAATAGAAGTCAGTGCGAGAACCCGTGCATTAAACGAGCCACCCCTGCTCTGAAGAGGGGAGGGTGTCAGGACTCTAGTTCGGCTTAGAAGTCCCTGCTGTGACTTCATATATAGCTATGTCCATATATAGAGTCAGTGCTTGGGGACACCCCAGTGTATTTAAATCTAATTTAGCCTATATTTCTATGCAGAAGATCGCTGTACAGTGGGAGAATTCTTCAGTGTGAGTCTGCGGCTTAGAAGCTATATCTATATATGAGGACACCCAGTACATTTAAATCAGATTTAGCCTGGATTTCAGAAAAGTTTCTGCCGGAATTCAAACTCACAACCTTCTGTATTAGAGGCAATGCACTTAACCACTCAGCTATAATAGCTGCATAGCCAGTTACTTTAATTAATAAATAAAAAAATAAAAAAAGAGACTTCTACTGTTGAGGAATACTTACTACTAGTAAGTATTCCTCTATAGTAGAAGTCCCATATATATATATATATTTTGTAGCTTTTTATACAGCTATGTAGTGTAGTGGTTAAAGTTCTGGGCCGTGGTGCAAAAGCTGTGAGTTCTAATCATGTTGCAAACTTTTTCAGAAATAGAGGCTAAACTTAATTTAAATATATATATATATATATATATATATATATATATATAGTCGCTATATAGCGCTATATAGGATTGAGAAAGGTTCCAGTTGGGACCGAAACATCGCTTGTATACCTATGGGTAAATAAACACCTTGTTTTTTTCATTTTATTTTTGGAGTGCTGCTCTTTTTTTGACTATACTATTGGAACTGGCTATTTCGGTGAGACTGCACCCACCTTACCTGCAAAGCCGGTGCTGTTACTCTTTTTTTATTATTATATAGATATAAAAGTTTTTAGCCATAATATATTTACACATATTATATTATATATTTAGAATATATAATATATTATAATATATATAAATATATTATGGCTAAAGCATCACTAGTAGTTTCCCACATATTGTGCATTCATATATTTTAGAAGTATGATTATATATATGTATATATATATATATATATATATATATATATAGTATACTATGTAGATATATATATATATATATATATATATATATATATAATTAGTAATTACACATTTACTTTATGCCATAGATTTTTTACAATTATAAAAAAATATATAAAATATATAAATCAAATTTTACCCCAGAACTTTAACCACTACACTATACATCTGCATAACCAGTTAGTAAAAAAAAAAATATATATATATATAAGACTTCAACTGTAGAGGAATACTTACTACTAGTAAGTATTCCTATACAGTAGAAGTCTCTTTTTTTAAGTTCCTGGCTATGTAGCTGTATAGTGTAGTGGTTAAAGTTCTGGGCTGTGATGCAGAAGCTTTGAGTTCAAATCCCGTCACAAGCTTTTTCATATAGGTTAAATTAGATTTATATATTTTATATTTTTTTAGTAATTGTAAAACATGTATGGCACAAAATAAATGTGTAATTACTAAAAAAATGTAACTAAAAAAATTATATAAAGATAAAATCATACTTCATAATATGTGGGAAACTACTACTGATGTTTTTAGCCATAATATATTTACATATATTTACATATATTATATATTCTAAATATATAATAATATGTGTAAATATGTTATGGCTAAAAACTTATATATATACCGTATTTTTCGCCCTTTAAGACGCACCTAGGTTTTTGAGGAGGAAAATAAGGAAAAAATTTTTTTTACCAAAAGGTGTGCTTTTGGTGGGTTTTCAACTAATGGTGGTCTGTGCATGACACTATTATGGGGGATCTGTGGATGACGCACTGCTATGGGATGGGGTATCTGTGGATGGCACTGTTATGGGATGGGGGATCTGTGTAGGCACTGTTATGGGATGGGGGATCTGTGGATGGCACTGTTATGGGATGGGGGATCTGTGGATGGCACTGTTATGGGATGGGGGATCTGTGGAGGCACTGTTATGGGATGGGGGATCTGTGGAGGCACTGTTATAGGATGGGGGATCTGTGGAGGCACTGTTATGGGATGGGGGAATCTGTGGAGGCACTGTTATGGGATGGGGGAATCTGTGGAGGCACTGTTATGGGATGGGGGAATCTGTGGAGGCACTGTTATGGGATGGGGGAATCTGTGGAGGCACTGTTATGGGATGGGGGAATCTGTGAAGGCACTGTTATGGGATGGGGGAATCTGTGGAGGCACTGTTATGGGATGGGGGAATCTGTGGAGGCACTGTTAGGGGTTTGATATGTGGATGACACAATGCTATATACCGGTATGTGTCACTCACACATTCCCCTCTATAACATTGTCCCCCAATGCACCGTGTCCCTCACTTTAGTATGCTCTGCCGCTCACAGAAATATTCTTTAGTAACAGTAATATTTAACCTTTTATTAGCTATAGCTAAAGTTCATCTCTTCTGTGCATTTTACTACTTACTAATCGTCTTCAGTAGTATGCAGGCTGGGCGGGCGGCAGCGTAACTGACGTCACGCGCCTGCACCACCTACTTCATTTATAGGCAGCAGCGTGTGACGTCAGTCAGTTACGCTGCCGCCCGCCGAGCCTGCCTACTACCGGAGACGATTAGTAAGTAGTAAAACGCACAGAAGAGATGAACTTTAGCTATAGCTAATAAAAGGTTAAATATTACTGTTACTAAAGAATATTTCTGTTATCGGCAGGGCCCGGCGGGCCCCGACGCCAGTTGCCTCGCGGCCTGCAATTTAAAAATGGCAGTATTCGTCCCATAAGACACACTGCCATTTCCCCCCTACTTTTGGGGGAAAAAATATGCGTCTTATGGGGCGAAAAAAAAGGTATATATATATATATATATATATATATATATATATATATGTTTTAATTAAGTTTAGCCTCTATTTCTGAAAAAGTTTGTGACAGAATTTGAACTTACAGCTTCTGCATCACAGCCCAGAACGTTAACCACTACACTATACAGCTGCATAGCCAGTCCCTTAAAAAAAAAAAAAAAAAAAAAAAAGAGACTTCTACTGTAAAGGAATACTTAGTGAGTATTCCTCTACAGTAGAAGTCTCATATATTTGTTTTTTTTTTAAAGTAACTGGCTATGCAGCTGTTATAGCTGAGTAGTTAAGTGCCTTGATTTTAATGCAGAAGGTCATGAGTTTGAATCCCAGTAGAAACTTTTCTTAAATACAGGCTAAATTAGATTTAAATACACTGGGTGTCCCCAAGCACTGACTCTATATATGGAGCAGACTCACATAGAAATAGAGGCTAAATTAGATTTAAATACACTGGCTCGAACACACGTGGTGTTCGGCCAAACTCCACAATGTGCCGAGCATAGCGATGCTCGAGTCGAACTGGTGTTTGGGCCGAGCATGCTCGCTCAACACTACAAGGGACTCTTCAGCGCCCTGAACTGAGGGCGGGGGCCAAGAAGTCTGATCCAGGACTCATTCATTTTGATGAATGTCAGTCTATTCACGGAATCTGTGGACAGACCTTTCCGCTTGTCGGTGACCACCGCGCCTGCCGCACTAAATGTCGGCTCAGATAGTACGCTGGAGGGCAAGACAGTACCTGCAGCGCATACTGAGTGAGCTCATGGCAGACGTCCAGCCTGGCAACCCCGTACTCCTTGGGGTCGTCGGTGCTCATGCTGTTGGATGCACCGACAGACCCCATGTAGTCAGCCACCATGTAGGCCAGCTGCTGGTGGTGATTGCTGCTGTTGCTTCTGGATCGCACAGGCTGGTAGAACTGCCTCATGTCCCCCATAAGATCTCCTGCTCTGCTGGGGCCAGCCACCTGCTGGGTGAGATGAGCGGGGAGAACTGCAGCGTGAGTCAGAGGGTTGTCCTGCTCCAGTCGGAGGAGCAGACTGGCCCACAGGTTTTTCATACGAACATAGCGACAGCTGGCTGGGATGAACTGCTCCAGTTTCCCCTTGCAGCGACGGTCTAAAAGGCTGGCCAACCAAAAATCATCACTCTCCTTCATTTGCCTGATCCGAGGTTCCCACCAGAGACAGCACAGCATGTGGGCAGCCATGGGGAAGAAGAAAGCCCGCGGTGACTCTTCTTGGCTAGCCGGGACCATGACATCTTGGTCCTCCTGCTGCTGTTGCTGCCTCTGGGAGTCGCTCCACCCCCGGACTAACGGTGTCCCCGTGACCGTCTCTCCCTCCTGACTCCTGGACATCCACAACCTCCTCAAAAAATTCTTCCTCCTCCTCATCCTCATCTTGGGCCTGGTCTTGGTGGAGCAGTGTTGCCTCTTCTTGCTTCACCAAGGCACTCTCCCCAGCATCGAGCAGGCGTTCTAGTGTCCTGTCCAGCAGGAACACTATTGGGAGCACGTCATTGAGACCGACGTGCTACCCGCTTACCATCTTGGTTGCCTGCTCGAAGGGGGCCAACATGTGGCAGACCTGGTGTATCTGCCCCCACTCCGCATTGTTGATGTAGGGGAGTGGGTATGATGGCCGCAGAGTGCCTAGGTCCAACAGGTACTTCTTAACCGCCAGTCGCTGCTCCCACAACCTCACAACCATCTGGAGGGTGGTGTTTCACTGCGTCACACTGTCCACCATCAGCCTGTGAGGTGGCAGGCTGTTGTCCTCCTGCAGTTTGGACAGGTTGAGGACATGTGCCATGAAGGGAACGGGTGTGAGACTGCCAGCATGGAGGACGGCGAAGAGGTTGCTGCCGTTGTCACAGACAACCATACCTGCCTAGAGCCTTCGGGCTGTCAGCCACTTGTTGACCTGAGCCTGGAGGGCGGTCAGGACATAAGGTCCAGTGTGTCTCCGTTCCCCTAAGCTCACAAGCTGGAGCACGGCCTGGCAACGGACGTGCCCCACACTTGTGTAGCTACGTGACGCTTGCTGGTGGACTCAGCAGCGGTGGAGACAGTGGCTTGAGGGAAAGCAGCAGTTCTCCCCTGGACACCCCGGGCCGGCACCACAAGCTGAGATGGCGCCACATCTGTTGATTCCTCACTGGCGGCTCGAAGGGACACCCAATGGGCTGTGAAGCTGAGATAGCTTCCCTGCCCATGTCTGCTTGTCCAGGCATCCATTGTGAGATGCACCCTGTCGCTGACAGCGTGATCCAGCGACAGGGATACATTCTGCACAACGTGCTGGTGTAGGGCATGGACGCCAGTCCTGGCAAAGAAATCTGCCGGAATGGAGAGCAGTCCACAATATTGAAGGGCAGCAGATGTTTGGTGATAACTAGCGATGAGCGGCATAGGCAATATTCGAATTAGCGATATTTTGCGAATTTTTGGCGAATATTCACCATAAATTTGCAAATTCGAGAATTTGTGATCTCCAGTCATTATTTACTCGATTGCAAAAATCGACAATGTGGTATATTCACAATAAAAAATTTACGATTAGAATATTCGCGATCAACACTAAGCTGTAGGCAACTTTCCTATTGGTTGCCAGGGATGTTGCTAAGTGCCGATATTCTCGATAAATTTGCGATTAACTCTTCGCGAATACGAATATATGGCACTATATTCTAAATATTCGCGAATTCTCGAAGTGGCGATTCGAATATTCGCACTCAACACTAGCGATAACCAGTGGCGTACACACAATCCATGGGGCCCCGGTGCAAAACTGATCCGTGGGCCCCCCCCCCCCCCCCTAATTTCTAAGAGCGCTGCTAATGGCCATTCAGCCCCAGTTTACTACTAAAATTATTTTGGCTAAATAAAGTATATTACAAAAATGTAACCTATCACTTGCCATTTCCGTGCGGCTAATCCGCTGCGTGAATGAGTGCCAAGCCCCGCTCCGAACAGCAGAGACACGGAGCACTAACAGGATTGATAACGTTATGTGCCTCTCTGTGATCTTTTAACTACAAAATCACGGTGACAACTTTATCTCACTGTGATTTTGTAGTAAAAAGATCACAGAGAGGCACGGAGCATTATCAATCCTGTTAGTGCTCTGTGTCTCTGCTGTTCGGGGCGGGGCTTGGCACTCATTCACACAGCAGATTACCCGTACTCGATGTTAAAGAGCCCTAACCCCAATGCATGTCTACACTCACCCAGTCCTAACTAATAAAATCTGGTCCTACCTCATCCAGAGTGTCGCTGGTGTCGGCGTGATGTCCGCTGGATCCAGAACAAGGTCCCTGTGGTGAGAAAAAGAATAATTACATAAGGAAGGGATGGTGACTGCCCCTGTGAAATCACCAGCAGGGGGCGCTGTGCTGGCCGGTAAGACTGAGCCATGCCAATGTATAGCAGGGTAATCTAGTGCTACCACACAGTACTAATGCCCACCTTGAGGCCCCTCACAGTACTAATGCCCACCTTTGTTCCTGTAACAGTAGGTATACTCAGATATGTGCCCCCTCACAGTAGTTATGCCAAATATGTGCCCCCTCACAGTAGTAATGACCAGAATATGTGTCCCCTTACAGTAGTAATGACCAGAATATGTGTCCCCTCACAGTAATATGCCCAGATATGTGCCCCCTCACAGTAGAAATGCCAAATATGTTCCCCTCTCACTGTAGTAATGCCAGATTATGTGTCCCCTCACAGTAATATGCCCAGATATGCGCCCCCTCACAGTAGCTATACCAGATATGTGCCCCCTCACAGTAGTAATGCCCAGAATATGTGCCCCCTCACAGTAGTAATGCCAAATATGTGCCCCCTCACAGTAGTAATGCCACATTATGTGTCCCTCAAATTAGATATGCCCACATATGTGCCCCCTCACAGTAGTTAAAGGGCTTCTGTCATCACTTTTTGACATTATAAGCTGTCTGACATTAGCTATGTGCTAATGTCAGAGCAGCTTGATAATGACTTTTTTACAAAAATCCGAGTTATATTCGGGCCAAAAACGTAATTTTATAATATGTAAATTAGCCTCTAGGAGCAGGGCGTTGCCCTGCTCCTAGAAGCTCTGTGCGGCAACCTGCTGGCACGCCCTTCTTACTTTGAGTGACAGTGCCGGGCAGCGATCCTCCGGCACTGTCTCCTTGGAATCCAGCGCCTGCACGGCCGCTCTGTATTCGGCGCAGGCGCGGTGAGCAGAGGACGCTGGTGCCTTCTGTCCTCTGTTCACCGTGCTTGCGCCGAATACAGAGCGCCCGTGCAGGCGCTGGATTCACAAGGAGACAGTGCCGGAGGATCGCTGCCCGGCACTGTCACTCAAAGTAAGAAGGGCGTGCCAGCAGGTTGCCGCACAGAGCTTCTAGGAGCAGGCAACGCCCTGCTCCTAGAGGCTAATTTACATATTATAAAATTACGTTTTTGACCCGAATATAACTCGGATTTTGTAAAAGACATTATAAGCTGCTCTGACATTAGCACATAGCTAATGTCAGACAGCTTATAATGTCAAAAAGTGATGACAGAAGCCCTTAGCTTTCATATGTGCCCCTCAATCCTCATAGTTATGCCTTCAGATGTGCCCCCTCACAGTAATGCCTGATTAGGTGCCCCTCAAATTAGTTATGCCCCCTCTTGCTCTTTGCCCCCAGTCTGCAGCCTTAGAAAAAAAAAAAAACATACTTACCTTCTTCCCTGATGACAGGCTCCCTCCTCACTCATCTCAGTGCTGGCTGTGCTGCAGGCAGATTCCCGGGTCTTCAGATCTCCTCCCACAGCCAGCAGCGCGATCTGTGGCCAGCAGGGGGAGCTCCTGAACTGTGAAGAGCAGTGAAGCAGGGATGAGAGAGGTTTCCCTGCTTCACTACGGAACAGAAATGTCGACCAGCCGGGTGTGTGAGTGTGCGTACCCCCCCCCCCCCTCCCTCCCTCCACATTATACATGTAATGGAGCGCTCTGTACTTCGTGCTGGGCCCCATCAGAGCGCTCCATTACATGTTAGTACATGATTTAGGGTAGCTTGCTGGCCTGGGGGGTGGGTCCACAGGCGGCCGGGCCCCCTGGAGTGCCGGGCCCGGTCGCAACTGCGACCCCTGCGACCCCTGTATGTACACCACTGGCGATAACCCTTGCCAGGAGCCCATTGAGTCAACGCACCCATTGGTCCCCAGGTGCGTACGCCACAGTGGGTTTAAATGACTCTGCGACCCACGGCTGGCGCCGGACGGCAGTGGAGGTGACAGAGGAGGGTGCAGAGGAGGCAGAGGTCTGGCTGCTGGTACCAGTACCTCTAGGAGAGGGAGTGGAAATGCATTGTTGGAAGGGGTGGGGTGGCTGCAGGACACTGGCAGGAGCTTCTGTCCCCTGCGCACTGCTGCTGGCGCTGCTGCGACCACCCTGCATCTGGTCCCACTCCTGCCAGTGGTTGCCTCTCAGGTGCTGGGTAATGGCAGTGGTACCCAGCCAAGCAAGTGATCTCTCTCTCCTCACCCTGGCATGGCACAGCTGACAGATGGCAATTGTCTGATCTTCTTCTGCCAGGGTAAAGTAAGCCCAAACAAGCGACTTACGCACCAACCTCCTGTCAGATGGGGTGGTGCTGGCTTGCGCCGGTTCGGCTTCGGTGCGCACAGGTGAAGGCGGCACCTGCTGCTGCTGCCGCCTCCTGCTACCATTACCAGTGGAGCCCCTGCCACTGGGCTCCTTGGTGACCTTGCCCACCATTTGCCTCGGGTGCCTACCTTCCTCATCAGTGCTGCTTTCACCTGACAAGGGAGGTGGCACCCATTCTTGGTCACCCTCCTCTTCGTCGCCTGCATTGTCAGACCCAAGGTCGACCAGCGGTGGACTGAAGGAAACAGCAGACGTGGAGCCCCTGACCTGGCTCCGCTGTACCCCCTCCTCCATCCCTTCAAAAAGGTTCTGAGCATCAGGACCAAGCTGCAGCTCACTCTCCTGCATTACCTCCCCCATGATGTCTCTCTCGCTGTCGCTATCAATCAGCAGCAGGGATGAGTCTTGGGGCATGGGGGCTGGTCCTGCAGGAGGCGGAGAGCTGCTGCTGCTCAGAGCAGCGGCAGTGGACTCCGTGTTACTGGCTTGTGTCACGAAAGCCACAACTATCTTGGCGTCCTGAGACGAAATGGGGTGAAATGCCATGAGGTGGATAAGGTGGACACCCCTGCCAGTTGCACCCCCCCCCCCCTCCATGGGTAAAGGAGCGGCCCCGTGATGGCAGCGGTCCAGCACTGGAACCAACTCCCCTACCACGACCACTCATGATCTGCTAAAAATTTATTTGAAACCCAAAAAAATATACACGGAAAATGAGGGACTTTGGGGATAATGGTATTGGGTTTGGGACAATGGGGCAGAAATCAAATAAAATAGTGATTTGGAAAAACAGACAGCGAATGTTTTTTTTTTTTTTTTTTTGAAAGACTAAAGACGGTGACACTAATCCCTCCCTAGCACAGTAATTCCTAAACTAGCACACTAAACCCTAAGACAGTATCAGACAAACGTACAGAAACAGACTTTTTTGTTTGTTTGTTTTTCAAAAACGAAAGATGGTGACACTAATCCCTCCTTAGCACAGTAATTCCTAAACTAGCACACTAAACCCTAGGACAGTGACAGAAAAACGGACAGAAACTGACTTTTTTTTTAAAGAACGAAAAACAGTGACACTAAACACTAGCAAATGAATTCCTAAAATAGCACACTAAACAAAAAGCCTATCAAAGCACAGTAATCCCTCCCTAGCACACTACATAACACCCTACACTGGAATCAACTACACTATTCACTAACTAACCTATACTATCTCCCACTAACTATCTGTATAATATATATGAGCTAACTATCTAATGTAATGACACAGCAAAGCACAGAAATGACACTCCTCTCTTTCACACAACTGCAAAAAACAGCAGGAAATGGCTGCTGGGGAGGTTCTTATATAGTAAGGGGTAGGCAACTTTCCTATTGGTTGCTAGGGATGTTGTTAAGCTCTGACAAAGATATTGCAGCCTTCTCATTGGGCCACAAGCTAGTAGCAGGGAGGGATCTTGTGTACTGGTTTTAAAAAAAACTAGAATATTCGCGTTTACGAATATATAGCACTATATTCCAAATATTTGAAAATTCTCGAAGTTCCGATATTCGTAATAAAAATTAGCAATTAGAATATTCGCGATCAACACTAGAAATTAATATAGTTAATCTGACTGTTAGTTTGGCTGGTGACATATACCCCTTTTTGGTGTGAGATACACCTGCACTGCATCCATTACAGGGAAATTAATATAGTTAATACATCTGTTAGTATGGTGGGTGACATATACCAATTTTTTGCGTGAGGTAAACCTGCACTGCATCAGTGACAGGGAAATTAATATAGTTCATCTGTCTGTTAGATCGGTGGGTGACATATACCCATTTTTTGTGTGAAGTACACCTGCACTGCATCCATGACAGGAAAATTAATATATTTAATCTGTCTGTTAGTTCAGTGGGTGACCTCAAAGATTAAGGGGAGCATCGAATAAGGGACTTGGCCCTGGTCATCGTGCTGCTGGTGTTGGTGAAGCTCCTGTTGCAGGGAGAGGACATGGTCGATCTGTGCCAGCTACACTCCCAAATGAAACACCTTCCTCAGGTGCACGTAGGTTATAGAATGTTCAGCGTTATTTTGTAGACCCGAATACCAGTGTACGAATGGTGAGGCAAGAACAAGTAGAGTGGCTGACAGTGCCTCCAGTTCCTTCACATTCTCTCCCACCCGGTCCCCTGCTGAAAGCGCAGAGTTGGCACCTGCAGCCCTTGGGCATCTGTCTTTCACCTCACTCCCTTGCAAATCAGGCAAGCAGTTTGAGCCCCAAGTCATGCAGCAGTCTCTTATGCTTTTTGATGACTGCTGGCAGGGTTTCCGTGGGCCATCCACCTAGCCCTGCCCCAGAGGTGGAAGACATTGAGTGCACTGATGCCCAACCACTTATGTTTCAGGATGTGGACATGGGAGGACCAACGCAGTACGTCTCTGATGATGATGAAACACAGGTGATAACTGCTGCGGCTTTCTGCAGTGTGCAGACCGGCAAGGAGGGCAGGGGTGAGGAGTGGGTGGAAGATGATGTGGAGGATGATGAGGTCCTAGCCCTCTCATGGAATCAAGGTCATGCGAGTGACGTGTGCAGTTTAGAGGAAAAGGTGGTGGTTACACAGCAAAAGAGGGAGCAGAGTGCAAAAACAGAGTGGCCGTCCCCTAGCCAGTACGCCTGCTACTGCCCACCGCACCCAGGGACTGACCACACCAAAGCCAGCTCCAAAGAGTTCCCTGGCGTGGCAGTAATTCAGACAATGTGCATAAATGTTCTGAGCACCACCTGCATGACCAGGCATCTTAATGCAAAGCACGAGCTGCAGTGGAGTACACACCTCAAAAACCACGAAAGATGTCAGGATCCTCCTGCTCCCTCTTCTACAACAGTCTCGGCCTCTTCCTCCCCCTCTGGAATGACAGTGGCACCCGCCACTCCGCAAACAGAGGATGTGGCAGCAACACCACCACCGTCACCAAGCATCTTCACACTGTCCCATGGAAGCATTCAGCTGTCCATCCCCCAAACACTGGAGAGAAAGTAGAAGTACCCCCCTATCCGCCAGCAATCCCTGGCTTTTGAAATACTGTAATTCCATCTGGTGGAATTTAAAAACCTTATGGCTGTGGCTGTCCCACAGTACAACCAAGTGGCGGACAAAATCAGCTGTGCACTGCGCAACGGCATCTGTGACAAGGTCCACATAACCACCGATACGTGGACCAGTAAGCATGGCCAGGGACGTTAAATCTCCCTTACTGCACACTGGGTAAATGCAGTGGCGGCTGGGCCTGAGGCAGATAGCAGTTTGGCGCATGTCCTTCCGCCACCGAGGATTGCAGGACGTTTTTCGTTGCCTCCGGTTGCCTCCTCCTCCTCTTCCTCCTCTGCCGCCTCCTCATCAGGTCAGCGTAACACCTGCACCACCAACTTCAGCACAGCCAGGGGGAAATGATAGCAGCCTGTTTTGAAACTCATCTGTTTGGGGTAAAAAAAAACACACCCCGCAGGAGCTGTGGACGGGCATGGATCAATAGACCGATGGTGCCACTGAGCCTCAAGCCTGGTGGTGTGCGATAACGGGCGAAATCTTGTAACAGCTCTGGGCCTACCCGGTTTGACACACATCCCTTGCCTGGCGCATGTGCTGAATTTGGTGGTGCAGAGGTTCCTGAAAAATTACCCTTATACGTCAGAGCTGCTGCAAAAAGTGCGGGCCATCTGTGCGCACTTTCAGCATTCTCACCCTGCTGCTGCTCGCCTGTCTGCGCTGCAGTGTAACTTCGTCCTTCCCGCTCACTGCCTCACATGCGACGTACCAACAAGGTGGAACTCCACCTTGCACATGCTGCAGAGACTGTGCGAGCAGCAGCAGGCGATAGTGATGTTTTAGCTGCAGCACGCACAGGTGAGTCACTCTGCGGAACAGCACCACTTCACCAACAACAATTGGGCCTCCATGCGGGACGTGTGTGCCGTGTTGCTCTGTTTCAAGTACTCCACCAACATGGCCAGTGCCGATGACACTGTCCTCAGCGTTACTATCCCACTTCTATGTCTCCTTTAAAAAACGCTTTGGGCAATGATGGAAGAGGTTATCAGGCTAGTCATTCACAAGTGGCTTGGAGGGTGGGTTCCTGCACCAACAAAAGCCAGGTACACAACTGTCCAGGCAGGGCACAGTTCTGGAGGATGAGGATGAGGAGGATGATGATGAGGAGGAACCGTTTTAACAGCAGGGTGGCACCCAAAGCAGCTCATGGGCAACACTGAAGCGTGGCTTGGGGGATACAGAGGACACAGACGATACACCTCCCACAGAGGACAGCTTGTCGTTGCCTCTGGGAAGCCTGGCACACATGAGCGACTACATGCTGCAGTGCCTGCGCAACGACCACCGAGTTGCCCACATTCTAACCTGTGCTGATTACTGGGTGGCCACCCTGCTGGATCCCCACTACAAGGACAACGTGCCGTCCTTAATTCCGTCACTGGAGCGTGAGCGGAAGATGCGCGAGTACAAGTACAAGCTGGTAGACGCTCTGCTGATGGCATTCCTACCTGACAGCGGGGGCACAGTGGAAGCACAAGGCGAAGGCTGAGGAGTAAGTCGCCCACGCAGCTGGGGCACTGCCAGCACCTCAGAAGGGAGGGTTTACATGGCCGAAATGTGGAAAAGCTTTGTCAGCACGCCACAACAACCAGCATCACCAGCTTATACGGAACATCTTAGCAGGAGGCAGCATTTAAGCAACATGGTGGAACAGTATGTGTGCACATGCCTACACGTACTGACTGCCCCATTCAACTTCTGGTTCTCCATATTGGGCACATGGCCTGAGCTTGCCCTTTACGCCTTGGAGGTGCTGGCCTGCTCTGCGGACAATGTATTGTCCGAACGTGCATTTAGCACGGTTGGGGGTGATCACAGACAAGGGCAGCCGCCTGTCCACAGCCAATGTGGACAAGCTCACGTTCATTAAAATGAACCAGGCATGGATCCCACAGGACTTGTCCGTACCTTGTGTTTGGGTCGGAAATTGCAAATAAGAACCATTATTTAGGACATCATCGCTGAGGCTAGTGTTTAGCTGCAGTGGTCAAGCAGATAAGTACAGTAATGGTTCTTTAAAGGGGTTTTCTGAGATTGTTTAACCGATGGCCTATCCTCCAGATAGGTCCTTGGTATCTAATCGTCGGGGGTCCGTCACCTCGGACTCCCGCCAACGAGCTCTTTGAGAAGGTATAGGCGCTCCTGTACATTGTATAGCGGCAATGCTTGGTATCGCAGCTCAGCCCCATTCACTTCAATAAGGCTGAGCTGTGCCTAGGCTACATGATCGATGAACGTGACATCCCATGGCCTACGCAAAGCGCCAGTGCTTTTTCAAACAGCTGAACGGCGGGGATCCCGGGTGTCGGACCCCCACTGATCAGATGCTGATAACCTATGCAGAGCATAAGTCATCAGTTAAGAAGTCTCAAAAAACCCTTAACCCCCTAGTGACCACCCATACGTGTTTTTACGGCGGTCACTAAGGGGCTTTGGGCTGGAGCGCCGCCTTTTTACAGCAGCAGTTAAGCCCAAGCTAGCGCTACAAAATAGCACAGGAGTATATACTCCTGCGCTTCCACAAAATACTGATTAAGGGGTTCGATATACCTGCTTCCACCAAATATTGATTGATGGGTACAATATACCTGCTTCCACAAAATACTGATTAAGGGGTTTGATATACCTGCTTTCACCAAATACTGATTGAGGCCTGCGATATACCTGTTTCCACAAATACTATTTTTCTCTAGGGCACAGCGTCATTTTGAAAATTACGGGCAAAGGAAGAGGCAGGCTGTGCCGCAGGGGTGGTAGGGGTCGGGCAGCTGCACCAGGCCGGAGTCTAAGTGGGAAGTTGGAGAAGGTGCGTGCGATTACTTCAAAGTGTGCACCAGAGTTGGTTAAGTGGCTCACGCAGCCTTCCGCTCTTCACCCTCCTCATCCTCTGTATCTGCACCCTCCTCACTCTCTGCAGTGTGCACCCCCAAATACACTACCACAACCACCATACCCCCTCCATTTGAGTCAGAGGAATTATTTTCCCATCCATTCCCAGACCTTACTGATGCGCAGCCATTATTCACATCGGATGAGGAAGAGGAGGTAGCAACGGCCGCCACCTAGCAGTCTGACAACAGTACCCAGATCAGCCCAAGGAAGGAGGTCCCCGCTCTTGCTGCCTACTCCGAGATCTCAAATGTCAGTGGTGGTGAAGGTGACAATGATGACATGTCAATGGACGTCACGTGGGTGCCCACAAGAGAGGAAGAGGAGGGGAGTCCAGAGGGAGAGACGGAGCAGCAGAGAGGGAGGAGAAGCAGGCAGAGCTCGCATGGCACAGGAGGCAAAAAGTAGACTGCAAATGTATCTGGAGCTAGCCCTCCACTGCAGTGTGGGCTTTCTTTAACGTGTCAGCTGCTGACAATAGTGTTGCCATCTGCAGCCTGTGCTGTCAACGCATAAGTCGTGGTAAGTGTAGCGGACTGGACCCTGTACCAGAGTCTGCCCCAGTTTCCTGGAGGGGACTGCTTGCTCGTCTCCTGCCCTGCGACCATGGCCCCATGTATGCTTGTCCTGTTTGAGCGGTGATACCCCAGATAGCTCTGCTATGGAGCCCATTCGTATAATGAAAGACTATGGGAAAGACTTTAGCTCCATGGCAATTGAACTGGATGTGTGTGGTCTGAGCGCCATTCAATAATGTGCGCTCAGACCTAAGCTATCTGGGGATATGTTGCATGTATATGTTTTATGTAGTAATTGTACATTGTGTAATTTTATGTCCTTTTGCAACCATGTGCTCAATGGAGTCTGCCTCTATCCCTGGATATAATTGGATTATTTTCCCCATTGTCTCCAGGAGAGAGGGCTCTGTAAAACCAGTTTGAACCAGAAAAGCCATGCTTCATTTGGTCAAATAGGACTTTCCCTTAACTTTTTAACCCCTGGTCTGATTCGTGTCATTAACCTGAATGGATTGATTGTGAATATGTAGTTTTTAAGTAAATAGTGATGTCTGTCCTATTGTCCCCACGTGTGTATTGGCGATTTCCCTTTGTCCTGAGAGATAATTGAATGACTCCTCGGTTGTCTCCAGGACAGAAGACATTGTGTATTCTCTGGCCTGTGATGATTACATTAACCCGTGTAGGGTAATTGTATCACAGGCAGAGGGGAGGGATATGCTGGGGGTGTGTTTCTATTGTCCCATTGTGTGTGATTGGCTGCTGTATCCCCTGTGTCTCAGTCTTCCTTCTGGTCCCCTAGGGGAGTGTCCACCAGGTGGGAGACCTGGATAAATACCGGGCAGGTAGCCCTCAATAAAGTGGGAGTTCCTGTTTAACCCTCAAAGTGAAGTGTAGTCTCATTATTGGGGGAGGATTTATTGCATGCTGTTCCAGTTTGACTGCTAGGAGTACAAACCTATTCGTATGGTTCCTATTCAACTGTCTACAGCATTCAGAGGCTTGAGAGGATTCATATGCTTCTCAGGTTCGGTGATTGAGGTGTCTGCTAGAGTGCTTGGAGTCCTCAGGAAACGCTAGGAGCATCATTTAACGGAGGTACCCAGTCGGGGTGCCAGGCGATCCGTTACAGTAAGCCCAACACTCAACTAGGGAGGACTGCCTTAAGGAGGCACCTGGCCTCCCATACCCGAGCCCAGTGAGAGCAACGCCGTCAGAACCCACAAAGCCACACTCCCGGTGCTCCACATCCTGCCTCTTCTCATCTCTCCTCCCATTTGTCCTCCACTCCACTTTCCACCGTGTCGTCGTCGCGCTCATCTGGCAGAAGGCAGGCTTCCGTGGCCTAAATGTTCGAGCGTAAAAAGTTGATGACGTCGGATAACCCTCTTGCCCAATGGCTGACCGCTGGCTTGTCGGAACTGCTAGCCCACCAACTACTGCCATATACACTGGTGGACTTGGAGGCCATTGGCACACCGTGATGGAAGGTCCCAGGAAGGAAATATTTCTCCCAGAAGGGCATCCCAGAGCTATATGGCCACGTTCAGCGGCAAGTGAATATATCTCTGGCACACAGTGTCGGTGCCAAGATACATCTGACCATAGACACATGGTCTAGCAAACACAGGCAGGGAAGGTACATAACTTTTACTGCCCACTGGGTGAACCTTCTGACGGCCGTCAAGCATGTAACCCGTGGCTCCCGTGTGGATTTGGTGTTACCTTCAAGGATTGCATGCAAGCCTGCCTCTTCTTCTCCTCCTCCTACTCGATCCTCTGTCTCCTCAGCAGCTGACTCCTCCTTCTCCACTACTACCGCCTCTTCCGCTGCGCCCCGCAAGCTCCCCAGAACCTATTCGACGTCCCAGGTGAGATGTTGCCATGCTGTGCTGCGGCTGTTGTGCATGAAAGCCAATAGCCACACTGTCCTGCAATGCTTTCAGCTCTGCGGTCACCGGCTGATCAGTGGCTAACCCCACTCAATTTGACAGTTGGTAAAGTGGTGTGCAACAACGGTGCCAATCTGCTGAGCAAGCTGAAACAGGGCAAAAAGACGTCTGATTTTGTGACAACCCGACTTACTGGAACTCCACCTTGTATATGCTTGATAGGCTGCTCCAGCAGCAACATGCCGTTAACGACTACCTGTATGAACTCTGCAGCAGGACAGGTTCTGGGAGCTTGGTTTCTTTTCACTGCGCCAGTAGCTGCTCATGCCCAGATCACCAGTGGCTGCTCATGCCCAGATCAACCAAACTGGTCAGTCGCAGCCAGGGCGCCATCAGTGACATCGTACCTTACGCCTTCTTTCTGGAGAGTGCATTGCATCATGTCATTGATCAAGCAGGAGTCCGAAGGGGGGGGGGGGGGAGCAAGAAGAGCAGGCTTTGAGGGGGACTTTAAACTTTTCGGGGATCCCTGGTATTGTCCGTGGCTGGGGGGAGGAGACCGAGGACGACATTCTCCTGGGCGATAAGCAGGAGCCAGGGCACTCCACCTCTTCCAATTTAGTGCAAATGTGGGCTTTCATGCTCCAGTGTTTAAAGAGGGACCCCCGTATAAAAAGCATAAAGGGCAAGGACCAGTACTGGGTCGCAACGTTCTTAGACCCTCAGAACCTAGTACAAACAAAAAATGGTGGACATGTTACCAGCATCACAGAGGGCTAACAGAATGCAGCATTTCCAGGCCTTGCTGTGATAGATGCTGCATTCTGCTGTTGCGGGCTCTGGCAGAGGAATTTCTACCCACAACGAAACAGGTGCTGGTACCAATCCTACCGCACCTGCAAGAAGAGGGCGGTTTGAAGATGTTTTGGTCACTTCGGATATGAGATCATTCTTGCAGCCAACCCATCGACAGCTGCCCTACGGATCCAGCCTCAGGGAACGCCTAGACCGACAGGTGTCCGTCAGGTGACTGTTAACGGACAATGTGGATGCTCTGAGAAGCGAGGAACCCCTGGACTACTGGGTGTGCAGGCTTGACCTGTGGCCAGAGCTGGCACAATTTACCATGGAACTGTTGGCTTGCCCCTCGTCGAGTGCCCTGTCCGAAAGGACTTTCAGTGCAGCAGGGGGGATTGTGAGCGATAAGAGCACTCGCCTAGCTCACGACAGTGTGGACTACTTCACATTTCTAAAAATAAATGAGGCATGGATCTCGGAGGAATTCAACACCTGTGACGACCACGTGTAATTTAATTTCCTCATGCCAGCCCACACATATCCACCACCACCCAGAACAAAGAATGGTCCTTGTCTTATGTATATACAGCGGCATAAAAGGCCTTTTCTGTCCGGTGAATGCCTAATTTTTGGGGCCTGTACTCCAGTGACCTACAGTAAAATTTTTATCCAGTGACCGCCTAATATACCTCCAGCCACATAATCAAAAGTTATTTTCTGTCAAGTGAATGACGAATTTTTGGGGCCTGTAATCCCATGGCCTAAAATAAAAATTTTCTAGGCTCCAGCAGGGCATATTTTAGAGAGTTTACCTTTAAGACGCATAAAAATGGCCCCTAATTAAAATACATATCTTTTGTGGGAAAGGCCTTTGAATCTGAGGATGTTCGAAGGCTTTCAGAACGCCACTTCCCTCACCCCGTCTCTGCCACTGCCAGCAAGACATATCCTCAGAAACGATGCCGGGTGTGTAGCAAACATGGAAGGAGGAGGGACACCCGATTTAACTGCCCTAGTTGCCCTACACAATCAGGCCTCTGCAATTACCCCTGTTTTGAGACGTACCATACGGTTGCTAATTATTAATGTTATTTAATCCAAAAAACCGTGGGTGGGGCGTCTTTTCAGGAAGTCAATTTATTCAAATTTTCTGTTTAGTTTGTGGGCTTTCCAGGGAGGGAGGGATCCTTTTGGGATGGGTTGTGGAGCTAATTTTTTTTTCAGACATTCGAACACATTTGACCTTTTCTGATTTGTTTTCTTAATTTTCATTATTTCATTTTTTTATGACTATGTCCTGCCACACAAAGCTGGTAATTCTATTCACATTACTGTATAGTGATATTGGCGTGATATTTATTTATTTGCAAGATCTCTAATGATTGAGTTGTTCCTCACCAGTACACTTTATTAAGAATTTTTTTTGTGTGCACCCCACAACACATCTAGAAATCCTGACATCATTTTGGGAATTAGTGACCCATTACTGTTCCTAAAGACGGTTCTGGACACTGTCCTTTTACATATTCTGTAGGTGACTGGTTGATTGTGTGCATAGCGGTTTCTACCTTGCCGGGCAGGGGCCTGTTATGGTGCACTGCGTCACTTAGTACGTTCGTCTCTCATATAGGGATTGATGGTGCTTATGAGACGTTGTACGACCAGTCACTGTCCTTGAATGCCAGCTTGTCATTACAGCCCTATCGGTGCTCTTGTATCTTGTGAACAAACTGGAATTTGCAACATAGTTGGTGACATTTTGCTCAGTTTTCTTGGACATGTTGACTTTCGCTACAGCAGTTTTTTTTTCTGCAATAAGGGCTCGTTCACACAACTGTATGGTTTTCCGGTCCGTTTTTAACTGATCGGTTTTTTGCTTGTTTCCGTTTCTGTTCTGCTTCCGTTTCCATATGGTTTCCGTTTGTGATCCGTTTTTTGTGGATCGCAAACGGAAACGGAAGCATATAATAATGTTTGAACAGTAAGTACATTGAAAAATTAGGCTGAGCATACAATTTTCAATACATGCTTCCGTAAAAATGGAACGGATACGGAAGACACACATTCCGTATGCATTCCATTTTTTTTACAGCCCCATTGACTTGAATGGAGCCGCGGAATGTGATTTGCTGGCAATAATAGGACATGACTCAAAATGTAGCGGAACGGAAAAACGGAAATACGGAAACGGAGTACATTGCGTTTTTTTGCGGACCCGTTGAAATGAATGGTTCCGTAGACTGACGGTATACTGAACGCAAAAAAATTTCCCCTTTTACGGAACGCAAACAACGTTAGTGTGAACGAGCCCTAAGTAATTATATGTCAGACCAGAATGCTGCTCACGACAGCATCAGAATGACAGAAATGCGGGACAACTGCTTTGTTGGCGAGACATTATAAGTGCACAGCTTCATTTCTCATCTGTACGCGCCACAAAGATTAGAATGTGGCATATTTCTAAGACAGTAACAGGGTTACCTATCTACAAATATTTTGTCTCCAATTTCATGTGAAAATTTTTATTAACAAAGGGGCCTGAACCATTTTCAGTTTATTATCTGAAAGGCCCCATTTGCTTCTTTATGTTTGGGCCCTGCCGTGCGTCAAGACATAAGATTAGGACCACAATGGGGGTATTTCTGAAGACAGGAGAAATGGGGTGATACATTTTGCGGTGTACTTCTTCATTTTCATGTGCTTTGTACAAAAAAAACTGTCTTTAAATGAACACTTTTGTGTAAAAAAATGAAAAAATTTTTATTTTTCACCTTCTTAGCATTAATCTCTTTAAAAAACTAGGGGCTCATAAAACTCATTACACCCATAGATGAATACTTTAAGGGGTCTAGTTTTCAAAAAGGAGTCACTTTTGGAGGGATTATATTATTCTGAAACTTATAAGCCTCTGCAAACTTGGCTTGTTGGCTTGTTGGTAAGTCTCCTAAATTTAAAAAATTTTTACGTTTTTTGTAAGTGCTGCCAAAATAAAGTAAATATGTGGAAATATTTTTCTGATAAAAATATTGAATAGTATTTATGTATGTGAAATATTGCAGTTGAAAATAGGAAAATATTCACATGTTTTACTAATTTTCATAGATTTTTAAAGTTTTTTAATAAAGATACACATACTTTATCGGTAAAATTTTACCACCTAAGTAAAGAACAATATGTGACGAGAAAACAATATCAGAATTACTTTGATGTGCAAAACCTGTACGAAGTTATTCTCTGGTAAAGTGACACATGTCAGATTTCCAAAATCTGGCTTTGTCATTATGGCCCAAACAGGCTTGGTCACTAAGGGGTTAACCTCTTAAGGACGAAGGGCGTACATGTACGCCCTTCATCCGCACTTTAAAGATGGCGCCCTTGATTCATCAAGCTGACACCCGCAGCTCATGTCTGTGACCGGCAGCGATGCCGATCGCGGACATTTAACCCCTCAGATGCCGTGGTCAATCCTGACCACAGCATCTGATCGCTCAAAAACTGAAAGTTTTACTTTCGGTTTGTGCTCCGGCTCCCCTGATGGCCACAAGGGGGAGCCGGAGCATGTATTTAGTAGCCTAGGTCTCTGTGAATGAAACCTAGGTTACTACTTAGTATTCCTATGGAGCCTATCACTGTAATAGGCTCCATAGGAAATATGCGATTTTTTCATATATTCCAATGCTATTGCATTGGAATATATGAGAATAGCAATCTGATGATGGCATCTTATAGTTCCCTATGGGAACTATAAGAAAGTGGTAAAAAAAAAAAGTTTAAAAAATAAAAATAAAATAAAAACAATATAAAAATTCTAATCACCCTCCTTTCCCCAAAATGAAAATAAAATAAATAAAAAAACTACACATAATGGGTGTCGCAATGTGCGAAAACGCCCATACTATAATAATATTAAAAAATATTCACCATACGGTAAAAATAAAAACGGAAAAAATGCGTCCAAATGGCTAATTCGCCATTTTTGAACGCTTCATTTCCTAAAAAAAAATGAATAAAAAGTGATCAAAACATCATACGCACCCCATAATGGTATCAATTAAAAGTTCAGATTGCCCTGCAAAAAATGAGCCCCTACACTGCTCCGTACGCATAATTACAAAAAAGTTATAGGGGTCAAAACATGGCGACAAAAAAATGAAATAAAAAAAATCCCACTTTTAATTTTTTTTTCACTATCAAAATGCAAGAAAAACTATACATATTAGGTATTTCCGGATTCGTACTGACCTGAAGAATAAAATTAACCAGTCAGTTTTATCGCAAATCGAACGTTGTAATTTAAAAACCCGTAAAACTGTGGTGAAATTGCTTTTTTTTTGCAATTTCACCCCATTTGGAATTTTTTTCCCACTACATCACATGCAAAAATAAATGGTAGCGTTAAAAAGTACAACTTGTCCCGCAAAAAACAAGCCGTCATATGGCTATGTGAGCGGAAATAGAAAAATGTTATGGCTTTTGGAAGGCAGGGAGCGCAAAACAAAAACGCAAAAATACCAAAACCCCCGGTCCTTAAGGGGTTAAAGGGGCATGTAGGAAAATCACGAATAACATCTCCACAAGATGGGTGAGAAATGTATAATCACTTGGGGTCTAACCACTGTGACTCCTAATGATCACGAAAATGAAGGTCACTGAGTCCCCTGTGTGACTGGAATGGTAGCGTGCATGCCTGACCACCTCTCCATACGCTTCTATGGGAGATCGCTGAGCACTGTACTCTGCAGTACCATAGAGTGGTGGTCACACCTGCAGACTACTACATGTTCGCAAAAGGATTAGGGCTATTTCACACGAGCGGATGCCGTGCGGGTAATCCGCTGCGTGAAAGAGTGTCAAGCCCCGCTCTGGACAGCAGAGACACGGAGCAGTAACATGATTGATAATGCTCCGTGCCTCTCTGTGATCTTTTTACTACAAAATCACAGTGAGATAAAGTTGTCACCGTGATTTTGTAGTGAAAAGATCACAGAGAGAAACGGAGCATTATCAATCATGTTAATGCTTCGTGTCTCTGCTGTCCAGGGCGGGGCTTGGCTCTCTTTCACGCGGCAGATTACCGGCAAGGCATCCAGTCGTGTAAAAGAGCCCTTAGGTGACCTACGTTCTTGTGATTGCTGGACCAGTAGTGAAACCCCTATTAATATTGAACTCATCACTGATCCTGTGATACCCCTTTAATCAAAGTCACATAGAGAGTAGCTTAAAACATTAAAGCATATTCCCCTTGGAATCCAATAATTACTACTTATGATATCATTGGGTTGCCTTTTTCTATCAAGTTATTAAAAAATACCATTCAACGGAAAGAAGTGGAATGACAGACCACTTTTCTGATGCATTTTAAGTAAACAGTGGTAAGAGATATAGTCTTTATTAGAGATTGCCTAACTAAAGGGGTTATCCCAGGAATTTCTTTTCCATGCAATGAATAGGGCATTTTAAATTACCGTATATATAATATATAATGCTGAAAAAAGACATCTGTCCATCCAGTTCGGCCTGTTATCCTGCAAGTTGATCTAGAGGAAGGGAAAAAAAAAAAACTGTGAAGTAGAAGCCAATTTTCCCCACCTAAGTGGAAAAAAATTCCTTCCCGACTCCAATCAGGCAATCAGAATAACTCCCTGAATCAACGACCCCTCTCTAGTAGCTGTAGCCTGTAATATTATTACACTCCAGAAAAACATCCAGGTCCCTCTTGAACTCTTTCAGTGAATTCACCATTACCCCCTTTAGTTGCCCTCCTCTGAACCCTCTCCATCTCTGCATAGGCGTGCGCAGGCTATTACATTAGGGTGTGCACCCTAAGAACAAACACACGCCGCGCGCATGCGTATGTATGTATGTATGCATGCATGTATATATATTATATACACATACAGACATATATATATACACAAATACACCCTGTTTACATACATACAGACCCGCATTATCAATATAATGAAGGGAGAAGAAATAATTTTTAAACTTATCGTATTTTTCGCCCTATAAGACTCTCTGGCCCATAAGACGCACCTAGGTTTTAGAAGGGGATAATAAGATAAAAATATTTTTCATTACACCTCAGGTCAGACCACCAATCAGACCCCCAATGTTAATCAGACCTTAGCTGACAGCCTCAATCAGACCCCCAATGTCAATAAGATCCCACTAACAATCCCATGCAATACAGTATAACCCCTGCACCATCCCATACAATACAGTATAGCCACTGTACAATCCCGTACAATATACAGTATGACCCCTGTACCATCCCGTACAATACAGTATAACCTCTGCACCCTCCCATACAATATACAGTATAACCTCTGCACCCTCCCGTACAATACAGTATAACCTCTGCACCCTCCCGTACAATATACAGTATAACCTCTGCACCCTCCCGTACAATACAGTATAACCTCTGCACCCTCCCGTACAATACAGCATAACCTCTGCACCCTCCCGTACAATATACAGTGTGACCTCTGTACCATCCCATACAATACAGTATAACCTCTGCACCCTCCCGTACAATATAGAGTATAACCCCTGTACCATCCCGTACAATATACAGTATGACCCCTGTACCATCCCGTACAATACAGTATAACCTCTGCACCCTCCCATACAATATACAGTATAACCTCTGCACCCTCCCGTACAATACAGTATAACCTCTGCACCCTCCCGTACAATATACAGTATAACCTCTGCACCCTCCCGTACAATACAGTATAACCTCTGCACCCTCCCGTACAATACAGCATAACCTCTGCACCCTCCCGTACAATATACAGTGTGACCTCTGTACCATCCCATACAATACAGTATAACCTCTGCACCCTCCCGTACAATATAGAGTATAACCCCTGTACCATCCCGTACAATATACAGTATAACCCCTGCACCCTCCCGTACAATACAGTATAACCTCTGCACCCACCCGTACAATATACAGTATAACCCCTGTACCATCCCGTACAATATACAGCATAACCCCTGCACCCTCCCGTACAATACAGTATAACCTCTGCACCCTCCCGTACAGTATACAGTATAACCTCTGCACCCTCCCGTACAATACAGTATAGCCTCTGCACCCTCCCGTACAATACAGTATAACCTCTGCACCCTCCCGTACAATATACAGTATGACCCCTGTACCATCCCGTACAATACAGTATAACCTCTGCACCCTCCCGTACAATATACAGTATAACCCCTGTACCATCCCGTACAATACAGTATAACCACTGTACCATCCCGTACAATATACAGTATAACCACTGTACCATCCTGTACAATATACAGTATAACCTCTGCACCCTCCCATACAATATACAGTATAACCCCTGTACCATCCCGTACAATACAGTGTAACCTCTGCACCCTCCCGTACAATATACAGTATAACCCCTGTACCATCCCGTACAATACAGTATAACCTCTGCACCCTCCCGTACAATATACAGTATAACCTCTGCACCCTCCCGTACAATACAGTATAACCCCTGCACCCTCCCATACAATATACAGTATAACCCCTGTACCATCCCATACAATACAGTATAACCCCTGTACCATCCCGTACAATACAGTATAACCTCTGCACCCTCTTATACAATATACAGTATAACCCCTGTACCATCCTGTACAATACAGTATAACCTCTGCACCATCCTGTACAAAATACAGTATAACCTCTGCACCATCCCATACAATACAGTATAACCCCTGTACCATCCCATACAATACAGTATAACCCCTGTACCGTTCCGTACAATATACAGTATAACCTCTGCGCCATCCCATACAATACAGTATAACCCCTGTACCATCCTGTACAATATACAGTATAACCCCTGTACCCTTCCATACAATATACAGTATAACCCCTATACCCTCCCGTACAATATAGAGTATAACCCCTGTACCATCCCGTACAATATACAGTATAACCCCTGTACCATCCCGTACAATACAGTATAACCTCTGCACCATCCTGTACAATATACAGTATAACCTCTGCGCCATCCCATACAATACAGTATAACCCCTGTACCATCCCGTACAATATACAGTATAACCCCTGTACCCTCCCGTACAATATACAGTATAACCCCTGTACCATCCCGTACAATACAGTATAACCTCTGCACCCTCCCATACAATATACAGTATAACCCCTGTACCATCCTGTACAATACAGTATAACCTCTGCACCATCCTGTACAATATACAGTATAACCTCTGCGCCATCCCATACAATACAGTATAACCTCTGTACCATCCCATACAATACAGTATAACCCCTGCACCATCCTGTACAATATACAGTATAACCCTGTACCATCCCATACAATACAGTATAACCCTGTACCATCCCATACAATATACAGTATAACCCTGTACCATCCTGTACAATATACAGTATAACCCCTGTACCATCCTGTACAATATACAGTATAACCCCTGTACCATCCCGTACAATATACAGTATAACCTCTGTACCCTCCCGTACAATATACAGTATAACCCTGTACCATCCCATACAATACAGTATAACCCTGTACCATCCCGTACAATATACAGTATAACCCTGTACCATCCCGTACAATACAGTATAACCTCTGCACCATCCTGTACAAAATACAGTATAACCTCTGCGCCATCCCATACAATACAGTATAACCTCTGCACCCTCCTGTACAATATACAGTATAACCTCTGCGCCATTCCATACAATACAGTATAACCCCTGTACCATCCCATACAATACAGTATAACCCCTGCACCCTCCCGTACAATATACAGTATAACCCCTGTACCATCCCGTACAATACAGTATAACCCCTGCACCCTCCCGTACAATATACAGTATAACCCCTGTACCATCCCGTACAATACAGTATAACCCCTGTACCCTCCCATACAATATACAGTATAACCCCTGTACCCTCCCGTACAATATAGAGTATAACCCCTGTACCATCCCGTACAATATACAGTATAACCCCTGTACCATCCCGTACAATACAGTATAACCTCTGCACCCTCCCGTACAATATACAGTATAACCTCTGCGCCATCCCATACAATACAGTATAACCTCTGCACCATCCTGTACAATATACAGTATAACCTCTGCGCCATCCCATACAATACAGTATAACCCCTGTACCATCCCGTACAATACAGTATAACCCCTGCACCCTCCCGTACAATATACAGTATAACCCCTGTACCATCCCGTACAATACAGTATAACCCCTGTACCCTCCCATACAATATACAGTATAACCCTGTACCATCCCGTACAATATAGAGTATAACCCTGTACCATCCCGTACAATATACAGTATAACCCCTGTACCATCCTTGCATAATACAGTATAACCTCTGCACCCTCCCGTACAATATACAGTATAACCTCTGCGCCATCCCATACAATACAGTATAGCCCCTGTACCATCCCGTACAATATACAGTATAACCCCTGTACCCTCCCGTACAATATACAGTATAACCCCTGTACCATCCCGTACAATACAGTATAACCTCTGCCATCCGTACAAATACAGTATACCTGTACCATCCATACAATACAGTATAACCTCTGCACTCCTGTACAATATACAGTATAACCTCTGTACCATCCCATACAATACAGTATAACCCCTGTACCATCCCGTACAATACAGTATAACCCCTGTACCATCCCGTACAATATACAGTATAACCCTGTACCATCCCGTACAATATACAGTATAACCCCTGTACCATCCCGTACAATATACAGTATAACCCTCTGTACCATCTCCAGTACAATATACAGTATAACCCCTGTACCATCCTGCATAATATACAGTATAACCCTGTACCATCCCGTACAATATACAGTATAACCCCTGTACCATCCCATACAATACAGTATAACCCCTGCACCATCCCGTACAATATACAGTATAACCCTGTACCATCCCGTACAATACAGTATAACCTCTGCACCCTCTTATACAATATACAGTATAACCCTGTACCATCCCGCATAATACAGTATAACCTCTGCACCATCCTGTACAATATACAGTATAACCTCTGCGCCATCCCATACAATACAGTATAGCCCCTGTACCATCCTCGTACAATATACAGTATAACCCTGTACCCTCCCGTACAATATACAGTATAACCCCTGTACCATCCCGTACAATACAGTATAACCTCTGCACCCTCCCGTACAATATACAGTATAACCCCTGTACCATCCTCGCACAATACAGTATAACCACTGTACCATCCCGTATAATATACAGTATAACCTCTGCACCATCCTGTACAATACAGTATAACCTCTGCACCATCCTGTACAAAATACAGTATAACCTCTGCGCCATCCCATACAATACAGTATAACCCTGTACCATCCCATACAATACAGTATAACCCTGTACCATTCCGTACAATATACAGTATAACCCCTGTACCATCCCATACAATACAGTATAACCCCTGTACCATCCCGTACAATATACAGTATAACCCCTGTACCATCCTGTACAATATACAGTATAACCCCTGTACCATCCCGTACAATACAGTATAACCTCTGCACCATCCCGTACAATATACAGTATAACCCTGTACCATCCTGCATACAATACAGTATAACCTCTGCACCATCCTGTACAATATACAGTATAACCTCTGCGCCATCCCATACAATACAGTATAACCCCTGTACCATCCCATACAATATACAGTATAACCCCTGTACCCTCCCGTACAATATACAGTATAACCCTGTACCATCCCTGTACAATACAGTATAACCTCTGCACCATCCTGTACAATATACAGTATAACCCCTGTACCATCCTGTACAATACAGTATAACCCCTGTACCATCCTGTACAATATACAGTATAACCCCTGTACCATCCCGTACAATATACAGTATAACCCCTGTACCATCCCGTACAATACAGTATAACCTCTGCACCATCCCGTACAATATACAGTATAACCCCTGTACCATCCCGTACAATACAGTATAACCCCTGTACCATCCTGTACAATATACAGTATAACCCCTGTACCATCCCATACAATACAGTATAACCCCTGTACCATCCTGTACAATATACAGTATAACCCTGTACCATCCCGTACAATATACAGTATAACCCCTGTACCATCCCATACAATATACAGTATAACCTCTGTACCATCCCGTACAATATACAGTATAACCCCTGTACCATCCCGCATAATACAGTATAACCCCTGTACCCTCCCGTACAATATACAGTATAACCCTGTACCATCCCGCATATACAGTATAACCCTGCACCATCCATACAATATACAGTATAACCCCTGTACCATCCCGTACAATACAGTATAACCTCTGCACCCTCCTGCATAATATACAGTATAACCCTGTACCATCCTGCATAATACAGTATAACCCCTGTACCATCCCGTACAATACAGTATAACCTCTGTACCATCCCGTACAATATACAGTATAACCCCTGTACCATCCCGCATAATACAGTATAACCTCTGCACCATCCCATACAATATACAGTATAACCCTGTACCATCCCGTACAATACAGTATAACCTCTGCACCATCCTGTACAATATACAGTATAACCTCTGTACCATCCCATACAATACAGTATAACCTCTGTACCATCCCGTACAATATACAGTATAACCCTGTACCATCCCGCATAATATACAGTATAACCCTGTACCATCCTGCATAATATACAGTATAACCCCTGTACCATCCCGTACAATACAGTATAACCTCTGCACCCTCCTGCACAATATACAGTATAACCCCTGTACCATCCCATACAATACAGTATAACCACTGTACCATCCCGTACAATATACAGTATAACCTCTGCACCATCCTGTACAATACAGTATAACCTCTGCACCATCCTGTACAAAATACAGTATAACCTCTGCACCATCCCATACAATACAGTATAACCCCTGTACCATCCCATACAAAACAGTATAACCCCTGTACCATTCCGTACAATATACAGTATAACCCCTGTACCATCCCATACAATACAGTATAACCCCTGTACCATCCTGTACAATATACAGTATAACCCCTGTACCATCCCGTACAATATACAGTATAACCCCTGTACCATCCCGTACAATACAGTATAACCTCTGCACCCTCCCGTACAATATACAGTATAACCCCTGTACCATCCCGTACAATACAGTATAACCTCTGCACCATCCTGTACAATATACAGTATAACCTCTGCGCCATCCCATACAATACAGTATACCCCCTGTACCATCCCGTACAATATACAGTATAACCCCTGTACCCTCCCGTACAATATACAGTATAACCCCTGTACCATCCCGTACAATACAGTATAACCTCTGCACCCTCCCGTACAATATACAGTATAACCCCTGTACCATCCCGCTACAATACAGTATAACCCCTGTACCATCCTGTACAATATACAGTATAACCCTGTACCCTCCCGTACAATATACAGTATAACCCCTGTACCATCCCGTACAATACAGTATAACCTCTGCACCCTCCCGTACAATATACAGTATAACCCCTGTACCATCCCGTACAATACAGTATAACCACTGTACCATCCCGTACAATATACAGTATAACCCCTGTACCATCCCATACAATACAGTATAACCCCTGTACCATCCTGTACAATATACAGTATAACCCCTGTACCATCCCGTACAATATACAGTATAACCCCTGTACCCTCCCATACAATATACAGTATAACCCCTGTACCCTCCCGTACAATATAGAGTATAACCCCTGTACCATCCCGTACAATATACAGTATAACCCCTGTACCCTCCCGTACAATATAGAGTATAACCCCTGTACCATCCCGTACAATACAGTATAACCCCTGTACCCTCCCATACAATATACAGTATAACCCCTGTACCATCCCGTACAATACAGTATAACCTCTGCACCCTCCCGTACAATATACAGTATAACCCCTGTACCCTCCCGTACAATATACAGTATAACCCCTGTACCATCCCGTACAATACAGTATAACCTCTGCACCCTCCCGTACAATATACAGTATAACCCCTGTACCATCCCGTACAATATACAGTATAACCCCTGTACCCTCCCGTACAATATACAGTATAACCCCTGTACCATCCCGTACAATACAGTATAACCTCTGCACCCTCCCGTACAAAATACAGTATAACCTCTGCGCCATTCCATACAATACAGTATAACCCCTGTACCATCCCATACAATACAGTATAACCCCTGTACCATCCCGTACAATATAGAGTATAACCCCTGTACCATCCCATACAATACAGTATAACCCCTGTACCATCCCGTACAATATACAGTATAACCCCTGTACCATCCCGTACAATACAGTATAACCTCTGCACCCTCTTATACAATATACAGTATATCCCCTGTACCATCCCGTACAATACAGTATAACCTCTGCACCATCCTGTACAATATACAGTATAACCTCTGCGCCATCCCATACAATACAGTATAGCCCCTGTACCATCCCGTACAATATACAGTATAACCCCTGTACCCTCCCGTACAATATACAGTATAACCCCTGTACCATCCCGTACAATACAGTATAACCTCTGCACCCTCCCGTACAATATACAGTATAACCCCTGTACCATCCCGTACAATACAGTATAACCACTGTACCATCCCGTACAATATACAGTATAACCTCTGCACCATCCTGTACAATACAGTATAACCTCTGCACCATCCTGTACAAAATACAGTATAACCTCTGCGCCATCCCATACAATACAGTATAACCCCTGTACCCTCCCATACAATACAGTATAACCCCTGTACCATTCCGTACAATATACAGTATAACCCCTGTACCATCCCATACAATACAGTATAACCCCTGTACCATCCTGTACAATATACAGTATAACCCCTGTACCATCCCGTACAATATACAGTATAACCCCTGTACCATCCCGTACAATACAGTATAACCTCTGCACCCTCCCGTACAATATACAGTATAACCCCTGTACCATCCCGTACAATACAGTATAACCTCTGCACCATCCTGTACAATATACAGTATAACCTCTGCGCCATCCCATACAATACAGTATACCCCCTGTACCATCCCGTACAATATACAGTATAACCCCTGTACCCTCCCGTACAATATACAGTATAACCCCTGTACCATCCCGTACAATACAGTATAACCTCTGCACCCTCCCGTACAATATACAGTATAACCCCTGTACCATCCCGTACAATACAGTATAACCCCTGTACCATCCTGTACAATATACAGTATAACCCCTGTACCCTCCCGTACAATATACAGTATAACCCCTGTACCATCCCGTACAATACAGTATAACCTCTGCACCCTCCCGTACAATATACAGTATAACCCCTGTACCATCCCGTACAATACAGTATAACCACTGTACCATCCCGTACAATATACAGTATAACCCCTGTACCATCCCATACAATACAGTATAACCCCTGTACCATCCTGTACAATATACAGTATAACCCCTGTACCATCCCGTACAATATACAGTATAACCCCTGTACCCTCCCATACAATAGACAGTATAACCCCTGTACCCTCCAGTACAATATAGAGTATAACCCCTGTACCATCCCGCATAATACAGTATAACCCCTGTACCCTCCCGTACAATATACAGTATAACCCCTGTACCATCCCGTACAATACAGTATAACCCCTGTACCCTCCCATACAATATACAGTATAACCCCTGTACCATCCCGTACAATACAGTATAACCTCTGCACCCTCCCGTACAATATACAGTATAACCCCTGTACCCTCCCGTACAATATACAGTATAACCCCTGTACCATCCCGTACAATACAGTATAACCTCTGCACCCTCCCGTACAATATACAGTATAACCCCTGTACCATCCCGTACAATATACAGTATAACCCCTGTAACCTCCCGTACAATATACAGTATAACCCCTGTACCATCCCGTACAATACAGTATAACCTCTGCACCCTCCCGTACAAAATACAGTATAACCTCTGCGCCATTCCATACAATACAGTATAACCCCTGTACCATCCCATACAATACAGTATAGCCCCTGTACCATTCCGTACAATATACAGTATAACCCCTGTACCATCCCATACAATACAGTATAACCCCTGTACCATCCCGTACAATATAGAGTATAACCCCTGTACCATCCCGTACAATATAGAGTATAACCCCTGTACCATCCCGTACAATATACAGTATAGTCCTCTCTGTGATCACTGGACCATATATAAACCATACGGGGAAAAATACTCTCAGAAACCCTGTTTCTGACCCTTATGTTAAAACATAACTTTCGTTTGATTGCTCTAATATCTAAACACCTAAAGGAAAAAAATAATTAAAAAGCTGCTGTTTCTCTACATGACCGGTTGTTTATAGTAGTGGTAATAGAGTGGTTATAGTAATGGTAATAGAGTCTCAAGGATCTATAAAAGCAGCTACACTATTTTTACAGACCTTTTAGACTCTATTAACACTACTATCAACATAAAGTCATCTAGAGAAACAGTAGTTTTTTTTTTTCCTTTAGATTTTAAAACATAACTTTAATTTGATTGCTCCAACACCTAAAGGAAACAATTGAATTTTAAAAACCTGCTGTTTATCTAGATGACCTTATGTTATTAGTAGTGTTAATAGAGTCTCAAAAATAGTGTAGCTGCTTTTATAGACCCTTGAGACTCTATTACCACTACTATAAACAACCAGTCATCTAGAGAAACATCAGCTTTTTTAAATTATTTTTTTTCCTTTAGGTGTTAAAGCAATCAAATGAAAGTTATGTTTTAACATAAGGGTCAGAATCCGGGTTTTGTTTAGCCTCTTGGTTATTAGTTCATAAAGCTCCATATTGAGCTCCCAGCAGTAGGTAGAAGCCTGCAGGGCACTTCTGTTGTCACCTGGGCACATGCTCTTTGCTGAGAGGCTCCATTCCTACCATGCTATCCCTGGGACTTCATCAGCAGTCACTAATGGCGCAGCAGGGGCGGTGCTCTTCCATTTTTCCTGATAACTGAAAAGGAGGCTGCTCCTGCTGTGTTCAGCTCCCGAGAGAAGGGGGTGTGAGAGGATCAGCCAATGGCATGGCAGCCAGCTGATACTGGCCAATCAGCAGCCTCCTCCCTAATAACAAAGCTCTGTAATGTACGGAGCTCTGTTATTGTAGATTTCAGGGATCAGCTGTGTTGCTCTGCTGCCTGCAGCGCCTGTGCCGTTCACATTGCTCAGTGCGCTGATGAATGGCAGTGAAATCTGGGCTAAGCGCACATTATAAGCCTTTAGTCGGCCTGATTAGGGTGTGCCCAGGCACACCCGGCACACCCCGTGCGCACGCCTATGCATCTCTGCTATGTCTGCCTTGTTCACAGTCCTCCATGTGTGGTCTGACCAGTGATTTGTAAAGTGGTAGGACTATGTTCTCATCACGGGCGTCTATGCCCCTTTTGATGCAACCCATTATCGTATTGGCCTTGGCAGCAGCTGCCTGACACTGGTTTTTGCACCTTAGTTTGCTGTTCACTAAAATTCCTAGATTCTTTTCCATGTCAGTGTTACCCAGTGTTTTACCATTTAGTATGTACGGGTGACTTGCATTATTCCTTCCCATGTGCAAAACCTTACATTTGTCAGTGTTTAACCTCACCTGCCATTTCTCTGCCCAAGCCTCCAATCTATCCAGATCCCTCTGTAGCAGAAAACTGTCCTCTTCAGTGTTAATTACTTTACACAGTTTAGTGTCATCTGCAAAAATTGATATTTTACTGTGAAAGCCTTCTACAAGATCATTAATAAATATATTGAAGAGAATAGGGCCCAATACTGACCCCTGAGGTACCCCACTAGTGACAGTGACCCAATCTGAGTATCTACCATTAATAACCACCCTCTGTTTTCTGTCACTCAGCCAGTTACTTACCCACATACAGACATTTTCTCCCAGTCCGAGCATCCTCATTTTATATACTAACCTTTTATGTGGTACAGTGTCAAATGCTTTGGAGAAGTCCAGATATACGACAATAAAATATATAAGTAATAAAAATATTTTTTGGTGTTTTATCTACATTATGTTTTCCTCCCTGGCATCGCCCCCTGCTGTCTATTCTTCTGGTTCACGTTCTGCTGCTTTCAGTGGTGGACTGACATGCTCAGCAGCGTTCCTGCTCTCTTCTTCTTCTCAATTTTTTGTCACCTTACATCACAAAAATTGCAACACCAAGCGATCAAAAAGGCGTATGACCCCCAAACCGTCAGCTCATCCTGCAAAAAATGAGACCCTACGAGAATCAGTCAAAAAATAAAACAGCTATGGCTCTCAGACTATGGAGACACTAAGGCTACATGCACACGACAGTGAGAAACGGACATGTGATGTACATTTTTTAACGGCCATCACAAGTCTGTTTTAAGACCAATGGTAGTCTATGGGGTTATTCACACGGCAGTTTTTTTGACTGTCAGTAAAATACGGACGTAAAAAAATAGAACATGTTCTATGTTGTCCGTTTTTCACTGACAAAGTCCCCATACAATTGAATCCATTTGGTCCATTTTTAACATCCATTTCTCAGAAAGGCATCAGTGAAATAAACGTCCGTTAAAAATGTCACATGCACACGACAGTGAAAAAAAGTCCATTAAAAAACAGACACACTGTCAGTTTTTCATTGCCATTTTGCTTCAGTGTGTGCATCCATTTTCTGTCCATGTGTCAGTTTTTAATGTCCGTTTTGCATCAGTTTTTCATGTCTGTTAAAAACTGACATGAAAAATGGATGAATTTGATTGGTAGTTATTTCTAGACCCACCTTTCTGAGAACATCCACAGGATGGTAGGCCCCCAGCTAAAATAATGTTCCGCATAGTGTAAGAATTTTTTTTTTCTTTTGCTGCCCCCAGCTTTAATAATGTCCCCCATAGAGTAGGAATTAATTTTTTACCGCCCCCAGCTTTAATAATGTTCCCAATGTAGGGCCCCATCTTAAAAAATGTCCCCCATAGTGTGTGATTTATCTATTTTTTAAATGCCCCCAGCTTTATAATGTCCCCTATGGTTTAAATAATGCCCCCATAGTGTCCCACAGCCAAAAAAAAACCAAAAAACCTCCCCTTATCTTCTTGCTCACGCTGCAGCAGTCTCTTCTCTCTTCACAGAACAGGACCTGCCGAAGGTGCGTGATGACTTCACTGAGCGCTCCCACGTGGTTACTTCACCATGCATATCGCAGGTCCTTTGGCAGGTCCTGCATAATGAAGAGAGAAGAGACTGCCGCACAGCGAGCAAGTTGATGAGGTGAGTTTTTTTAACCCCTAAATGGCCTGTGTACCCGTTTTTAACGGCCGTTAGACGGGTGCACTCCTGTCAATCGGCCGTTAAAAACTGTCCTATGGATTTCAATGGGTCTGTCTGGTTGTGAAAACTTTTTGGAGGGACGCTATTCACTCGCCGTTAAAAGAACGGCGATGTGAATAGCCCCATATACTTCGATTGGTGCTAAAAATGGCCGTGTGACACCCGTTACTTAGATGGCCGTCACACGGCCATTATTCACTGTCTTGTGCATAAGGCCTGAAACATCATTTTTTTGGTTTCAAAACCAAAAACTTAAGTAAATAGGAAAAAGTATGCATATTAGGTATTGCCACATCCATAACGACCTGCTCTATAAAAATGTCACATGACCTAACCCCTCAGGTGAACGCTGTAAAAATAAATAAATTAAAACTGTGCCAAAACAACCAATTTGTTTGTCACTTTGCCCCATCAAGTGTAATAATGAATGATCAAAAAATTATATTTATCCAGAAAACGAGCCCCTGCACAAGTCGATCGGCATCAAAATAAAAAAAATATGGCGTTCAGAAAATGGAGATTCCTTTTTGAAAAAAAATTCTTTATTGTGTAAAACTGAAACAAACAAAGTAGACATATTTTAAATCATTGCGTCCGTAACAACCTGCTCTATAAAAATAGCACATGATCTACCCTGTCAGATGAATGATGTAAAAAACATGCCATTTTTTGGTTACCTTGCCTCAAACAACATAATTAAAAATTATATGTACCCCAAAATAGTACCAATTAAACTGGTACCTTATCCCCTAGTTTCCAAAATGCAGTCACTTTTTGGGAGTTTCTACTGTAGGGGTGAATCAGGGGGGCTTCAAATGGGACACGGCATCTAAAAACCAGTCCAGCAAAATCTGCCTTCTAAAAACCGCTCCTTTCCTTCTGCGCCCTGCCGTGTGCCCTTACATCAGTTTACGACCACATGTGGGGTGTTTCGGTAAACTGCAGAATCAGGGTAATAAATATTGAGTTTTGTTTGGCTGTTAACCCTCGATGTGTTAAAGAAAAAAATGGATTAAAATGAAAAATCTGCCAAAAAAGTAAAATTTAGACATTTCATCTCAATTTTCCTTTAACTCTTGTGGAACACCTAAAGGGTTAACAAAGTTTATAAAATCAGTTTTGAGGGGTATAGTTTCTTCAATGGGTCATTTATGAGAGGTCTCTATTATGTAAGCCCCACAAAGTGACTTCAGACCTGAACGTGTCCTTAAAAAGTGGGGTTTGGAAATTTTCTTAAAAAGTTTAGGAATTGCTTCTAAAAGGTTTAAAAAAATAAAATGACAATTACAAAAATGATGCCAACATAAAGTAGACATATGGGGAATGTTAAGTAATAAATATTTTATGAGGTATCACTTTCTGTTTTAAAAGCAGAGAAATTGAAATTTGAAAATTGCGAATTTTTCAAAGATTTTGGTAAATTTGGGATTTTTTCATAAAAAAACTATGTACAATGTGTCATGAGAAAATAATCTCAGAATGGCTTGGATAAATAAAAGTGTTCCAAAGTTACCACATAAAATGACACATTTCAGATTTGCAAAAAATGGCATGTGCAGGAGGGTGAATACTGGCCCAGGGTAGAAGGGGTTAATAATAATAATATTTATTTATATAGCGCCACCATATTCTACATCGCTTTACAAATTCATAGGGTTCATGTACAAAACTAAAATAACTGAGTAATATACAACTGAAACACTAGTAGTTGTTGTTGCGGGCGGTGTGGGAGGCGGGAAGTGCGGCGGGCGGGATAGCGATCCCCTGCCAGCCTCCTCTCTAATATTCATTGGTGGAATAGTGGGTATACCAGAGTGTCAGCACATTGCTGACACTCTGGTATAAACTGCTGACATCTGTGCTGTGATGTCAGCCGTTTAACCCCTTCCATGCTGTGGTCCATACAAATCGCTGTATGGAAGGGGTTACCAGGGAGGGAGCTCCCTCCCTCTCCCATCGGGGGCTGCTGTGCCCTTGCAGCCACCTGACAGGAAGGGATCACAGAGGGAGGGAGCCCCTCTCCCTCCCCATCACCCACTGCTCTGTTCTGGCAGCGAGTGATGGTTTACCATGGCAACATGACGCCTTCACAGGCGTCCTGCTTGCCATGGTAATGATAACTCTGATCAGACTTCTGCTAAAGGCAAAAGTCTGATCAGACTGTGTAAAGTAAAAAATACAGTACAGTACACTATATAACTGTAGTGTACTGTACTGTATTACAGAGACATCAGACCCACTGGCTCTTCAAGAACCAAGTGGGTCTGGGTCAAAAAATGTAAAAAATAAAAATAAAAAACACATTTATCACTGAATAAAAAATAAAATACACTACACATATTAGGTATCGCCACGTCTGTAAAAACCTGCTCTATAAAATATCACATGACCTAACCCCTCAGGTGAACACCATAAAAAAAAAACAAGCGATCAAAAAGGCGTATGCCTCCCAAAATAGTACCAATCAAACCGCCATCTCATCCCACAAAAAAATAAGCCCCTACATAGCACAATCACCGCCCCCCAAAAAATATGGCTCTCAGACTATGGAGACATTAAAACATGATTTTTTTTGTTTCAAAAACAATATCATTGTGTAAAACTTAAATAAATAAATAAATAAAAAGTATACATATTATGTATCACCGCGTCCGTAACAACCTGCTCCATAAAAATAACACATTACCTAACCCCTCAGGTGAACACATATAAATATATATAAATATATAAATACAGTGTCAAAAGCCGTTTTTGTCACCTTACATCACAAAAAGTGTAATAGCGAGTGACCAAAATGTCATATGCACCCCAAGATAGTGTCAATCAAACCGACATCTCATTCCTCAAAAAATGAGCCCCTACATAAGAAAGTCGCCCAAAAAAATAAATAAAAATATGGCTTTCAGAATGTGGAGGGGACTGTGCTCCTGAAAAATGCGCCACAGCATGAATAGGCTAGCATAGGAACCCGCCTGAACTGAGACCACCTTGTCGCCAGTACTCTGGTAGATGGGCTTAGATGTATTTTGATCAAAATGTATTGACCAAGTGTCTCAGTTTTTATCAAGAGTGAGGGCTTAGTCCATACGTTATGCTTGAATCTATTTTTATAGTGCATTATTTTCAGTTATTTTGTAAATGTAGCCATATACATCTGCACATTTAATACCATATCGTGCAGGATGGTTTATATATAGTTTTTATGTGATTTGTTTGAATTGTTTTGAAGGAGTGGCACCTTCATGTGTGAATACGCTCCTATACTGGGAGTGATATTCAAGTGCACTTTGCCCCACTTATCTAATAGGTGACCTTGATTAAGGTGGTACATATAGGTGTGTGTCTCTCCTCCCTCCGGTTGCTGATGCACATGGAGGTAACAAGGGGCAGCACACCATATTTGTGGGGACTGTGCTCCTGAAAAATGCGCCACAGCATGAATAGGTTAGCATAGGAAGCTGCCTGAACTGAGACCACCTTGTCGCCGGTAGGTGGGCTTAGATGTATTTTGATCAAAATGTATTGACCAAGTGTCTCAATTTTTATCAAGAGTAAGGGCTTAGTCCATATGTTATGCTTGCATCTATTTTTATAGTGCAATATTTTCATTTTTTTTAGTAAATGTAGCCAAACACATCTGCACATTTAATAACTTATCGTGCAGGATGGTTAATATATTTTTTTTTCTGTGATTTAATTTTCAGAATGTGGAGACACAAAAAAATAATTTGTTTCAAAAATGCTTTATTATGTAAAACTGAAACAAAACCCCCCAAAAAGTAGTCATATTTGGTATTGTCGCATCCGTAACTACCTGCTCTACAGAAATGTCACATGATCTAACCTGTCAGATCAACGATGTAAATAACAAAAAATAAAAACTGTCCCAAAACAGCTAAATTTTCCATTTTAATCCATTTTTCCAGTAAAAAAGCAAGGGTTAACAGCCAAACAAAACTCAATATTTATTGCCCTGATTCTGTAGTTTGCAGAAACACCCCATATATGGTCGAAAACTGCTGTATGGCCACACGGCAGGGCACAGAAAGAAAGGAACGCCATACTGTTTTTGGAAGGCAGATTTTGCTGGACTGTTTTTTTGACACCATGTCCCATTTGAAGCCCGCCTAATGCGCCCCTAGAGTAGAAACTTCAAAAAAGTGACTCCATCTAAGAAACTACACCCCTCAGGATATTCAAAACTTATTTTACAAACTGTGTTAACCCTTTAGGTGTCCCACAAGAGTTATTGGCAAATGTAGATGAAATTTCAGAATTTCTATTTTTTGTTACCTTGCCTCAAAAAAAGTGTAATATAGAGCAGCCAAAAATCATATTTACCCTAAAATAGTACCAACAAAACCGTAGTTTCCAAAATGGGGTCACTTTTTTGGAGTTTCTACTATAGGGGTGCATCAGGGGGGCTTAAAATGGGACATGGTGTCTATAAAACCAGTCCAGCAAAATCTGCCTTCCAAAAACAATATGGCGTTCCCTTCCTTCTATTCCCTGCTGTATTGGCCATACAGCAGTTTACAACCACATATGTGGTGTTTCTGCAAACTACAGAATCAGGGCAATAAGTATTGAGTTTTGTTTGGCTGTTAACCCTTGCTTTGTTACTGGAAAAAATGGATTAAAATGGAAAATTTCAGAATATAGATCAAAGGCTGCTCAACCCACAGGTGAAGTGGATAGTGGGTGCTCTGATTAGATATCTGGTACCCAGCCAGAATAGAGGCACAAAAACAATTGAATTAGGGAAAATCGGCACACTCAACCTGGAATGTACGCAGAGAGCAAGGGTATATCTAGAGAATTGTATCCAATATTAAAAAATATTGCTTTTAATAACAATGATGGATCATCAAAACAAAAAGGCAAAATAGCAATAAAAAAAAAAAAAAAAACTAAAACGAGAACAAGGATAAAAATATATGGATTAAAAAAAACATATGTAAAATGAAATGCTACTATTATAGTAGAATGGTGTCCCCTGCTTAACAACAGTTGTTAAAGTTGTTGTAAATCAGTCTCAGTGCTTAATCCGTGGCGTAACTTTGTATCAAATATATGTTCAACAACAGTCCGCCTAGCTGCTTGAAAGTTCAAAGGTCATATATTGCAAAGTTTGTGATTATAGGGATCAATGTCACACTCTCATAGTTCAGTGGAAATTATATGTGATCCACTGGTGATTTATTCCCCTATTTAGGGGGATCACTGCAAGAACTGCCGTAATGCTGTTTCTGCTCAAAAAAGAGGATCTTTGATCAACTCACCCAGGCAGCGCGGTAGTTCACGGTGGCGTCCCACCTCTTGAGAACACGTTGTTCGCTGCTTACCTTTGCGGTCGGGTGGGCAGTTACCTCTGATGGGTGTAATAGGTATCGGCAGTGGTATCCGACACGGCTTCTGATGCGGCGTCTCACTAGTACATGTGAGTACAGATTGTGGTGGGATGTATATGCTGCAGCGATATTCCGCGCGATGTAGCGCATCCCACGTGATGAAATGGAGAAAGTCCGAGGAAGCCGATTACCGGGTCTAACGGAGAAGCGCTTCTCAGGAGATCAGTTTACGATCGGTATAGTATGGCGGTGTCCGAACGGGTTCCAACCAGATGCGTTTCAAAGTCTGAACCGACTTCTTCTTCAGTGGTATCCCGCGCTCCGCCATCTTCGTTTTATTTATTTCCTTTTTGGTTATTCCTAAAACCTGCAGTGGACCATCGATCCTTCTGTTTCTGGGCATAAATTTAGGTGACAAGCAAGCTATTATTATTTTGTATGGATTCACCATATTACTATTTACTATACAAACAAACTAATGCCTAAACTAGGCTACGCAACCTATCTTGACCCGGGTATAAATTTAAAACTTCACTTTTATTATGTTATGTGTAAAAAGTTTCATATATGTCTTATTTAGAACCAAACAAAAAGGAGGTGATTAAAAATACAGTCACCACTCCGCCAGTGTTTGCCAATATCTACTGTGATAGGTAAAGGAGGTGTGCACACTCTCCTGCCTATTCACTTTTATCTCAGGGCTCAGTTGTGGTAGCTTTTGTATAAGCCGTGAGGCTAATTTTTAATCAGTAACCAGCTACAGCATTTGCTTATTGCTGAAACTGTAGCCAGGGGGGCGCTATTGTTAGTGCGCTCTCCCAGGCTATCACCAAAGTAAGGAGTCTTCCTTTTCCTAGTGCTAGAGTGTAGCAGAAACAGGGTACTGCATCCACTTCAGACGCTAGCACCTCTGAGCCCTGAGGGTGGTTTGCTTGCTATCTAGCTTGAGCTGCTGTGTAAGAAGTTGGCAGAGTGGCGTTCTGAACTAAAATCTAGATCTGCCCCCCAACATGTTTCACCAACATTATGGCTTCTTCAGGGGGATGGGCAGCATCCCCCCTATGCTATCCCGAGCGCGGGATACCACTGAAGAAGAAGTCGGTTCAGACTTCGAAACGCGTCTGGTTGGAACCCGCTCGGACACCGCCATACTATACCGATCGTAAACTGATCTCCTGAGAAGCGCTTCTCCGTTAGACATGGTAATCGGCTTCTTGTTCTCAAGAGGTGGGACGCCACCATGAATAACCGCGCTGCCTGGGTGAGTTGATTAAAGATCCTCTTTTTTGAGCAGAAACAGCATTACGGCAGTTCTTGCAGTGATCCCCCTAAATAGGGGAATAAATCACCAGTGGATCACATATAATTTCCACTGAACTATGAGAGTGTGACATTGATCCCTATAATCACAAACTTTGCAATATATGACCTTTGAACTTTCAAGCAGCTAGGCGGACTGTTGTTGAACATATATTTGATACAAAGTTACGCCACGGATTAAGCACTGAGACTGATTTACAACAACTTTAACAACTGTTATTCAGCAGGGGACACCATTCTACTATAATAGTAGCATTTAATTTTTTTTATTGCTATTTTGCCTCTTTGTTTTGATGATCCATCATTGTTATTAAAAGCAATATTTTTTAATATTGGGTACAATTCTCTAGATATACCCTTGCTCTCTGAGTACATTCCAGGTTGAGTGTGCCGGTTTTCCCTAATTCAAAATGGAAAATTTGCCCCCCAAAAAAATATCAAAATTCTGAAATTTTATCTCCATTTGCCATTAACTTTTGTGGAAAACCTAAAGGGTTAACGACGTTTGTAAAATCAGCTTTGAATATCTTGAGGGGTGTAGTTTCTAGAATGGGGTCATTTTTGTTGATTTTATTATGTAAGCCTCACAAAGTGACTTCAGACCTGAACTGGTCCTTAAAAAGTGGGTTTTTTGAAAATTTCTGAAAAATTTCAAGATTTGCTTCTAAACTTCTAAGCCTTGTAATGTCCCCAAAAATTAAAATGGCATTCCCAAAATGATCCAAACATGAAGTAGACATATGGGGAATGTAAAGTAATAACTATTTTTGGAAGTATTACTATGTATTATAGAAGTAGAGAAATTGAAACTTGGAAATTTGCAAATGTTTCCACATTTTTGGCAAATTTGGTATTTTTTATAAATAAAAATGATTTTTTTTTACTCCATTTTACCAGTGTCATGAAGTACAATATGTGACGAAAAAACATTCTCAGAATGGCTTGGATAAGTAAACGTTTTTTTAAAGTTATTCACACATAAAGTGACACTGGTCAGATTTGCAAAAAAATGGCCTGGTCCTTAAGGTGAAATATGGCCGTGTCCTTAAGTGGTTAAGGCACGTTTAAAGGTAGAGAAGTTGTGAATTGACCTAATTTTCCGGGGCAGAGTATTCCAGAGAGTAGGTGCAGCTCGAGAAAAGTCTTGAAGATGGGAGTGAGAGGTACGAATTATGGAGGTTATCAATCTTAGGTCGCTAACAGAACAAGTAGGGTGGTAGATGGAGATGAGGGAGGAGATATATGGAGATGCAGCACTGTAGAGAGCTTTGTGGGTGAGGGTGAGAAGTTTGAACTGCATTCTGTGGTGGATGGGCAACCAGTGAAGTGACTGGCACAGACTAGTAGAATCAGTGTAACAGCTGTATGGATAGATGAGCCTGGCTGCAGCATTTGGGACAGACTGAAGGGGGGAGAGATTAGTGAGAGGGAGACCGATTAGTAATGTGTTGCAGTAGTCAAGACAAGAATGAAGGCAACAACAAGAGTTTTTGCCATTTCCACCGTAAGAAAAGGGCAGGTTGTGGTGATATTCTTGAGGTGCAGACGTGCAGAGCGTGTAAGTGATTGAATATGGGGAACAAAGGAAAGATCAGAGTCAAATGTGGTCCCAAGACAGCGGGCATGTTGCACAGGAGTTATGATAGTGCTGCAGACCGAAATTGAAATATCATGTTTAGGTGGGTTAGTAGATGGGGGAAAGACAAGAAGTTTAGTTTTTGAGAGGTTCAGTTTTGGTTACAGAGAGGACATGATGTTAGAGACAGCTGCCAGACAATTATTGGTGTTTTGGAGTAAAGCAGGGGTAATGTCAGGGGATGAAGTGTATAGTTAGGTGTTGTCAGCATAGAGATGGTATCAAAAGCCAAATCTATTGATAGTCTGTCCGATGGGGGCTGTATAGAGGGAGAAGAGTAGAGAACCTAGTATTGAGCTCTATGGAACGCCAACATCAAGAGAAGAAGAGCCAGCGAATAATACACTAATGGAGCGCCCAGAGAGATAGGAAGAGAACCAAGAAAGAGCAGTGTCCTTAAGGCCAATTGAGTGGAGCATGGTGAGGATGGGTTTCTGGTCTACGGTATCAAATGCTGCAGAGAGATCCAGCAGAATCAGTAGAGAATAATCACCATTTCTTTTTGCTGTTAGGAGATCGTTAGACACTTTAGTAAGGGCAGTTTCTGTAGAGTGAAGAGGGCAAAAGGCAGATTGTAAGGGTTTAAGAAGAGAGTTTGAAAAGAGATAGCTTATTAAGCGAGAGTAGACAAGACGTTCAAGGAGTTTAGAGATGAAGGGGAGGTTAGAAACAGGTCGGTAGTTAGCAGCACAGGTCGGGTCAAGAGATGGTTTCTTTAGTAGTGGGGTTATAACAGAGTGTTTGAAAGAGGAGGGAAAGATACCAGAAGATAGAGAGGTTAAAAATTGTAGTCAGGTGAGTGATGACAGCCGGGGAGAGGGACTAGAGGAGGTGTGATGGAATAGGATCACTGCTACAGGTCGTGGGTCGAGAACAAGAGAGAAGCCTGGAGACTTCTTCCTTTGTTATAGGGTCAAAAGAGGAGAGAGAGCATGTGAAGGAATAGGAGGGAGGAGGATTGAAATTATTTGGGGACTGGGAGATTTTTTCCTCTTGTAATTTTTATTTACTGTATTTAAAGGAAGTATTACATATAAAAGCAAGCAATGGAGTTACATCACTCCACAAATATTTCAAGAAAATAATCACATTATTATACTTCCAAAATTACATATTTTGAAATAAAGTTATGTTTTAAACATGGATCAAGGGTATTTCCTGCCGGATACTGCCAATCTTGTCTCTGAAGTAAGTGGCCATGCCATCAGCGCAGAGGTCAGTGACAGGTCCGGGAACTTTAGGGCTTAGAAGGGAATGAAAAGTGTCAAAAAGTCGTGTTGGGTTATTTGAGAGTGAGAAGATGAGAGTACTTTTGTTTGGCAATGTTGAGAGTCGAATTGTATGTTTTGAGCATAAATTTATAGTGGAGTAAGTCTGCTGATTTTCGCGATTTTATCCATAAGCGTTCTGAACATCTGGAGCAGGGCTGAAGAAAACGGGTTTCAGATGAGTGCCAGTGTTGCCATGTTCTGTGTCAGGAGGGACAGATTGATATTGGAGCAACTTCATCTAGGGTGGTTTTGAGGGTCTGGTTGTAATGACTGGCAGCCAAGTCTGGACAGGGGAGGGAAGAGATTGGGGTAAGAGCTAATTATAGAGTGTTAATACATTGCTGGCAGTTAATGGTGTGTAGGTTTCTGTAAGTGTGAAAAGTAGGATTGTCATGAGAAAAGTGAGATGTCTTAATGGTAAATGAAAGAAGATTGTGGTCAAAAAGTGGGAAGGATAAGTTAGGGTGGGTTCCCACTAGCGTTAGGGATTCCGTTATGGTTTTCCGTGATAACATGGTTATAACGAAAAAAAACAGAATCCATAAGACGAAAGGACGGATCTGTTCTTCTGCCTATAGACTTGTATTATGACGGAATCAAAAATGTAAGTCCGACTTTGTTTTTCGTCTTACATAATGGGACCCAGACGGATCCGTTATGCTTTCCCATAGACTTCTATTAGGACAGAAAGCAAACGGAATGCCTTTTAAAAGGCATTACATAATTTTCCGTTATAACCATGTTATAATGGAAAGCCATAAAGGAATCCCTAACGCTAGTGTCCCATCCTTTCTAAAGTTTGAGACTTAGCAGTGACTGAAGAAGACTAGATCAAGTATATTGCCCTTTTCATGCGTGGCAGAGGAAGTAAGTTGTGATAGGCCAAGAAAGGAGGTTAAAGAAAGAAAGTGAGCAGCTGATGGGCAGATAGGATCATCTATGGGGATATTAAAATCACCCATAATAAGAGTTGGGTATTCAGAAGATAGGAACCGAGGAAGCCAAGCTGCAAAGTGATCCAGGAATTGGTGGGGGGAGCCTGGGGAACATCAGACAACTGCAACTCTCAGGGTTAATGGATGGAAGAGTCTAATGGTGTGAACCTCAAAAGAGGGAAATGTGAGAGAGGGTACAAGGGGAATGACCTGAAACGTGCACTGTGGAGAAAGTAGTATGCCTACTCCTCCACCGTTCCTGTCCTCAGGTCTGGGCGTATAAGAGAATTGAAGTCCACCATAGGATAGGGCAGCAGGGGAAGCAGGGTCAGAGGGTTGAAGCCAGGTTTCTGTAAGGGCCAGCAAGTTCAGAAAGTGTGAGAGGAAGAAATCGTGGATTGTGGGTAGTTTATTACATACGAATCGACCGTGTTTTCCAGAGTGCTCAGCTAAAAGAGACTGTAGAGGATGTGCAGTGAACATTAATCAGATTTTAGGGGTTTCTGTGTGTGACAGAGGAGAAGCTGAAGTTAGCAAAAGAGAGAGGGACAGGAATTGGTGAAATATCCCCTGCAGCTAGTAGCAGGAGAACAGAAAGAGACAGTAAGTGGTTGAAAGATTTATATTGGTGTTTTGTTGCTGCACCGTGGAGGAAGATAGTTCAAGATGATGTATGAGGGTATAAAGTGTATGCGAACTGAACAAGGGTGAGGGAAGGAGGGAGGGACTGATGTGGAGAGAAGGGACAGAGGGTGGAAGGTGTGGTTGATTTTAAAGGTAGACAGCCATAGCAATGAGAAGAGTAGCCAGAGCCTGACTGAAACAATATTGTAGCATACAGCTACATAGCTGCTGAGTATCTTTCTCTAGACAGTGGAGAAGAAAATTGTAAGGGCATTATATACTTTATGTATCTCTGGGACTATATGTGAGGGACAATTTTCTGTTCAGGGACAAAAGAGATTAACAAGAGTTAAGGACAATGCATCCTGGGAGATGAAGATGCTTGATGAGCTGCTGTCCACCCACAGAAATGGAAGAAAGTCCTCGATCGGTGAGTAAAAAACAGTTTTACACTTGTGAGATAATCATATTAACAGATATACGTCATCAGCATTTTAATCTCATTCTCAATAACATTTTCCGAAGGATGAAGTTCATTGGTGTCAAATGCGTTGGTCATGTCCCAGCCATTAACAAAGCCAATATTGAGGCCCTTGAAGACCATTTCCATGATAAAATAGTGTACAGAAGCATGAAAATCACTCATTGTTTCAAAATTGTTCTTCATGGGACTTGTGTTCTCGGTTTTAATTATCACTTTGGTTTCCGGGCTTCTAAGGAACAGACGCTCTATAGCCCGCCGTGTATTATAGAGTCTCTTAATGAAGTAATAGACGGGGTAGGCTCTGAAATGTACTCCAATGTTCAGTACAATCACAGTTCTCTTATCACCTCTTATTAAGTCGATTTCACGAGCAATGGTGCGCTCCTCTTTCCATGATTGATACGAGCCAGTAATAAAAGGGAAGGTGTGCCTCTTCCAAGAAATTCTCATATTGTTGTTTACATCGAAGCCTAAAAGCTGACGCGCCCAGTTATCTTCATGGAGAATAAACGGTTTCAGTGCTATGCAAGAAAGGATTGCATGGAGTTAGCTTGTGTTGGAAAATATATTGTTAGAAATCCATATACGGTATAAAAGGGTAAATGCACACATGGCAGATTTGTTGCAGAAATTTCTGTGGCCATCCCGTTTATCTAAATGGAGCTTGCAGGAATCCATGTGTCTGTGGCCACCAAAACCCCTGTCAGATGAATGAAAATGATAAACCTTTTAAAGGGGTTGACCCAGAATGACCACTTATGATTAATCCCCAGGATAGGCGATATGTGCCTGATTGGTGGGGGTCTAACTACTGAGACCCCTACTGATCATGACAATGAGCAGCCTTGTTTCCTAATGGACATGAGTGGTGGTCACACAATTTAAACTCTATGGGACTCACGGAGATAACTGGAAATCAAATAGAGTTCAGCATGCTCAACCACGGCTCTACTCAAATAGTGGCCATAGGACCCCTGTTCCCAGCAATCGGACTCGCGATGATATATTGTCATTCTGGGACAACCCCGTTAAGGCACATGTAGTGGGGCACCAATTTCACACTTAGATTATGTCATGGAAATCCATTACCTCGTCATTTTGTCTCAAGGGTCTTCTGACAGCACTTCATATTAAAGTGGTTTACTGAGATCCTGTAAGACCTAGCTTCTGGACAGGTCATCAGTATCTGATCGGTGGGTCCAACACCCAGGACCTCAGCTCATCAGCTGTTTAAGAAGGCACTGTCGCCCTCAGTAGCGCTGCGGCCTTCTCTCATATCACCAAGCACAGTGCCGTACATTGTATAGTGACTGTGCTTTGTATTGCAGCACAGCTCCATTCTCTTTGAGGCTGAGCTGTGCCTAGGCCATGTGACCAATGAACGTGACATCACATGGCTTAGGCAAAGCTGTGAGCTGTCTCAGCTGTTGGACCCCCGCTGATGAGATACTGTTAACCTATCCTGTTAACCTACCTAGCTCGGAAAACTCCATAAAAAAATACAATCTTTGCTGTAAGCTGTGCTTTCCTATACCTGTCTTGTCCTTCACAATCTACAACTCGGTTTTATCTGAGAGTAGCAACCACTTCTGCTGCTTTTTTTTTTTTTTCTCTCTAGCTGCCACCACCCTGTTCCTGAGAAATTGGTTTTGGCCATATAACATGAAGAGGACCATCGTTGGTGCTAAAGACACGATTTAAGATCTGCTCTAACACTTTCCGTGTCAATTGGTCAGTGTCCAAATATTGAGGATCGCTCCTCAGTTTAGCACCTCCTTGACAACACATGACCTTATAAGCATATCTGGTGCCTAAACTAACAGCCCTGATTGCTTGGGAACTGGATCGGGGAGTGAGGGTTGGGGGTTTTCTATCAGCATAAGCATTGAAGTGACGGCTATATTCAGGAAAAGCTAGACCCTAAATAAAATATACTTCCAAGTCATTTCCATCTCAAAGTTTTTCTTGCTAAAATTGTTAACTTATTTTCATGACAATATGTTTTAATCATGTTTTTGGAATATCCAGTAAGGGTAAGGCCACACAGTCAGGTTTCTGCTTCCAGTTTTAGAAGCTAAATTCAGGAATGGATCAATAAATTGGGGGAAGTATTAACGACAGGCAGAATGTCTCCACTTTTTAGAATTTGTTCCTAGTTTTGGCTCCCAAAACTGCACGCATAGCCATAACCGTGTGGCCTTACCCTAAATTCCATATACATTAATTTTGGAGAGGACAATCCTATAGATTATGCATGATCTTAAATTTTGACATAATGCTTAACTTACTCTTGACATGCTTCTGAAAGTAAGACATCCACAGTCTTAAAGTTGAGTCTCCCAAAAGGTAAATGAACTTGTGTGTGAAGCACTTATGGAGCTCATCCAAGGTTTTATAGGTCAGCGCCCTGCATCCCTTTGGGTGCCACACATCATTTATAACATATCCACTGGGGTACTCCAACTCTGTTCCAATTTTGCATGTTTTATTATTGAGACTAATACCTGTTGAAAAATCATCACAAAAACATTTGTCATAACATTTTCGTAGCTGGACATCAGTGACTATAAACAAAAGCCTGAAGAAGGGCTAACTACCTCCCAAACCATTGTATTTGACACATTAAAAGTGTTTGATCATCTCCGACATTGGTGGCATATTGCTAGGCTATACCTCCAATGTCAGAGCCCACCACTGGGACCCACACCTATCTCAAGAACGGGCCCTTGAAAATGAAGGAGAGCGTACCACCTATGCGCGGTATGCTCTCCATTTTTATGTGAGTTCTGGAATTGGGAGGTACTATGTCTCCTTGTGGACAGCGCATTAAGAGACTTATAGACCATTCATGGAATTGTCTGGAATTCTGGGACAAAAGGGATGCAAATGAGCTTTTAGCAAGCTCTGCCTCTAATGCCAGCAGATGTAATGCAGCTATCCTATAAGTCAATGTTTGACCCTTTAGCCTTGAGACACCAATTCCTGACCTAGGCCTCTCACCCAGTTAGGCCAGTACTCTCTGCACTGCACTGATGAGGGGCAATCACCCCAAAACAGCTGTCTGCTGTTGAGATGCTGGCTTATTTATTATCCAAGTCATGTCTCAAGGCCTATTTATAGGTTTTAACATTGACTTATAGGATAGCAGTGTTATATCTGGTGACAGTGCTCAGCTATTTTTGGAACTCCCATAGAAATTAATGTAGGGTGGCTAAGCATGCGTGGCTGCCCTCCATTCACTTCGGAGGTCTCTTTCTGGAGTTAGGAATGGGTCTCAGAGGTGGGATCCGGACCTATTTGATGTTGGTTGCATTTCCTAGCGATATGTCATCAATGTCTGTGGTTAGACAACCCCTTTAACGTCACCGATGACCATAGTAAATTCCTAATTTGCGCTCATAATCAAACAAGAGCTATCCCTAATTCTGGAATTGCTTGACTCAACACAGAGGGCTGAAAGATCTTTTTGAAACAAGCACTATTGCACAGAAGCCATGCTATTGAGGCTTTCTGAGCAGCTTGAGGATCTGTAGTTAATAAATGCATGGAGATAACAAACAAAACCCCAATCCGAGGTGTATCACAATTCAGGTTACTTAAAAATAGATGAAAGATGCAAATCTGCCAGTGAGGCTGGTCATACACTTTAGATAAGGCTACTCTCACACTTGTGTTTAACTTTTTTGGTATTGAGATTCGGCATTGACTTTCAATGGTGTTCATGACAGATCCGTCATTGCTATTTTAAAGATAATACAACCAGATCTGTTCATAACAAACACAGCCGGTCATATTATCACAAAATGAAGTGTTTTTGATGATCCTGCTGGATCGGGCAAAAACGCAAGTGTAAAAGGAGCCCAAATCAGCTTGTTTGTCAGATAGCTATCGCTCTCAATCCCCCCATATATATGCATGTTTGGCCAAGTAGGCATGTAATTTGAATGGGGAGAGGGGTGTACAGAGTCATTTACATGCGCCAACCTGGCAGGCAATTATCGTGAAGAGATCATTCCTTCCCAATGATTGCCTGCTCGTCAATAGAGTTAAGAGCTGCATTTACATGTAGCAGTCTCCTCCACTGTATAGGAACAAGTTTCAAAATGACACTTTTTGTTTGCAGATTTTCCATTTTAATCCATTTTTTCCTATAACACAGCAAAGATCTACAGCAAAACAAACCTCAATATTTATTATCCTGATTCTGCAGTGTTCAGAAACACCCCATATGTGATTGTACACTGCTGTATGGGCAAACCCCAAGGCTCAGAAGGGAAGAAGCGACATATGGATTTAGCAGGCTAGAATTTGCAGACATAGGGAGACCTTTATGAAGACCAAAGATTTAGACGCTGGTCTTTGTCCCTCCTGCCCTGGCGGTTCAACTGCCTATGTTATGTACTTTATGTATGATAAGGTTATAAAATGACAGGGCGCATAAAGGATACAATTAACCCTTTAGGTACCAGCCTGTTTTGGGCCTTACTGACCAAGTGTTTTTCTTCCTTTTTTTTCATCGATGAGTTCCAAGAGCTAGAAATTTTTTATTTTTTCGTCTATATAGCTTTGTGAGGGCTTTTTTTGTGGGACAAGTTGTAGTTTTTAATGGCATCATTTTGGGGTACATATAACTTTCATTAACTCTTTCTGGGAGGGAGATGGGGAAAAACAGCAATACTGCCACTGTGTTTTTATGTTCTACATTTTACTGCATTCATTTTTTGGTATAAATAACATAATATCTTTATTCTCTGGGTCAGTACGTTTACAGTGATACCAAATACATATAGTTTTTTTTAACATTTTACTGCTTTTTTGCAATAAAACCCCCTTTTTTTTACAAGCAATGTTTTTGCATTGCCGCTTCCCAAGACCCATAACTTTTTTATTTTTCTTTCTATGGAGTTGTGTGAGGGCTTGAATTTTGCGGGACGACTTGTTTTTTTCATTGGTATCATTTTGGAGTAAATAGCTCCTTTTTAAACGCTTGTTATTATGTTTTTTCGGTGGCAACTAAGAATAAACAAAACTACTGAAAAAATGGCGTGGTGTTAAACAGGCAGGAAATGCTCAAACCCAAATGCAGTTGTGCATATATAAATAGGGGAGCAGATCCTGCACTTGTGGCCCGTTGCTAATGGCGATCCCCAGCAAAAATGCATACAATGGAGGATGCCTGCAGTGGACCACAAGTACCACAATAGACATCTTACACAAGATGGCAGTTGTGCGGATGTGATAAACAATATAACAATAGCAATAGAAAAGACAGGTGCACTCTGCGGTCTTACTAACCCTCATTCTTATGTTAAAATTGAGAATTGGCAAACATGTCTGAGCCCGAGCACCGCGCCAAGGTTTCTCAAGTAGCTCGGGTCCTAACACTTACCTACCTGTGCCATATGGGCAATATCAGGGGCCAGTGGGCTAAATTACAGGAGTGTATAGGGCGACTCGCAGCAAACTCCCTAGTTACCTCCAGCATGTAGCCATGCCTGCAATGGGAGGAGGGAGAAGGATGGCTGATATGGCCCAGGCCTCACAGGTGCACCAAAAAGTAGCCTGTGGATGGACATCAGACACATTTACCTAGGAGGTTATACACCTCCAGACAACTCAATATATAAAACGACTGAAAAAATGGCGTGGTGTTAAACAGCAACTAAGAATAAATAAGCAAATCTTTTTTTTTTTCTTTTTATGTGATATAAATATTAGTCCGGGTTGTTATAGATGCGGCAATACCAAACATATGGGGTACATTTTTTTTTTTGCTATTTTTTTTTAATTGAAAAGCATATTTTTTTAATGGAATTTTTTTATTTAATAAATTTTTTTTTTCTTTTTTTTTTACCACTTAATAGTCCCACAAGGGGACTATAACAGACAGTATTTTGATTGCTTTTAAAATGCAATGCACTATCCCTATTGTGCATTGCCTTTTAATGGCAATGCTATTCTACCATTAACCAGCAGGCTACGCCAATTATTGAAGTCTGGTCTGGGGCCTACATGAGACACCTGCCCGCCTTCACACAGATCGGCACCCCGCAATCGCATTTGCGGGCTGCCGATGGGAGACAGAGGGAGTCCGCTCTTTACATGCAGCGGGCACCATTGCCCGGTGCATGTAAAGTTTTAAACAGCCCAGATCGGCACTCCTGCCGGTCCGGGCTGTTACAGCAGGGCAGCGTCTCTCATGTGACCTGTGCAGTGCTTAGACTGGGCTGCCATAAAATAGCGGCGGCCTAGCCTAAGCCCTCTTAGTGACCGCCTTAAAAACACGTATGGGTGGTCACTAAGGGGTTAATAATACAAGGATGAGTGATACACTTTAAAGTCATTCTTTGTGGGGAGGCCTCTGTGAACAGCCAACTTCTTTAGCAATGACCTTTTGTGGCTTACCCTCCTTGTGGATGGTGTCAATGACTGTCTGCTGGACAACTGTCAAGTCAGCAGTCTCCCCATGATTGTGTAGCCTACTGAACCAGACTGAGGGACCATTTAAAGGCTTAGGAAACCTTTACAGTGTTTTGAGTTGATTGTCTACAATATTGAACTTTTTCACAATATTCTAATTTTCTGAGATACTGACTATTGGGTTTTCATTAGCTGTAAATAATCATCAACATTAAAAGACATGCACTCTTGAAAAAGATCACTCTATGTAATGAGTCTATATAAAATATGTGTTTAACTGTTTTATTTGAATTACTGAAATAAATTAACTTTTCAAAGATATTCAAATTTATTGAGATTCACTAGTACAGTGTTTCCCAACCAGTGTGCCTCCAGCTGTTGCAAAACTACAACTCCCAGCATGCCCGCACAGCCAAAGGCTGTCCAGGCATGCTGGGAGTTGTAGTTTTGCAACAGCTGGAGGTACACTGGTTGGGAAACACTGCACTAGTATATTGGTGTTTCTTCATACACTGTTATATTGTGCCTGATGACGAGACCTAAGTTGTCTTTAAAACTTGCAATGTTAACGCATTAACCCTTAGATCTTAGGAGAGTCTTTAAATATGGTGCCTGATCGCAAGCTCAGTGGGTGCTATAGATAGCGGGTCTCTTCAGAGGTCTGCGACTAATGTCTGCGACTGACAATAATGCCATTCAGATGCTGTGGTCAAGCGTGAATCGGGGAATCCAGTCCTTCAGTACTAATGCACTGAGTCTCTGAAGAGACCCAGCGTATTACAGCTGCAGTTCCTATGAAGGCCAAGATAAAATAACTGCAAATTGAGCTTATACTTTATAAAAATATTTATCCAATATGGCGAATGGCATAAAAGAAAAAAAATCTAAATGGCCAAATTGCCATTTTTTTAAACTTTTTCATTTAGGCCTAATTCACACGTCCGCAAAATGGATCCGCATCCCTTCCGCAATTTTGCGGAAGGGTTGCAGACCCATTCATTTCATAGGGGCAGGAATGGATGTGGACAGCACACTATGCGATGTCCGCATCCGTGTTTCCGCATCCGTGTTTCCGTTTCCGCAAAAAAATAGAACATGTCCTATTCTTGTCCGCAATTGCGGACAAGAAAAGGCATTCTTTCTATAGTGCCAGCAATGTGCGGTCCGCAAAATGCGGAAAGCACATTGCAGCCGTCCGTGTTTTGCGGATCCGTGTTTCCGTGTTTTGCGGATCCGTGTTTCCGTGTTTCCGCAAAACACACTACGGACGTGTGAATAAGGCCTTACCGAAAAAAATTGAATAAAGTGCGATCCAAAAGTCAAAAACACTCTAAAATATCAATTAAAAATACAGATTGTCCCACAAAAATTAGCCCCCACAAAGCTTTGTAAAAGTTTTTTTGTTAGTAGTAAAACACACAAAAATACATATGTAGTATTGTTTTAATCATACTGACCCAGAGAATAATGGGCACAAGACAAAACCTGTAAAACTGGTGGAATTGTGTTTTGTTTGTTTTTTACATTTCCCCCATTTGGATTTTTTCCCCGCTATCCACTAAATGGTATGCCATTTTAAATGGTGGCATTAGAAAGTACAACTTTTCCTGTGAACGGAAAAATAAAAAGGTTATGGCTCTGTAAAGACAGAGAAGAAAAATGAAAACGCATACTTTTATGTTGTTTCTCTTAATGAGAGTGATAAACTATCAAACACTATACGAGACTCTTTTCAGTCTATCAGTCACTGTTTTAACGATTTACAATCGTAATAGCAAATAATACATAACTAAAAGAGTTCAAATATCTCTTGATCTTATCAATTTATTATTATTTATTGCTTGAAAAATGAATATGCGTCATAAATATTATATTTACTCAGGGTATGGCTGTGACGTTGAGATTATATATGGAAACTATTTTTACCTTTTATGAGCAGTTTAAATGGGATGGGTACAGTATAGAATGTGTTCAAGATTATTGAACTGTAAATTGAGGAAAGGAATGATATTTTAAATTTCTACATATATACATCATGTAGGAGAATGCATGTCATGTAGTTCAAATCTAGGGTGCAAGCACCCAGGCATATGTGCCAAATAAGCCCTTCCCCCTCTTCATGCCAAATACAACTTTTACATGCTAGACTTATTGGCTCACACTGTTCCTACAGGGAGTGCAGAATTACTAGGCAAATGAGTATTTTGACCACATCATCCTCTTTATGCATGTTGTCTTACTCCAAGCTGTATAGGCTCGAAAGCCTACTACCAATTAAGCATATTAGGTGATGTGCATCTCTGTAATGAGAAGGGGTCTGGTCTAATGACATCAACACCCTATATCAGGTGTGCATAATTATTAGGCAACTTCCTTTCCTTTGGCAAAATGGGTCAAAAGAAGGACTTGACAGGCTCAGAAAAGTCAAAAATAGTGAGATATCTTGCAGAGGGATGCAGCACTCTTAAAATTGCAAAGCTTCTGAAGCGTGATCATCGAACAATCAGCGTTTCATTCAAAATAGTCAACAGGGTCGCAAGAAGCGTGTGGAAAAACCAAGGCGCAAAATAACTGCCCATGAACTGAGAAAAGTCAAGCGTGCAGCTGCCAAGATGCCCCTTGCCACCAGTTTGGCCATATTTCAGAGCTGCAACATCACTGGAGTGCCCAAAAGCACAAGGTGTGCAATACTTAGAGACATGGCCAAGGTAAGAAAGGCTGAAAGACGACCACCACTGAACAAGACACACAAGCTGAAACGTCAAGACTGGACCAAGAAATATCTCAAGACTGATTTTTCTAAGGTTTTATGGACTGATGAAATGAGAGTGAGTCTTGATGGGCCAGATGGATGGGCCCGTGGCTGGATTGGTAAAGGGCAGAGAGCTCCAGTCCGACTCAGACGCCAGCAAGGTGGAGTACTGGTTTGGGCTGCTATCATCAAAGATGAGCTTGTGGGGCCTTTTCGGGTTGAGGATGGAGTCAAGCTCAACTCCCAGTCCTACTGCCAGTTTCTGGAAGACACCTTCTTCAAGCAGTGGTACAGGAAGAAGTCTGCATCCTTCAAGAAAAACATGATTTTCATGCAGGACAATGCTCCATCACACGCGTCCAAGTACTCCACAGCGTGGCTGGCAAGAAAGGGTATAAAGGAAGAAAATCTAATGACATGGCCTCCTTTTTCACCTGATCTGAACCCCATTGAGAACCTGTGGTCCATCATCAAATGTGAGATTTACAAGGAGGGAAAACAGTACACCTCTCTGAACAGTGTCTGGGAGGCTGTGGTTGCTGCTGCACGCAATGTTGATGGTGAACAGATCAAAACACTGACAGAATCCATGGATGGCAGGCTTTTGAGTGTCCTTGCAAAGAAAGGTGGCTATATTGGTCACTGCTTTGTTTTTGTTTTGTTTTTGAATGTCAGAAATGTATATTTGTGAATGTTGAGATGTTATATTGGTTTCACTGGTAAAAATAAATAATTGAAATGGGTATATATTTGTTTTTTGTTAAGTTGCCTAATAATTATGCACAGTAATAGTCACCTGCACACACAGATATCCCCCTAAAATAGCTAAAACTAAAAACAAACTAAAAACTACTTCCAAAAATATTCAGCTTTGATATTAATGAGTTTTTTGGGTTCATTGAGAACATGGTTGTTGTTCAATAATAAAATTAATCCTCAAAAATACAACTTGCCTAATAATTCTGCACTCCCTGTAGATGAATAATTTTTTTACACTAAATCATCCTTACAGACCATATAGGGGAATACAGCACTGCACAAAAATGACATCCAGTGACTCACAAGTGTCATCTTGTCTGATTGAGGTCATTCAGTTTCCTTATCTTCTCCATTCAGCCCAGATTGCTATGATGACTTCTCTCAGACATGACTTCTATATTCCACATAGAGATCTTATTCTTAGGCTCTTCTCATTTCCAACACCTTCCCCACCTTCTCAATAAAAATTCCTCATTATGGTGCCATTACAGTGTTTACTGCTACTACACCTAATACTGTAGAAGTATGAAGCTTCCACTTTAAAATATAACTTTTACTAGATAATTTAAAACCTGACAATGCTTCCAATTATAATCAATATTATAACAATTGCCAGACTAAGGATAGTCAGAACCCACCGATAGCACTTAGACAGCAGGTCACACGTCGATATAAAGGTAAGTGATGTATAACTTACAGTTTGATGATTCATATGTATAACTGGATATCTTCCAGGTGGGGTCGGGAGAGGTTGTTATCCCTGATATAATCCTACGGTGTCTACCCCTGCCTACAGGCAGAGCACCCGCCCCGAAAGGGGCGACCCCACCTCTCGGTGGCTAAACCCTTTACTTACCCTACCGTGACCCTATGGTGCGTATCACAGATGGCAATCCTGACTCCCAGTAGATAATTGCGGACAAAAGAAAAAGAAAAATTGTCCCAGATATTGAAAAAAATGTCCCGACAGCGTTTCCCCAAGTAAAAATCTTGGTTCATCAGGGGACCTTTAGATGTTGGATTCACCGTAGCCGAAAGATGGTGGCTATATTCTGGCAATGATAGTTGCTGATGATGAGCACCCTCTAACTGTTACTGCAGAGTTTAAATAGTGTAGGTTATTGGCGCCAAGTTTAAGAGGTAACACCCCTAACCAACTTCTAAGTGATAGACGTATAGGACATCCAATGAAAAACGCTCATGGCTTACTCTTCGTTGCGTTGGTTGGTGTTTTAACTTACGGATCAAGGCAATGAAGAGGTGTTCATTTAGAACAGCCCTGTGGCGTCACACTGCTGCGTCATATCCGGCCAGACAACGACAGGCTACGTATACACGCGACCAGAACGGGCGCTCAAGATAGTCGCGTCACTTCCGGTCACGTTATCGAAAGCCATGTCATCATGTGACTTCTACTTCCTGGCTCTGGAACGCAAGCTGTTCTAAGTCACTTCCTTGTTGTGGAACGCTCGAAGGACTTATGTGTGGATTTTAATTATGTATACTGCCAAGATTAGTTAGATACTAATAGTAATTAAGCATACATAAAAATTATCTATGGCGCACTGTTCCAGATATGTAGACAGTTACAAGTTAAAGGGATTATAAAATTGGAACATATACAATTGATTTGGTGTTGTGTTGATTGATACTTATTATGAATACGATACATAAGACAAACGAACCTATTCCGGTTCTGATATATACTGGATCCAAAGTCTATCTATATACTGAAGGATCCCATGCTAAGGTTATGCGAAGAAAACATTAAACACAAAAAGGAAGTGGGAGGAGTTTGATTTAGATAAAGCAAGTAAAAGAAATCTGTTCATTTAATCCCTGGGGCAGACTGTTCTGAGACGATGAATCCACTGGGCTTCCTTCCTTAATATTCTATTATCCCAATCTCCACCCCTGGGTGATTGCCTAACAACCTCAATAACTTGAAACCTGAGTGTCCTGACATTCCCATTGTGGTACTCATTCACATGGCGTGCTATTGGTTTGTCCCTTTTATTTCTAATGTCACCAAGGTGTTCGCCCACCCTTCGCCTGAGTTCACGTTTGGTTTTACCAATATAATTTAATGGGCAATCACAGGTGCACATATACACTACTCCTTGAGTGCGGCAATTGGCAAAGTCATAATTTCGATATGTTGTACCCGTGCTACTGCTCACAAAGGAATTGGATTTAGAAATAAAAGGACAACATACACAGTCACCACCACATTTATACGTGCCTGGAGGTCTATTTCAAGCCAGGTCGGATCACTGGGTGGCCTTTGGTAGTGGCTGTGTATAAGTCTATCCCGTAATGATCTACCACGTTTGTAGGTGATCGCGGGTCTAGTTGGTAAAAATTCAGCTATGTCAGGGTCAGAGAGTAGGATATTCCAGTGTTTGTTTATGGTATTCCTCACTCTCTGACTCTGGTTGTCAAAAGTACCAATAATCCTCATTACACCATCACCTTGACGCTTATGGATATTACTGGAAAGTAAGGAATGACGATCTTTTCCATTAGCGTGTTGGAAGGCCTCCCTTAATATCCTTTCAGGGTATCCTCTTTGTATAAATCTACCTCGTAAATCTGCAGATTGTCTATAAAACGTTGATTGAGATGAACAGTTTCTTTTCATACGCAGATATTGGCCCCTAGGGATACCTCTTTTGAGGCTTAGAGGGTGATGACTGTCCCATTGGAGGAGATTATTGGTAGAGGTAGGTTTCCTATAGGTCTCAGTGTGTAATTCTCCCATATGTTTGGTTATACGAATGTCAAGGAATGCCAGTGTGTCCTTATCAATTTCTGATGTGAATTTTAGTCCTATCTCGTTGGTGTTGAGATGTTTAACAAAGTTCAAGAATTCCTCTCTACTACCGTCCCACAGTATGAACACGTCATCGATGTAACGACCCCAATACAATATGTTAGGGGCCCACCGATGACCTGGTTCATTAAATACCAGTGTGTCCTCCCACCAGCCCAGGAATAGATTAGCATAACTGGGCGCACAGGGACTACCCATTGCTGTACCCCTGAGCTGGTGGAAGAACTGCGTCTCAAACAGAAAGTAGTTATGAGACAATACAAATTCTAGAATTCTGATAACAAACTCAGAGTGGCTCTGATATTGGGTACCACGTGTACTAAGATAGTGTTTTATTGCAGTTATCCCCAAAGATGGGGTATGCTGGTATAGAGTGCTTCTACATCGATGGAGGCTAAATAGATGGTATCAGCAACTTGAACGTGTTCGATTTTAAGTAACAAATCTGTGGTATCCCTAATGTAGGACGGCAGAGAGAGAACAAAAGGTCGCAGGACTCTGTCTATATAGGAGCTCACACCATACGAGATGGAATCAACGCCCGAGACAATTGGTCGTCCTCTGAGCGGAGGATACCCTTTATGGATTTTTGGAAGTGCATAAAGGTTGGTATTTGTGGGTGGCTTGATAACATAAAATCCATTTCTTCTTTTGATATCAGTCTGTCATCCAGGGCCTGAATCAATATGTTTTCTAATTTAGTATTGAATTTATTAGTAGGATTAGAAGGTAAGGTAGCGTAACATGTGCTGTCTTTGAGTAAGCAGAGGCACATGTCCCGGTAGGTGTTATGACCCATTACTACTACATTCCCTCCTTTGTCAGATGGTTTAAATATGAGATGGGGGTCTTTTTCAAGTTTAATAAGGGCCTGCATTTCATCCCTATTCAGGTTTCTATTTTGAGTGCCCTTCACTTGTTCTAGTTTAGTTAACTGGTCTGTCACTAGTTTGTAGAATAGGTCTATAATCAGGGTGTCTTGGGGAGGTGGTGCTCTCCTGCTTTTCAATTTCAGTTCAGTAAAAGGACCCAGACCTCGATCCTGTTCATTTTCTTCGAGTAAAGAACTAAGGGTACGCACGCCCTCTAAATCAGATCTAGAAATGCCAAGTTTGTGGCATTCCTCATCATCATGAGTTTTAAAGAATTTCCGCCATTTAAGCTTACGGACAAAGAGGTTGATATCCTTGATCCATTCGAATGAGTTGAAGTTGGTAGCTGGAACGAAGGAGAGACCCCTAGCCAGGAGATCCCTCTCCTGTTCCGTTAATACTTTGTCCGTAAGGTTAATGACCTGATTCTGAAGAGGAATTATTTTGTTTTGTTTGTTCGTTGTGAGGGGACTTGTTCCCTTTCCCTTAATTGATAGGGGAACTGATTTGTCCCACTCGTAACTTCTAAAAAAGTATTCTGAGTAGACAATGGGGTAAGGGAGCCAGAAGGCATTAATGATGAAGAGGAGGAACATGCTTGTGGTACAGACATTCGATCGTGTGTCCTTGTTGGTGAACCCCGATAGGAGGTCCGTGGATATCCCCGATTGGACCTTTGTGGCCATCTTCTATTCCTACCTCTTCCTCTAGTGTTACCTCTGCCCCGTGTAGATGATATACCTCTCTCCGTATCTGAGGATTCTGGATCAGTGGAGGATATGTCTGTTTGTGTGAATTCCTGGGGGTTTGTATGTAAAGTATTAAATGCCCTTTTCTCCCGGAATTCACCAAGATCACGCACAAACTGTCTGTGCTTCCGATCTTTCAGTACTGTCTGGTATCTTTCAATGTTGGTTCTGAGAATACTCTCACGTCGACCAAAGTCTGGATCTGATTTACAGTTTAAAGCAGATTCAATCAGTGAGTTTAAATGAGTAGAGGTTTTATCTAAGATCTGACGTTCTTCCTCTAATAGAATCTGCATGAACCTTATTGAGCTTGAAATGAGCTCACTCTCCCACTTTTCCAATAGTTGAGCAGAACGTGACCGTTCTGCTGGTACTATATTGACCCTGAGCCCCTTTGGAGCTATTTTATTCTTAATATAATTTTCAAGTGATTGACACTCCCACCACGATTTAAGATGGTCTTTATATCCCTCATAAAGATCCTTAAATATGGTTTTCAGTGATGGAGTTTTGTCTGTACTCTCATCTCCTTCCCTTTCAGAAAATGCCTCTTGTGCATCATGTAACCAAGAGTTCGTATCCACGGGTCCAGTGAGGAAACCAGCCATAACAATGCAAAAAAATCCTAATCACAGAAATTTGTATAGTGACATAGGAAGCTATTACAGAAAAAATATCACAGAAGTATGAAGCTTCCACTTTAAAATATAACTTTTACTAGATAATTTAAAACCTGACAATGCTTCCAATTATAATCAATATTATAACAATTGCCAGACTAAGGATAGTCAGAACCCACCGATAGCACTTAGACAGCAGGTCACACGTCGATATAAAGGTAAGTGATGTATAACTTACAGTTTGATGATTCATATGTATAACTGGATATCTTCCAGGTGGGGTCGGGAGAGGTTGTTATCCCTGATATAATCCTACGGTGTCTACCCCTGCCTACAGGCAGAGCACCCGCCCGAAGGGCGACCCACCTCTCGGTGGCTAAACCCTTTACTTACCCTACCGTGACCCTATGGTGCGTATCACAGATGGCAATCCTGACTCCCAGTAGATAATTGCGGACAAAAGAAAAAGAAAAATTGTCCCAGATATTGAAAAAAATGTCCCGACGCGTTTCCCCAAGTAAAAAATCTTGGTTCATCAGGGGACCTTTAGATGTTGGATTCACCGTAGCCGAAAGATGGTGGCTATATTCTGGCAATGATAGTTGCTGATGATGAGCACCCTCTAACTGTTACTGCAGAGTTTAAATAGTGTAGGTTATTGGCGCCAAGTTTAAGAGGTAACACCCCTAACCAACTTCTAAGTGATAGACGTATAGGACATCCAATGAAAAACGCTCATGGCTTACTCTTCGTTGCGTTGGTTGGTGTTTTAACTTACGGATCAAGGCAACGAAGAGGTGTTCATTTAGAACAGCCCTGTGGCGTCACACTGCTGCGTCATATCCGGCCAGACAACGACAGGCTACGTATACACGCGACCAGAACGGGCGCTCAAGATAGTCGCGTCACTTCGGTCACGTTATCGAGAGCCATGTCATCATGTGACTTCTACTTCCTGGCTCTGGAGCATAAGCTGTTCTAAGTCACTTCCTTGTTGTGGAACGCTGGAAGGACTTATGTGTGGATTTTAATTATGTATACTGCCAAGATTAGTTAGATACTAATAGTAATTAAGCATACATAAAAATTATCTATGGCGCACTGTTCCAGATATGTAGACAGTTACAAGTTAAAGGGATTATAAAATTGGAACATATACAATTGATTTGGTGTTGTGTTGATTGATACTTATTATGAATACGATACATAAGACAAACGAACCTATTCCGGTTCTGATATATACTGGATTCTGTGATATTTTTTCTGTAATAGCTTCCTATGTCACTATACAAATTTCTGTGATTATAATACACCTAATACTGTGCATAAAACTGTGTTGCTCAGCAAATAGTGCCCCTGACAATAATAGTGCCACAAATATAATGCCTCCCCCCAAAAAAAATGAAATAATAGTTCCAAGCTGATTGAAGCTAATTGTGTCCAACAGTAGTAATGTCTACTAAGTGCCAAAATCACAGAAATAAACGTGGCCTAAATGGGTGGAACTGCTCAAACCCCAAACACTGTTGCGTGTTACTAACTGGGGGAGCAGCTCCTCCGCATGTGGTTCGCAGCGAGCGGCCATCCCCAGCAAAAATTGCACACAACGGAGGATGCCGGCTCGAACCACATGCACCACACAAACTTCCTACACAAAATGAAACAATGTGTGGATGAAAATATATAAAACACATAAATCACTGAAAAAAAGTGCACCACGAAGATAGGCACCTGACAACACTGGTTAATCCCTCAAGCTGAGCCATTCGCCAATATCTCCCAGTCAGGAACATATCGGAGCCCCTCATGCACCACGTCAAGGTTTCTCAGCATGGCATGGGGTCCTACCACTAGACTAACTATGGTGTGTGAACAGGGTCTGAAAGGTGCTGATATCCAGCTCACAGCCCTAATTCCACTCACCTGCACTGCAGGACCAACAATGCAATGGGAGACAAATGAGGCCGCAAGTCACACCCAAACAGACCATGTGACCGCAGGCTCCCAGGTGCAGCAGAATGTCACCAGCCATACGCAGTGGCACATTAAATACATATAAAGCAAAAATCACAGAAATAAACGTGGCCTAAATGGGTGGAACTGCTCGAACCCCAAACACTGTTGCGTGTTACTAACTGGGGGAGCAGCTCCTCCGCATGTGGTTCGCAGCGAGCAGCCATCCCCAGCAAATATTGCATACAATGGAGGATGCCGGCGCAAACCACATGCACCACACAAACATCCTACACAAAATGAAACAATGTGTGGATGAAAATATATAAACACATAAATCACTGATTTATGTCTACTAAGCGCCCTAATAATAATTTTGTCTAGTCTCTTCACAGTGATAGTGCCCAAACAGTGCTTCTAAAATATAGTGTAAAGTAGAGTACCCCCATTAGTATTAATGCCCATGTGGGTGAACTGGGAACATAAAGTAGCGGTTGAAAAAACTAACAGTGATTCCATATTGTAGGATGGGCCAACACCATCGGGTCGGCAATACCATGGCTCAGCACTAAATACTGCCCTAGAAGAGCCAAACAGCACATTGCAACACACCATACTGTCCCAGCAGCAAAAAAATACTTCCCCCAGAACCTCCCATCTGTGGTGGCCAGTGCTGAGAGGTAAAATACAAGTCACAGCACTGAGCCAGCCCTACCTTCAGCATCCTGGTTGGTCTTTCATCACTACCAAACATAAACAGTCTTATATACAGTATTTCTTACATCCAGCAATGTCTCTTTTGATATATTATCTTTCCTTGTCTTCTCCAATTGGCCCAGACCACCATGGTAACTTCATTCAGCTACATCTCATCTCTGCAGAATTTGTCAAGCAGATAGCTTAGTTTCTTCACTTTTCTATTATCCTCCCCACCTTTTCAACACAAACTTTCCATCCTTTGCACATTGTGCTTTCCAATGCCCCCAAATACTACAGAAAAACTATTAGTAGTAATAGTACTAGTAGTAATACCCCAGTAGTGCCCCAGTAATAATGATGCATTATAAAAGCTCCCAATAATAATAATGCTCCCTCTTGTGCCCCCAGTAATAATAATAACCCTATACTACGCACAGTATTAAAATGCCCCCCTATAATGCTCCCAGTAATAGTAAAGCCCTTATAGTGCAACCTTAGCCATAATAGTTCTCCCTAATGTGTCCCTGGTATTAAAAATATCCCCCAGTATAAAGATGTACTCAGTAATGACCCCTATAGTGCCCCAATATCGAATTTCCCCAAGTAATGTCCCCTTTTAATTCGCCCAATATTAAAAATACTCCCAGTGTCCATATTAATACCCCTACAGTATCCCTCTAAGCTCCACAAGTGGAAAAGTAAAAAGGAAATATAATACTCAGATAACAGGCCTCCTCTGGCTATCGGCCTGAGATGCCTACATCCCAGCGCAGGCATTTGTTATGATTTCATTGCTTTGTGATTGCGAGTGCCACTCTACTACCTCATAGGCTTCAGGCCTAGTGGTCTGTGAATGATGAGGGTGAACAGCAAGGCAGGGAGACATTTGCGTCAGTGCTCTACCATAGTATTTAACGAAAAGCTGTTCTGAGGACAGAGATACTGTTGAATACAGGTAGACGCCTGTAGCCGTCGGCCAAGTGCATGGATGCCTGACGTTCCCAGCGTTAATTAAAGTTGGGCGTGTCAGATCATTATGCCCACTGGGAATCCTTTCAGTAGGGTCTATGACTAGCCCTCGAATTGTGCTCACACACAATGCACATCCTAAAATAAGTACCCTCAACAGTAATAGTTTTCTTTCACAGTGCTCTAAAAAGTAACTGTACAAATCAGAATATCCTCTGTAATAGCGCTCCCATAGTGCTTCATAAAGTTACTACCAGGGTACCACATAGTAATACTGCCACCAATAGTACTAATTCTTCCCAGATTGCCCAGTACTACTCAAAAGTATTCGTGCTGTTCGACAGTCCATCCATTAGTGCTCTCAATATTAATGCTTCTCCAGAGGAACACATTAGTAAAAGTGCCCCAATAGTAATAATGTCCCCCTAGAATGCCCGTGTTCACTCATAGTTAGAATGCCCCAGGGCCCTCTTCAATATTAACATTCCTCCATGGGGCCTATTCATCCATAGCTTGACGTCTAGGCAGAAGAGGCTGGGCTTTTTTGGTAGCATCCTGGTTTTACACACAGCGTTTTGGTGCCATTTTTAATGGTTTTCTACAAATGTTAAAGTCTACCTATTTCTTTATTCTAGAACATGAAAATATTTAAATATTCTCCAAACTAAGGAGTACACGTTTCCAATAATCTTACATGGGACCTACTGTAAAAACAAAGTAATCAAAGTAATTGATAGTAGAGATAAGCAAATTGGTTGAACTTCGATTTGGATTCGATTTGGTATGGCACCCTGAGGTCTCCTAGGATTCATATTTTTTTTTCTCTCTTGCTTCTTATATCAATGTATCACAGATACTAACGGCCATGTACACCTTCGGGGACAATTTATTTATGATTGCATTTTAATAATTTTGGGATTAAAATAATTTTTTCAATTGGTCTTTATTAAAAAATATTCAGCAGCCTTGTCATAAAGGGTTATCTTCTGCCTAGCTTAGAGTGTTTTCACTTTGTGCTGGTTATCTAATAACCTTTACTGTATCTTTAAATTACTAATAGCTAAAAACACTTAGGCTCCTTTCACACGGGCGAGTTTTCCGCGTGGGTGCAATGTGTGAGGTGGACGCATTGCACCCACACTGAATCCGGACCCATTCATTTTTATGGGGCTGTGCACATGAGCGGTGATTTTCACGCATCACTTCTGCGTTGCGTGAAAATCGCAGAATGCTCTATATTTTGCGTTTTTCACGCAACGCAGGCCCCATAGAAGTGAATGGGGCTGTGGGAAAATCGCAAGCATCCGCAAGCAAGTGCGGATGCAGTGCGATTTTCCCGCATGGTTGCTAAGCGACGGGACCAGATCTTTATTATTTTAAGACTGCATTGTAGAATGTTGATTAAGTGGTTAAAAATAAAAAACTTAACTCACCTTAGCCACTTGATCGCGTAGTTGGCGATCTCTCTTCTCACTTCAAGCTTTAGCAGTAGTCTAAAGGACCTGTGATGACGTCACATCACATGGTCCAATCACATGGTCCGTGATGGACCATGTGATTGGACCATGTGATGTGACGTCATCACAGGTCCTTTACACTGCAGCTAAAGATTGAAGAGAGATCCCCAACTACGCGATCAAGTGGCTAAGGTGAGTTAAGTTTTTTATTTTTAACCACTTAATCAACATTCTACAATGCATTCTGTATTGAGAATGCTATTATTTTCCCTTATAACCATGTTATAAGGGAAAATAATAAAATCTCCAGAATACTCAACCCGAAACGGCTTCGAGTCTGGGTACCAAACATGCGCACGGAAAAATCACGCATATTCCCGCAACGCACCCGCATCCAATCCGGGCGTCAAATGTGACACCCATGTGGAAGAGGCCTTATTAAGCACTTAAGCATCAGTAAGATAAAAATTGAGCTATATTGAGTATTTATAAGGTCAGAGATATCAAGCCATCAGCTGAGCTGCCTGATGGAACACAGTAAAAATACAGAGCCTGCTACTAGAGAATTTTTAGGCTGTACAAAGAAATGGGCTCAACATTTTTTTCAAAAATCAATTGAGAAAAAAAGATTTTTTAGCTCAAAATGAGTACAGTGCAATAATAAAAAAAAATGCCCCCAAAGTTGTCAATGTCATTTAACTACTCAATAACCAATATCGCTGCAAAAATACCCCACTTTAAATATAACATGTAGTAATAATTCAAAAAAAAAACCCAGATGAACCCATATTGCAGAATAGATAGCAATAGACCAATAACAGTGCAGTAACCACCCTGAAAAGAGTGACCCCACTCCACGGGGGTTACCTGTTGTATTACTACAAGGCCCTAAATGTCCAATGGTCCTGTAGTCCCAACATATTTCTTCCTAGAGATAACCAAATGTTCTTCAGGGGACTCAATTAGTGGCTTGATAGATATGATAGATAGATATAGGATATGAGCTGAGCGCTGCGATTTGCCAGCGCTCCAGCCCTGGGAGAAGGAGACGCCCAGGGCAGAAGAAGAAGTCTCCGCCCCAGGCAAAATTAGAGCAGCAGGAGCGCCGGTACCGGGGGCTACAGAGGACGAACAGAGCGGCACCCAGAGATACAAGTAAGTGCAAGGACATCCCTGGGTGCCCTTCTCCATGTAAATAGCTTTAACTCATAAACTGTGACCAGTGAAAGGTCCTCTTTAAAAGCAAATTTATTTTCTCTCTCTCCAAAATTCGCCCGAATCGAATGAGCAAAAATCCAGATTCGGATCCACCCTTACCTTTTTTCACAAAATTCATGCTGAAGCTGTTGAAGTTTATAATCGAGATGCTCATCTCTAATTGTTAGTTCAGTTCCTACTTTGAAATAGTTGTACTTACTATTCTCACATCGAAATACATGGATTTGGTCAAAGTCTTTTGGAATTTCAACTCTGACATTAGGCCTTTAAATCAAAGAATAAATAAAGATTAGTTTTGTCTTCTCAAATCACTGACATAATCACTCCTGGATCTTAAAGGCTTTATTCAGTTTCTTAAAGGAGATGGGCCACGATATCTTAAAGGGGCTATTATTGAATTTATATTGAAGACCTATCCTCAGAATAGGTCATCAATAGAGATGAGCGAATCGAAGTGGAATTTGATCCGAATTTCAGGAATTATTCGATTCGCGCTGAATCCGAATTTCCTCACGCTTTCTGGTAACGAATCACATTTTTTCCTAAAACAGCTGCTGCACGTGTGAGGACATGGAGCAAGGAACTGTGGGAAGGCGGGATCACCCATAATGCCATGCATACAGCCAATCAGCAGCCAGCCAGCCCCTGTGATGTCACAGCTCTATAAATAGCCTCAGCCATCTTGGATTCTGGTATTTTCCAGTGTACTTAGTGCAGGGAGAGACGTCAGCAGGTGCTAGGGACAGTGGTAGAAAAAACTAAATTGTGCTAAAAAAGCGATTTATAAGTTCAGGGAAAGATTATTTAAGGTGTAGGGAAAGGACAGGGAGGAATCATTTCACAGCATTTATGTAGAACAGGATTCAGTAGGGGAGTTTACAGTCTGGGTAATAGGAACAATCCTATTACACCTTGATGCACTGACTCGGGACACAAATTGCCATTATACAGGCCTATTTGCCGTTCAGTGGTGCAGTTATATGTTCTAAAGCCTTTAGTGGCATGTATAAGTGGAAAAAAATAAAGGCCTATTTGCCGTTCAGCGATGCAGTTATATGTTCTAAAGCCCCTTTTGTCGTGTATTAGTGGCAAAAAAAATATATACTTGCCATTGAGCGGTGAAGTTCCATTGTACTACAGCCATTTACAGGGTGTATTAATAGGATAGATACGTACGTCCTATTCTTTCTTTGGTGAATTGTGATTGTTATATTTATTTTTTGTTTGGGGTTTGTTAATAGGAAAAAGAATATGGGAAAATAGATAGGTGATTGTTGACTTTTTTCTGTATGAACAGAATTACGTCGATAAGCCATTCAGTAGTGAAATTTGTTTTTGATACAGCCTTTTTTGGGAAAATTGGTTGGTAGCTGTAATTATGGTCAAGGACAATATATGTCCTTTATGACCCACTGGGTAAATTTTGTGTAGCAGCTGTAAGGCCTATATGGTCCCATCAGAATTGGCTTGTGATTTGGTAGCCAAAAGCAGGAGTGGGTACAAAACACAGAAAACATGCAAATATTCCATTCACATGTCATCTCTGTTTTGGATCCACTCCTGTTTTTTTTGGCATTAGCAATACTGATAGATTTACTGATCAAATGCTGACCGAGTGAAGGCGGATACTCAACAGACAGGATACGTTTTTTGGGGGTTATTGTTCTGACGGATCAGAGGAAGGGCAAAATAATCAGTGACGTCAACACAAACTTACTGCTGACACCCTCTCCACTCTGTCAGGGGGCTCTACTTGTATAAGTATTTAATAGAACAGATTCTGTAGACATCTATGTGGAATCAGCTGATGATGGCGTAAAAGGAGTCCGCTTCTTCTTGACGCTAACATCCACCTGTAAGGCTGAGTTCATACTTGAGTTATTTGGTCAATTTTGGCTCTGTGACTGCCCAAATAAGTTAAGTGTGCAGTGATTCTAAGAGCGACACCTGTCATCTGCATGTCATACGGACTCACAGTATTATTTCACTACTACAGCAGACTCCCTATACGTGTTACTGCAAGGCACAGTGTCCTACACCACTATAAAGGTTCTCTGCAGCCAGGAAATAGCCGTTTTTTAACGCGATTCGCTAGCCGAATCGAATTTTTTTAAAATTCACTCATCTTTAGTCATCAATATAAGATCGGTGGGGACTTGACACCTGGGACCCCCACCAATCAACTGTTAGAAGAGCAGTGTGGCCTCTTCCTAGGCCATGTGACATCACTGTACCTCGGTCACATGGCCTAGTTGCAGCTCAGTCTCATTGAAGTGAATGGGTCTGAGCTGTAATACTAGGCACAGCCACTATATGATGTATGGCGCTGTGCTTGGAAAGCTGCTGGGAGCTCTGGTGAATGTGGCGGCTACTTAAAACAGCTGATCGGCAGTACTAGTAGGCGGCCTAATGACATATGGCACCCATGGGTAGTGGGGAGGACTTCTATGGGAATGTTAGGATATGTAGTGGACACTTAAACTGTTTCATATACGATTGCATGTCAGTGTATGGCATTTCAGAAACACCTGCAGTAACTTGATACAGGCAGATCTTTTAGGATATACATATAATCTTTTTTTTTTTATATATAATGTATATGTGTGTTATATATAAGTGCAGGCATTGTATATGTATAGCTAAATCTTTGCCCCAGGTGAATAAATGCCTAGCTTTAGCTCTTCTTATGAATATATTGTATGTATTACTATACTGTCCACATGGGTAGAACATCATGGACATATAGCAGTGAACATAACTATAACATTAGCCTGTGCACATGAAAAGATGATTAACTTACGCATCAAATAAGCTCTCTTCAACACTTGTCAGTAACGTATTGTTTCTACGCCAGCTCTTCACGTGAGTAAGAGAATCACAGCTAAACCCCTCAGGCTTGATACAATAGAAGTGTTCTTCGTCTTTTTCCTCTTTATACTCACACAGTTCATTGCCTTTATCAAGGTCAAATCCACACCTTGTCTCGATGTATCGATGAGACGCTTCGAACTTGCCCACATGGCTTACGTAGTCATACCATTTATTTCTATAAATCCACAGGGCTGATGCCCCTTCGCTTGGGTGCATCATAAAAATTGTAATATTAATTGTACCTTCCCAAAATAGGATGAAGTGGACATGATAGGTACCATTATTGAAATCCTCAATCCTCCCGGAAGCTCCTGCCCCGAGCGTGCTTGTTGACATTCTTGCCCTTAAATAGTCTCCACCGTAGGTTTTCCTTCTGCCCACGTAGTCAAACACGTCAACTTGTACTATCAATCGGTCTCCAATACAATATCTGTCTTTTGGATATTTTAGGAAAGCTTTGCTCTTTTCCGCACTGGTCGATTTCGATTTGTCAGTGATATTTGTCCTGGGGATGGTTTGATCAACCTGATGGTAAATTCTACTTACTGTCTTTTCAATTTCGCTTACTTGCTCCTCTCTTGCAGTTGATGAAAGAATAGGGATTCCTGGTCTGTCACACTTATCCGGAAACAGAAAATACACGTTGTTAGTTTTAGCAATTTTTTAAGTCTATGAGGAAGTCTAAGGGTACTTTTACACTTGCGGCAGGACGGATCCGTCCTGCAGCAAGTGCCCGTGCACTGCCGTGCTGCCGCTTTGTCCCCATTGACTATAATGGAGCAGGGGGTGGAGCTACGGCAGCTACTAAAAAGTCGGACATGCAGGACTTTTAGTCCGGCGATCTCCGGCCGTGCACTGCCGTGCTGCGTTGTAGCTCTGCCCCCTGCTCCTTTATAGTCAATGGGGACGGAGGGGCAGGACGGATCCGGCAGGATACGTCCTGCCGCTAGTGTAAAACTACCCTAAATAATGAAGTAACAGTAACGTTCGGTCAGTGCTGTAACCTGCCAGGACAAATTTTTCCATATTTTACTCATCATCCTTGGAAAATTGCTTAACCCAGAAAAATTATTATTGCACTATGTTACTATGAATTGCTGGGGAAGCGTGAGAGGGAATTTTCTAGACAGGAGTTAACAAGAACTAACTGCAATGTACTCCTGGAAGATGCAGGTACTTAATGGGCACATGGGAGGAGCTGCTGCCCACCTACAGAAAGTGAAGAGACCAGAGCTGCAGAGAGGTGAGTAAAGAAGCTTAAAAGAGTGAAAGTGACACTGGAGAGCTACATTTTCTTTTAGCATTGATATGGTTACCAGCAGGGCTGGGACAAGGTCCACCACCAACAGAGGCTGAGCTGCCCAAGTGCGCCCCCAACTTGTGGAGTCTTTACTAAATACTGTTGTAATCACACATAAATATGCACAGTTTAATGTATCAATTAATGACGCACTGTTATGGAGGATCTGTGGATGACATTGTTATGGGGGGATCTATGGATGACACTGTTATGGGGTAATCTGTGGATGACACTGTTATGAAGGATCTGTGGATGACAATGCTATGGGGATCTGTGGATGACACACTTATGGGGGATCTGTGGACGACACTGTTATGGGAGATCTATGGATGACAGTGTTATGGGGGATCTATGGATGACAGTGTTATGGGGGGGGGATCTATGGATGACACTGTTATGGAGGATCTGTGGATAGCACAATGTTATGGGGGTCTGTGGATTGCACTGTTATGGGGATCTGTGGATGACAGTGTTATGGGGGATCTGTGGATGACAATGTTATGGGGATCTGTGGATGACGCACTGTTATGGGGGATCTGTGGAGGACAGTGCTATGGGGGATCTGTGGATGACACACTGTTATGGGGATCTGTGGATGACACACTGTTATGGGGGATCTGTGGATGACACACTGTTATGGGGGATCTGTGGAGGACAGTGCTATGGGGGATCTGTGGATGACACACTGTTATGGGGGATCTGTGGATGACACACTGTTATGGGGGGATCTGTGGATGACACACTGTTATGGGGGATCTGTGGATGACACACTGTTATGGGGGATCTGTGGATGGCACACTGTTATGGAGGATCTGTGGATGACACACTGTTATGGGGGATCTGTGGATGACCCACTGTTATGGGGGATCTGTGGAGGACAGTGCTATGGGGGATCTGTGGATGACACACTGTTATGGGGGATCTGTGGATGACACACTGTTATGGGGGATCTGTGGATGACACACTGTTATGGGGGATCTGTGGATGACACACTGTTATGGGGGATCTGTGGATGACACACTGTTATGGGGGATCTGTGGATGACACACTGTTATGGGGGATCTGTGGATGACACACTGTTATGGGGGATCTGTGGATGACACACTGTTATGGGGGATCTGTGGATGACACACTGTTATGGGGGATCTGTGGATGACACACTGTTATGGGGGATCTGTGGATGACACACTGTTATGGGGGATCTGTGGATGACACACTGTTATGGGGGGATCTGTGGATGACACACTGTTATGGGGGATCTGTGGATGACACACTGTTATGGGGGATCTGTGGATGACACACTGTTATGGAGGATCTGTGGATGACAACTGTTATGGGGGATCTGTGGATGACACACTGTTATGGGGGATCTGTGGATGACACACTGTTATGGGGGATCTGTGGATGGCACACTGTTATGGAGGATCTGTGGATGACACACTGTTATGGGGGATCTGTGGATGACCCACTGTTATGGGGGATCTGTGGAGGACAGTGCTATGGGGGATCTGTGGATGACACACTGTTATGGGGGATCTGTGGATGACACACTGTTATGGGGGATGTGTGGATGACACACTGTTATGGGGGATCTGTGGATGACCCACTGTTATGGGGGATCTGTGGAGGACAGTGCTATGGGGGATCTGTGGATGACACACTGTTATGGGGGATCTGTGGATGACACACTGTTATGGGGGATCTGTGGATGACACACTGTTATGGAGGATCTGTGGATGACACACTGTTATGGGGGATCTGTGGATGACACACTGTTATGGGGGATCTGTGGATGGCACACTGTTATGGGGGATCTGTGGATGACACACTGTTATGGGGGATCTGTGGATGGCACACTGTTATGGGGGATCTCTGGATGACACACTGTTATGGGGGATCTCTGGATGATGCATTGTTATGGGGGGATCTGTGGATGACACTGTTATGGGGGATCTGTGGATGACACTGTTATGGGAGATCTGTGGATGACGCATTGTTATGGGGGGATCTGTGGATGGCACTGTTATGGATTGTTACTCACAATAGATATTGGGGGCCAGAAAATTACAAGGAAGGCGGGGGTGGGGATGATTGATAACATATATATCTAAATGGCTGGGGGGGTGAGGGCTTGACTTGAGCATCTACTGATCAGAGCATTAGAATAGCAGGAATAAATAACATCTAAATGTCTGGTGGGGTAGATGGGGGTAGGACAAGGGCTGATGGGGGAAGGGCGACTGGGTTAGATAATCTATACTGACATACATTTGACACACACATATATACTGACATACATATGACACAGACACATATATACTGACATACATATGACACACATACATACTGACATACATATGACACACACATATATACTGACATACATATGACACACACATATATACATATGACACACACATACATACTGACATACATATGACACAGACACATATATACTGACATACATATGACACACACATATATACAGACATACATATGACACACACATATATACAGACATACATATGACACACACATATATACAGACATACATATGACCCACACACATACTGACATACATATGACACACACATATATACTGACATACATATGACACAGACACATATATACTGACATACATATGACACACACATATATACAGACATACATATGACACACACATATATACAGACATACATATGACACACACATATATACAGACATACATATGACCCACACATACTGACATACATATGACACACACATATATACTGACATACATATGACACACACATATATACTGACATACATATGACACACATATGCATACAGACATACATATGACACACACATACATACTGACATACATATGACACACACATATATACAGACATACATATGACACAGACACATATATACTGACATACATATGACACACACATATATACTGACATACATATGACACACACATACATACTGACATACATATGACACACACATACATACTGACATACATATGACACACACATACATACTGACATACATATGACACACACATATATACTGACATACATATGACACACATACATACTGACATACATATGACACACATACATACTGACATACATATGACACACATACATACTGACATACATATGACACACACATACATACTGACATACATATGACACACATACATACTGACATACATATGACACACACATACATACTGACATACATATGACACACACATATATACTGACATACATATGACACACACATATATACTGACATACATATGACACAGACACATATATACTGACATACAAATGACACACACATATATACAGACATACATATGACACACACATACATACTGACATACATATGACACACATACATATATACTGACATACATATGACACACATACATATACACAGACATACATATGACACATACATATACACAGACATACATATGACACACACATATATACAGACATACATATGACACACACATACATACTGACATACATATGACACACACATACATACTGACATACATATGACACACACATACATATACACAGACATACATATGACACACACATATATACAGACATACATATGACACATACATATATACAGACATACATATGACACACATACATAAACACACACAATATGCACATTACATTACTGCCATTCCATTCCCTTTAACCCCTTACATTTTCTGCACATACAGTCTCTGGTGACTTGGAGGGAGAGGCAGGCTGCAGAGTATTCCTCCTCCTCCTCCTCCTTCTCTGTCCCGACGCTGCTCTTCTCTCTGTGCTGGGGGAGGGGGTTGTGAATCTCTGGTGCACACACAGGCAGGAAGTCAGGGGCTGGGGAAGGTACGGAGCTGCAGCACACTGCACTAGACTGAGGGAGGGAGGAAGAACACCACTAGGGGGCGCAGGACCGGCTGTTACAGCAGCAGAGCGCAGAAATGGATGCTCTGCTGCTAATACAGCTACAGGGCAGCAGCAGGGACTTGGTGAGAGTGGCCTGTGTCTGTGCCCTGAGGCTTGAGCGCCCTGAGGCTGGAGCCTCCTCAGCCTCTGTGTCGGCCCAGCCCTGGTTAACAGTTTCCCAGTGGTGATTTTTTTAGGGGCTCCCCCAATGTCTGAACAGGGTGCAGTTAGGGCCCCAGAAGCACATCGCTCCTGAGGAAAAACTTCTCAGATGCCATGACATTAGCTCCGGGTGTAAACAGGCACCATCTTTAAAGTGACTATGGTTTTGAGCATATATGGTTATGCAGTTGTTTACTTCATGTACAACTTCTCCATGTTTTTTCTCGTTTGAGTTTTGACTCTCCTGACCTGTTTATACCTTTTGAACCAGTCCCTCTGGTTTGTTTCCATCCTGTATGTTGCACTTGTTGTTTCTGCATCCAACAAAACCCATAATGCACTTTTCCTATAATGTCCAGCTAGTTTATAGCTCCTCCCACCAGCTAGTTACATAGACAATCCCCTATCACTGCCCCTAACACCCAGCATGTTTAACAGTGAACTCCGCTTTAACATTGACCATCCCTTTAACAGTGACCTTCATAGTGAACACTCCTTTAACAGTGACCTTCATAGTGGCCGCCCCTTTAACAGTGCCCATCCCTTTAACAGTGACCTCCACAGTGCCCACCCTTTTAACAGTGACTGCCCCTTTAACAGTGACCTCCACAGTGGCTGCCCCTTTAACATTGACCACCCCTTTAACAGTGACTTCCACAGTGCCCGTCCCATTAACAGTGACCTCCACAGTGACCGCCCCTTTAACATTGACCACCCCTTTATCAGTGACCTTCATAGTGGCCACTTATTTAAGAGTGACCTTCACAGTTCTCATCCCGTTAACAGTGACCTCCACAGTGCCCGCCCCTTTAACCACTTCAGCCCCCCTAGCTTAAACACCCTTAAAGACCAGGCCACTTTTTACAATTCCGCACTACACTACTTTACCCGTTTATTGCTCCGTCATGCAACTTACCACCCAAATGAATTTTACCTCCTTTTCTTCTCACTAATAGAGCTTTCATTTGGTGGTATTTCATTGCTGCTGACATTTTTACTTTTTTTGCTATTAATCAAAAATTACCGAAATTTTTACAAAAAATGACATTTTTCACTTTCTGTTGTAAATTTTTTTTTAAAAAACTACATTTCTATATAAATTTTTCTCTAAATTTATTGTTCCACATGTCTTTGATAAAAAAAAGTCCAATAAGTGTATATTTATTGGTTTGGGTAAAAGTTATAGCGTTTACAAACTATGGTGCAAAAAAGTGAATTTCGGCATTTTGAAGCAGCTCTGACTTTCTGAGCGCCTGTCATGTTTCTTCAGGTGCTAGAATGTCAGGATAGTATAAATACCCCCCAAATAACACCATTTTAGAAAGAAGACACCCCAAAGTATTCGCGGGGGGGCATGGTGAGTTCATGTATCATTTCATTTTTTTCACAAGTTAGCGGAAAATGACACTTTCTGAGAAAAAAATAAATAAAAAGTTTCAATTTCTGCTAACTTCTGGCAAAAAAAAAGAAATCTCAGACGGACTCACTATGCCCCTCAGTGAATACCTCGGGGTGTTTACTTTCCGAAAAGGGGTCATTTGTGGGGTGTGTTTACTGTTCTGGCATTTTGGGCGGGGCTAAATTGTGAGCCGCCATGTAAAATCTAAAGGTACTCGTTGGAATTTGGGCCCCTTTGCGCACCCAGGCTGCAAAAAAGTGTCACACATGTGGTATCGCCGTACTCAGGAAAAGTAGGGCAATGTGTTTTGGGGTGTATTTTTACATATACCCATGTTGGGTGAGAGAAATATCTCTGTAAACTGACAACTTTGTATAAAATTTTTTAAAAGTTGTCGTTTACAGAGATATTTTTCACACACAGTATAGGTATATATAAAAATACACCCCAAAACACATTGCACTACTTCTCCTGAGTACGGCGATACCACATGTGTGCCACTTTTTGCAGCCTGATGCGCAAAGGGGCCCTAAAACCAATGAGTACCTTTAGGATTTCACAGGGCATTTTTACGCATTTGGATTCCAGACTTCTTCTCACGCTTTAGGGGCCCCTAAAATGCCAGGACAGTATAAATACCCACATGTGACCCCATTTTGGAAAGAAGACACCCCAAGGTATTCTGTGAGGGGTATGGTGAGTTCATGTAAAATTTTATTTTTGTCACAAGTTAGTGGAATATGAGACTTTGTAAAAACAAAATAAAAAAATAAAAAAACTATTTCCGCTGACTTGTGGCAAAAATAAAAATTCTGTGGACTCACCATGCCCCTCACGGAATACCTTGGGGTGTCTTCTTTCCAAAATGGGGTCACATGTGGGGTATTTATACTCACCTGGCATTTTAGGGGCCCTAAAGTGTGAGAATCCAAATGCATAAAATGCCCTGTGAAATCCTGAAGGTACTCATTGGTTTTAGGGCCCTTTGCGCATCTTGGCTGCAAAAAGTGTCACACATGTGGTATCGCCGTACTCAGGAGAAGTAGGGCAATGTGTTTTGGGGTGTATTTTTACATATACCCATGCTGTGTGTGAGAAATATCGCTGTAAACGACAACTTTTTACATTTTTTATTCAAAGTTGTCAGTTTACAGAGATATTTCTCTCACCCAGCATGGGTATATGTAAAAATACACCCCAAAACACATTGCCCTATCTCTCCTGAGTATGGCGATACCACATGTGTGACACTTTGCAGCCAAGATGCAAAGGGGCCCAAATTCCAATGAGTACCTTTAGGAGGGCATTTTTACGCATTTTCTTCTCACGCTTTAGGGCCTCTAAATGCCAGGGCAGTATAAATACCCACATGTGACCCCATTTTCGAAAGAAGACACCCCAAGGTATTCCATGAGGGCATGGCGAGTTCATAGAATATTTTTTTTGGCACAAGTTAGTGGAAATTGATTTTTATTGTTTTTCTCACAAAGTCTCCCTTTCCGCTAACTTTTGACAAAAAGTTTAATTTTTCATGAACTCATTATGCCCCTCAGCGAATACCTTGGGGTGTCTTCTTTCCAAAATGAGGTGACATGTGGGTATTTATACTGCCCTGGCATTTTAGGGGCCCTAAAGCGTGAGAAGAAAATGCGTAAAAATACTCTCCTAAAAGGTACTCGTTGAATTTGGGCCCTTTGCGCATCTTGGCTGCAAAAGTGTCACTCATGTGGTATCGCCGTACTCAGGAGAAGTAGGGCGATGTGTTTTAGGGTGTATTTTACATATACCCATGCTGGGTGAGAGAAATATCTCTGTATATTGACAACTTTGAATAAAAAATGTAAAAAGTTGTCATTTACAGAGATATTTCTCACACCCAGCATGGGTATATGTAAAATACACCCCAAAACACATTGCCCTACTTCTCCTGAGTACGGCGATACCACATGAGTGACACTTTTTGCAGCCAAGATGCGAAAGGGCCCTAAAACCAATGAGTACCTTTAGGATTTTACAGGCCATTTTTACGCATTTGGATTCTCACGCTTTAGCACCCCTAAAATGCCAGGTCAGTATAAATACCCCACATGTGACCCCATTGTGGAAAGAAGACACCCCAAGGTATTCCGTGAGGGGCATGGCGAGTTCACAGAAAAAAAAATTTGGCACAAGTTAGCGGAAATTGTTTTTTTTTTTTTTTTTACAGTCTCATATTCCACTAACTTGTGACAAAAATAAAATTTTGCATGAACTCACCATACCCCTCACGGAATACCTTGGGGTGTCTTCTTTCTAAAATGGGGTCACATGTGGGGTTTTGTACTGCTCTGGCATTTGAGGGTCTCCGCAATCATTACACGTATGGCCAGCATTAGGAGTTTCTGAGATTCTCCGTATATTGAGCATACGGGTAATGAGATTTTTTTTTTCCGTTCAGCCTCTGCGCTGAAAAAAAAAAAAAATGAACGGCACAGATTTCTTCATTCGCATCGATCAATGTGGATGAATAAATCTCTGCCAAAATCAGTGACTGCGGTGCGGTGGGCTGGGCGCTAGCTACCTAACAAGTAGCTAACTAACTGGTGGTGATAGGGGACCCTTATGCCCCATTCACACGTCCGAAATTCTGTTTGCGGAACGGAATTGCAGACCCATTCATTTCTATGGGGACAGACTTTGTCCCGCTCGGATCCGGAATTATGGATCCGCGCTTCCGGGTCTGCACTTCCGTTCCGCAAAAATATAGAACATGTCCTATTCTTGTCCGCAACTGCGGACAAGAAAAAGCATTTTCTATATAGTTCTGGCAATGTGCGGATCTGCAAAATGCGGAAAGCACATTGCCGGTGTCCGTGTTTTGAGGATCTGCGGATCGGATCCGCGGATCGGATCCGTGAATCCACGGATCTGTGAATCCACGGATCCGCAAAACACATATGGACGTCTGAATGGAGCCTTACAAGGGGTGTGATCAATGACAGGGGGGCGATCAGGGGTCTAGATGGGGTGATCAAGGGGTTAATAGGTGAGGGGGGGGGTGGGGGGTTAGTGTAGTGTTTGGTGCAACTTTACTGTAGTTACCTGGTCCTCTGGTGGTCGATCCCAGAAAATGGGACCACCAGAGGACCAGGTAGCAGCTATATCAGACGCTGTTCATAAAACAGCGTCTGATATAGCTGTTTGATGCGATTTATATCGCATCTACAGCCTGCCAGCGATTGATCATCGCTGGCAGGCTGTAGTACAACTCTTCAGACGCCAGACGCTGTGAACGCCAGACGCCCGCGCGCGCGTTCACAGGAAGTCTCGCGTCTCGCGAGATGACGCCCCGGCGCGTCCGATCAGAAGAACAGGACCGCCCGATGGACGCAATCCTGCGTACGGCGGTCCTGAAGCGGTTAATAACTGTGACCCCCCACAATCTTATGATTTGTGATACTGTCAGCTGAGCTGTGTATCTAATCTTATGTTGTGTGATACTGTCTGCTGAGCTGTGTATCTAATTCTATCCTGTGTGATACTGTCTACTGAGCGTATATCTAATATTCTATCCTGTGTGATACTGTCTGCTGAGCGTGTATCTAATATTCTATCCTGTGTGATACTGTGTATCTAATTATATCCTGTCTGCTGAGCTGTGTACCTAGTAGTTGATTTTGAACTTTATTTTTTCAATCCCTGTTGGATGAGTGGGAGGGGGCATGGCCTAACTGGATTGGGGCATGTCCTTTTGAACATCTCACTCTAAGACAGCAGCACTGTCCTCTCTGAGTGTGAGCTGCAAAGAGAAAGTCACTGTCCCTCCCACCTCTGCAGCTGACAGAAGTTGATTTTAACGTCATTTTGTCAATTCTCATTGGCTGCAGAGGGGGAGGGGTGTGTCCTAAATGTATCGGGGGTGTGGCTTAGCAAACCTAAAAGTTGATTTTTAACTTTATTTTTTCAATTCCTGTTCTCTTAGTAGGAGGGGGCATGGCCTAACAGGATCAGGGGGGTGTCCTTTTAAGCAGCTCACTCTAAGACAGCAGCACTGTTCTGACTTAATGTGAGCTGCAGGGAGAAAATCACCGTCCCTCCCACCTCAGGAGGAGAGGGGGCATGGCCTAACCGAATCAGTTTTAAGGGTGACTTGAATGGCCACCTTACTTTTCCCCTGAACTGTGACCTCCATACCACTCCGCTCCCTTAGCAGTGTCATCCACAGCGCCCTGCCCCTTTAAAGCTGACCTGCAGCAGTGAAGAGAAATGGCCGAGTTGTTATGGAAACCTCAGGAAATAAGGTACTAAGTGCTATTAGGCCCTGGCTTTACTTCTATAGTGATTATCCTGGTGACAGATTTCCTCATCTCATCTACAGCAGTGAACATGGCTGGGGGTTGTTATGGTTACCAGCGAGCAGTAAATTACAGTTTGGATTTAAGTGAAAGGCTTGCTGGCTTGTATTAGCTATAATGCAGGCTATTTTTTGGGAATATCTCAGGTCCTAGAGAGCTAAGACCTGGTCTAAAACCTTCCTGGACACATAGGGCTCAACGGAGGTTTGAGCCCCTGCCCCTTTAATTCCCTTTTTTCTTTTTTCTGGGTCGGCGGCGCTAGGCAGAACAAGCATCTGCCTTTCTTTTTTCTATGTGCACAAGTGCCGGGCGGCGGGCACCCGCCCAGCCTGCGTGTGCCGGGCTGGGACCGTGCGGCCCATCCACGCAGCACTGTTCAGCGCTGCATTCAAGTGCCTCAGTAGTCACGTGGGGGCGCCGCGCGGAAGTCCGTAGCTGAGCTGACTTCAGAAGTTCAGAGACTGTAACTGCCAGCAACCTGCTCATCACCGGTGAGTCAGCTTGTGTGGGGCTGTCCACTGTCAGTCTGTCACTGTGCCACCATGGAGGGGGTTGCCCGGTCGGGAGAAATGTAAAAAGGGGGGGAAGGGAATTCAAAATGTGCTGCAATGCTGCCAGTGCTAGGCCCAGAAATGTGTGGGGAAAATTACTATGTGGGGCAAATTACTATGTGGGGGCAGTGTGGGGCAAATTTACTATGTGGGGGCAAATTACTTTGTGGCGCCAATGTGGGGGAAATTACAGGGTGGGGACAAATCACTGTGTGGGGCAGTGTGAAGAAAAATTACTATGTGGGGCAGTGTGGGGGCAATTACTGTGTGGGGGCAGTGTGGGGACAATTACTGTGTGGGGGCAGTGTGGGGACAATTACTGTGTGGGGGCAGTGTGGGGACAATTACTGTGTGGGGCAGTGTGGGGACAAATTACTGTGTGGGGGCAGTGTGGGGAAACTACTGTGTGTGGGAAATTACTGTTTGGGATCAAATTACTATGGGCTGATTACTATGTGGGGGCAGTGTGGGGGAAATTGCTATATGGGGGTGTTGCTATAGGGGAGGCACTGTAGGGGCAATTCAATTATTTATGTGGACACTATACAGGGAATACTACCTGGAGCACAATATAGGGTGTTATTACTGGGACACTCTTGGAGACATTATAGCTGCTGTGGACACAGGGATATTTGGGGTAATTTATCAAACTAGTGTAAAGTAGAACTGGCTTAGTCGCCCATAGCAGCCAATCAGATTTCACCATTCATTTTTGACAGCTCTTTTGGAAATCCACTTCTCTTTTACACCAGTTTGATAAATGACCCCAATTATGTCTATTAGGGTCACTATTTTTTCAGCAGTATAGTACCTGGTACATTGGGGAGTACCACGGGCGCAGTATTGGGAGTGGCAGCAGGATGACATTGTCGGGACACCAGGATGGGGAGGGTGATGGAAACATTGAGAAATCTGACTGTGTCTGTATTACAAACTCTGTAGAGGCGAGATGTGACTGAAAGAATTTGCCATGGCGGTTTGGGTCAGTCGAAGGAGAAGAGGAAAGTGAAGATCTACATGACAGGAGATGTCCCTGGATGTAAGAGGTATGTGGTCCATCCCACCGGCGGCAGCGCAATTTATTCACCGATACAATTTATTCAACAGTCCGCCCACTCACCAGTGCAGGGTTAGAGGGACAGGGTCCTTTAAGGCTAGCGCAGGGGCTGGACGTGCGTGACGCATGTCTGCTACGTCATGTGACAAGTGCCCTTTTTTTTTAATTTAAGCCCCTGCCCTTCAAAATGTCTGTGCACGTCCCTGCTGTAGATGTAAAATAAAAAGCATCAAATTGATCACCCCCATGTAAGGCTCCATTCGGACGTCCATAATGTGCGGACACGGCAATGTGCTTTCCGCATTTTGCAGATCCGCACATTGCCAAAACTATATAGAAAATGTCTTTTTTTGTCCGCAATTGCGGACAAGAATAGGACATTTTCTATATTTTTGCGGAACGGAAGTGCGGACCTGTAAGTGAGGATCCGCAATTCCGGATCCGAGCGGGACAAAGTCTGTCCCCATAGAAATGAATGGGTCCGCAATTCCGTTCCACAAAATGGGGAACAGAATTGCGGACGTGTGAATGGGGCCTAAGGGTCCCTTATCACCGCCAGTTAGTTAGCTACTTGTTAGGTAGTTAGCGCCCACCGCACCGTAGTCACTGATTAGTCGCTGATTAGCGTCATCGCTGTCGCTAATCAGCACTAGCACTATATAGTATCTGTAAGTGATCAAGACTGATCGCAATCAGATCTATATCAGTACATTACGGTCACCTTAGGCTCTACAAAGAACGCAGTGTTCGCCCGATCAGGCCTGATCTTGTGCGCACATTTGCGTTCAGTCCGCCCCACCGCAGTGTCAGAATTTTTTTTTTCTGATCACTGCAAAAACACCGTAAAATCGCTGCGGCGCTATAAAGATCACTTTTGAAATTTTTGGATCTTTATTAGTGAGCGCAGCTTTACTTCGCAAGTACGCCTATGTTCAGTCCCCTCTTTTTTTTTTTTTTTGCACATTTTTTGGCATTGATCGATGCGAATGAAGAAATCTGTGCCGTTCATTTTTTTTTTTTTCAGCCCAGAGGCTGAACGGAAAAAAAAATCTCATTACCCGTATGCTCAAAATAAGGAGAATAGCAGAAACTCCTAATGCTGGCCATACGTGTAATGATTGCGGAGACCCTCAAATGCCAGGGCAGTATAAATACCCCACAGGTGACCCCATTTTAGAAAGAAGACACCCCAAGGTATTCCGTGAGGGGCATGGTGAGTTCATAGAAGATTTTTTTTTTTTTGGCACAAGTTAGCGGAAATAGTTTTTTTTTTTTTTTTTTTTTTTCTTACATGGACTTGGGACAAAAAATAAAATTTTACATGAACTCGCCATACCCCTCACGGAATACCTTGGGGTGTCTTCTTTCTAAAATGGGGTCACTTGTGGGGTATTTATACTGCCCTGGCATTTTAGGGGTCCCTAAAGCGTAAGAAGTAGTTTGGAATCCAAATGCGTAAAAATGCCCTGTGAAATCCTAAAGGTACTCATTGGTTTTAGGGCCCCTTTGCGCATCTTGGCTGCAAAAAAGTGTCACTCATGTGGTATCGCCGTACTCAGGAGAAGTAGGGCAATTCGGTATCCGGATTAATGCACTTCAAGGGGCATTAATTCCGGATCCGGCGTTACAGCATGTCTTCCGGATTTTTGGACGGAGACAAATCCGCAGCATTTACATACTGAACAGAAGACATCTTGATGCATCCTGAACGGATTTCTCTCCATTCAGGATGCATTAGGATAAATCCTGATCAGTATCTTTCCATCCTAGAGCCCCGAGGACGGAACTCTAGGACGGAAAGCAAAAACACTGATGTGAAAGGGGCCTTAAAGGGGTTATCCAAGTTATATTTATTGATGACCTATCCTCAGGATAGGTCATCAATATCAGATCGGCGGGGGTCCGACACCCGGCACCCCCGCCGATCAGCTGTTTGAAGAGAAGGCGAGCGCCGTGCCAGCGCTGCCTCCTCGTCATTGTTTACATGCTGGCCGTTGCATCTGCAGCGGTGAGCAGGTGTAATTACACCTAAGCCGTTCCATTCATTTCAATGGGACGGCTCTGTAGTATACACTTGTATAGAAACGAGCCGTCCCATTGAAATGAATGGAACAGCTTGGGTGTAATTACACCTGCTCACCGCTGCAGATGCAACGGCCAGCATGTAAACAATGACGAGGAGGCAGCGCTGGCACGGCGCTCGCCTTCTCTTCAAACAGCTGATCGGCGGGGGTGCCGGGTGTCGGACCCCCGCCGATCTGATATTGATGACCTATCCTAAGGATAGGTCATCATAAATATAACTTGGATAACCCCTTTAAGTATACCAAAGAGAATGAAACTAGTGATTGGGAAGGTATTGTCTCAAGCTAGATTATTGATTTTGAAGAAATGGAAAATAGCAGAATTACCTAAATATTTAGAATGGAAAAAGAAAAGGTTATACTGTATATTGAAATAAGGGGAAGAAGGAGTTGTATCTAAAGTATTGGAATTCATGGATTATCCAGAGTTACATTTTTTTATTCTCTTTAGCTGTGCCTTCCTTGTCTTGAGGGGTGGGATGGCCGAGAGGGAAGGGGGATTTTGTCTTATATGTATATTATGTATCATTGACAAAAATAACAATAACATTTACAAGGACAGGTGCACTCTGCGGTCTGACTAAACCCTCATACTGAGTTTGGCCTCATGCACATGACCGTATGTGTTTTGCGGTCTGCAAATTGTGGATCCGGAAAAAACCAAACAATGACATCTGTATGGCACCCGTTTTTTGGGCGGATCCGTTATTTTTGCGGATCCATTGTAATAATGGCTATTCTTGTCCGCAAATTAGAAGAAAATAGTACATGCCCTATTTTTTTGGCGGGGCTACGGAACGGACATACTGATGCGGACAACACATGGTGTGCTGTCCGCATTTTTTGCGGACCCATTGCAATGCAAAACGGAACGGACAAGGAAACAAAATATGGTTGTGTGCATGAGCCCTTTAGCCGATATATCCTACTGTGGAGGACATATCGAAGCACGAGCACCCCGGGCAGAGGTATCTAAAGTAGCTCGGGGACCTAACGCTAACCTACCTGCGTTAGTTCCCCGAGCTACTTGAGATACCTCTGCGCGGTGCTCGGGCTACGATATGTCCTCCACAGCAGGATATTTTGGCTAAACTCTCAGTTTTAACATCAGTATGAGAGTTTAGTCAGACCGCAGAGTGCACCTGTCCTTGTATATGTTATTGTTTATCACATCCACACATTTGCTATCCTGCGTAGGATGTCTATTGTGGTACTTGTGGATGGCCTTTAGCAGCGGACCACAAGTGCAGGATCTGCCCCCCGACATAGATGCGCCACTGCATATGGGATGGAGCACGTCTTGCTTCTAATACCACGCCATTTTATAGTTCGATGACAAAAATGTCCGAATGAATTGGAAGGGATGTTGTTGTTTGATGGTTTTTATATATGAAAATATGAAAAATAAATTATAAAAAAAAAAAAAAGGATAAGTCATCAATATCCACAGCTTGAAAAAACCCTTGAAGTTTACATGTATGTGAACTGTTATGGTACGGCACGTCGCCGATGCCGCAAAGTAAACAAAGAGCTGCCCAGCAGAGCAACAGCGCTGGAGCGGTGTGGCATTTAAAAGGTGAATATTTTTTTTATTTTTTATTTTTTAAATTAAGCATAATCCTTATGATAACCAAATGTTATTTCATTCTCAGAAAACTCCTTTCATAACACACGTACAGGCATAAAATTTACAGAGAAACTGAGAACATAGATATTCGTACAGTACTTTACCTTTTGTAGGGTTTGGTAATAAGTTATGCTCAGGAGGAAACAGAATGCAGCCAGTAATACCAGGTAGCTTTTATATTTTAGTAGCATGTTCTTCATCTCTGTATCAGACAGATAGCATTTTAGACATTTTGGTTGGAAAGCAATGATTACACAGAACAGCATTCAAGAACCCAAATAGTTAGGCATAGTGAAAACCATACAAAAATAGACAAAACTTACCGCACTGCTCGGGAGCATGGAGGTATACAAAAAAACCACCCAGGAAGCACCCAAGGCACAGGGTGTGTTCTATGTATTTATCAGGTCACCAGGAACTACCGTATACAACTTATAAACTCCCTTTACAAATGTATTTGACACGACTATGTCTAATTACCGGAATATCTTTCCAGGCTGGATTACGGTATCATACATGAGAAAATAAACTGAAATTGAACCAAACAGCAAACATACATTATTTTGTTATTTAAGCAGATCCCTAGCTATCCTTTTATGACCTGAGTGATTCTATTTTTGGAAACTCTATTCTGAAATGCAGACGAACCAGATTATCCGGTAGCATTTATGCTTTTCATTAGTGGATGCAGAAAAAAGTTTTGCTTCCCCGAAATGATCAAAAACTGTCAATAAAATTTGATGTGTAAGGCCTCTTTCACACTTGCGTTCTGAGGATCCGGCGGGCACTTCCGTCCCGCCGGATCCATCAGAACGCAAGTCGCCTGAAAGCATTAGAAGACTGATCAGGATCCTGATCAGTCTTCGAAATGCTTTCAGGTTACTATGGCAGCCAGGACGCTATTAAAGTCCTGGTTGCCATAGTAGGAGCAGGGGAGCGGTATACTTACAGTCTGTGCGGCTCCCGGGGCGCTCCTGAATGACGTCAGAGTGCCCCATGCCCATGGATCACGTGATCCATGCATGTGGGGCGCCCTGACGTCACTCTGGAGCGCCCCGGGAGCCGCACGGACAGTAAGTATACTGCTCCCCCGCTCCCCACTACATTTTACCATGGCAACCAGGACTTCAGCGTCCTGGCTGCCATGGTAACAATTGAGAAAAAGCTAAACGTCGGATCCGGCGATGCGCCGAAACGACGTTTAGCTTAAGTCCGGATTAATGCACTTCAATGGGCATTAATTCCGGATCCAGCGTTATGGCATGTCTTCCGGATTTTTGGACGGAGACAAATTCGCAGCATGCTGCGCTTTTGTCAACGTCCAAAAAACGTTCACATACTGAACGGAAGACATCCTGATGCATCCTGAACGGATTTCTCTCCATTCAGGATGCATTAGGACAGGCATGCTCAACCTGCGGCCCTCCAGCTGTTATAAAACTACAACTCCCACAATGCCCTGCTGTAGGCTGATAGCTGTAGGCTGTTTGGGCATGCTGGGAGTTGTAGTTTTGCAACAGCTGGAGAGCCGCAGGTTGAGCATGCCTGCATTAGGATAATCCTGATCAGTATCTTTCCGTCCTAGAGCCCTGAGGACAGAACTCTAGGACGGAAAGCAAAAACGCTAGTGTGAAAGGGGCCTAAGAATCTGACCTCTTAGGGTCCTTTCACACTGGCGTTTTTCTTTTCCGGCATAGAGTTCCGTCCTCGGCGCTCTATGCCGGAAAAATCCTGATCAGGATCATCCCCATGCATCCTGAACGGATTTCTCTCCATTCAGAATGCATCAGGATGTCTTCAGTTCAGGACCGGAACGTTTTTTGGACGCAGCAAATACCGCAGCATGCTGCGCTTTTCGCTCCGTCCAAAAATCCGGAACACTTGCCGCAAGGCCGGATCCGGAATTAATGCCCCTCGAGCCCTTAAGCTAAACGTCGTTTCGGCGCATCGCCGGATCCGTGATCCATGCGCATGGGGCTCTCTGACGTCATTCTGGAGCGCCCCGGGAGCCGCACGGACTGTAAGTATACCGCTCTCCCGCTCCCCACCACTACTATGGCAACCAGGACTTTAATAGCGTCCTGGCTGCCATAGTAACCTGAAAGCATTTCGAAGACTGATCAGGATCCTGATCAGTCTTCTAATGCTTTCAGGCGACTTGCGTTCTGACGGATCCGGCGTTACGGAAGTGCCTGCCGGATCCTCAGAACGCAAGTGTGAAAGAGGCCTAAGGGCTCTTTCTCACGTCCGTGTAAGAGATGGACCCGAGGGAGTCCGTTGGGATACAGTAAACCATACAAGAATGAAAGCACGGACAGTGAGCCGTGTGAACCGAAAGAACTTTACTGACTTTAGAGGAGAAAACTATATACAATATAATTGTACACCGTGATCCCGCCGGACCACACGGAGTGAGGTGTGCTCCGGTGTACTGAAGTGGTGGTACAATCTCTTTGGGTTGCTAGCAACCCGAGATTGTCCACAGTGGGACCCCAGCCGGGAATTCCCTAATTTAGGTACTGTACCTTTTAAGGATTTATATTTTGCCTAACCAAACACAGACAACCGAAGTCACTAGGAATCAACACCATATTTGGGGTCTGTGTACCTGGGATCTCGGCTGAGGGGCACTGTGGCTCACAGAGGCCAAATACAGAAAAAATCCCACACTATCCCTCCCGGATGTCGGTAATGCCCACCACCCCACCTCAGCTAGACTCCCTTGAACTCCCACCTGGCTATTTGTAACTCCAGAGCTGAGATGTGGATCCACTTGCTGTCGCAATAAAGCTTTAACTGCTGCAGCGGGGCCATCACCCTAAGTGCAGGGAGGGACCTGAGCTCAGGATTTAAGTGCGCACTAACCGAGCGGAAAATGTTTCCGTCTGAGATCTCCAGTGCAGGCCTTAATGGTAGCTTGGTTTTTTTGATGTATGATCAAAGGCTGGCCTCAGGGCAGGCAGGCCTCTGATCTCAGCTCCTGATTATAAACGAAGACTACAGATCCTCTTTAGCAGGCAGCAGATATTCAACAATGGTCCCTTGTTTTCTGTGGATCAAGCCTTCAATCCCTGGCTGATTCCAGGACACCAACAATTTAGCAGACACGTCTGAATCCGTTGCTCTCCAACTGCCGACTCTCTGTCCTCCTGCCGCTTCCTTTCTCCAGCCCCTCTAGCTTTTTCCAGGAAGTAAGGACATGGAAACAAAATAACAAAATGCACAAAATAAATAAGAAACTACTTTTAACAGTCCAATAAGATTACTTTTCTCTTTATATTAATTCTCAACATCTCGCTCCATTAGTTCTAATGGGGCTGCCCGACTAAGGGCCTCTAGTGGCCAGTCACACAAACTGCATGTTATATCACTTATAGCTTGTTCAATATAGTCACAGATGTATTCAATTGGAGTATCATGTCTCATCCTGGGTGCCCCAGCCGGTGACACCCTCACAATTAATTCTGGAATGTAGACGAACCGGATCATCTGGTAGCATTTCTGCTTTTCATTAGTGGATGCAGAAAAAAGTTTTGCTTCCCGAAATGATCAAAAACTGTAATTAAAATTTGATGTGTAAGAATCTGACCTCTAAGGTCTCTTTCTCACATCCGTGGTCTCCACAGACAGCACATGTGTCCATTGACTTTAATGTGTGTATTCACTAGTGTTGAGCAAGAATATTCTAAATGTGAATTTTTATCGTGAATATCAGCCCTTCGAGAATTCGAGACGATCTAGAACAGGGATGGGCAAACTGCGGCTCTCCAGCTGTTGCAAAACTACAACTCCAACTGCCCAGTCTGGCTACAGCTGTCATCCTACAGCAGGGCATGCTGGGAGTTGTAGTTTTACAACAGCTGGAGAGGGGCAGTTTGCCCATCCCTGATCTAGAATATAGTGCTATATCTTCGTAATAGCGAATATTCTAGATATTTTTTTTTATCACTGGATAAACCTATCATCTTTTCTCACTTATTATATATAGCTTCTCTTTATCCTTATTATGCTATCTATCATTAGTGATGAGCGGCAGGTGCCATATTCGATTTCGACGAAATTCGCGAATATTCGATAGAATATTCGTTTCATATTCGTCGAAAACGAATATTCGTCATTATTCTAGTTATCGCAATTAATATACGATTTAAATAATCGCGTATTGCGATTGTAACTTAAGGCTACTTTCCTATTGGTTTGATATCCAAAATTAGCAAAGAGGACGAATATGACGAATGTATTCGTCATATTCCTCAAAACGAAGATAACGAAGTATTCTCCATCTTCGTTTTAGCTACCTATTTGTCAACTTTGCTAATTCTAGCAATCTAATAGGAAAATTGACTAGAGACAGCTGTGTTTAATTCGCTATGCGATTATATTACTTTGCTTTTTTTTTAATAAATAGAATAATTATAATACTTGATAATAATTATTATAATTATTCTATTTATTTAAAAAAAAGCTAAGTAATATAATCGCATAGCGAATTAAACACAGCTGTCTCTATAGTCAACCCTCCTATTTGACATTCATCATATTCGCTAATTCTACCAAGCCAACCATAACCAAACCAGGTCTAAGTTGAAATCGCAATTCGATTAATTCAAGTTATATTAATCGAATTTCGATTTCAACGTAATTTTCAACTCCGACAGTACATTCTAGCATGGGAAGTAAATATTGACAGCAACGGACAATGACTGGAGATCGCAGGGAGCAAGGAAGCCTCTGGACATGTGAGTAGTAATAGTTTAGAAAAAAAAAATGGGAAAATGATTAACGAATATTCGAAATAGCGAATATATATGGCTATAGTCGAAATATTCGCGAATTAGCGAAGTGACGATATTCGCGAAAAAAAATTGCTATTCAAATATTCGCGCTCAACACTATCTATCATCCATACCTTTTTTTTTCTTTATAGTTATTATTTTACCTATCATTAATAAACTTTTATTATAAGTATTTTCCTACCTATCATTAATAAAAAAAATAGATGCTATATTATTTTATTTTTAAAATAAATCATTCATTACCTATAACATATAATAGACAACATGTAATAGACACTCACACAAGGGCTGTATGCCAAAAGCCAGATATGTGCAAGCCAACAACCAATCCATAAGACAGGTACAGTCAGCATACCTTACAATGGCAGCCTTGTGCACTATGAGGCATACAAGACCGGCAGCTAGCAAGCCTCAAAGTTGCTTGATTTGAGTTGGATGGCTTGGGGGACCTGCGCACCTAGATCATTATCATTAGGGTGACAAAAACTGTACTTTTTCTTTTTGGATGCCAGATAACTCTTCTCTCACTGCCTAGGAGGGCTTGGTAGACACCTGAGAGAGAGGTGCAAAGTTCCCCTCCAATGAGTCAGGGCTTTCGTGGAATGCCAGGGCGTCTTTTAGTTTCTCTGACAGAATTGACTATGGAGTTCTGGGTCATTCCACTCCGAATCAGTTGCCCACCTCCTAAATTCAGAGCAATATGACTCTGACTCTACAGAACGTTCTCCCTGACACAAGCCACGCAACTGCCATTCAGCTAGGGAAATCCGGTCTGGGTCATCACAAATAAGCCCCAGGGCTCTGAAAAATTCATCCACCGATCGGAGGGATTGGGAACCGATCGGCAGAGAAAAGGCCCAGGATTGAGCATCACCTTTCAGCAGAGAAATAATAATCCCCACTCTTTGATTCTCGTCCCCAGAGGAGAGCGAGCGTAGTCGAAAAAATACAGTTTACAAGATTCTCTGAACAGAACAAAGTTATCACTCCCCCCAGAAAACCTATCCGGGAGGGCGATCTTAGGTTCAGGCAGACCTGGTTCCCACTGACGGAACCAGACGCCTGAGGACTCTGAAACTGTGCAACAGTATTACGGAGATCAGCTACCTCCAAATATAATCCCTGCATGCGATCAACCAGTGCAGTAACAGTATCTATATCTGCACAGAGCAAGGGAAATGATGACGGTTTACGGCGGTTTATAATGTCATGTATAGCTGGGGATGTGAGGAACACCAAATAAACAAACAGGGACAGAAAGCAGACTAGGCCTCAAAGCTAGGGAAGAGGGAATGGTAACCTCCTAAGAATCCCCGAGCCTTTCCCTGTCTGCTGACAGTATGAGCAAGTCCTGATGGTGAACAAACTCATACACTGGAACCTATGCCCTGCTGATACTGTCGCACACCCTAACTTAGGGAGCAGGAGATGAGACAGCCGGTTCCTTCCACCGTGAAGAGACCAGCGTCTCCCTGAAACCTAGAAACAACATACACACCAAGAAGACAACAGGAGGACTTAGCTTTAGATGAAATGGAAGCAGATGATCCACAAACAACTAGTATAGAACTCCAGCAGGAAATATCAACCGCATGGTCAGCAGTGAGAGGCGGACATAAATAGAGCCTCCTCACTGATAATGAGCAGAACCTGTGGAGATGTGGGATCCTGCCAACAATAACAAACAGAAAGGAAAAACAGAGAGACCTGTCAGATAGACTCACGTGCCGCAAGTCTATCCGATCTTCTCAGATCTCTCACAGGGAAGGCAGTGAAAGTTTCTAGCTCCATTAAAATCCATAATCAATTCAATAAAACCCCCTACTATCAGATGGTGGTAGACCAAATATTATCTTTTACCTCCATTGTTGTTTGAAGGGTGAGAAAGGGATGTGGGACTCTGTAACAGGAAAATGTAGTTGTACATCTAAAGATATATTGTGAACTTACCTACTGTACATCCTTACCTACATGGCCCATGTTAAGCTGCTAATGCTAAACATCTGCCTCTGAGGGGGTTCACCAAATATACAATCACACACATATAATGTCACATCATTCTTTTTTGTTTAAAAAACATATTATCGCATGTACAAAAGACACAAATCATGTAGTGGTCGCAGTGCAGGACAATACTGTGACAAGCAGAACCCCTCCCTCCCACTGGACTCCCACAGTAGATAAAAGCCCTCACTCCGATTGCAAATATACAGCAAATGAGCGTCAGTAACTGTGTGACACACATGAGAAAGATGACTAATGTGACATAATTTGCTGCCTACATATCAAAGCACAAAGACATACTACCATGCATACACTGCGCTGGTCATATACACAGTGTAGGGAGTCACCAAAGGTGCACTCTCTAATACATGTATCCAACCGCACTGTATACAGAGAAGAGAAGGTCGCTCTCCATGTGAGTGCAGTCTTCTCTTCACTGTTTCTGTTTGCCGTTGATAGCGCAGTGGTGATCAGGTGTAATTGCAAGTCCTCCTATTCGCTTTAATGGGACAGCTCTATGGTATACACTTGAAGAGGAAGGAGTTATCCCATTGAAGTAAATGGGACGGCTTGTAATTATACCTGCTCACCGCTGCGATGTCGTCAGCGAACAGATAAACAATGAAGAGAAGGCTGCACTAGTACGGAGTGCGGCCTTCTCTTCACCAGGCGGCCATGCGGTGGTTGTCCGTGCATTGGGGACCGCAAATTGCAGTCCCCAATGCACGGAACGGACCACCAACGGCCGTGTGCATGAGCCCTAAGGTTGTGAATTCAAGGTGATGTTAACAGTGAAAAAAAAATCACAGAATGATGTAATTGTCTTCCAGGATTTCATTTGCCTAAAATATTTGTCTCACAAGGGGTTAAGTCCATCATAAATAATATCAGGTTTAATGCAAATGTATAGGAAATAATTGATGAATAATATAAAATATTCCCTAGACTTTCTCTACATCCAGACATAGACTTACTGGTCTGTGCTATGCTGCTGTAAGTACTTTGTTTATCCTCCCTAGGTTTGATCAGGGCCCAGAGGGTGAAGAGGCAGCTACATATTGGACTGGGCCTGTTCCACTCCTTCCCCTCAGTTCTCCTCACTGTTCTCTCTTCCTCTAACTCTCTCTAACTTAGCCAAACCCCAGCTATATAAATAAGTGATGCCAGCACCACCTAGGGGCGAATAGTTGTAAATACTGCTAAACCAGCCTGCTTAAGGAATTACAGCTTGATGCCAAATACATTTGATATAAATAGATAACAGTTTAACCACCTCAGCCCCCCTAGCTTAAACACCCTTAATGACCAGGCCACCTTTTAAAATTCTGCACTACACTACTTTACCCGTTTATTGCTCCGTCATGCAACTTACCACCCAAATGAATTTTACCTCCTTTTCTTCTCACTAATAGAGCTTTCATTTGGTGGTATTTCATTGCTGCTGACATTTTTACTTTTTTTGCTATTAATCAAAAATGACCGAAATTTTTGCAAAAAAAATGACATTTTTCACTTTCTGTTGTAATTTTTTTTTTTTAAAACTACATTTCTATATAAATTTTTTGCAAAAATGTCTTTGATAAAAAAAAATCCAATAAGTGTATATTTATTGGTTTGGGTAAAAGTTATAGCGTTTACAAACTATGGTGCAAAAAAGTGAATTTCGGCATTTTGAAGCAGCTCTGACTTTCTGAGCACCTGTCATGTTTCTTCAGGTGCTAGAATGTCAGGATAGTATAAATATCCCCAAATGACACCATTTTAGAAAGAAGACACCCCAAAGTATTCGCGGAGGGGCATGGTGAGTTCATGTATCATTTCATTTTTTTTCACAAGTTAGCGGAAAATGACACTTTCTGAGGAAAAAAAAAAAATAATAAACTTTCCATTTCTGCTAACTTCTGGCAAAAAAAAAAAAAATCTCCCACGGACTCACTATGCCCCTCAGCGAATACCTTGGGGTGTCTACTTTCGGAAATGGGGTCATTTGTGGGGTGTGTTTACTGTTCTGGCATTTTGGGCGGGTCTAAATTGTGAGCAGCCATGTAAAAGCTAAAGGTACTCGTTGGAATTTGGGCCCCTTTGCGCACCCAGGCTACAAAAAAGTGTCACTCATGTGGTATCGCCGTACTCAGGAGAAGTAGGGCAATGTGTTTTGGGGTGTATTTTTACATATACCCATGTTGGGTGAGAGAAATATCTCTGTAAACTGACAACTTCGAATAATTTTTTTAAAAAAGTTGTCGTTTACAGAGATATTTCTCACACCCAGCATGGTTATATGTAAAAATACACCCAAAACACATTGCCCTACTTCTCCTGAGTACGGCGATACCACATGAGTGACACTTTTTTGCAGCCTGGGTGCGCAAAGGCCCAAATTCCAATGAGTACCTTTAGGATTTCACAGGGCATATTTATGCATTTGGATTCCAGACTTCTTCTCACGCTTTAGGGGCCCCTAAAATGCCAGGACAGTATAAATACCCCACAAGTGGCCCCATTTTAGAAAGAAGACACCCCAAGGTATTCTGTTAGGGGTATGGTGAGTTCATGTAAAATTTTATTTTTTGTCACAAGTTAGTGAAATATGAGACTTTGTAAAAAAATATCAATTTCCACTAACTTGTGCCCAAAAAAAATTCTGTGAACTCGCCATGCCCCTCACAGAATACCTTGGGGTGTCTTCTTTCCAAAATGGGGTCACATGTGGGGTATTTATACTGCCCTGGCATTTTAGGGGCCCTAAAGTGTGAGAATCCAAAATGCGTAAAAATGTCCTGTGAAATCCGAAAGGTACTCATTGGTTTTAGGGCCCCTTTGCGCATCTTGGCTGCAAAAAAGTGGCACACATGTGGTATCGCCGTACTCAGGAGAAGTAGGGCAATGTGTTTTGGGGTGTATTTTTACATATACCCATACTGGGTGTGAGAAATATTTCTGTAAATGACAACTTTTTAAAAAATGTATACAAAGTTGTCTATTTACAGATATATTTCTCTCACCCAGCATGGGTATATGTAAAAATACACCCTAAACACATTGCCCTACTTCTCCTGAGTATGGCGATACCACATGTGTGACACTTTCTTGCAGCCAAGATGCGCAAAGGGGCCCTAAAACCAATGAGTACCTTTTAGGAGGGCATTTTTACGCATTTTTCTTCTCACGCTTTAGGGCCCCTAAAATGCCAGGGCGGTAAAAATACCCACATGTGACCCCATTTTGGAAAGAAGACACCCAAAGGTATTCCGTGAGGGGCATGGCGAGTTCATAGAAGATGTTTTTGTTTGGCACAAGTTAGCGGAAATTGATTTTTTATTGTTTTTTCTCACAAAGTCTCCCTTTCTGCTAACTTTTGACAAAAAGTAAAATTTTTCATGGACTCATTATGCCCCTCAGCGAATACCTTGGGGTGTCTTCTTTCCAAAATGGGGTCATTTGTGGAGTGTTTGTACTGTTCTGGCATTTTGGGCGGGGCTAAATTGTGAGCAGCCATGGAATTTGGGCCCCTTTGCGCACCCAGGCTGCAAAAAAGTGTCACTCATGTGGTATCGCCGTACTCAGGAGAAGTAGGGCAATGTGTTTTGGGGTGTATTTTTACATATACCCATGCTGGGTGAGAGAAATATCTCTGTAAATTGACAACTTTGAATAAAATTTTTAAAAAGTTGTCATTTACAGAGATATTTCTCACACCCAGAAGGGGTATATGTAAAAATACACCCCAAAACACATTGCCCTACTTCTCCTGAGTACGGCGATACCACATGTGTGCCACTTTTTTGCAGCCAAGATGCGCAAAGGGGCCCTAAAACCAATGAGTACCTTTAGGATTTCACAGGGCATTTTTACGCATTTGGATTCTCACGCTTTAGGACCCCTAAAATGCCAGGGCAGTATAAATACCCCACAAGTGACCCCATTGTGGGAAGAAGACACCCCAAGGTATTCTGTGAGGGGCATGGCGAGTTCACAGAATTTTTTTTTTTTGGCACAAGTTAGTGGAAATTGATATATATATATTTTTTTTTACAAAGTCTCATATTCCACTAACTAGTGACAAAAAATAAAATTTTACATGAACTCACCATACCCAGCACGGAATACCTTGGGGTGTCTTCTTTCTAAAATGGGGTCACATGTGGGGTGTTTGTACTGCCCTGGCATTTGAGGGTCTCCGCAATCATTACACGTATGGCCAGCATTAGGAGTTTCTGCGATTCTCCTTATATTGAGCATACGGGTAATGAGATTTCCTCATTCGCATCGATCAATGTGGATGAAAAAATCTCTGCCAAAAAATGTGCAAAAAAAAAGTAGTAAGGCCCCATTCACACGTCCTCAAAAATGTCCGCATCTATTCCGCAATTCTGCAGAATAGATGCGGACCCATTCAGTGTGAATGGGGCCGGCGGTGATGCGGAGAGCACACTATGTGCTCGCCGCATCAGCATTTGCGGAGCTGCGGCTGCAATCTTTCGGGTTTCGGCCCCCAAACATCCGGCCGCAGCTCTGCAAAAGATAGAGCATGTCCTATTCTTGTCCACAATTGCGGACAAGAAAAGGCATTTTCTATATAGTTCTGGCAATGTGCGGATCCGCAAAATGCAGAAAGCACATTGCCGGTGTCCGTGTTTTGCGGATCCGCAAAACACATACGGACGTCTAAATGAGCCTTACAGGGGGGGTGATTAGTGACAGGGGGTGATCAGGGGGGTGACATGGGGTGATCAGGGGTTAATCGGGGGTTAATCTGGGGTTAATCAGTGACGGGGGGGGGATGGATGGGGGGGTCTGTGTGGTGATTGGTGCACTTACAAAAGATTCCTTTGGTGGTCCCAAGCAAAAGGGACCACCAAAGGAATGAACAGCAAGCATATCAGACGCTGTTAACAAAACAGCGTCTGATATGTAATCTTTTTTCACTTCTACAGCCGGCCAGCGCACGATCAGCGCTGGCAGGCTGTAGTTTACCTTCTCCCCGACGCGATCCTGTGTACGCGCGCACGCGCGTGCGCGCGTTCACAGGAAATCTCGCGTCTCGCGAGATGACGCCTTGGCGCGTCCAAGAGGAACAGACCGACCGCCGCCAGGACGCAATCCTGTGTTCGGCGGTCGACAAGGAGTTAAAGTGTCTTTTTCACACATATAGTGGAACACTGCAATATACACTAATGACCAGAAATTTGAGACAAATACGAGTAAAAATCAGAATGAAAAATAAAATGAGACCTAAAAAATAAAATGAAATGAGATTAATGAAGTGTCTACAATTTCTGATCATCAGTGCACATCATAGAATCATGTATTCATTTTGTGGGCTGATATTTGATTTTATTTGTGTTCTTTATTTTATTTAGCAATATTCACTTTATATTATCCATCAATTATTTCCCATACATTTACACTCGTAAATCTGACGTTGTGTTCATTGTCATATTATTGAGGTTGGACTTTACCTCTTGAGAGCAAACTATGTTAGGTGATTTTAGCTCATACTTTTTCAACTTTTTTGGGGTGTAAACTCTCTTACGTTCTCGGCGTGGTCTCCATCGTTGTTACTGGTTGTTCAGAAATAGATAGAACTCTCATGATATGGAGACGGTTAGAGAGCAGTTAGTGTAAAATAGACAGAATTTGCAAATATTTGTAAAAATATATTTATTTAGTAGTAATATACGCTACGTAATAATTTCAGTGCATTGTGATTTTCAAGCAGAGAATTTTTGATCAGGGAATTTAAAGGACCAGACATGACCAACAAGCCATCATCTGCGACGAGTCCTGTAACATGGTGAATGTTACCTACTTGTATGCTTGCTATGTCTTCTTGAGAAAGAAGGGTCTTGTCTATGGCTTTTATAATGAGTACAAATGGTGGAGGTAATAAAAGACATCCTTGCTGAGACTTATTGGAGATTGGAAAAGGAGCAGAAAGAATTCCATTGATCAGCATGTTAGGCAAAGATGTGGTATATAATGCTATTATTTGTGCAAAAAATTTCCAGCACCCCAATGGTTTATTGCCAATGGATCCTGTGTCCAAAACGTCTGGTGCCATCTGATGTATGTCTTTCTTTGAGAAAGCCTACTTGATCATTTCGGATCAGTGGAGGGGGATGGGGAGGTATGCACTTTTTCATATAGCTTTAAGTATTTAAGAAGTAAGGTAAGTAATCACAAATTGAAGTATGACATGTACATCCCTCCCATATACAAACCCTTCCATGTTCATTGTGCACATTTATCTAACAGATATACGTCATCAACATTTTAACTTCATTCCCAATAACCTTCTCTGGAGGATGAATATCATTTGTGTCAAATGCGTTGGTCATGTCCCAGCCATTAACAAAGCTGACATTGAGGTCTTTGAAGACTATTTCCATTATTAGATAGTGTACAGAACCATGAAAATCACTCATTGTTTCAAAATCTTTCTCCATGGGACTTGTGTTCTCGGTCTTAATTATCACTTTGGTTTCCGGGCTTCTAAGGAACAGACGCTCTATAGCCCGCCGTGTATTATACAGTCTCTTAATGAAGTAATAGACGGGGTAGGCTCTGAAATGTACTCCAATGTTCAGTACGATCACAGTTCTGTTATCACCTCTTATTAAGTCGATTTCACGAGCAATGGTGCGCTCCTCTTTCCATGATTGATACGAGCCAGTAATAAAAGGGAAGGTGTGCCTCTTCCAAGTAGTTTTCATATTTCGCTGTAAGTCCAGGTTTAAAAGTTGGCGTGACCATTTATCGTCATAAAGAAGGAATTGTTTGAGTGCTGTATGAAAATAGATAGATGGATGTTACTTTATTGGCTTCCAACTTTAATACATTAATAGACAATACAGTAAGTCCCTGAGTGGCCTGCAAGGTAATGTAGGGGGCACATGAGAAGGGGGAGAATGAGGAGCAAAGTGGTATAGAAAGTAGGTAAAGAATCCTGATTGTACTCATGGGAAAGGAGGAGTCAGCAGTAGGACTTATATGGGTGTGAGACTTCGGTAAATGACTTCGGTATTCCTATCTGCGGATTTAAAAACATGTTAAAATTAGGAATCCAAAGTTGGCTTCGGTTCCTGAGGTACCCGCCAGTACCGAAGCCGACTTCGAATTCCTATTTTAAAATGTTTTCAAATCCACAGATTGGAATATCAAAGTTATTTACCAAAGTCTTTCGCAACTTCGGACTAGACGAAGTTTTCCTACATTGAGTAAATACATTGTAAATGGTGTACGGAAACAGCATTACAAGGTTTTTTAACAAATCGACTTCAGGTCTATGATCAGAAGCTTGATTTGCTCAATCCCATTGATGACCTATCCTAAGGATAGGTCACCTTATCGAGATGTTGTGAGATGCTGCAAGGCATCCCAGGAATATTGATGCACACATTTATAGGGAGGAATGGTCTAACATTCTTCCTCAATGCTGTGCAAATATAATTTGTAGGGCTCACTTACGTTTTCTCCCAGCACTGTGGATATTTACTCAATATACTCAATAAAAGACATGTTTACTTAGATTGTATTTGTCTATAATTGTGACTTTGGGCCACATTTTGTTAATAATCAATGTAGAATTCCAGGTAAGGGATCGCTATGTCTTGCAGCTGTATATTTTTGAGGACCACTTGAGAGGGCAGATAACATTTTCTTGGTAGTGTCATGTAGGGAGGCACATGAGAAGGGGAGAATGAGGAGCAAAGGGTGTGGTATAGAAAGGAGGTAAAGAATCCTGTTTGTACACATGGGAAAGGAGGAGTCAGGAGCCGGACTTATAGGGGTGGCATAAGGTGAGTGAGAACCTTTCTGCTGTGGAGCAAGAAGAAGAAAATGTTTGCCCATCAGCGTATAGAAAAACAATGCATAAAGAGAAAGCACATGTACTGCATTTAGAAAGCAATTCTATGTCATGGCAGCATGGGTGGGAGAAAATTGGGCAATTATAGCGGCAGTTTAATTTCCCCCACGGTTGGAGTGGTATTTGACACTGGCGTTACCCAGGTCGGCTGGTATTCCTGCTGGAAGGATCTCCATTCTCCAGGAAAGGGTTTTTGGTCTCCAACTAAGGTGTCCTTTGTTAAGGAAAAATATGGCTAATGGTAAAGTAGAAGACCTTGTCAATGTCAAATGTATTTCGTAGCCAACAGAGTGCCTACAGGGATCCCCCCTAAAACTCATTTTGAATATTAAGGTTTTTAGAATATGTGGCTTAGAATTTTATGAAGATGTGACGTTATTCATCTAATATCTATAATCTTTGAATTTATTGGAATTGTTTAATAAAGGGCCAGTATGGCTGTTTTATCAGATTCTCGAGATTGTGTTTCTTTAAGAGTAGGTGGTTGGGAACTCTGGTTGGCTTTTGTACAGATGATCTACCCTTCTTTTACTCATGTATCTAACACCTTCATATTAAAGAGGACCTATCACCTCTCCTGACATCTTGGTTTAAGTAAATACTGGCATTATTCATGAAATGACAATTCTCTAGCGTCTTTCCTTAGAATTCTGTATTCTACCTAGAAATGTATGAATAAACTTACAACTGGGTGTTTACTGTTAGATCTTCAGTGGTATGAACACTAGGGTCCCACCACTCGCTAGATCAAGGGGTTCCGTATCCCACTTTAGAATGGAACTGAACATGTTCACTGCCAATCAATTCAAACTTAATCGGACTTCCTGAGATGGCTGAGCTCTGTACTCAGCTATCACTGGGAGTGCCATAGAGATGGACGGAACATGGTTTGAGAACACAGGACTGTCATTCTTGTGATCGCTATAACATATTGTTACAGGTATGCACCTTTAAAAGTTTGTTCCACCTCACTGTTACTGAGGCAAGATGAGACACAGTCTCTATGACGAGCCAGCCTGGAAAGAACAGAGCGCTCTGATGGTTACTGTTTCAATAGCTGCAGGTGCATGAGAGCTACAGAAACAGCGTAGCACAGCAAACTATGCTGTTTCCCTAACTCAGAGACAGCATGCTGTTTCCGTAGCTCTCAGGCGCCGCAATGCTACACCGGAGCGTTGTACTATTTACCGGCTGGCTTGTGGTCAGGACTGTGTCTCATCTCGCTTTAGTAACAACCGTGTTTCATCTTGCCTTAGATTCAAGTCTGTGAAATCTAGAAGTCAAGGTATTATTTGACACATTTGGATTTTGGAACTAGAACTGGAATTCTTTTTACCCTTTTATTATAAGAAAACTTACTTTTTCGTTTGCTTTGAATGTAGTAAAACCATTGCTTGACAGTTGAGTCTCCAAACATGTAAATAAATTTCCCTTTCAAGCAACTGTCCAGTTCTTCCAGGCTTTCGTAGGGCAACACACTGCATCCCTTTGGATACCATACATTCTTTATAGCATAGCCACTGGGATATTCCAGCTTCATTCCAGTTGTGCACATTTTAGAAAATGAAGTATTTCCTGTTCAAATAAAATCAACAGTGTCGTGATTGTGATCAGCTATATTTATAAAAATCAGGATGCTTTAACATGTGCCACTTTGAAGCAGCATTTTTTTGCGTTTCTGAAGGCATTGACAGAGAGAGAAAGTTGCCCAGATTTACTAATGTGTTTGCGAAAAAGTGGCACAAATTGGAGCATCTGTAGTACCCAGGAATACGGCACTACTATTTCATCACCTGACTATTGTTTCCAAAGTCTAGTGATGTATTCTATCCATATATTTATTTCCAGGTCCTCTTATTCAATTATTCCAGGTCCTCTCACTCAGTTATTTCAGCGAACCACCCCTAGGGAACAACAGCCTGAGGTAGGACCACCGTGACACAAGGACGCTACACTAAGCCACATGATGCCACTCGCAGACCTCAACACAAATATACTGGGGCTCCCTGGGGCGTTCATTGGACATCTAGGGTTTCTGTACTTTTTTACAGCATGCTTGACAAGGGGCAGAGCTTAGTAGAAAGGGGTAGAGCTTTGTGGCAAAGGGTGAGTCTAAAATACACTATTTTGAGCCACAATTCTGCTGTAAAAATCTGTCTCAAAATCCCGACTCCAATCAGGAAATCAGAATAACTCCCTGGATCAATGATCTCTCCAGAAATCTGGTAACTATAACCTGTAATATTATTATTTTAGTGAACTCACCATCACCACCTCTTCAGGCAGAGAGTTCCATAGTCTCACTGTTAGGTAAGGCTGTGTCGGATTTTTTTATTCCCACCTATGATCCGGAGCCATTGGCGAGTTGACCGGTTGAAAGGCCATGAGAGGTCTGGAGCTCGGGACCTGGGCACTGGTGACCTGAGAGAAGTGAAGGCAGGCCACATGGTTAGGTGATCATCCTGTGGATAGTTTCGGAAGTGGAGGAGAATTGGAGTGAGGCGCGGAAATCTGGTGGGGAGGTCAAGCAGTGTAAAACGGATGCGGAGTGGAGCTGGAGTCGTGGGGGCTATGTGCCGTGAAAGAGGCTCCGGAGCAGTAGTGGCTAGGAGCGGGCAGTATAAAATGCCATGCCAGGCGTTTGGCGTTCATCTGCTGAAGAGACTACCTCCTGAAAAGGGGCGGCTGTCGGGATCCCCTTATTTAAGATAAAACAGTTTATCAGGTTATGTGGGGCTAGTTTAAAGATATCCTTAGGGCTCTTTCACACTAGCGTTGTTTCTTTCCATCCTAGAGTTCCGTCCTCGGGGCTCTAGGACGGAAAGAAACTGATCAGGATAATCCTAATGCATCCTGAATGGAGAGAAATCCGTTCAGGATGCATCAGGATGTCATACGTTCAGTATGTCAACGTTTTTTGGACGTTGACAAAAGCGCAGCATGCTGCGGATTTGTCTCCGTCCAAAAAGCCGTAAGACATGCCGCAATGCCGGATCCGGAATTAATGCCCATTGAAGAGCATTATTCCGGATCCGGCATTAAGCTAAACGTCGATTCGGCGCATCGCCGGATCCGACGTTTAGCGCTGCGCATGCGCAGCAGCCCGTTCGATCGGGCCCCAGTGTAAGCTGGGGCTCCGATCGATACGATGGCAGCCAGGACGCTACTGGAGTCCTGGCTGCCATGGTAAGTACAACGCAGCAGTGTACTTACCTGCGCTGCGGCCGCTCCATTATGACATCACAGGTCCGGGCGGCGCATTGATCTATGCGCCGCCCAGACCTGTGACGTCATTAAGAAGCGCCCGGCTGCCGCAGCGCAGGTAAGTACACCACTGCTGAGTACCATGGCAGCCAGGACTCCAGTAGCGTCCTGGCTGCCATGGTAACAGTGAAAGCATGTTGAAGACTGATCAGGAAACTGATCAGTCTTCAAATGCTCTCCAGCCACTTGCTTCTGACGGATCCGGCGGGACGGGAGTGCCCGCCGGATCCTCAGAACGCAAGTGTGAAAGAGGCCTGTCAACACACTCCTATTTTAGACTTCTGAACAAGTGATCTCAAGACTTCTCCACGTCGGGACACGTGAGATAACCAGTGCCATAAACTATTTATTTATTGTATGCCTATGTGCAGACTAAGACATTGTAAGACTGTCAGTTTGGATGAAATTCTCAGCATTGGACTTCTCTATTTTTTTAACCTTATTTAAGAGTAACGTTTTTATATGAATATATTAATTATAAGGGTATTCCTTTTCTTAGAACACATGAATTATTTAAAGCAAAAGAATCCTCTTCTATGTCTGTGTAGAAACCTTCTTTCCTCCAGACGCAGAGGATGTCCCCTCGTCTCAGTCCTGGGGATAAATAGATGATGGGAGTGATCTCTGTACTGACCCCTGATATATTTATACATAGTTGTTAGATCTCCCCCGAGTCGTCTTTTTTCTAAAGTAAATAACCCTAATGTTGATAACCTTTCAGGGTACTGTAGTCCACCAATTCCAGTTATTACTTTAGTTGCCCTCCTCTGAACCCTCTCCAGCTCTGCTATGTCTGCCTTGTTCACAGGAGCCCAGAACTGTACACAGTCCTCCATGTGTGGTCTGACTAGTCGATTTGTAAAGTGGCAGGACTATGTTCTCATCACGGGCGTCTATGCCCCTTTGATGCAACCCATTATCTTATTGGCCTTGGCAGCCTTCTGACACTGATTACCACAGTTTGGTTTTCTGTCCCCTAAAATTCCTAAGTTCTTTTCCGTGCCAGTGTTACGCAGTGTTTTACCAACCAGGCCAACCACTAATCTGTATAAAGTCAGAGAAAACTGTTTATCCCTGCACCGCTAGGATATGTCCCCATTGTCTGATAGGTGCGGGTTCCATTGGGAACAGAGTGGGGAAAGTGGTGGCAGGAGGACCCTGAGTTTCTCTGGGTCCGGCCACCACCAAACACTCTCCCCATAGAAGTGGATGGGAACACAACAAGCATGCGCGGCCACGGCTCCCATTTACTACAATGGCCCCTTGAAATAGCCGAGCCAGCGATCGGCTATTTTCGCGGCCCCATAGAAATGAATGGAGGGCAGCTGTGCATACACAGTGCGCCCTCCACAACTTTCAGGGCTCCATTTTCAGTGTAGGTGCGGGTCCCAGATGTGGGACCAGCACCTATCAGACAATGGGGGCATATCCTAGTAATAGTTCCCTTGCAGGAACTTTAATACTCACACTGAATAACTGACAGGGACATAGAATGAAATGTAACAGAACTATAATAGCATATACAGTGCCTTGTGAAAGTATTTGGCCCCCTTGAACTTTTCGACCTTTTGCCACATTTCAGGCTTCAAACATAAAGATATAAAACTGTAATTTTTTGTGAAGAATCAACAACAAGTGGGACACAATTATGAAGTGGAACGAAATGTAATGGATATTTCAAACTTTTTTAACAAATAAAAAACTGAAAAATTGGGCGTGCAAAATTATTCAGCCCCCTTAAGTTAATACTTTGTAGCGCCACCTTTTGCTGTGATTACAGCTGTAAGTCACTTAGGGTATGTCTCTATTAGTTTTGCACATCGATAAACTGAACCCCATTCCTGAGGTTGGATGGAGAGCGTTTGTGAACAGCAGTTTTCAGTTCTTTCCACAGATTCTCGATAGGATTCAGGTCTGGACTTTGACTTGGCCATTCTAACACCTGGATATGTTTATTTGTGAACCATTCCATTGTAGATTTTGCTTTATGTTTTGGATCATTGTCTTGTTGGAAGACAAATCTCCGTCCCAGTCTCAGGTCTTTTGCAGACTCCATCAGGTTTTCTTTCAGAATGGTCCTGTATTTGGCTCCATCCATCTTCCCATCAATTTTAACCATCTTCCCTGTCCCTGCTGAAGAAAAGCAGACCCAAACCATGATGCTGCCACCACCATGTTTGACAGTGGGGATGGTGTGTTCAGGGTGATGAGCTGTGTTGCTTTTACGCCAAACATAACGTTTTGCATTGTTGCCAAAAGTTCGATTTTGGTTTCATCTGACCAGAGCACCTTCTTCCACATGTTTGGTGTGTCTCCCAGGTGGCTTGTGGCAAACTTTAAACAACACTTTTTATGGATATCTTTAAAAAAAGGCTTTCTTCTTGCCACTCTTCCATAAAGGCCAGATTTGTGCAGTATACGACTGATTGTTGTCCTATGGACAGAGTGTCCCACCTCAGCTGTAGATCTTTGCAGTTCATCCAGAGTGATCATGGGCCTCTTGGCTGCATCTCTGATCAGTCTTCTCCTTGTATGAGCTGAAAGTTTAGATTGACGGCCAGGTCTTGGTAGATTTTCAGTGGTCTGATACTCCTTCCATTTCAATATTATCGCTTGCACAGTGCTCCTTGGGATGTTTAAAGCTTGGGAAATCTTTTTGTATCCAAATCCGGCTTTAGACTTCTCCACAACAGTATCTCGGACCTGCCTGGTGTGTTCCTTGGTCTTCATGATGCTCTCTGCACTTTAAACTGACCTCTGAGACTATCACAGTGCAGGTGCATTTATACGGAGACTTGATTACACACAGGTGGATTCTATTTATCATCATTAGTCATTTAGGTCAACATTGGATCATTCAGAGATCCTCACTGAACTTCTGGAGAGTTTGCTGCACTGAAAGTAAAGGGGCTGAATAATTTTGCACGTCCAATTTTTCAGTTTTTTATTTGTTAACAAAGTTTGAAATATCCAAGAAATTTCGTTCCACTTCATAATTGTGTCCCACTTGTTGTTGATTCTTCACAAAAAATTACAGTTTTATATCTTTATGTTTGAAGCCTGAAATGTGGCAAAAGGTTGAAAAGTTCAAGGGGGCCAAATACTTTCACAAGGCACTGTATATTATGTATATAATGTTCACAAGGTTGTTGGTTACAGTTGCTCAACAGATAAGGGCACACTTGATGGTTGCAGTCTCTCAAATAATGAGGGCACACCCATAATGAAGTTGTTGGCGGCTGTACACAGTAGGTACTCTTTTACAAAGTCCCTTTCATATTCTCAGTCCTGTGTCTAGTCCTGTGCCTAGTTACTCTTTCTCTTGTGGCAGACCCCTCTACACCTTCCTCTTGACATACTGTTTCCCCATAGTGCTCCACAGACATGACAACTGCAACCTTTTCTAGCTCCACATCCTTTTGCCAGAGCTGGCTGTTTCTCTTGAGGGAAAGGTGCATATCACAAGGGTGCTTGCCCAACAGCGACTCTGGCACAAGCTAAGCCTCCAGCAGGACAATACTAAAAATTTCATCAGCTTATTAGCCTTTCTGCTTATTAGTACTTCTTGAACATGGACATGAGAACACAAACCAACAGGAACTGGCACATCACATTGGTTCCCCTGTTACAAACCCTTCTTCTACTCTCTCTACTGTCTTACTGTCCTAAGGACCTGCATAACAAGTTCATCTGAAAAAATGTTTTACTGCAGTACATGATCCAACTTCTTACAAGATTACCATACTTACAAACATTTTTGGTAAATACAGGACTAGGGTGGAGCGAACCCGAACTATAAAGTTCGGGTTCGTACCGAACATTACTGTTTTTCGCACCCGGACCCGAACATTTACGTAAAAGTTTGTGTTTGGGTTCGTCGTTCGGCGATTTTTTCCCTCTTTTTGAAAGGCTGCAAAGCAGCCAATCAACAAGCGTTTCACTACTTTGCCCTAAGACGCCATCACAGCCATGTCTACTATTGGCATGGCTGTGATTGGCTAAGTGCAGCATGTAAATCAGCCTCTATTTAAGCTGAAGTCACATAGCGTGCATTTCTGTAGTTGCTGTAATAAACCCGTACTGTCGTACCACAGAGCACGTTTGCATACATCGCTGAAAAACCTATTTTTAAATTTTGCGATGACATAGTGCATTTCTGTAGTTGGTGGAATAGACCTGTACTGTCGTACCACAGAGCACATATGCATACACCGCTGAAAAACCTTTTATAAAATTTTGCAATGAAAAACTGCATTTCTGTAGTTGGGTTAATAAACCCGTACTGTTGTGCCACAGAGCACTTTTGCATACAACGCACAAAAACCTATTTTAAAATTTAGCAGTGACATACTGCATTTCTGTAGTTTGTTGCAATAAACACTGGTTTTGTGCTACATAGCAGATCTGAGGCCTACACTGTATTTCAGTCATTTTAAGTAACCTTTTGAACTCCGCATTTACATAGTTGGTTGCAAACACACAGGTTTTGTGGTAGATAGCACATTAGCGGTGTACGCTGCATTTCTGACAGTCAAATTAAACCGTTAACTTCTGTTTTTACATTGTTGGGATGAAAAATAAAATTTTTGTTAATAGTGAAGTAATTGTATTGAATTGCTCCGTTACACTGTTGTGGGACATAAATAAATTTATTCTGTTTATGACACAGGCACTGCCTTACTGTTAGTGAACTTAACCCCTTAAGGACACGGCCCTATTTCACCTTAAGGACCAGGCCATTTTTAGCAAATCTAACATGTGTCACTATATGTAGTAATAACCTAAAACACTTTTACTTATCCAGGCCATTCTGAGATTGTTTTCTCGTCACATATTGTACTTCATGACAGTGGCAAGATTGAGTCAAAAAATGTCATTTTTGTTTTTTAAAAAATACCAAATTTGCCAAAAATTTTGAAAAAATTTGCAAATTAGCAAATTTCAATTTCTCTACTTTTATAATAGATAGTAATAACTCCAAAAATAGTTATTACTTTACATTCCTCATATGTCTACTTCATGTTTGGATCATTTTGGGAATGCTATTTTATTTTTTGGGGACAAGGCTTAGAAGTTTAGAAGCAAATCTTGAATTCTTTCTGAAAATTTCCAAAACCCACTTGTTAAGGACCAGTTCAGGTCTGAAGTCACTTTGTGAGGCTTACATAATAGAAACCACCCAAAAATGACCACATTTTAGAAACTACAACCCTCAAGGTATTCAAGACTGATTTTACAAACTTTGTTAACCCTTTAGGTGTTCCACAAGAATTAATACAAAATGGAGATTAAGTTTCAGATTTTCACTTTTTTGGCAGATTTTCCATTCTAATCAATTTTTTCCAGTAACAAAGCAAGGGTTAACAGCCAAACAAAACCCAGTATTTATTGCCCTGATTCTGCAGTTTGCAAAAACACCCCATATGTGGCCGTAAACTGCTGTATGGCCAAATGGCAGGGCACAGAAGGAAAGGAGCTCCATATGGTTTTTGGAAGGCAGATTTTACTGGACTGGTTTACTTTATTAAATTACATAGGACACATTCTGAAAGCCATATTTTTTTTATTTTTATTTTTTGGACTGTCTTATGTTGGGGCTTATTTTTTGCGGGATGAGATGACTGTTTGATTGGCACTATCCTAGGGTCCATATGACATTTTCGTCGCTTGCTATTACACTTTTTGTGATGTAATGTGACAAAAATGGCTTTGGCACCGTATTTATATAATTTGCTGTGTTAACCTGAGGGGTTAGGTCGTGTGTTATTTTTATAGAGCAGGTTGTTACGGATGCGGCGATACATAATATGTATACTTTTTATTTATTTATTTATTAAGTTTTACACAATAATATCATTTTTGAAACAAAACAAATCATGTTTTAATGTTTCCATAGTCTGAGAGCCATATTTTTTTATTTATGGGGCGATTGTCCTATGCAGGATATCATTTTTTGTGCGATGAGATGACGGTTTGATTGGCACTTTTTTGAGTGCATATAACTTTTTGATGGCTTGCTATTACAGTTTTTGTAATGTGAGGTGACAAAAATGATTTTTTTTACATAGTTTTTATTTAATTTTTTATGGTATTTACCTGAGGGATAACACAATAACAGCATTCTAAAAAAAAAATAATGTTTTAGTGTCTCCATAGTCTGAGAGCCATATTTTTTTTGCCGATTGTGCTATGTTGGGGCTCATTTTTTGCGGGATGAGATAGCGGTTTGATTGGTACTATTTTGGGAGGCATACACCTTTTTGATCGCTTAGTATTACACTGTTTGTGATGTAAGGTGACAAAAACTGTTTAGTTTTTTTACGGTATTTACTTGAGGGGTTAGATCATGTGATATTTTTATAGAGCAGGTTTTACGGACGCGGCAGTGTGTAGTGTTTTTTTTTTTTTATTCAGTGATATGTATTTTTTTTTATTTTTACACTGTCTGGTCAGACTTCTTCCTATAGCAGAAGTCTGATCAGAGTTACTATTACCATGGCAAGCAGGACGCCTCTGAAGGTGTCCTGTTGCCATGGTGACCATCACCCGCTGCCAGAACAGAGCAGCGGGTGATGGGGAGGAAGGGGAGCTCCCTCCCTCTGTGATCCCATCCTGTTGGAGGGCTGCAAAGGCACAGCAGCCCCCCGATGGGAGAGAGAGGGAGCTCCCTCCCTGTAAACCCCTTCCATAAAGCGGTCCGTATGGACCACGGCATGGAAGGGGTTAAACGGCTAGCATCTGTACAAGCACTGACACTCTGCTAACACCGCTGGACCACCATGGATTTTAGTGAGGAGGCAGGCAGGAGATTGCGATTCTGCATGCTGCACCGCCCGCCTGCGGGGATCAGAACCTTTGACCCGGCATCAGAAGCCTCTGATTGGGTAGTCTCTACAGACTAGCCAATCAGAGCGATCACACGCCGGGGACCGCTCTGATTGGTCCCCGGCCGGTTAGATGAGACCCCTGGCTGTGTGTAACAGCCGGGGTCTCAGCGCTGTCACCATGTCTGCAGACATGGTGACAGTTTAACTGTAGGACGAGAATGCTCATCCTAATGCGCTAAGTATCGCTCAGTTAGGACGAGTATTCTCGTCCAGGGTCCTGGAGGGGTTAAGTGTCGACTATTGGCAGTTAAATATACACCTGAGATAAACCATCTGTTAGTTTGGTGGGTGAACGCAAATAATGAGGAGAACATCAAATAAGGCATGTGGCCATGGTCGTGGTGGTGTTGGTGGAGCTCCTGTTGCTGAGAGAGGACGTGGCAGTTCAGCGTCAACTACCGGTCCAAGTGTAACACCTTCCTCAGGTGTGAGTAGGCGACAGAACCTGCAGCATTATTTGGTAGGCCCGAATGCCGCTCTACGAATGGTAAGGCCAGAACAATTACAGGCAATAGTAGATTGGGTGGCTGACAGTGCCTCCAGTACCTTAACATTGTCTCCCACATTTATTGTCTATAGTGTGTGCGTTGAATACACATACAGTACTCCATCCGAAAACTGCTTCTTTAGCGTAAATCTAAATAATCTGGGCCTAATCTAGTGTCCATAGTGTGTGGCTTGCTGTGACAAATACTGTACTACATCTGAAAACAGTGTCTATAGCGCAAATTTAAATTTGTGCCACATTTACTGTGTGTGCGTTTAATACATAACACTGACATATACTGTACTTTATCCGTAGATGGTGTATGCTAGTCTGTGACATTATCAGGGCTACATCTCCTGTGTAAAGTGTGCGCATCCCAAATACATTTTTGAATTTATTGTTGCATACATTTACAAATCCTACTCTACTGTACTTGTGACATACCTTTAAGTATATATAGCATTTAATATTAAGAAGGCAGCCAGTAAGGGTCGTGGAAGTAGCCGGGATGCTGATGGTGCAGGCAGAGGCCATGGTCCTGGGCGCGATGAAACTGAGTGAAAGAATGTAGCTGAGGGCCTTCAGGTGCACTAACTCTCAAAAACATTATTTGGAAGGGCCTTCCAGTCAGCTGACCCTCTAAAACATCATTTGCGAGTGCTTTCAGGTCAGCTGACCTTCTAAAACATAATTTGCGAGTGCCTTCAGGGCAGCTGACCCTAAAAAACATAACTTTCCAGGACCTGCAGGTGAGCTGACCCGCTAAAATATTATATGTGAGGGCCTGCAGGTGAGCTGACCCTAAAAAACATGAATAGCGAGGGCCTGCAGGTGAGCTGACCCTAAAAAACATGAATAGCGAGGGCCTGCAGGTGAGCTGAACCAAAAAAACATGAATAGCGAGGGCCTGCAGGTGAGCTGAACCTAAAAAACATGAATTATGAGGGCCTGCAGGTGAGCTGAACCTAAAAAACATGAATTATGAGGGCCTACAGGTGAGCTGACCCTGTTAAACATTATATGTGAGGGGCTGTAGGTGAGCTGACCCTGTAAAGCATTATATGTGAGGGCCTGCAGGTGAGATGACCCTCTAAAACATTATGAGTGAGGGCAGCCTAAAAAGGATATGATGGAGGAGGAGAAGTAGAGAAGTCAGGGGCAATCCAGGCCTTGTTCATTTTTATAAGAGTCGAACTGTCGGCATTTTCAGTTACTGGACTGGAGTCGTGCGACAAGCATTTTCAGTTGACAGACGGATGCGCTTATTAGTTATTATGCCCCCAGCAAAACTAAATACCCGCTCTGACAAAATGCTGGCAGCAGGGCTGGCCAGCATCTCTGAGGCGTAGAGTGTCAGTTTGTGCCACGTGTCCAGCTTGGACACCCAATAGTTGTAAGGCACAGAGGCATCACTGAGGACGCTGACACGGTCTGCTATGTACTCCTTCACCATCTTCCAAAAATTTTCCCGCCTTGTGACACTAGGCCACGCATCAGGGTGCTGGCGGGGTGTCATGAAACTGTTCCAGGCCTTGGAGAGTGTTGTCCTGACTCTGTTGGAACTGCTGTGTGTTCCCCTCATCTCCCTTCCTGGGTTGCACAAGGAACTACGTACTCTGATCGCCAGCGTTATCAGCTGTAAATTTATCCGCAATGACATTCTGTTCTATTATTATTATGGTTTGTGGTTGTATTATTGTTGGTATTATTTTTGTTATTATGGTTTATGGTTGTAAAATATGGTTATTTGGTTATTTATGAGTTAATTAACAGGCCATGCCATTGGTTTACCTCCACTCTTGTGTGTTATGTTTTTAGTTATATTAATGTATAAGTTTGGGATGTTTGTTGTGCATGGGACATATATGCTGTATGATTGGCATGTGTGTGAGCTTGCCAACAAGTTACAGCCATTATCAGATACAACAACCAACCAACCATGCCTGGTCGTAAGTTGAGTGGCGAGAGCCACAGCTCAGTCTGGTCCCTTATACCCTGTGTGCTGTTTGTCACCTAAGCAAATGAGTTTCAGCACGGCCTGTTGCCGCTTCCATCTACTGACTGATGGCTGACTGGTGCTGCAAGATGAGAATTCAGAGGTGGAAGTGGAGTAGGAGTAGGAGAGGGGTTTGCTGCAACTAATGTAGGTGGTGGTGAAAATCCTGATGGAATGGGGCGCGCAATCCTTGGCGTTAGTAGCACCTGTGCCATCCCAGGGTACGACTAGCTACCGGCCTCCACAAGGTTCACCCAGTGTGCCGTCACGGAAATGTAGCGTCCCTGGCCAAAAGCACTTGTCCTTGGACCTTCCCAATAACTGTGTTGGTCAGGGCACGGGTGATGTTACGGGACACAATTGCTGGTGTAATGTGGGGACGGCACACCGAGAAAAATAGTAACGAGGGACATCTGCCGCCATGAGGCTGAGGAAAGCCTCAGTGTCCACAGGCCTAAATGGTAACATTTCCAGGGTCAGCAATTTTTAAAGGTGTGCATTTAGTGCTATGGCCTGTGGGTGGGTGGCTGGGTATTTGCGCTTATGTTCAAAGGCCTGGTTTAAGGACATCTGTATGCGGGCCTATTTGGTGTGGACTGCCTTCTCCCTTTTGCCTGTGGATCCCTCCCCCTCTGTACTGCTGTCCTCGCTTGGCTTGCCACCTTCCCAGGTTGGGTCACTGATGTCATCGTCCACCACCCCCTCTTCCACTTCCTCACTCGGGTCATCCTCCTGACTTGTAATGTTGACCTAACAAGACCCTCACTTATTGACAACTGTGTCTCATCCGCATCATTCACCTCATGAAACACTAATTGCCATTCCCCACCGTCATCTTCTTCTGACTGTGGATGCTGAAGAGTTTGTGAATCAGTGCACAAGATCTCCTCATGTCCCATGTCCTCAAGCTCACCTGCAGGCCCTCACCTACAATATTTGAGAGGGTCAGCTCACCTGCAGGCCCTCACCTACAATATTTGAGAGGGTCAGCTCACCTGCAGGCCCTCACAAACAATATTTTAGAGGGTCAGCTCACCTGCAGGCCCTCACCTACAATATTTTAGAGGGTCAGCTCATCTGCAGGCCCTCACCTACAATATTTTAGAGGGTCAGCTCACCTGCAGGCCCTCATCTACAATATTTTAGAGGGTCAGCTCACCTGCAGGCCCTCAACTACAATATTTAACAGGGTCAGCTGAGCAGCAGGCCCTCACGTACAATATTTTACAGGGTCAGCTCAGCAGCAGGCACTTGCCCATTATTTTTTCAATGCTCAGCAGCAGCCCTCGCCCCTAATGTTTTAGAGGGTCAACAGCAGGACCTTGCTCCTAATGTTTTGGAGGTTCACCAGCAGGCCATCAATGATAATTTTTCAAGGGTGTGTATGATGCCCTCCTTTATGTGTAACAAAGGTTGTTTTGAAGTGCTGATTCCTTGTAATTTTGGCAGCCCTTTCACTTAGTGCATAGGCTTTATGAGTGTAGGAGTCCCACTACCTGAAGAATTGTACCACAATGTGAATGAGGCCCTCCTTTATGTGATATACAGGCTGTTTTAGAGTGCCTCTTCCATATAATTTTTGGCAGCACTTGCACTTTATATACAATTGAATATACAGGAAAGAATTTTTTACTAACAATTTTTCCTGTAAAATTGATTTTTTTTGGCGGTGTTTTGGGCGTATTTTTGTCAGTCTGTAAAAGTGGCGTACAACTTGGACAACATGGTTCCCAGCAGCGACCTGGGAGTCCAAGATGCATCCAGACATCGTCCCCATGCTGTTCCCGATCCATTTCGGTGGTGTTTCTGTCACTTTCTGACCTTTTCCAATGAACCAGGCACCCGCCCCAAGAGCAGGGGGTGCCTGGTTGTCTCCCATTCACTTCCATTATACTTGGCTGCTCGGTTGAGCACACGAACATAGCGATGTATTCGGCCCGAGCTCCCGAACACCCAAATACTTTGGTGCTCGATCATCACTAGTTGCTGGACATGTACTTACCATTGTTGCAGCATGATACATTAATTTGCTGAAAATCTTTTGGAATTTCAACTCTGATATTGGACCTTGAAATGAACAGAAAGTAAATTGTTTCATTTTATTGTTCAGAAGGCAATTAAAGGAAAATACATATTGCAAAAAACAAAAAAAAAAAAAATAATAAAAATAATAAAAAAAAAATATATATGTTTTAAGCAAATATATTTGCTGTGTTTGTGGGAGGGGAGGCTGATTACAAGGCAATTTACATGCACCTGTGGGCGTAGGCTAGCTGTTTGCTAGGCTATTTATAGGCACCTGTGGGTCCAGGCTGACGCCGGTTCAGCTGATTTCACTACCTCTGGGTCAGCTCTAGGATACAGCAGCATGGTGTGGAAGCTCCTTACGGCTGGACGACGGCGGAATCTCTCAGGAAGACGCTGGTATTCATGGTAGGATCGGAGTGGTTACACGGGACCCACGCTGTGGTCCGCGACATGTAGCGCTCAGGTCGAAGCAGAGTTGGTCGCTAATGCTCGGCGATGGCGTCAGTATTGTTTGACTGGCTTTTCAGAGGCCTGCGGGGGCCATTGCATACAGTTATTGCGGTAGCATGCGCTTAGAGTAGGTTTGGTTGCATGTTACTGATACCTGGTTCACTCGTGGGTTGCGTATCTGCAGTTGGCTCAAGCTATGCATGCTATGTTAGGTGTTGTATATCAATGGTCAATGAAAAAAAAAAAAACGCAGCTGCATCGTGTGCAGGCTCATTCACGCCTGGGCTGCGGCAGAAAGTGCCAGGCGAGTGCTGGCATTCACTGTAGAATCGCACTTGTCGGCACGTGACCCACACTGCGGTATGCGATCTGTTATACTCTGGGACGAAGCAAAGTTGGGCGCTAATGGTCAAGTGACTGTTGTTAGTTCTTCGTCTGGCTTCTTCAGGGGCATGTTGGGGGCATTGCATATAGTTATTGATATTGCATGCGACTAGAGTACGTATGGTTACATGTTTTCTGATATCTGCTTGATACGGGACGCATGTCTATAAGCTACGCACGCTGTGTTTAAGTGACGGTAGTACTTAGTTTATCTATCTGGAAGGGCCATGTATCAATGGCCGTTAACATAAAAACAAAAAAAAAAAAACATGGTTATTGTCACCTGTTTTACATGTGGGCGCACGTCCGCAGTTAGCGCCAGACTTGCAAGGTGTCGGTAAATGTATATCAGTGGTCTATATGGGGGCACAAGCAGATTGATCAAGGCGCCTGTATTTGAGTTCTGATGCTCTGGTAAGCGTGTTCAATCTAGAAATTGTATATTATGGACACGCATGTGTCAGCGGTTCTGTTTTGTGTTTACAGGTGCACTATCGTGTCGATTATTTGGCATCGAATCAGGGTTTATGTTCAACCACCTTTATGTTTTCTTAAAGGAACACTAGGTGGTGTGGTAATGACCATCTTTAAAAAAAAAAAAAAAAAAAAGCTGCAGCATTATGTGGAGGTCCATTCGCACCTGGGCAACGGCAGAAGGTGCCAGACGAGTGCTGGCATTCACGGTGGGATCGGACTTGGTTACACGGTCTGTGACTTGTAGCTCTCTGGCACGTAGGGGGTTGGGCGCTAATTGTCGAACGATCTTGGCTAGGTTTGTTACCTTCAAAAGCTACGTCCGTGTGTCTGCATTTACATTTTGTCCTATACTCCATTCACTACTAGAGCTGAGTTCATGCATCTGTTGTTGTATCACATTAATACTCTGCTTACTTTTAGATATTGTTCATATGGCTGCGTTATGCCTTGCTCTCTATGCTCAGAGCAGGCCCATAACATGTTTTAGGCACCACTCACATCCAGAGTTGCATTCACCCACCTGTTCTTACACCATGTGTTATACTCTGCTTCCACTTAGAGCTACATTTTCCTTTTAACTCGACATCATGATTACTCAGTATTTTCATTTGGGCAATCAGCACACCGCTCTGACACTGCTCTCCCGGTTAACATAGCTGCTTTCTTTTCAAGCTTGCGTGTTTTCCTTGTCGGTTTGTTATATTCCAAAGGCCTACTTTTGCTGTTCACTTCAAAGGAAAAAAAAAAAAAACTGCCGTTAGAGTATCGCGTGTATGGCTCCGCCATTAGTCTCTCACGCACAGCTTCTCCGATTTAGTGTTACACATATGACTCCGCCATTAGTCTCCCGTGCATGGCTTCTCCGATTTACTGCTACACATATGACTCTGCCATTAGAGTCCCCACGCATGACTTCTCGGTTTATGTTTTACGCATGACTCCGCCATTATAGTTTCCCTAGCAACGCTTCTCCGATTTAGTGTCCACCATTAGAGTCCCTCACGCATGGCATCACCGATTTAATGTTACACGCATGACTCTGCCATTAGTCTCCCACGCATGGCTTCTCCGATTTAGTGTTACACATATGACTCCGCCATTAGAGTCCCCCACGCATGGCTTCTCGGTTATGTTTTACACACATGACTCCGCCATCATAGTCTCTCAAGCAACGCTTCTCCGATTTTGTGTCCGCCATTAGAGTCCCTTCACCGATTTAGTGTTACACGTATGACTCTTAGAGGCTCTCACGCATGGCTTCTCTGATTTAGTGTCCGCCATTTGAGTCTCTCACGCATGGCTTCTCCAATTAAGTGTCTGCCATTTGAGTCTCTCACGCATGGCTTCTCTGATTTAGTGTCCGCCATTAGAGTCCCTCACGCATGGCTTCACCGATTTAATGTTACACATATGACTCCATCATTAGTCTTCCACGCATGGCTTCTCCGATTTAGTGTTACACATATGACTCCGCCATTAGTCTCTCATGCATGGCTTCTCCGATTAAGCATTTCACTTATGACTTTGCCATTAGTCCTCACGCATGGCTTCTCCGATTTAGTGTTACACATATGACTCCGCACTTAGTCTCTCACGCATGGCTTCTCTGATTTAGTGTCCGCCATTAGAGTCTCTCACGCATGGCTTCTCTGATTTAGTGTCCGCCATTAGAGTCTCTTACGCATGGCTTCTCCGGGTTAGTGTCCTCCATTAGAGTCTCTCACGCATGGCTTCTCCAATTAAGTGTCTGCCATTTGAGTCTCTCACGCATGGCTTCTATGGTTAAGTGCCCATTAGTCTCCCACGCACGGCTTCTCCGATTCAGTGTTACACATATGACTCCGCCATTAGAGTCTCTCACGCATGGCTTCTCTGATTTAGTGTCCGCCATTAGAGTCTCTCACGCATGGCTTCTCTGATTTAGTGTTACACATATGACTCCGCCATTAGAGTCTCTCACGCATGGCTTCTCTGATTTAGTGTCCGCCATTAGAGTCTCTCACGCATGGCTTCTCTGATTTAGTGTCCGCCATTAGAGTCTCTCACGCATGGCTTCTCCGATTTAGTGTCCGCCATTAGAGTCTCTTACGCATGGCTTCTCCGATTTAGTGTTGACATATGACTCCGCCATTAGTCTCTCACACATGGCTCCACTATCAGAGTCTCTCACGCATAGCCTCTTCGATTAAGAGTTGACATATGACTTCGCCATTTAAGGTCGGCCACGTGGCCCCACCACAGGTAGGTTCCATGTCTTGTTCTGCCGCTCGGGCGAGGGTGTTGGTGCCGGGCCTAAGTCCTGGGTATCGGTCTGTCTTCCAGTAGGAGGTACAGTAATAAGGCGCTATTCTCAATGTCTCATGTCAACAGGCGCTGCATACATAGTATCACGACCTTAAGCTTATTTCCGGTCACAACTGCAGGTATGGCGTGTTCGTTTCTCTGTCTTCATTACAGGCAACATTAGCTTGTTAATTGAAATAGCCATGTATTCGTGTTGACGGTTCCCCAGGCCTGGTGAGTTTACACATTCCACTTGAATCTACTAGTAGAGGAACACGGCATACGCCATGTTCTAACTTTTTGGCCCTTACATATAAAAGGCGGCCTGGGGTATAAGTAGAGGTGTAGTAGTTCGCAACCAGGAATAGTTGGTGCCCGTTCAGGGCCCTCGGTGAACACTTGGTATTCATTTAGGCCTTCCAACAGATTCACCATGGTTTGTTCAGTCTGCAGCTCTCTGGATCCAGATGTTCTCGTAATATGTTCATACGTTGTTAGTATACATAGGAGTAAATCGTTTCTGATTACCGGCCACTCCTTCAATCGCATCAGCGTTAGCCTCCTCCAAGTACGATGTACCGGTGCACATGACAGAGGTAAGGTAGATGGTAGTCACTGTGACACGTACGGTAAATTCCGCACCTTCATCGGGGAATGTCTTTTACGTTCAACGTGGGGGTAGTAATGGTATGTATATATTTTGCTCTAACCTAAGGTCTGTTCTTTTTGGCCCCTTTAGGCTGCCCTACCGCAGCAGTCATGGCACAATTCTACTGCTTGTTGTAGATAGGGTTGTTAGGTTAGGTACACCTTTCTGATAGCCGATCCGACCACAAGTTTTAAGCAAATATATTTGCTGTGTTTGTGGGAGGGGAGGCTGATTACAAGGCAATTTACATGCACCTGTGGGCGTAGGCTAGCTGTTTGCTAGGCTATTTATAGGCACCTGTGGGTCCAGGCTGACGCCGGTTCAGCTGATTTCTCCCACCCACCCACACCTTCTTACAGTCATTTCATATTAGGGTGGCCCCCTTTAGGCTGCCCTACCGCAGCAGTCATGGCACAATTCTACTGCTTGTTGTAGATAGGGTTGTTAGGTTAGGTACACCTATCTGATAGCCGATCCGACCACAAATATATATATATATATATAGAAAGAAATGAATCCACGGCACATCCAAAATGGTGAAAAAAAGGGTAGTTTATTCACCGAGTGATAGCGTCACTCGGTGAATAAACTACCCTTTCACCATTTTGATGTGCCGTGATTCATTTCTTTCTACATTTTTGGAAGTAAGCGGGATACTTCTACAGCTACTGGCACTCCATTGTACATCTCATTACGTAAGCTGTGCGGTCCTTCATCATTGTTTATATATATATATATATATATATATATATATATATTGCAAAGGCTAATATAATGTTTGGAGGTTAGGCAAAACTTGCTGTTCTCCTACATGTGCTGCAGGGACTAAAGAGTTGCAGCACAATGTCAAAAAGAGTCCTTATTCATGAACTCCCGTTCCCTCCACCCACCTGCCACTGTTTTATTCTAGGGAAAGACTTCAATAGGTGGACGTGGACAGCGGGAGCACATGAATGAACTACATAGTGATTACTCCACAATGAGCATGATTGCCGTTCCCTAGACCTCTAATTCTTCTAAGTAATCGATGTTAACTAGGCTAGTGAGGAGTCATGAACATCTGCTCCTCCTCCAAGGTTCTTTAGGGCCACAGAATCAGCAAAACTGTGAGGAACACTTCTCCAAGAAAATTGAAGGTCCAAGACAATGGATATTCTTTGCAGCTACGTTGCTACATTCAGTGGGGTGAACAGCAACTAAAGCTCCACAGATCCTGATGCAGGTGAGGGAGAACATGTTAACCCACTCGTCAGCATAGCATAGCTCAGGCAAACCTAAAAGCCTGTATTTACCAAGTGGACGTTGGTGCCAGTTCATAGCTGTAGCAAAGGGAAATTAGCGGAAAAACAAGGACTTCCCTAGGGTGATATACTCTGCCATCTTCCTATAGTCTGCCATCTTGCCTGCAACCATACCTTAGACATTTCACCAGGCTGTGAGCTGAGCGCTGCGATTGGCCGGCGCTACAGCCTGGGAGAGGGAGACGCCCAGGACAAAACGGGAAGACTCCTCCCAGTTGAGCCGAATCTCTGAACATACCAGAGCCTATACTGGGGCCCAGGGATAATAAGTGCAGGGAGATCCCTGGGCACCTCTCTACATGTAGGCATATAGTATATATTTTTTATCCCCATGAAAGGTCCTCTTTAACCCCACCAGAACCAGGAGTACCAGAAGCAGAGAACATACAATCAGAAGTGCCAGTTCACACCAGACACAGAATGCTGCAGCCAGCACGCCCCAAACGACAACCAGCATACACAGGAGAACTGTAGCCAGTACGAGATTACAGGCAGCCAGCCTACACAACAACTAGGAGTGACAGAACCGCACAGTGATACAAACAGAAATGCATCCATACTCAGACAATGTTCACACACAAGGCTACAGCCAGCACACATCGTAGAAAGAGCATACATGGGAACATTGACAGCCAGTACACGGCACGGGAGACAGGAGCCACAGAGATATGGACATGGAAAGCCACAAACACAGGCAAAGTTTACACAAGACACAGCAGCCAGCATGCAGCCCCAACCAACCAGCATACACAGGAGTAAGCCTGCAGCCAGCACGTGAGAGGGCATGCAGCCAGCCTACACGACCACAACTGTCACAGTGAACTGCACCGTGACAGTTTGTTGTTGTTCTAACACCAGGGAGCGACGGCCTGAGGGAGTGCACTGTGACAAAACATCTCACCAGGGCCACTACCAATCACATCCTCTACATCCGCTCTTCAGGAGCTCGCTGCGCAAGGATGCAAAGCCATTGTGTTATTCACAATGACCTGTGGCAAGGGTTTATTATTCCCTTCCTCGTGAAAAAGGAGTTCAGTAGTGATGAGCGAGCATGCTCGGCCGAGTATTGGTTCGGCTCGAACATCACTATGCTTGGCTTTACTCAGCCGAGCACCATGTCATGTGTATTCATTGCATTGCTCGAGTCTCCTCCCTACACGTTTGGCGCCTTCTAAGCAGCCAATGAAGGTCCAGGTAAGTAATTCCCCTCAGTGTAAGGCCATAGCAATGTTAGCTGTAAGCCTTACACTGATATGCTGACCGAAACACGTGATACCATTTCATATAGGAGCTGAGGTCCGGCGCTCGGCTCATTCAGCGTCAGGGAGAGCAGACAGTAGGCTGGGACAGATAGCGTTTTGCTCTAAATTTACTGATCTTACTCCAAAAACCTTATTGAAGACCTAACAGTCCTTTTAAGGACTAGAGTGTGTGTTTGACAGCAGTGCAGCGCTTTTAATTTAAGAAGGGGTTTGCTTCAGCACGATCAGGGACAGGCGTGACCAGGAAGGGTCAGAGAGTGCAGGGCTTGAAATCGCTTTTTAACTTCTAAAAGACAGAAAGATTTCCAATTAGTGACATCTACAATACGCCATCATTAAGCAGTGTGTTGGGCAGATATTATAAAAAGGGGCTTATTCACTACAGTGTTCCTTGGTACTGAGATATACACTGCACCATCATAAAGTAGTGTGTTGGGCAGATATTATAAAAAGGGGCTTATTCACTAGTGTTCCTTGGTACTTAGATATACACTGCACCGTCATAAAGCAGTGTGTTGGGCAGATATTATAAAAAGGGGCTTATTCACTACAGTGTTCCTTGGTACTGAGATATACAGTACACTGCACCATCATAAAGCAGTGTGTTTGGCAGACATTATAAAAATGGGCTTATTCACAACAGTGTTCCTGCTACCGAGATATACATTGCAACATCAGAGAAATTTTTTGTTCTGGGGAAATTAACCTAACTTATGCCACATCTGTGTGTGCGTTCAATCCGCAACCGTTATATTAATTACTCCAGCAGAGAGTGATTTATTTTTTGGCCATAGTTAACTAGTTTTGGGCACATCTGTGTGTGCGTTTAGACCGCAACCGTATATACAGTATTCCCGTAGAGAATACATTTTATTTGGGACAAATTTGTATCCAATATAGAACTACATCCGAATACAGTGTGTATTGTAAATATTACATTATCTCTGGGCTAGTGCAGTGTCGAATCTGTATTTTTCTGTATCCAGTACCTTACTGGAAGCCAACAGAGTGTGTATTTTAAAAATGTAATTATCTGTGGCCTACTGTAGTGCCGAAAATTTGTATTTCTCTGTCTCCAGTACATTACAGGAAGCCAACAGAGTGTGTATTGTAAACATTTCATTATCTGTGTCCTAGTGTAGTGCCCAAAATTTGTATTTCTCTGTCTCCAGTACATTACAGCAAGCCAATACAGTGTGTACTGTAAAAATGTCATTATCTGTGGCCTACTGTAGTGCCGAAAATTTGTATTTCTCTGTCTCCAGTACATTACAGCAGGCCAATACAGTGTGTATTGCAAAAATGACATTATCTTTGGGCTAGTGTAGTGCCAAAAATCAGCATTTCTCTGTATCTAGTACATTACAGCAAGCCAATACAGTTTGTATTGTAAAAATTACATTATCCTCTGGGCTAGTGTACTCCTGAAAATGTTTATTTTTCTGTATTCAGTACATTACAGCAAGCCAATACAGTGTGTACTATAAAAATTTCATTATCTGTGGCCTAATGTAGTGCTGAAAATTTGTATTTCTCTGTCTCCAGTACATTACAGCAAGCCAATACAGTGTGTACTGTAAAAATTTCATTATCTCTGTCCTAGTGTAGTGCCCAAAATTTGTATTTCTCTGTCTCCAGTACATTACAGCAAGCCAATACAGTGTGTACTGTAAAAAAATTATTATCTCTGGGCTATTGTACTCCTGAAAATCTTTATTTTTATGTATTCAGTACATTACAGCAAGCCAATACAGTGTATACTGTAAAAATTTAATTATCTGTGTCCTAGTGTAGTGCCGAAAATCTGTATTTCTCTGTGTCCAGTACTGTGCATCAGAAAACTGTCTTTAGCGGACAGTAAAACAATCTGCGCCACATCTACAGACAAAACCATTAATATGAAGAAGGCGAGCACAAAGGGAGGGGGAAGTGGGGGTGATGCTGATGGTGCAAGCAGAGGCCATGGCCCTGGGCGTGATGCTGATGGTGCAAGCAGAGGCCGTGGCCCTGGGCGTGATGCTGATGGTGCAAGCAGAGGCCCTGGCCCTGGGAGTGATGCTGATGGTGCAAGCAGAGACAGTGGCCCTGGGCGCAATAAAACTGTGCCTGCTTCCAGTGCACCAGAGAAAAACTAAATAAATCCACCTTACCCAGCTTCATGTCCAAGTTAGCTGGGCGGCGCAGGACAACACTGTCCAAGTCGTACCAGTGCGAACAGGTGGTCGGTTGGATTGCAGAAGATAATGCTTCCAGTCGGTTAAGCACCACCCTCTCTTCCATGAAGTCCAGTCTCTGTAGCTAAGAGTCTGGTCAACCGAATCCTCACTCTGATCCTCCTTCCTCCCACTATGTTGCGTCTGGCCAAACAAGTGATCCCACACTCGGATATTCACATGACCACTTTTCATCACCAGTACTTGGTTTGGCTCTCTCGCCAAGCACGCTTGAAGGGGTACCTGAGATATTGTGCCCTGATTCCCAACCTTTTGAGCCTTCACAGTCTCAAGAAGATGACGGTGGTAAACCGCAATCATTCTTTTCCTATCGCCCATGACAGCACCACCGGAGAGAGGAGGATCCACCCCCAGAGACAGGAAACCTGCAGGAAATAAAAAGGGCGGACACCCTCTCCCCCCTCAGTGTGGTTTCCTGTCTCTGGGAAGCCTGCAGCATGGATTCTCCATCCTTCCCTCTGGTGGCACTTCGATTCTTAACCCCTTAAGGACGCATGACGTACCTGTACGTCATGGTTTCCGAGTCCTTAAGGACCCATGACGTACAGGTACGTCATGAGTTGTTCCGATCACTGCTGCTCAGCTGGCAGTGATCGGAACAAGGTACCTGCTGAAATCATTCAGCAGGTACCTTGTTACAATGCCCAGGGGGGTCTTGTGACCCCCATATCGGCGATCGCTGCAAACCGCAGGTCAATTAAGACCTGCGGTTTGCAGCTTTTTGTGCGATCTCTGATCCCCGCGGTCTGTGACCGCGGGGATCAGAGGGTTAATGCCCCCAATGTTTATGTTTATAATGCCCCAATGTTTATTTTTAACCCCCCCTGCAGCCCCCAATCATATTGTGGCTGTGGGGGTGCAGGGGGGTGGTTGCAGGGAGGCGGAGGCGGTGCGGCGAGGCGGGATCGCGATTGCGATCCCCGCCCGCATCCTCTGTAATGTTTCCCTGGTGTCTAGTGGGTCTATCAGAGTGTCAGCACATTGCTGACACTCTGATAAAGCGGCTGGCATCTGTGCTTGATCAGATGCCAGCCGTTTAACTCCTTCCGTACCGCGGTCCGTACGGACCGCGGTATGGAAGGGTTAACAGGGAGGGAGCTCCCTCCCTCTCCCATCGGGGGCTGCTGTGCCTTTGCAGCCCCCGAACAGTATGGGATCACAGAGGGAGGGGGCTCCACTCCTTCTGCTTCAATCACCCGCTGCCCTCTTATGGCAGCGGGTGATGGTTGCCATGGAGACAGGACGCTTTCAGAAGCGTCCTGTGTCCATGAGTGCTGAAAGTCTGAATAGACCTGCTAAAGGTCTATTCAGACTTTGTAAAGTACAAAATACAGTACAGTGCACTATATAGTGTACTGTACTGTATTATACTAGACACCAGATCCACTGGATCTTTCAGAACCAAGTGGGTCTGGGTCAAAAAAATGTAAAAAAGTGAAAAAAAGTAAAAATGAAAAAAACACATATCACTGAATAAAAAATAAAATAAAAATACACTACACATATTAGGTATCGCCGCGTCCGTAAAAATCTGCTCTATAAAAATATCACATGACTGAACTCGTCAGGTGAACGCCATAAAAACAAAAAAAATGGTGTAAATAAGCCATTTTTGGGCAACTTACATCACTAAAAATGTAATACAAAGCGATCAAAAAGCGTATGCCTCCCAAAATAGTACCAATCAAACCGCCATCTCATCCCGCAAAAGATGAGCCCCTACCTAAAACAATTGGCCAAAAATAAAAATCTATGCTTCTCAGACTAAAACATGATTTTTTTGTTTCAAAAATGCTTTTAGTGTTAAATGTATAAAAAAACTAAAAAGTAGACATATTGGGTATCTCCACGTCCGTAAGAATCTGCTCTATAAAAATATCACCTGACCTAACCCCTCAAGTAAAAACTGTAAAAAAATTAAATAAAAACTTTGTCAAAAGCCATTTTTTTGTCACCTTACATCACAAAAGGTGTAATAACAAGCGATCAAAAATTCATATGACCCCCAAATAGTGTCAATCTAACTGCCACCTCATCCCGCAAAAAATGAGCCCCTACATAGGACAATCGCCCAAAAAAAAAAAAAAATATGGCTCTCAAACTATGGAGACACTAAAACATGATTTATTTTTGTTTTAAAAATGATATTATTGTGTAAAACTTATATAAATAAATAAAAAGTATACATATTAGGTATTGCCGCGTCCGTCACAACCTGCTCTATAAAAATAACACATTACCTAACCCCTCAGCTGAACACATCAAAAAATAATAATCAATACGGTGTCAAAAGCCATTTTTGTCACCTTACATCACAAAAAGTGTAATAGCAAGCGACCAAAATGTCATATGCACCCCAAGATAGTGCCAATCAAACCGCCATCTCATCCCGCAAAAAATGAGCCCCTACATATGACAGTCGCCCAAAAAAATAAAATAAACTATGGCTTTCAGAATGTGGAGACACTAAAAATAATTTTGTTCAAAAATGCTTTATTATGTAAAACTGAAACAAAAACCCCTAAAAAGTAGTCATATTTGGTATTGTCGCGTCCGTTACAACCTGCTCTATAGAAATAGCACACAATCTAACCTGTCACTTCAACAATGTAAATAGCAAAAATAAAAACGGTCCCAGAACAGCAATTTTTTGCAAATTTTCCATTTTAATCCATTTTTCCAGTAACAAAGCAAGGGTTAACAGCCAAACAAAACTCAATATTTATTGCCCTGATTCTCTTGTTTGCACAAACACCCCATATGTGGTCGTAAACTGCTGTATGGCCAAACGGCAGGGCGTAGAAGGAAGGGAACGCCATATGGTTTTTGGAAGGCAGATTTTGCTGGACTGGTTTTTTGACACTATGTCCCATTTGAAGCCCCCTGATGCACCCCTACAGTAGAAAATCCAAAAAGTGACCCCATTTTGGAAACTACGGGATAAGGTGTCAGTTTTGTTGGTACTATTTTAGGGTAAATATGATTTTTGGTTGCTCTATATTACACTTTTTTGAGACAAGGTAACAAAAATAGAAATTCTGAAATTTCATCTCCATTTGCCAATAACTCTTGTGGAACACCTAAAGGGTTAACAAAGTTTGCAAAACTGGTTTTGAATACCTTGAAGGGTGTAGTTTCTTAGATGGAGTCACTTTTATGGAGTTTCTACTCTAGGGGTGCATCGGGGGCTTCAAATGGGACATGGTGTCAAAAAACAGTCCAGCAAAATCCACCTTCCAAAAACCATATGGCGCTCCTTTCCTTCTGCGCCCTGCAGTTTGGCCATACAGCAGTTTACGACCACATATTGGGTGTTCGTGCAAACTACAGAATCGGGGGAATAAATATTAAGATTTGTTTGGCTGTTAACCCTTGCTTTGTTACTGGAAAAATGGATTGAAATGGAAAATTTTTCAAAAAATCGAAATTCTGAAATTTTATCTCCATTTGCCATTAACTTTTGTGGAAAACCTAAAGGGTTAATTACGTTTGTAAAATCAGTTTTGAATACCTTGAGGGGTGTAGTTTTTAGAATGGGGTAATTTTTGGGTGGTTTCTATTATGTAAGCCTCACAAAGTGACTTCAGACCTGAACTGGTCCCTAAAAGTGGGTTTTTGAAAATTTCTGAAAAATTTCAAGATTTGCTTCTAAACTTCTAAGCCTTGTAACGTCCCCAAAAATGAAATAGCATTCCCAAAATGATCGATACATGAAGTAGACATATGGGGAATGTAAATCAATAACTTTTTTTGGTGTTATTACTATGTATTATAGAAGTAGAGAAATTGAAACTTGGAAAATTGCGAATTTTTCAAAATTTTTGGTAAATTTTGTATTTTTTTATAAATAAAAATGAAATTTTTCAACTTTATTTTACCACTGTTATGAAGTACAATATGTGACGAAAAAACAGTCTCAGAATGGCCTGGATAAGAAAAAGCGTTTTAAAGTTATCACCACATAAAGTGACACTGGTCAGATTTGCAAAAAATGGCCAGGTCCTTAGGGTGAAATAGGGTTGAGTCCTTAAGGGGTTAACTGCGGTCCCTGGGTGAGTTATGCGACATCGGGTGGTGCGCTGGGCAGGCAGGAGCACAGCTAAGCTCCGGAGGGAGCCATTAGTGTGCAGGAGCATTCAGCAAGTCGGCATGATCTTTTACATGCCGTGAAGATCAGAAGACGCCGGCCACCAGGGGGAGGAAGAGGAGGGGCTCCGGCCATGAGCAGGCTGTGAAGTGCTCCTGGATCATGTGACCGGCTCAGGGGCCTGATGATGATGTCATAAGAGATGAGAAGAGCGCGGGCTTCTGGGACCGGCGTCTGCTGACCAGAGCCTTACAGCATGGAGGAGGACAAGCTGCCTGAGGAGCCTGCAAACCCTCCGGTCTGAATACTGAATATTGAATATCGCCCCTTGAGAAAGCTGACGGCGAAACGCGCGTCGGGGCGCGTTCTTGGCGACACAACTGAGATATATTTCTGGTTGGTACATTTATTATGTTATCATTGTTGTGTGAATACCTTTAGAGCCTTTTTGTTTTCTTTTCAATCCCAGATTCTTACATTTATTCACCTTGGGGATACACATTTTATATGCACTTATGTGTAATCTGGGTTTGATATAGAGAGCTTGGGATCTTATATTACGCTTGATCCCCAATTCAGTGCTATTCATACATTGTTACTTATTTGTTATATGTTCCATACCAGGTCCCATCAGTTGTACTTACTTTGATGGATGATACCATTTGTGGTGTATCGCATTGTGTGTATTGTTTTTACTTGATTTTAAATGTCTGTACCAATCGTGTTTTCCATACTTCTTTAATCAGCCCTCATCAGATAGGAAAAAACCTGACCAGCAATGACGCCAGATGTCTGGTAGGAGGCAGACTAAAGTTTTTCCTGTCAGAATGGAAAAAAATTTCCGCCAGTCCTTGGGTTTTAGACACTGTAGACAAGGGTCTAAAATTGGAATTTCTTCGGTCTCCTCCTACCAGATTTATTCCCACAGTAGATCCCTCTACAAAGCTAGGAAGATCAGTTATAGAGGAAGAAGTGGTAAAACTTTTAGAAAAATCTGTCCTGATTCCAGTAAAGACAGAAGAAGTGGGCGAAGGTTACTATTCGCCACTATTTCTGGTCAAAAAGCCAGACGGTTCTTTCCGAACCATCATAAATCTAAAAAAGCTGAACCTCAATCTACAGCCAAAGAAGTTCAAAATGGAGACAATTCGGTCAACTATCAACCTTCTCTGCCCCCAGTGTTTTATGTCGGTCCTAGACTTGAAAGACGCATACTATCACGTCCCCATCATAAAGGAACATCAGATGTTCTTAAGGGTTGCAGTTTTCTTGCAGGGTCAGCTCCAGCATTTCCAGTATCAGGCCCTCCCCTTTGGCCTTTCCATGGCCCCAAGAATATTTACCAAGCTGGTGGCAGAAATGGCAGCTCATGTAAGGGAAAAAGATATCCTTTTCATTCCCTACCTAGACGACTTTTAATTATAGGTCAATCAGAGGTAGCCTGCAGTCTAGCCGTCAGGAAAGTTCGTTCCATCCTAAACAAGTTGGGCTGGATAGTAAACGAAGAAAAATCAAAACCAGACCCAGTAAAGAGACAAGTCTTTCTAGGATTAATCCTGGATTCTTCCCTCCAGAGGTGTTTTTTACCAGCAGAGAAGATACAGGTGGTACAGAACAAGATCCAGGCCTTGATAAGAAGACCTGTCACTTTCATAAGAAACGCAATGTCGGTTCTAGGAACCCTTACATCTTGCATCCCAGCTGTAAGGTGGGCACAACAACACTCCAGACCATTGCAGTGGGAAATACTGTCCAACTGGAAAACAAACAAGTCATTGGACACAAAAATGAAAATCTCTCCACAGACCCTACAGGAGATGTCCTGGTGGTTAAAGACATAGAATCTGTCCCAGGGGTTGCCATGGAAAACGGGCAAGTTAGTCTGTCTCACCACAGACGCAAGTCCCTGGGGCTGGGGCGCTTATATTCAGGGATCCTCCCTCCAGGGCAAGTGGGACCCCCTCCAGAGAATGGGATCCTCGAACCTAAAGGAGTTAATGGCAGTCGGTTGTGCTATGCAAGCTTCTCTCCCCAAGTTACAGGGAAAGGACCTAAGAGTCCTTTCAGACAACAAGACCGTAGTGTCATATCTGAACAGACAGGGAGGGACAAGATGCTCGTCCCTTATGACACAAGCCTATCCCATCTTAAGTCTGGCAGAGAGCAAGTGCAATTCAATCTCCGCGGTTCACATCAGGGGGGTGGAGAACAGAGAAGCAGACTTCCTGAGCCGCCATACCCTCTCTCAGGGGGAATGGTCTCTAGACCCGTCTATTTTTCAGAAGATAGTGAATCTCTGGGGCGTCCCCGACATCGATCTGTTTGCTACACATCTAAACAGGAAAGTAGAGAAGTTCTATTCCTTAAGCCAGGTGGGATTTCCCCTTGGAATAGATGCGTTAGCTCAGGATTGGACCTTTTCTCTGGGGTACGCCTTCCCTCCCCTTCCCCTGATTCCCCGTGTATTATGGAAGATCAGGGAAGAGAATGCCAGGGAAATCCTAATCGTCCCCCTTTTGGCCCAGGAGGTCCTGGTTCACGGTACTCCGGACAATGTCAGAGTCCGACCCTTGGGTCCTGCCGAACGTCCGGGTTCTCCTAAGCCAGGGCCCAGTATTGCATCCAGCCGTGGACAAGTTGCACCTCACGGCTTGGATTTCGAATGGTGGATCTTGAAAAGGGAGGGGTTTTCTAACGCCCTAATCTCTACCTTACTTAAAAGTAAAAAGGAGGTAACTATAGGAATTTATTCTAAGGTCTGGCATAAGTTCCTGGATTTTGCTCAGATTCAGTTAAAGGATATCCCTTCAGTAGCTCCCTTGAATTCTATTTTAGAATTTCTTCATAGAGGGCTGGAATTAGGGTTGGCCACAAGCACCTTAAAGGTTCAGGTTTGAACCCTTTCCACCCTATTTAATCAAAACCTAGCTGGGAGTACATGGGTATCTAGGTTCTTCAGGGCGGTTGAAAGATCCAGGCTAGTGTAAATTCCTAGGCCCCCTCCTTGGAGCTTGGAGGTGGTTTTAAAGGCTCTGTCCGAACCCCCTTTTGAGCCCATTAACTCCATTTCTATAAAAAATCTAACATTAAAACTGGCCATCCTGATAGCCTTGACCTCAGCCCGAAGAATTGGGGAGATCCAGGCTATCTCAGTAAATCCTCCTTACACGGTGATTCTGGACGATAAAGTTATCATTCGTCCCGATCCGGCCTTTTTACCTAAAGTGGCTACAAGGTTCCACCGTTCCCAGGAGATTATTCTACCTACTCTCTTCCAGAACCCTTCTACTGAGGGGGAAAAGACTCTGCATTGTCTAGATGTTAAAAGGTCCCTCCTGGAATACCTCTCGGTCACCTCTGAATGGCGAAAATCATCTTCCCTTTTTCTCCAGTTTCAGGGGTCAAACAAAGGTGCTGCTGCCTCTAAAAGTACCATTGCCAGATGGATAGTTTCCGCTATCTCCCTGTGTTATCTATCCTCTGGTCTGTCTCCTCCTGTCGGTTTGAGGGCCCACTCGACCAGGGCAGTGGCTGCGTCTTGGGCAGAAAGGTCATCTGTTCCTATTGAGAAAATCTGTAAAGCCGCAACCTGGTCTTCACCTTCTACCTTTTTCAAACATTATAGACTTGACTTAAACCTTTTGGTGGATTCTTCCTTTGGTGAGGGGGTCCTCCTCTCTACTTCCCACCCTGATAAGTTCCTCTTGTAAATCTCCGGTGGTGCTGTCATGGGCGATAGGAAAAAATACTATTACTTACTGGTAATTTGATTTTACAGAGCCCATGACAGCACCCTGGTTTTTCCCTCCCTGTTTTACTCTTCCTATATTCACGGGTGTTGCAAAAAAAAAAGGGTTGTGTGTATGTTATATGAAATGTAAACTAATATATGTGGGCGGCCTTCCTCCGATACTTGGAAAACACACTTAGGGGGAAGAGGGTGTTCGCCCTTTTTATTTCCTGCAGGTTTCCTGTCTCTGGGGGCGGATCCTCCTCTCTCCGGTGGTGCTGTCATGGGCTCTGTAAAATCAAATTACCGGTAAGTAATAGTATTTTTCACGAGGTGGATGATGATGAGACACAGTTGCCAATCACTGAGGTGGTGGTTAGATCAAGTCAGGAGGATGAGCAGAGTGAGGAAGTGGAAGAGGAGGTGGTGGACAATGAGGTCACTGACCCAACATGGTTAGGTGAAAAGCCGAGCGAGGACAGCAGTACAGAGCGGGTGGGAACCGTAGCACCTCAACAGTCTGGAAGAGGCAGTGGGGTTGCAAAAGGGAGATGTCGGACCACACCAAACAGGCTCGCAACCGTTACACCGAGCACCCCATGCATAAATCTACCTTGCCAAGGGGTAGGTGTTCCGCAGTATGGCGCTTTTTTGAGGAAAGCACAGACGACAAAAGAGTGGTAGTTTGCAACCTGTGCCGTACCAAATTGAGCCGGGGCGTGAACACTAACAACCTCACCACCACCAGCATGATCCGCCACATGGCATCCAAGCATCCTAATAAGTGGGCCGAACGCCTGGATCCACACTCTGCGTCTGCTGGTCCCACCACTGCCTCCACTTCCCCTGTGTTACGCACTGCTGGCCAATCCCCTGTCGAAGGCGCAGGCCCGGATGCCCCTCGCCCTGCACCTGGACCTTTGCATGAACCCTCAGCAACAACAACCACTTCCCTGTCCCAGCGCAGCATCCAAATGTCGATAACACAGGCATTTGAACGCAAGTGCAAATAGCCACCCACCCACAGGCCATAGTCCTAAATGCGTAACTTTCAAAATTACTGGCCCTTGAAATGTTGCCATTTAGGCTTGTGGACACTGAGGCCTTTAGCAGCCTGATGTCGGCGACCGTCCCTCGGCACGCAGTCCCCAGCGGCCACTAATTTTCACGGTGTGCCGTGCCCGCCTTACACCAGCATGTGTCCCAGAACATTACCCGTGCCCTGACCAACACACTTACTGGGAAGGTCCAACTGACCACGGACACGGACAAGTGCTGGTGGCCAGGGACGCTACATTTCCCTGACCGCACACTGGGTGAATGTTGTGGAGGCCGGAAGTGAGTCGGACCCTGGGATGGCACAGGTGCTACCCACGCCCAGGATTGCGGGCCCTACGTCTATCAGGGTCTCCACCAGCAGCTATGTTACTGGCTCCAACCCCCACTTCTCCTCCTCCACTTCCACCTCCAACAGCAGTCAGCCATCAGTCGCTAGCTGGAAGCAGTGTAGCACTGCTGTGAGTAAGCGTCAACAGGCCATGCTGAAGCTGATCTGTTTAGGGAACAAACAGCACACAGCCGCAGAGCTGTGGCACGGTATAAGGGACCAGACTGAGCTGTGGCTCTTGCCACTCAACCTAGAAACAGGCCTGGTTGTGTCTGACAATGGCAGTAACTTAGTGGCAGCTTTGGAGCTCGGCAACCTGACAAATATTCCATGCCTAGCCCACGTCTTAAACTTAGTGGTTCAGCAGTTTATCAAAACCTACCCCAATTTGCAAGAGCTAGTGAAGGTGCCGCTTGTGTGCTCATTTAAGCAAGTCGTCCAAAGCTTCAGCCGGCCTGTCAACGCTGCAGCAGCGCTTGCGGCTTCCAGCTCACTGACTGTTGTGCGACGTAGGTACACGGTGGAACTCTATGTTCTACATGTTGGCCAGGCTTTGTGAGCAGCAGAGGGCAGTTGTGGAATACCAGCTGCAACATGGTCGTGGCCTTTCCAGTCAACTGCCACTATTCACAAGCGAGGAGTGGGCATTGATGTCAGACCTATGTGAGGTTTTAAAAAACTTTGATGAATCCACACAGATGGTTAGTGGCGATAACACTATTATCAGTGTAACCATCCCACTGCTGTGTCTACTCAAACGATCACTGCTCACAATTAAGGAGGATGCTTTGAATGTGGCAGACAAGGTAATGGGGGAGGAGATGATACAGGGTGATAGCCAGAACTCCCCCAGTTCGTCTTCTCAGCGCGAATTGGCACATAAAGAGAAGGAGGAGGAGGAGGAGCTGGAGACACTTGCCTCTGCTACAGAGGCTATGACCCATGGAACTTTATTTCCATCTGTTCAGCGTGGATGGGCAAAAGAGGAGGAGGGTATAGGGAGTCATCCTGAAGATGACATTGACGTCTTGCCCGTTAGTACTCTGGCACACGTGGCTGACTTCATGTTAGGCTGCCTTTCCCGCGAACCTTGCGTTATACGCATTCTAGGTAACACAGATTACTGGGTGTTCAGCTTTCTCGACCCCCGCTACAAAGAGAACTTCTCATCTCTCATTCCTGTGGTGGAGAGGACAAGTAAAACGGTGCAATACCAAAAGGTACTTGTTGACAGATTGCTCCAAAATTTTCTATCTCACAATGCGGCCGCCAGACTCTGTACTTCCTTAGGCAACCGAGGAAGGGAGACAAGGGGAACACAAAGTAGTTCCAACAGAGGCAGGGCAACACTTTCCAAGGCATGGGACACTTTCATGACACCCTGCCAGCAACCTCACCCTGAATCGCAGCCTAGTGCTACAAGGAGGGAAAAGTTTTAGAAGATGCTGAAGGAATACATTGCAGACCGTGTCAGCTTCCTAAATGATCCCTTAGTGCAGGCATCCTCAAACTGCGGCCCTCCAGATGTTGTAAAACTACAACTCCCACAATGCCCTGCTGTAGGCTGATACCTGTAGGCTGTTCTGGCATGCTGGGAGTTGTAGTTTTGCAACAGCTGGAGGGCCGCAGTTTGAGGATGCCTGCCTTAGTGCCTTACAACTACTGGGTGTCCAAGCTGGACATATGGCATGAACTTGCGCTCTATGCCTTGGAGGTGCTGGCCTGCCCTGCCGCCAGCGTATTGTCTGAGCGTATATTTGATGCTGCTGGTCGCTTGTCCACTGACAATGCTGACAGGTTGACTCAGATAAAAATGAGCAAGGCCTGAATTGCCCCTGACTTCTCCACTCCACCAGAGGAAAGCTGAGCTAATAAGGAACAAAAACGCAATTTAAATGTATGCTTTGTAATGAACTCAATCTACAAGATTCAGATGCACCCTTTTCACCGCAAAAAAAGGGTATATGTTTGAATCTTGTTTTTTCATCCGCCTCCTCCTCTGCCTCCTCTTCCATACAGAATATATATGTCCTCACTACAATGTTTTGTAGGGTTCGCTCGGCTTTAGGACCTCACCTCCAATGCTTTATACGGTCTGCTCACCTGTAGGCCATCACTGCAATGTTTTATGGGGTTCGCTTACCTTCAGTCCCTCACCTCTAATGTTTTATATGGTCTGCTCACCTGTAGGCCATCACTGCAATGTTTTATGGAGTTCAGTCACCTTCAGGCCCTCACTACAACTTTTTTATTGGGTCCGCTCACCTTTAGGCCCTCAACCAGTGGCGTAACTAGAAATGACTGGGCCCCACAGCAAATTTTTGAATGGGGCCCCCTCCCCCAGTAATTTTTTCACAACCCCTTTCTTTCATGCAGCCCCCTTTCCTGTGGCTAGTAAAGATGGCTCTCTCAGACCAGGCCCGGCAGCTGTTCCATCTGTTTTCTACACTGTCTATACTGCCACTGTATATAATTTCATTGTGTAATACTGTTTAGGGCAGTGTTTCCCAACCAGTGTGCCTCCAGCTGTTGCAAAACTACAACTCCCAGAATGCTCGCACAGCCAAAGGCTTTCCGGGCATCCTGGGAGTTGTAGTCTTGCAACAGCTGGAGGCACACTGGTTTAGGGGACCTAAAAAAATCTTTTAGTACTTCTCCTCCTCCACTTGGATGGGCCCCTTCTGGGTCAGGGCCCCAAAGCAGCCGCTTCCCCTATAGTTATGCCCCTGCCCTCAACTATAATGTTTTAGAGGGTAACCAGCACGCCCTTGCTCCAAATGTTTTTGAGGGTCACCAGTAGGCCATTAATGATAATTTTTCAAGGGTGTGTTTGATGCCCTCCTTTATGTGTAATAAAGGGTGTATTGTAGTGCCAGTTACTTGTAATTTTTGGCAGCCCTTACATTTAGTGCATAGGCTTTATGAGTGCAGCAGTGTACCTGAACAATTGTAGCACCATGTGAATGAGGCCCTCCTTTATGTGATATACAGGCGTTATCGAAGTGCTTCTTCCTTGTAATGTTTGGCAGCATTTGCACTGTATACACAATTCAATATACAGGACAGAATGTTTCCTAAAAATTTTACCTCTAAAAATGTCTTTTTTTTTTTTGAGGGGTGTGATTTTGGGCGCAATTTTGTTGCTATGTAAAAGTGGCGGACAACTGAGACAATATGGTTCCCAGCAGCGACATTGAAGTCCAAGATGCACCCAGGCATGGTGTTTCTGTCACTTTCTGACCTTTTTCCAATGGACCAGGCACCCTTCACTCATCCGGGCACACCCTGGTTGTCTCCCATTGACTTCCATTATACTCGTGTGCTCGGCCGAGCGCACGAATATCAATATGTGTTCGGACCGAGTACCCGAACACCCGAACACTTTGGTGCTCGCTCATCACTAGAGTTTAGGCATAGGCTAAAGGCATTGTGTCTGTAACAGAGGCTGCTGACCAGAGCAAAGCTGCCCACCTGTAGCAGTAAACATAAATTGCTTGCTGCACCACAAGGAGAACCATTGATACTGCTGCTGCCCATGTTCAATTTTGCAGCAAGCCCCAGAGAGAGTTGTTGTAGAGCAAGGGAGTGGTAATGGCCCCGATGTAGTCTAGTTGTGTCACAGTGTCCTACCTTAGGAGATTGCTCCCTGGTGTCCGTTGCTGTGAAAGTTATAGCACTGAAGAATGAGGCCAAAGTTGAATGTAACGAAGTCCTTTTTACTAAGTGCAACATAGAACTTGAAAATACATATAGCAGCAGCAGGCTTTAGTGCAATTCTTCTCTGGTACCAGAAAGGTTTTAGAGGCAGGTTGGTTGGTGGCAATTTATTAGTTAGGTCAGGGATGCTCAACCTGCGGCCCTCCAGCTGTTGTAAAACTACAACTCCCACAATGCCCTTCTGTAGGATAAAAGCTGTAGGCTGTCAGGGAGTGATGGAAGTTGTAGTTTTGCAACAGCTGGAGGGCCGCAGGTTGAGCATGCCTGAGTTAGGTGATACTGGCCTAGTGGTTGTTTGGTGATGAGGGTGTCTCTTATCTTCTCAAGGCTTTACTTGAAGCAATTTAGTAATGTACTCTCTAAAGAAATCTGTAACAGGAGTAGGAGCAATACAGTCTGTGTCCTCTCCATAGGAACTCTCTCTCCTGGCTGGAAGCAGGACCTGTCCACTTCTACCAAGAGTGAAGGAACAGGGCGGTTAAACCTGTTCCTGCCAACCTTTGCCATGCCTTTCCTGCTGATAGTAAGAGCCAGGAAACAACCACTGAAAAACAATGCATTACAATAAACAATTTGTCTGGGGTATTACAATAACATTTTCTAAGACTGTATCTCTCTCCATGGGAGGAACAGGCCTATGTACAGAAATACATTGGGTGTTGAGTTTGCTCTTGACTTAGTGTTTTACATATACTGTATCTACAATCAGCTGGACTTTGTTCCTAATTTAGCCACGCTGTTCTCTGTCTTTTTCAGTAAAGTTCACTGTATTGCAGAGAGAGAATTGTGTCTGTGCCATATATCTGTTGCAACTCCTCCCGTGCTACACTAAACTATGTAGTTATAGGGAACCACCCAGTGGATTTTACAAATTATTTATTGATAATATATATATATATATATATATATATATATATATATATATATATATATATACTGTGGCAGTGGAGCTGCCAGAAGGCCATAGGAAGGCCATTCAAGTGGCGTATCTCACTCAGAGAAAGCTGGGTGAGAACAAGAAAGGTTAGGAAAATAGTTTCTCTCACTGTCTGCAGCAGTCAGGCTGGTAATGGGGATAATTAGCAGCCAGCTGAGGAGCTTGGATTAATGTGGGCTGAGCTTCTCAATCAGGGCTCCCAGTCTGGGAAAGGAGCAGGCTGTGTCAAGGCCTGTGGGACCCTCTAACCCTCTAACCCTCTAACCCTCTAACCCTCTAACCCTCTAACCCTCTAACCCTCTAACCCTCTAACCCTCTAACCCTCTAACCCTCTAACCCTCTAACCCTCTAACCCTCTAACCCTCTAACCCTCTAACCCTCTAACCCTCTAACCCTCTAACCCTCTAACCCTCTAACCCTCTAACCCTCTGTGTAGGGTAAGCACTGGTGATGTGTCTTGGGGAGCTGGGTGGTAGACTAGATTTATTTTTATGATTTTGTTGTACTGCTGTTGTGATAATAAAGCTGGTCGTGGCCAGTTTGCACCCAAATCTACAGTGGTGGAGAGGCTTCTTGATGTTTGCCAACCGTCTAAGGCGTTAAGACGGCGATCTGGAAGAGCTAAATGACCCCGTGTTGTTACATATGGTGGAGGTATGCTATGGCATGAAAATGGCACACGAAGCTGGGTGCTGCAGAGCTAAAAGGGCAAGACAACAGGTTGCTAAGGGCCCCAGGAAGCGTTGTCTGTGCTGAATGCTGTGGGATTGCTGGACGGAAAGTGTCCGTGCTGAAATGTAAAAAAAAACTGTTGGTTGCTAGGGGCAACAACGAGACAGCAGGTGCTGCTGAAAGTTGTTCTTTGCTGTGTGTGAAGTTAAAGGGCCGGAAGCCTGTTTTGTCCAGTGGAGCAAGTGCTGCTCATGCGATAGTGGACTGTTTTTTCTGTGGTGCAAGCTGTGTGCGGATTTAAAGGGCCAGAAGCACAATAAAAGAAACTGACCTGTCAAAATGGCTGCAACATGGTGGAGCCCATGGGAAAAGTCCTGCGAGATGGTGATCTGGGGGATCCCTTTGGGGGTCATACTAGACTCCCGCCAGCAAGTGTCTCGGGTGCTGCCCAAAATTCTGAACTTTGTAACAAGAGGTCCAGAGACAAAAACTAAGGTGTCACTGACCTTTGTGACTGACTATGGCTCTGTGCAGTGGGAGCTGTTGAAATGTGAGACCCTGAGGCTAGAATTCGTACTGGGCAAGGATTTTCCCTTATTTTGGCAGATATGGTATGGCGGGAGTACTTTAAGTTCTGCAGTTGGAGTTCCAGAGGACAAGCGGAAGTCTGCCATTGCCAAGGGCAACCGTCGGGAAGATAAAGAGGTGGAGAGTGGTACGTTTCTCAGGAGTGCCTATTTTCCCTGCGACTGTGCACAGAATCCTAAAGGGTGCGGCTGGAATGTCCGTCCGGAAAAAGACAGGAGACAAGACCAAGGCGTCTCCCGTGGCAACTACTGCATTGAGGAGAAGGGTGGTGACCGTGCTGGAGATATTCCTGGACTACCCTTATCTTCCGGGAGTGCTGAGTCACTGACGACAATTGGTAAGACTGTTCCTGTTGATAATTTTGTGGCAGACCCAGTGACAGTGAGCCGGCGGCAGTTGCTACCTGCCGGGCCAGTGAGTGATAAAGGGCTGCGGCGTGAAAATGTCTCAAAAATTAGTGACTATGGGAAAACTGCTGTGTCTGAACAGGCGGGTAAGCCTGTTGCAGTTGCTCTCTCGCAGGAATCTGCAGGGGAGAAAGTCAATGTGTTGTCTAAAGTGCCTGTGACCAAGGCTAGATTTGGGATGGCGAAAATCAGAGATCCCATGCTAGCCTGGGTAAGAGGTAGAATGATGAATGTTCGGGACAATTATGTGAATACTGTGGACTATCCGGTGGTCCTCACGGAGGGTCAGACCATGGTGGGAGCAGAGACTGATGGACTTGATGTTGCAAATATGCTCATGCATGATGTAATGTGGGGCAATGGAGACACTTCTGTAGGAAGTAATGAAGCTCCTACAGAACCTGTACCTGTCCCTTTAAATGAAGCTGTAAGGGAAATGCAGATAGAAAGCAATGGTTTAAGTGAAATGACCATTGGAAACAATGGTGCAGACACGGTGCCAAGTGAAGGTGCAGAGTTTGTTGAAATGTATAATGATAATGTGGATCTATGCACAAGAAGTGATGAGGATGATGACAGTCCTTTTCCTTTGCAGGCTGTGATTGGGGAAGAAGCTCCCCCTGTTGGTAAAAATGTGGATGGTATAAAAATGCTAATTGATGTTGAGAGCTCACAACTGAGGGCAACCACTGTGAAAAATATGCAAGTTCATGGGGCAGTTCTAGAGGGTGTACCACACGTACTAGAAGTGGATATGCAGTCTCCACAGGTTTCTATGATTAATAAAATGTCCCAGGTGGGGATTAGCTCATCTGTTCCCCTAGTGGACAGGATTGAGAATGACACGAGCGGTATATATAACACATGTTCTGTGACCGATAGTAACTCAGAGAGAGAGGCTTCCATGTCGAGGTCTTGCCAAACTAAAGTGGTTACTAGTAGCGACCAGATGACAGTTATATCTGACGAGACGAGAGTTCAGTCGGGTGACGTCAGCCTAGTGTCTGAAGCTCATATCCAGTCAGTCTTGGATGACCTGACAGGACACTACAGCTGCAAACAGGAGGCTGATCTCACTCTCGCCACACGGTCCCTAGATACGATAGAGAAGGGACTAGCTGTCGTCACAGAGTCACTAAAGAAGGCTGCAGAAGGGTCAAAAGAGGAGACCACGGAAAAGATGAGGGAACTGAAGGGCCTACCGCCTGGTGTCCTGGGGATGGGAAAAGACTCCAGAAAGACACAAAATTCTATAGTAGACATCAGCAATGGGCTTGAAGAGTCCCTGGGTGGAAATCCCACAAAGTGTCTAAGGAAGAATGGTGGTACTCCTACAACTGCTGTTACACCAGAACAGAGTGAAGAGCAGCTGGAACAGAAGGCCCAAGAGTGGGGCGCTGCTAACAAGCGGGTGCGAAAAACTAAGAAGAAGACCAAGGCCCTCGCCTTGGCTAGAGCACTTGAAAAAGCGCTTAAGGAGCGAGATGAATTAGAGAGGCTGAACAAGCAACTCAGAGCAGAGATGGAAGATCTCAGGAGCTCAAAAGATGAAGTCTATGAGTTGGAGAAGTCTCAGTGTGCTCCTGCGCAGCAGGTGGAAGAAAATGAGATACCTGAAGAGGAAGATCCTCTAAAAGATGCCATGAAGTCAGAGCCCGTTAAGAATGGGTCTGGAGGTGGTGGCGCTGTGGTGCCAGCCGAGGCAGAGAAGAAGATGGAAGATGTATCTGCTGAACCAGATGATGGTGCTGAGGTGGATGCAGAAGCCCAGAGACTCATGGCAGTGTGTGGCCAGGACCTAGTCATAAAAGACATTCCCTCTGCTGTCAATGTGTTCCAGAAAGCCAGCAGTCCGCTGGGGAAGAAATACGGGGGGACCAACGACCAGTATGAGGATCCCGTCTACTCCGATGGGCTGGCTCTCCTGAATCCGCCCCGAAAGGAGAACCTTATCCTGGGTGAACCTCTGCAGGGATTGCCAGAAGACGACGAGTCTGAAGACCCTGATGTCCCCAGTACCTCCAACCTTGATGAGAAAAAAGAGGAGGAGTTAAGAATGCAAGTATATGATTCCGTGTCCGAGAAGGATGAGAAGGCTAACAAAGTGGATGAAGACTCCAAAGGAGTCTCAAAGGCTGAAGAAGCTAAGGCCGTTGAGTTGAAGTGGGAAAAAACCTCAGATGTTTCCCAACGTAGGAGCTTTGACCCTGGAGGGGGCTTAAGTAAAGTGAAAAGTCCTACGGCCTTTATCAGGGGGGGAGGATATGTGGCAGTGGAGCTGCCAGAAGGCCATAGGAAGGCCATTGAAGTGGCATATCTCACCCAGAGAAAGCTGGGTGAGAACAAGAAAGGTTGGGAAAATAGTTTTTCCCACTGTCTGCAGCAGTCAGGCTGGTAATGGGGATAATTATCAGCCAGCTGAGGAGCTTGGATTAATGTGGGCTGAGCTTCTCAATCAGGGCTCCCAGTCTGGGAAAGGAGCAGGCTGTGTCAAGGCCTGTGGGAGCCGGGACCCTCTAACCCTGTGTGTAGGGTAAGCACTGGTGATGTGTCTTGGGGAACTGGGTGGTAGACCCAGATCCTGATAGAGAGGGAAAGACTGTTTAGTCAGTGGCCAGACAGCTGAGGATTTATTTTTATGATTTTGTTGTACTGCTGTTGTGACAATAAAGCTGGTCGTGGCCAGTTTGCGCCCGAAAAAAAAATCATAAAAATAAATCCTCGGCCGTCTGGCCACTGACTAAACAGTCCTTCCCTCTCTATCAGGATCTGGGTCTACCACCCAGCTCCCCAAGACACATCACCAGTGCTTACCCTACACACAGGGTTAGAGGGTCCCGGCTCCCACAGGCCTGGACACAGCCTGCTCCTTTCCCAGACTGGGAGCCCTGATTGAGAAGCTCAACCCACATTTAATCCAAGCTCCTCAGCTGGCTGCTAATTATCCCCATTACCAGCCTGACTGCTGCAGACAGTGGGAAAAACTATTTTCCCAACCTCTCTTGTTCTCACCCAGCTTTCTCTGAGTGAGATACGCCACTTGAATGGCCTTCCTATGGCCTTCTGGCAGCTCCACTGCCACAATACACAAATATATATTGTCCAGAAAAAGAACATATAAGGTACAACACTCGATGCAATCAGAATAAACAAGAAGAGATGATCTGAGTGAAATCAAAGCAGCAAAAAATCCCTTTGAAATGGAGCTTAACGCTTAAGCATGAAAAATGTATTTTCTACATATGCGAGTGGCTACCTTGAGTTAAAGAAAATTGCACTAAAGTTCTGTCTGCAACCTTCACTACTCCCTCATGCTCTGACCCCTGATATTCCATTTACAGCCTGCACCTAGTTTCATATTTTTCTCATGAGCAACTGTGCCTCCCAGTATTACATGTTGGTTCTGTGTATCCAGGATGCTGCTTTCTTCCCCTGAAAACTGCCTTGTCTCTGCTTTCCTTTCTATCTACAACCGGTATGATCTCATCTCTTTGAATGCTTTACCACTGTACACACTCTGATCTTCCACCTCCTACTACTCCCTGCTGCTATGTGAATGTGAGAGGAAAGTGTAATTACACTGCACCGCCGCTACAAGAGAGATGGCATGATCCCCATGGCCTCTTCAATCAGCTGATTTGGTCAGGGGACAGGAGTTGGATTCCTACAGATCTAATATTGATGAGCTATCCTAAGGATAAGTCATTAATATTCTGAAACTGCACAACCTCTTTAATACAATTTCTGCAAGAGATACTTTGACTATACAGTTCCAGTCAAAAGTTTGGATATACCTTTTCTTATTCCACGGTCCATCTTTTTTTTTTTTTTTTCCTTTTTTTTACGTTGTAGATTTATATTGAAGACATGAAAATGATGAAGGAACATCTATGGAAATAAAGTGTTAAACCTGAATTTTTTATATATTCTAGGTTCTTCACAGTAGCCCCCAGAGCATCAGTAGTCAACAAATTGCTCAGCATCCCTGGAAATTCATTCAAGACTGTTGGAAAACCATTCCAGGTGACTACTTCATGACATTGACAGAATGCCAGGAGTAAGAAAAGCTGCCATCAAAGCAAAAGGGGGCTACTTTGAAGAATCTAAAATATACAACATATTCTGGTTTACCACTTTTCTTGTTTACTAATTAATTCCATATGCGTTCCTTTATCATTTCATGTCTTCAATATAAATCTACAATGTAGAAAATAATATAAAAAAAAAAAGATTTAATGAAAAGGTGTGTCCAAGACGGGTACTGTGTATCCCACGCAACCAAAGACAATCTTAATTTTCTAAAGTCATGCACTTACTTGTTAAATAAGCTCTTCTCATTTGTAGTGAGCAATGACTTGTCGTTTCTCCGCCAGCTCTTTACTTCACTGAGAGAGTCACAACTAAAATTCTGAAGTTTGACACAATAAAAATATTCTTCATCTCGTATATCTTTATACTCACACAGTTCTTGCTTTTTGTCCAGGTCAAATCCACATTCCACCTCACTCTGTCCTTGTGGTTTTATGAACTTGCCCAAATGGTCTACATAGCCATGCCATTTATTTCTATAAGTCCACAAGGCTGATGCCCCTTCACTCGGATGCATTAGAAGCACCTCAATATTAACTTTACCTTCCCAGAAAAGGATGAAATGGACATGATAGGTACCGTTGTTGAAATCCTCAATCCTTCCTGAAGCCCCTGCTTCAAGCTCTGATGTTGATATCCTTGCTCTTAAAAAGTCTCCTCCATATGTTTTCCTCTTCCCTGAATAATCAAACATATCCACCGTAACGGTTACGTGGTCTCCAACGCAATACCTGTTCTTTGGATGTTTCAGGTAGACCTTGCTATTTTTGGCGCTAGTGGTATTTGATCGATCAGTGACCTTTCTCTTGGGAATCCTTTGATCTATATGAGTAAAGATTTTGTTTATTGTCATTTCAATTTTGGATACAGGTTGGATCGTTGGATTTGACAACACCATGGGGATTGCTGGTCTGAGGCACTGTGAAGAAGTCAAACATTTTAGATTAAGGTAGCTCATATGTTTACCACATCCTTTGATTGTCCAAAAACATTTTACTGCAATCATTTTAAATTAATTTACTTTACAAAATAAATGTCCAGAATAAAAAATGTATACATTTACGTGGTGCCTTAGAACAAAAAATAATTTATATTTCTTTTTATATCATCACATTACAAGGGAGGATGATGTTAAGCATTTTGAGCACCATAATTATAGGAAAAGCAAGGCCTGGCAGCATTCTATAAATGTATAGTATATGATCTTTATATAAACTAATGACACATCTAATATACAATGAAACATGAGGTGTTTAGCAAATATATGTTGATCAAAAAATATCTGTGCCCATCCACCTCAGCAAGGTGACCTCAGTATGGATGAGAACCTACTCTAATACCTATCTCTCTGCTGTCCATTAGCATCTAAATCCACTTTTGCTGCTACAATTGTTACCTCCATGGGTCAGCCATGACCTGTTGCATCAGTTTGCACCAGCCAACCTTCTCTGGGCAGGGAGAGCAGATGAAGCTATACATATCATGCTTATTAAAAACTGGGAAGGATGGGTCAGTAATAGCAACCAACATAAAGGCAGCCAAACCTAGAGATACATGCTTCAAAATCAAAAAACAGGAACAAAATTAGTCAGTATATCCTGCAGATGTATACGCAGGTGCACATAGTCATATTTAAAGGCTATGTACACCTTCAGAGGCAGTTTTTTTTTATGACTGCATTGTACCCATTTTGGGCTAAAAATCATTTTTACGCTGCGCGGCTCAGGTGGCGCAATGATGATTACGTCATCGTACCACCTGTGCTAGCCTTTGACTGGGCCTGTGGAGCCTACCAGAGTTAACTGCCCTGAGGACAGCAATACATATTCAGCGGTGTGACCCCTATGACAGTACTAATATAAAATGATACACTAAGTATAGTTATATCTATACACAACAAATGTTCGTCAGATATGTAGGTGTAGTCTAGTTCTGTCCAGACATCTGCCAGCAAATCCTTGGCTGTAGACTCCACATTTTGAGTGATGCATCATCTCAGTGGCTCGGAGGACAGATACACTGAGTTCTTGATGTTACCCCATTATTCTGGGTCACTGCAAAGGACAGTTTTGTCAGGTAGGATTTTTGTCAATATTAGCTAATAAGAGTCACTGCCTAAATAGACGATTAAAATAAAAAAACAAGAATTGTTTATTCTGGCATGGCAAAGCCAACGTTTCGGTAGAGTTTCATTCAGCTGTCAGCGAACATACAACTGGAAATCAGGAGCAGCACCATCCTGCTAATAGACTACATTCCTCTATCGGTGGCATAAGCCATCCCCTTAACGTTTCCAAATAGGAGTTGCCAGTGACAGTATCCTCAGCAAAAAAGAAAGGACCGTAGACTTTTTGCCTGCTCATTGCACAGAACACATTTACTTTGGATGAGTCCCTTATGTCCTCAATAAGAGCACTTGGGTCTTCTAAGCCCCAGATTGGAACGTTGCAGTGTGATTGACCTTCCAACTAAGGTGAGACGTAGCATCATTGAACACCAGCCTCAGGGAATTCATCCTCTTCCAATCGGCCCTGAAAGTCAATACCCAAGTCATGGCATTTCAGTTTGTCCTCCAGTTACAGCTCCTGGAGACTTTGTACTCTGTATGGCTTACAACGCAGATGTTTTTGTAAGATATGTCCTACCATGGTTTGTGGCACTTTGTAGCTCCATTCTAGTCAGCCTGGTTGACTTTCTAGGGCTATGCTTGTACATGGCTTGACTTTTCCCATGACTTAAATAGCTAGTGGTTTCGAATTGATTCACCCAATGAAAAATGTGCGGAGCACATTTACCAAATTTATTCTGAGAATTTGGATGTAGAGTAACAACAAACCCTGTTCTTGAAATTTCAAATTTTTTTTTTTTTTTTTGCTGCAATGTCGCCATTTTAAATCTGCCCCTTTGTGTGCAGGTGAGAGTCTAAACTAACCTGTACACACAGGGGAAAATTCATGAAAACTGACTTAACTACAGGCCTTTACTTTTGCACCATCCTTCTGAATCATCCGGTGTAGTATCATTGGGGGCTCTTGTGCTGGATCCTGACCCACCGGTTGAACTGGGCTTGTGAGTCCCAGAAGTTGTGACTTCATCACTTTGTCAGTGATGGCATATTGCTAGGGTATGGCTGCGCTTTGTAGAGAATGTGCTCATGGGACCAGAGGCCCCTTCATTCGCTTGATGAGTAGGGGCTCATGCACTTGAACGTGCCGTGTTTTGCGGTCTGCAAATTGCGGATCCGCAAAACATGGATGCTGCCCGTGTTCCTTCCGCAGTTTGCGGAACGGTACGGCCGGCCCATTATAGAAATGCCTATTCTTGTCCACAAAACGGACAAGAATAGGACATGATCTATAATTTTTGGGGGGCCACGGAACAGAGCAACACACGCAGACAGCACACGGAGTGCTGTCCACATCTTTTTCAGCCCCATTGAACTGAATGCGGAACCACGGTCGTGTGAATGAGCCCTAAGGGTCTATGCTGTGCTTATTCCATCCTGGCCTTGTAGAGAGAACTGCAACTCAGTCCTATTCAAGTGGATGGGGTACAGTAGCTGTAGCTGCCCTAGGCACCATATCGGTCCAAGCATTTGGAAGTGATAGCAATATGCGGTCACTCGCGATTCCTAGAATACCACTTTAACCCTCTTACAGTCACATTAACCGCTTACCGACCGCCTAACGCAGGATTGCGCCCTGCGGGCGGTCGGTTTGTTCCTCTTTGACGCGCGGGCGCGTCATCTCGCGAGACGCGAGATTTCCTGTGAACGCACGCACGTGCGCGCGTTCACAGGATCGCGTCGGGGAGAAGGTAGACTACAGCCTGCCAGCGCTGATCATGCGCTGGCAGGCTGTAGAAGTTAAAAAAAATCACATATCAGACGCTGTTTTGTTAACAGCGTCTGATATGCTTGCTGTTCGTTCCTTTGGTGGTCCCTTTTGCTTGGGACCACCAAAGGAAACTTTTATAAGTGCACCAATCACCACACAGACCCCCCATCCATCCCCCATCCATCCCCCCACCCCCGTCACTGATTAACCCCTGATTAACCCCCGATCACCCCATCTCACCCCCTGTCACTAATCACCCCCCTGTAAGGCTCATTAAGACGTCCGTATGTGTTTTGCGGATCCATGGATGCAATTGCGGACAAGAATAGGACATGCTCTATCTTTTGCAGAGCTGTTTGGTGGCCGAAACCCGGAAGTTTGTGGCCGCAGCTCCGCAAATGCTGATGCGGCGAGCGCATAGTGTGCTCTCCGCATCACCGCCAGCCCCATTCACACTGAATGGGTCCGCATCTATTCCACAGAATTGCGGAATAGATGCGGACATTTTTGCGGACGTGTGAATGGGGCCTTACTACTTTTTTTTTTTTGCACATTTTTTGGCAGAGATTTATTCATCCACATTGATCGATGCGAATGAGGAAATCTGTGCCGTTCATTTTTTTTTCTTTTTTCAGCCCAGAGGCTGAACGGAAAAAAAAAATCTCATTACCCGTATGCTCAATATAAGGAGAATCGCAGAAACTCCTAATTCTGGCCATACGTGTAATGATTGCGGAGACCCTCAAATGCCAGGGCAGTACAAAAACCTCACATGTGACCTCATTTTAGAAAGAAGACACCCCAAGGTATTCGGTGAGGGGTATGGTGAGTTCATGTAAAATGTTATTTTTTGTCACAAGTTAGTGGAATATGAGACTTTATAAAAAAAATATATATATATATATATTTGTGGCCAGGGCTACGGACACGAAAGCCGAAGAGCCCTAGTGGGATGAACACCGAGACCCACCGTAACTGCAAGAACCATCTTACCTAACTAAATGGCTAGTGGTGTGCCCGTAGCCATGTCCGTGGAGTAGGCCTATAAAGGGTGGCCTACCCTGTAGAAGTGAAAAAGAAGGGGAGGGAGGGTGGGGCAGCTGAGAAACGCCCGCCCCTAGGTGGGGCTGTGCCTGGTTTAAGTAGAGCCTCCGCCCCTCCCACAAATGCAGCCCAAATAGACTGCTATACTTGTGGTCAGGGCTACGGACACGAAAGCCGAAGAGCCCTAGTGGGATGAACACCGAGACCCACCGTAACTGCAAGAACCATCTTACCTAACTAAATGGCTAGTGGTGTGCCCGTAGCCATGTCCGTGGAGTAGAGCCTATAAAGGGTGGCAAAAACCAGACATGTAGGGTGAAAAGAGACTTGAATGGCCTGTACAAAGAAACCCCTGATCCAGACTGTGAAGCAATGTCTCCCACGAAGTTCGGGTACCTAAGTCAACCATAATGATGCCCGCATCCAGCCTGCGGATAGAGCCAGGACAGAACTCTGAATGTCGCAGATACTGCCCCAATGCAGGAGAGAGGAACTGGGAAACGGGAAGCGTTCAGGAGGAAGCGTGGACGATACTAACTAAACCTGAAGACTTAGTTGTGGTGCGAGCACTGACAAATTCCCCCTAGACTTATGGGACCGGAGAACTGAGCCTACCTGTCTACGCTATGTAAAGAAGGGCCCGAAAAATACCATGTAGGCCAGGAGAGTATGTAAAGCAATAAGCTAAGCACGTAGTATATGGAATCCTGTCGATGCCCTCACGCGAGTGAAGGAGTGCAATTGCGGTAAGCTGCTAGCGATTAAGTTCGCAGACCTGGCTGATTGAAAAGGTAACCGGCATGGTAATGCAACTGAGAAACGCCCGCCCCTAGGTGGGGCTGTGCCTGGTTTAAGTAGAGCCTCCGCCCCTCCCACAAATGCAGCCCAAATAGACTGCTATACATATCCATTTCTGCTAACTTGTGCCAAAAAAAAAAAATTTCTGTGAACTTGCCATGCCCCTCACGGAATACCTTGGGGTGTCTTCTTTCCACATTGCGGTCACTTGTGGGGTATTTATACTGCCCTGGCATTTTAGGGGCCCTAAAGCGTGAGAATCCAAATGCGTAAAAATGCCCTGTGAAATCCTAAAGGTACTCATTGGAATTTGGGCCCCTTTGTGCATTTTGGCTGCAAAAAAGTGGCACACGTGGTATCACCGTACTCAGGAGAAGTAGGGCAATGTGTTTTGGGGTGTCTTTTTATATATACCCATACTTTGTGTGAGAAATATCACTGTAAACGACAACTTTTTAATTTTTTTTATACAAAGTTGTCAGTTTACCGAGATATTTCTCTCACCCAGCATGGGTATATGTAAAAATACACCCCAAAACACATTGCCCTACTTCTCCTGAGTATGGTTATACCACATGAGTGACACTTTTTTGCACCCTGGGGTGCGCAAAGGGGCCCAAATTCCAACGAGTACCTTTAGGTTTTACAGGATTGCTCACAATTTAGCCCCCCCCAAAATACCAGAATAGTGCAAACACCCCACAAATGACCCCATTTTGGAAAGAAGACACCCCAAGGTATTTGCTGAGGGGCATAGGGAGTCCATGAAAAATTTTACTTTTTGTCAAAAGTTAGCAGAAAGGGAGACTTTGTGAGAAAAAACAATAAAAAAATCAATTTCCGCTAACTTGTGCCAAAAAAAAATCTTTTATGAACTCGCCATGCCCCTCACGGAATACCTTGGGGTGTCTTCTTTCCAAAATGGGGTCACATGTGGGTATTTATACTGCCCTGGCATTTTAGGGGCCCTAAAGCGTGAGAAGAAAAATGCGTAAAAATGCCCTCCTAAAAGGTACTTATTGGATTTAGGTCTCTTGACATCTTGGCTGCAAAAAGTGTCACACATGTGGTATCGCTACTCAGGAGAAGTAGGGCAAGTTTGGGGTGTATTTTTACATATACCCATGCTGGGTGAGAGAAATATCTCTGTAAATGACAACTTTGTAAATGACAACTTTTTAAAAAAATTTATACAAAGTTGTCATTTACAGAGATATTTCTCTCACCCAGCATGGGTATATGTAAAAATACACCCCAAAAAACATTGCCCTACTTCTCCTGAGTTCGGCGATACCACATGTGTGACACTTTTTTGCAGCCAAGATGCGCAAAGGGGCCCAAATTCCAACGAGTACCTTTAGCTTTTACAGGGCTGCTCACAATTTAGCCCCGCCCAAAATGACAGAACAGTAAACACACCCCACAAGTGACCCCATTTCGGAAAGTAGACACCCCAAGGTATTCACTGAGGGGCATAGTAAGTCCGTGGGAGATTTTTTTATTTTTTTTTGCCAGAAGTTAGCAGAAATGGAAACTTTATTATTTTTATTTTTTTCCTCAGAAAGTGTAATTTTCCGCTAACTTGTGAAAAAAAATGAAATGATACATGAACTCACCATGCCCCTCCGTGAATACTATGGGGTGTCTTCTTTCTAAAATGGTGTCATTTGGGGGGTATTTATACTATCCTGGCATTCTAGCACCTGAAGAAACATGACAGGCGCTCAGAAAGTCAGAGCTGCTTCAAAATGCCGAAATTCACTTTTTGCACCATAGTTTGTAAACGCTATAACCTTTACCCAAACCAATAAATATACACTTATTGGATTTTTTTATCAAAGACATGTAGAACAATAAATTTTGCAAAAATTTATATAGAAATGTAGTTTTTAAAAAAATTACAACAGAAAGTGAAAAATGTCATTTTTTTGCAAAAATTTCGGTAATTTTTGATTAATAGCAAAAAAAGTAAAAATGTCAGCAGCAATGAAATACCACCAAATGAAAGCTCTATTAGTGAGAAGAAAAGGAGGTAAAATTCATTTGGGTGGTAAGTTGCATGACGGAGCAATAAACGGTGAAAGTAGTGTAGTGCGGAATTGTAAAAAGTGGCCTGGTCATTAAGGGTGTTTAAGCTAGGGGGGCTGATGTGGTTAAAAGTGGGAAATGTCACTTTTTTTATTATAGATTTTTAACATGTGTCTGAAGTAAATATAGTTGGCATATAAGTTGCATTTTTGCATTTTTAACCCCTTAGTAACATAACTAATTTTAGCCTTACAAAACAGTAACCTTTTTGCCCTCTGTGTTCCAGTCATAACTTTTTTCTTTTAAAAATTTTTTCTTTTAAAATTATTTTTTTATTTTATTTTGCAGGATGAGTTAGTCTTTTTAGGAACCATTTTGGGGTATATGTAGTATAATAAATACATTTTTTTCTTATTTTTACCGGTAAAGATAAAAAAAAAGGTCAATTTTAACATTAGCATGTGGAATTTATTTACGGTGTGCTATAAGTGACATGATAACTTTATTTTGTGGGGCAGTGCAAATATCATAATGCCAAACTTATATATATTTTTCAATCTTTTTTTTTTATCTCCTGCAGGCTGCCAACTACCCACTACTCCTCCAGACTGAAGAGGGGAGGGCTGCTTCAGCTTCTCATATCTTGGGATTGGTAGCTCATTGCCCGACCGTGGCCATATTGCGGCCAGCAAACAGTGGCCACCGGCCGTGTGCTCCCCGCATCACGGATGCGGACCCATTCACTTGAATGGGTCCGAAATCCGGAGCTGCAGTGCGGAACGGAGGCACAGAAGCACCATGAAGTGCTTCCGTGGTGTTTCTGTCCGTGCCTCCGCACAGCAAAAAAAATAGAGCATGTATTTTTTTTGCAGTGCGGACAGATCACGGACCCATTTAAGTTGAATGGGTCTTGATCTGTCCCTGCCGCACGGACATTGCCCGTGCATTGGGGACTGCAAATTGCAGTCCCGAATGCACGGAATGGCTGCACATCGGCCGTGTGCATGAGGCCTTATCTAGACTAAATCAGAAGATATAGCCAGGGGTGGGAATTTGTAACAACAGGTTCCCTACTCAACGGCGGACACGTGGTGTCACGACTAGGGTTGTTTCGGGTATCGAAGTTTCGATACCCAATCGATACCTTTCTCTGGTATCGAGCTCGATACCAGGATTAGTATTTTATCGATACTGGACTGCGCTACTGCACAGCCCAGTATCAGAGAACGTGGCTGCGCCACTCTCAGCGCGGCCATGTTCTCCTCGGCAGCACAGGGAGAATGAGGCAGTCTCTCCCTCCCCCTGTGCTGCTTCCACCAATAGAGCGAGAGGGGGGCGGGGCATGGTGGGGTCACTGGCCACCAATGATGTGCGGCACCTGAGGGGTTAACTGCCGCTGATCGCAGCACCCGCTCACAGGCAGGTGCCGGCAATGAGCTTCTTCTGCCTGCATCTGTATAGAAAAGTCACTCATCATTGGTGGCCAGTGCGCCCCCTTCCCCCATTATTAAATACATTGGTGGCCAGTGCGCCCCCCCCCATCCCCCATTCCTCCCTCCCTCCAGTATTGAAAGCATTGGTGGCAGTGGCCACAGGGTCCCCTCAGCTCCTCCTCATTGGTGGCAGTGGCAGTGATCGGAGCCCCAGCAGTGTACGCTACTGAAGTCCTGGCTGCCATAGTCAGCTCCCTGCTGCGGTGTGCACAGGGCAGCAGGGAGAGGGTGAGATCCTATTCACCCTAATAGAGCTCTATTAGGGTGAATAGGATGAAAAGATCCCAGGTTCTAGCCCCTAAGGGGGAAATAGTTAATAAATAAACTGTAAAAAAAAAAAAAAAAAGTACACCAAAATGTTAAGTATAAATCACCCCCTTTCCCAATTTTACATATAAAATATATAAACAATAAATAAAATATTACATATCGCTACGTCTCAAGTCCAAACTATTAAAAAAATCCTCTTTTAAGCGGTGAACGCCCATAAAAGAAAAAAGAAAAGAAAAACTGCACAATTCTCCATTTTATTTTAGTCGCCTTGTCCCCCCAAAAAATAGGATTGGACTATTGTATTATGGGCCGGACATTCCATAAAATGAGGAATGCACGCGGCTTTTTTTGGCATTTATTATTTTGTTTTGCGTGGTATCGAATGGTATCGAGTATCGCAAATACTTTTTTAGAGAATCGATACCGAATCAAAATTTTGGAACCGAAACAACTCTAGTCACGACACATGTTTAGATATACATACATCATATATATGCAATACACATACATAAATACACCATATACATGCCACCCAACTAAAGAGCTAAACTATCAGTGGCGCACGAGAAATAGAAGCGAACATCTCCAGCTGCCCTGCCGTCTGAGATCTGCTTGGGCTGAACTGGTAAGTGCTTTTCTCATAGCCGTAGCAGAGCTCAGGCAAAACTGTTAGGCTAGTTGCAGACTAGCGTCAGCGATCCAGCATGCTGTTTAGGCAGGGAACACCTGCCAGACCTCTTTGCACTTTGGCATTGCCGGAGGTTTGTAGCGGGCCGTCTGGCCCTATTAACTATAATGGGGACCAGCGGAGATCTGGCCGCATTCCGGCAAATATGCCAACAATCGGCAGGAAGAAAACTGCTTTGCAGTCAATGCGGTGGTCAATGGGGGAGATGTATCAAATTGGTGTAAAGTAGAACTGGCTTAGTTGCCCATAGCAATTAATCAGATTCCACCTTTCATTTTTCACAGCTCCTTTGGAAATTTAAAGATGGAATCTGATTGGTTGCCCTGGGCAACTAAGCCAGTTCCATATTATGCCAGTTTTATAAATTTCCCCCAATGTGTTTTGATGGTTTTGATTTTATTTCCACCAAACAAACAAGTGCAAACTCAAGTGACTTCTTATCATAAGCAATTTACGGAATCCAAGATACAGGATATTTACCTTTTTCGAACTGTGATGAAAGGCGAAGCCTACAAGTAAAATAAATGTCAACGCCAAAACTAGGAAACCCTTGGATGATATTGTGAGGGCCATTAGACCTGAGAAAGAAAAATATTAACTGCAGTCAGATTCTGGTGAAACATAATGAGGTAGATTCATCAAAACTGGTGTAAAGTAGAACTGGCTTAGTTGCCCATAGCAACCAATCAGATTCCACCTTTCATTTTTCCTAGCTCCTTTGGAAAATAAAAGGATAAATCTGATTGGCTGCTAGGGTCAACTAAGCCAGTTCTACTTTACACCAGTTTTGATATATCTCCCCCAATACGCTTGTACAAAATAAACATTTCAAAGCATGAATGAAATTAATTCATCTTGAAGTTCACAAAAACTCAGATTCTAGTCAAACCCGAATCTTTTGTGATTCTATTTGGAGAAATGATTAAAAATCATGGCCACCATTATACAGAGGACAGAGAGGAAGGCTTCTGTCACCAAGAAGGAATAATTTGTGGTCCATGTTTTAATTTAAGAAATTAAATTCCAAACTGCAGTGTGTTATTAAATGGGCTGTTTATAACCTTTACCCACAGTCATATACAGTATATCACTGTCACTAAGGCTACTTTCACACTAGCGTTTTTTGCGAATCCGTCATGGATCTGCAAAAACGCTTCCATTACAATAATACAACCGCATGCAACTGTCATGAACGGATCCGGTTGTATTATGTCTTCTATAGCCATGACGGATTGGGCTAAATTGTGTCAGAGAAAACGGGTCCGTCCCCATTGACTTACATTGTGTTCCAGGACGGATCCGTTTGGCTCCACTTCGTCAGGCGGACAGCAATACGCTGCAGGCAGCATTTTGGTTCCACCTCCAGAGCGGAATGGTGACTGAATGGAGACAAACTGATGCATTCTCAGCAGATCCTTTTCTATTCAGAATGCATTAGGGCAAAACTGATCAGCTTTGGACCGTTTTTCAGAGCCCTGAACGGATCTTGCAAATGGAAAGCCAAAACGCCAGTGTGAAAGTAGCCTTAGACATTACTAATGCTGTCTTGGTGTTAAAGAGCTTGTAAAGATTGTCTTATGAGGGAGATGTGTTCAGGTCATCCCCTGAGACATTTTGTTCAGTAGGATTACAGATAAAAGAGTTGAGCTCCATCTGGGTCATCTGGCTGCTGTATGACGGAACCTCAAAACAGTCATTTACTGGAGCAGATCACTGTCTGGAAACATCATCATGAAGCACCAAGAATCTCAATATGGCTTCCAGACAGACATCCAGCAGTTCCTCTATGCGCAGTTCGGTTCACCAGGCCCAGTCACATGGCTTCCAGGACAGTACAGCCTGCGAGGTGGAGTCTTTGGGGTCAGAAGGTTTTGTGGGACTTTTTATTACATTTACAAGTCCTCTTGGGCTCAGCAGGGTGCATTCACATCCTCTCCTCCACCGTACATCAGGGCACAAATCCAATACTGTTGGTCCACTATCCATCCCAGCACCCAGACAAACATCATGCCAGACATCATCTTTACAGAGGACTTTTGGGGAAGTACAAAGCCTTTAGAGGCAGAAGAAAGGGGGACAGATGGGCAATCAGTTACTGTCAATGAAGGAGAAGCTCACCGTTGTTCTTGGGAAACATGTCTGGTCCTCCTTCTTGCTTGCTTTTCCAGCACTCTTTCTTCCACCTCAGTATTCTCTGTCTTCTCGGGGCATCCCACAGCACTCACCTCCCGCCACCCTGCAGGATTCTCCTCAGCGCAATTCTCCAGACATCCCACAGTGCTCTCCTCTGGAAATCTCACAGCACATTCGTCCAGACACCCCACAGCGCACTCCTCCAGACATCTCATAGCCCATTCCTCCAGACACCCCACAGAACTCTCCTCGGGGCAGCACGTAGCACTATCCTCGGGACACCCTATCACACTCTCTTCAAGGCATGCTGCAGCATTCTCCTCTGGACACCCCATTGCACGCTCCTCTGGGCACCCTGTAAGATATTATTTGTGGGTCCGCCATGTTGTCTTAGTCAGACATCTTATATTTCTACTTTAAAGCTTAGCTAAAGAGATAACTTGAACACTGATATACTGTTACCATAAAATAAAGGTCCTTATGTTTTCTGATTAGGACGAGCTAGTTTATGAGATCATGGAGTCTTAGTGACATATTTATGTCCCCCATAGCTTCGTTTAGATACTTGATTATTGGACACTTATCAGCTTCTTATGTTTATGGCAAACAAACTCTTTCAAGGATAATGGAATCAGAGGACAGTGGATCAAAGGTTAAAAATGCATTAGTTAATTTTTCTCATACGTGTTAGAAAACTTTTAGCCGATTACCTATCATACAGTAGAAAGGTGTAAGTCTTCCTTATGCATATTGACGTTGGAGGTGCAACTTATGTACGTCAATGGTTATGAATAAAGTATTTGTGAGGTCACATGTTATGTATAATAATGATGTACTGATGTAATTTCGGTGTGTCACCATTTACTCCTATGGATTGCGGTAGATTGCAACAAACCTTTATTATAATACAAATTATTCCTTTGTTCTCTGGGGTATTAAAGAGAGTGTTTGGGGACATAACCGCTCACAGCACTGCATTTTCTACTGCTGCTTCACACTTCCATCTACATCAGGCATCCTCAAACTGCGGCCCTCCAGATGTTGTAAAACTACAACTCCCAGAATGCCCTGCTGTAGGCTGATACCTGTAGGCTGTTCGGTCATGCTGGGAGTTGTAGTTTTGCAACAGCTGGAGGGCCGCAGTTTGAGGATGCCTGATCTACATCATGTTATATTCTGCATGACTTTTATATTTAGTTTAACGCTGTCTTGCTTCTCTCTCAATAAACAAAATAATTTTCTCAAGAAGTCGTCTCAAGAAGTTTTGTGTTACTACAGCCAATTTCCAACACATCCCACAGCACTTTCCTCAGGACACTCCACAGCACTCGCCTCAGGGCAACACATAGCACTCTCCTAAATATGCACTACAACAGTCTCCTCAGTATCACACTCGGTGCAATCCACAACACTCTCTTTAGGCCACTCTACAGCACTCTCCTCAATATGCCATACAGCAATCTCCTCAGTGTAATCTACCACACCCTTAGTGCAATACACCACACTCTCCTTAGGCCACTCTACAGCCCTCTCCTCAATATGCCCTACAGCAGTCTCCTCAGTGTAATCTAACACACTCTCTTCAGGACAGTCTACAGCGCTCTCCTTTGTGCCTTCTACAGCACTTACCTCAGGACACTTCAATATGTTTCTCCGAACACTCTACAACACTCACCTTGGGAAGCTATGGAGCTGCTCCTGAAGATCTATAGTTAGCTGGAGCAGCAGCAGACTTCTTCACAGATGGATATAGTGGTAAATTAAATACACGGGGCACTCTCACTCTGCTAGTGCCAGAGCCGAGTCCCAGACCCAGTGCTGATCATCCACTGTGGCCTCTGGTCCAAGACAGTCCTTTGACTCTTCATATATCTCCTTGGCTTGCACAAAGACTTCCTTACGTCTGGCATCTTGCAGAGCCAGGTCCCAAGCCCATAGTTCGTCTTCCTCTCTAGCCTTAGGTTTAAGACAACACATTATCTCCTTGTAGATTGCAACCGCTTTGTATATAATATTCATCTGAATTCTCTGTCTTCTGTTCCTCTCTGGATTCTGTGTCTGGTGATCCCACTGCAAGCCAGTTTGTCACAGGGTGTTGTTTCGAGGTTCCTTCATACAGCAGCCAGACGATCCAGATGGAGCTCAACTCTTTTATTTGTAATCCAATCCAACAAAATATTTCAGGGGACGGCCTCAACACATCAACGTGATCACGGCAATTCTTATACATGGTCCCAGGTTCTGGCCTCAACTCAGATCCACAATACAACAAAATATCCCAGGAGATGACCTCAACACATCTCCCTCATCAGCCAATCCTCACACATGGTCCCAGGATCTGGCCTCAACTCAGATGCCTACGCTTCCAGTACAAAACATCAACTAACAACTACCACAGCCAACTTTGTCACTTTGTCTTCTCATCACTCCCCCCCAACCCACCACATTCCAAGGTGATCTGTCTCTGGACAGTCTAAAAAATGTTTATTCACTGAAGCCCCCAGCAACACAGAAATGGTTTATGGCCCCTTCCCTCCTGAATGTCTGTAAGATGCATGACTCAAATAGGGTCTGTAAATCCATAGCCGATAATAGGAGGATGGAGGCTATGCATTGTAACAAGCACATTAGGATGAGAAATAAACCAGCCATGGGGCCCCGTCACAATTAAACAGTGTCATTCAAACATACAGCTTGTTCAGCAAAAAAAAAAAACTCAGATGGTTATGTGAACAACAAATTAAAAATGCTATGGCTCTCGGAATGTGGAGAAGAAAATGAAAAATAATTAAAAATTTTGTCTGGTCCTTAAAGGGTTAAAGGGAACCTGTCACCTGGAAAACACTTCTTAAACCAAGCACAGTACCTTAAAGTATACCCCAGAGTGTCGCTAATGATGATTTTATTTCCTCTTTCTGTCTTCTCAAATCTGTAAAAATCGCATTTTAAATCTCTCTTGGCGCCGTTTCAAAGTCGTGCTTGAAGTCAAGGGAGCAGCAGCCTCCTTGCCTCAAGGTCCGATAAGTCCACCCCTTACCCCTCCCTCTCTCTACATTTTGATGGACATCTTGCCGAGACCGCGCTCTTCTCCTCTTATCGTGCATGCGCCTGTGCGCGTCCTGTTACAGCGCGATCCAGGCTCCCTCACTCATGGCCGGGCGCGAGCGCGCTGGATCTACATGATGCATGCGCAGTCTGCAAAATGAAGCCAGTGAGTGAGGGAGACGGAGCCGGGATCACGCTGTAACAGGACACGCACAGCGCATGCGCAAGAAGAGCGCGATCCCGGCATCATGGCAAGATGTCCATCAAGATGCCCCCTTGACTTCAAGCACGACTTTGAAACGGCGCCAAGAGAGATTTAAAATGCGATTTTTACCGATTTGAGAAGACAGAAAGAGGAAATTAAATCATCATTAGTGACACTCTGGGGTATACTTTAAGGTACTGTGCTTGGTTTAAGAAGCGTTTTCCAGGTGACAGGTTCCCTTTAAATTTTGATTTCCTAGAGCACTTCAATCCAGTTTCCCTGGGCTGCAGCGAGTGGCACATAGTTTTGACTGCAGTGGTGATGTCCCCTATACTGCTGCAGCCAATCTTTGTACGACACAAGAGCACCCAAGCCAGGGATTGGCTACAGCAGTAAACGGGATATCACCACTAGTGTTGAGCGCGAATATTCGAATAGAGAATTTTTTTAGCGAATATCGGCACTTCGCTAATTCACGAATATTTTGAATATAGCGCTATATATTCGCTATTTCGAATATTCCTTTTTTTTTTAAGTTAATGTTGCTCTCTGGTTGTCTTCCCACTTCCCAAAAGCTGTTCTTACCTGTCCGGAGGATTCCTGGCTCCCTGCCCACTTCAGTTAATGCCCGTTGCCGCTTCTGCCGACTTTCTGTGTCCATGGAGCGTCCCCATCCCATGCTAAAATATACTGTCGGATTTGAGAATAACCATCTCACAAATTTGACTAAGTTGTATGCGCAATGCAATTAATATAACCTGTATTACTCGCATTGCGAATTCAACTTTGAGCTGGGTTCCTAATGGTCGTTGCTAGAATATAACGAAGATTGAGAATATAGTGCTATATTCGATATTCGTTATCTTCGTTATATTCTAGCAATACAACCATTAGGAACTCAGCTCTAAGTTGAATTCGCAATGCGAGTATATTTTCGCTTTGCGAATTCAACTTAGAGCTGGGTCCCTAATGCTTGGCTTGCTGGAATATGACGAAGATTGGAAATATAGTGCTATATTCGATATCTTCGTTGATTCTACTAAGTTAACCCAATAGGAAATTTGCCTGTATGCACTGTTCAAAGTTCAAATCGCAATACGCGAATATAAATTCGCGTAACATTCGCAATATATAGAATAATGACGAATCTTCGATTTCGACGAATATATGACGAATACTGAATCGAATATTCGCGAAATATCGCGAAATCGAATATGGCACCTCCCGCTCATCACTAGTCACCACTGCAGTCAAAATAATGTGTCACTGGCTTCAGCTATAGAACGAGGTAGGAATGACAGCACTGGAAGGGGCTTGGAAACTGGGTTCGTGTTTTATTATTTTTTTTCAAGCTCCTGGTAGTTTCCTTAAATAAAAATAACTTGGACAACCCCTTTAAGCAGGAAATATTTCTAAGCTATGCAAAAGCTAGAAAAAAAAAAACTGCTACAAGAGCCCTCTCTTTGACACATTAACCGCAGATCTCAACCTTGTTGAGGTGTTACACATTAGCTCCACAATAACATTAGAGAAAATGGCCTATAAGAAATTGCTGAAAAGAACTCTGAAGGGTTTTGGATTCCTTATAAAACCTTCAGAAAGAATCATTTCTGGTCAAAATAATGAGATTTTGAGTTGAAAACTGCGCCTATGAATAAAGCAGTAATTTGTAGATTAGCTTACTGAGCAGATCTCATTGTGGTGAAGCTATAGTACATAATGTATAAGATCTTTACAAGCTTCCACACAGTTCTGCCTGCAGTCGAGCCTCGTCAATCAAGTGGAGGGGGGCGTGTGCAGAGCATAGGCGGTGTTACAAAGCAGTGCTCCAAGGATTAAGCTCCGCCTCTTGGTGCTTGAACGTTTCATTTGCATATGAATAAAAGTGGTGATTTCTCTGCAGCTGTTTAGCTTTAATCAGCATGAGCCCTACCAGCCAGTATGACTGGTTTAATAGGGTTGATCCTGGTGACAGAGCCTCTGTAAAGACGCTATATTGACAGGGAGTGCTCCGCAGGATTGGCGCATAGCAAATGTGGTGCCAATAGTCAGAAAGGGAAACTATAGCCTGGGAAGTGTAACATCTGTCGTGGGAATATTGTTTGAAGGTTTTCTAAGAGATGCCATCTTGGAGTACCTCTATGAAAATAAGTGAATAACGCCGTACCAGCATGGCTTCTTGAGGGATCGGTCATGTCAAACTAATTTAATCAGTTTCTATGAGGAGGTAAGTTCTAGACTTGACAGGGGTACATCAATGGATGTCGTATATCTGGACTTCTCCATAGCATTTGACACTATACCACATAAAAGGTTAGTGTAAAAAATCTGAATGCTTGGACTGGGGGAAAATGTCTGTATGTGGGTAAGTAACTGGCTCAGTAATAGAAAACAGAGGGTTTTATTAAAGGTACACACTGAGATTGGGTCACTGTCACTAGTGGGATACCTCAGGGTCAGTATTGGAGGAGTCAGAGTCACTAGTGGGGTACCACAGGGGTCAGTATTTGGTCCTATTCTGTTCAATATATTTATTAATGATCTTGTAGAAGGCTTGGACAGTAACATATCAATTTTTGCAGATGACACTAAATTGTGTAAAGTAATTAACACGGAAAAGGACAGTATACTATATATATACACACACACACACTACAGAGGACAGTATACTATTTATATATATATATTGTAAGGGATTGCTCTCTCAAGCAGGGCAGCGATGACAGATTCCTTCTCAGACAACGGGGCTTAAAGGGTTTCTGTCACCAACTTTTGACATTATAAGCTGTCTGACATTAGCTATGTGCTAATGTCAGACCAGCTTGATAATGTCTTTTTTATAAAAATCCGCTGTATATTTAGTCTGAAAAACTTACTTTTATATTATGTAAATTAGCCTCTAGGAGCAGGGGGGGCGTTGCCCTGCTCCTAGCGGCTCCGTCCGGCAACCTGCTGGCACGCCCCTTCACACTTTGATTGACAGTGCAGGGCAGCGATCCTCCTGCACTGTCTCGTTCTGAAATGCGCGCTCGCGCGCCGCTCTGTATTCGGCGCAGGCGCGGTGAGCAGAGGACAGCAGGCACCAGCGTCCTCTGCTCACCGCGCCTGCGCCGAATACAGAGCGGCGGCGCGGGCGCGCGATTTCAGAACGAGACAGTGCAGGAGGATCGCTGCCCTGCACTGTCAATCAAAGTGTGAAGGGGCGTGCCAGCAGGTTGCCGGACGGAGCCGCTAGGAGCAGGGCAACGCCCCCCCAGCTCCTAGAGGCTAATTTACATAATATAAAAGTAAGTTTTTCAGACTAAATATACAGCGGATTTTTATAAAAAAGACATTATCAAGCTGGTCTGACATTAGCACATAGCTAATGTCAGACAGCTTATAATGTCAAAAGTTGGTGACAGAAACCCTTTAAGTCCAAATGGTGCTTTATTCTGGCGCTTTAGCACCAGCACAAACACAAAATAAATATACCTAAATAAACACCTGCCCATCTGGGCTCTACCTAATACATGTGTCGTCTCTATCTCACCTATAGATCTCAGTTCACAAACAGGGTATCAGGTTCCGACACTCAGCAGGACAGCTCATCAGGCACAGTCCCACACAGGGGAGAGATCCAGCTTCACACAGCCTCGTGGCCCCTCAGCCCTCCTGAGACCACACAGAGCCTCTGCAGGCTTGCCCCTCTCTAGGGTCACTTCCTCTCCCCTGGACTCCTACACTGAGGGTTGGTTTATCCCTCAGTTATTATAGCCAGCTGGCCTCAAATGTGGTGGAATAGGGGTGTGGACTGAAATATCCACCCCCTCTATACCTCCATCATGTATGAGGCCTGTCACTGCCTCACAATATATAGATATACACTACAGAGGACTGTAGATATATATATATATATATATATATATATATATATATATTTACTGCAGAGGACAGTATAATATATATATATATATATATATATTATAATATATTGACACTGAGATTAATATTATAGATATGGCTACTGAGGCTGTTGCTATTGACTATGCACATTGCACTTATGTATGGGCTCACACTGATAAGTGGTTTATTTAAGGGCGTTCACAGTTTTTTATAGGAGGATCAATTAATGTTGATTGATTTCATGATGTATAAATATATGCACTGATGCACTTTGTAATTCACTTGGCTTGAAAAAGGTTCTGAGAGAGAACTGAAACGTTGCTGTATTACATGTGTGAATAGAAGCACATTTTTCACTTTTAAGGAGTGCTGTGGACTTTCGTGATTTATCTCTTTCTCTCTCTCTCTCTTTCTCTCTCTCTCTCTCTCTCTCTATATATATATATATATATATATATATATATAGTGCCCTTGTTATATAAAGTGCATAGTGCTTAAAAACAACTCAGCCCTATACAAAAAATACCTTGCTGGGATATTGTGGCTGTACTTTGCATGATCCATAGCGATAATTTGAGCTCTATAAGACACTTGTGTCGCATAAGAAGACACAGAAAGCACTGAGGGAAGGGGGGCCCAAGCTGAACTCTTGCACCAGGGCCCATGAGCCTCTAGCTACGCCCCTGACTACAGAGGACAGTATAGTGTGTATATATATATATTGTGAGACAGTGACAGGTCTCACTCTGGTAAGGAAGGAGAGGAAAGTGCTGTCCACACCCTTATTCCACCACAGGTGGGAGAGCTGAAGGTATCAGGATGGGATAAAGCACATCCCTCTGTCTCATTCAATGGAGATGCAAGGCTGAGGGATCATGAGGCTGGGTATAGCCTGGTCTTGGGGAACAAAGCAACGCCTGGTAGTGGATTGCATGGGTCCTAGTCAGGCGGACTAGTGAGCCCAAATCCCCCAAGGGACGTTGTTGCTGCACAGCCTAGGGGCTGGAGGACTGTAAGCCTGGGAGTGTTGGAGGACTACAAGCTGCATGAGTTTCAGGTGTGAACTGTGACTAATAGCAAGGTAGGGTCACTGTGTGTGTTTAGTTAGGGCCCAGCCGGGCAAGGTGTTTATTTTCTGTATAGTTTATTGATACCGTGTGTCCTAAAGATAATTGTGAAAGTGACCCCCGAAACCGAGCTAACCCCCACAATATATATACTACAGAGGACAGAATAGTGCTACAGATGGATCTCGATAGATTGGAGGATTGGGCAGAGAAGTGGCAGATAAGGTTTAACACTGACAAATGTAAGGTTATGCACATGGGAATAAATAATGCAAGTCACCCGTACATACTATGTGGTAAAACACTGGGTAACACTGACATGGAAAAGGACTTAGGAATTTTAGCAAACAGCAGACTGTATAAACCAATAAGATAATAGGTTGCATCAAAAGGGGCATAGATGCCCGTGAGATGAGAACATAGTCCTACTCCTGCCACTCTAGAAATCACTAGTCAGACCACATATGGAGGACTGTACAGTTCTGGGCTCCTATGAACAAGGCAGACATAGCAGAGCTGGAGAGGGTTCAGAGGAGGGCAACTAAAGTAATAACTACAGTACCCTGAAAGATTATCAAAATTAGGATTATGGTGGTAAATTCACTAAAAAAGTTCAAGAGGGGCCTGAATGTACTTTTGGAGTGTAATAATATTATAGGTTATAGGGATGAGCGGACCCCTGGATGTTCGGATTGGCCGGGTTAGACCGAACTTCGGGTCAAAGTTCGGGTTCGGGACCCGAACTTGACCTGAACTCGAACCCGAACCCCATTGAGGTCAATGGGGACCCAAACTTTGGTGCACTAAATTGGCTGTAAAAAAGTCATAGTAAGGGCAAAATGGGTGAAAGAGCAACACAATTGCCCTGCAAACCACTCACATCTTGTCGTCAGCGCATTGTCTGAAGAACTGCCACACCAAGGATCTCATTGGAGCTGGCTTTGGTGTGCTCAGTCCCTGAGTGTGGTGGGCAGTAGCAGGCGTACTGGCTAGGGTACGGCCACTCTGCTTTTGCACCCTGCTCCCTCTTTTGCTGTGCGGCTGGTCTGTGTAACCACCACCTCGTCCTCCGAACTGCACACGTCACTGGCATGACCTTGATTCCATGTGGGGTCTAGGACCTTATCATCCTCCACATCATCTTCCACCCACTCTTCACCCCTGCCCTCCTTGCCAGTCTGCACACCTCCCATGTCCACATCCTGAAACATAAGTGGTTGGGCATCAGTGTACTCAATCTCTTCCACTTCTGGGTCAGGGCTAGGTGGATAGCCAATGGAAACCCTGCCAGCAGAGTCATAAAAAACATAAGAGACTACAGCATGACTTGGGGCTCAGACTGCTTGGCTGATTTGCAAGGGGGTGAGGTGAAAGACAGATGCCCATGGGCTGCAGGTGCTAACTCTGTGGTTTTAGCAGGTGACCGGGTGGGAGACAATTTGAAGGAACTGGGGACACTGTACACCTCTACTTGTTCTGGCCTCACCATTCGTATACCAGTATTCGGGCCTACAAAATAACACTGAACGTTCTGTCGCCTATGTGCACCTGAGGAATGGTGTTTCATTTAGGCATGTAGCTGGCACTGATCAACCACGCCCTCTCCCTGTAACAGGATCTCCACCAACACCAGCAGCACCATGACCGGGGCCAAGTCCCTTATTTGATGCTCTCCTCATTCTTTGAGGTCATCCACTAAACTAACAGACAGATTATCTATATTAATTTACCTGTCATGTATAAAGTGCAAGTGTACCTTACACCAATAATGGATATATGTCACCAACCAGACTAACAGACGGATTAATTATATTAATTTCCCTGTCACGGATGCAGTGCAGGTGTACCTCACACCAAAAGTGGGTATATGTCACCCACTGAACTAACAGACGGATTATTATATTAATTTCCCTGTCACAGATGCAGTGCAGGTGTACCTCACACCAAAAGTGGGTATATGTCACCAACCGAACTAACAGACGGATTATTATATTCATTTCCCTGTCACAGATGCAGTGCAGGTGTACCTCACACCAAAAGTGGGTTTATGTCACCCACTCAACTAACAGACAGATTAACTATATAATTTCCCTGTCATGGATGCAGTGCAGGTGTACCTCACACAAAAAAATTGGTATATGTCACACACCGAACTAACAGACAGATTAACTATATTAATTTCCCTGTCACGAAAGCAGTACAGGTGTACCTCACACCAAAAATTATTATGTCACCGGCCGAACTAACAGACAGATTAACTAATCTATTTTTGTGTCGGGGTACAAAGATGGTGCATTGCACTCACAAAAAAATAGCAACCAATCAGATTCCGCTTTTCATTTTTGACAGCTTCTTTGGAAAATTAAAGGTGGAATCGGATTGGTTGCTATGGACAACTAAGGGTACTTTCACCCTAGCGGCAAGGAACTCCGACAGGCTGTTCTGGTGGGTGTACATGTCGTACTTTTATTCTGGCCACCTCTCAGCATGTTTGCCGTGCTGCCGACGGAACTCCGGCCCGCCGCAATCACGTGTGCACTAGCGGCTGCACGGAGTTCCTTGCCCCGCTAGTGTGAAACTAGCCTAAACCAGTTTTACTTTACACCAGTTTGATAAATGACCCCATATGTTACTATGTTCTTCATGTGCTCATGTGGATTTCTTCAGGCACAAAAACAGAGTGACAGTTAAATTGGCTTCCTATAAAAATGCCCCTAGTTTGTGTGTCTGAGATAGATTTTGATTAAATTGCTAGTGTGATATGAGTGATAATCTCTGTACTGCGCTGCAGAATAATTTAGGGATTGATTTATCTCTGTTAATGAAAGTGCTAACATGACAAGTTCTATTCTTTTGTATTGTTGTTTCTCAATCTTTTTAGTTTCATTTTGCACCAGTTTACGGAAAAAACTGTGTTATGCTGGTGAAAGGTGTTCTCTTACCTTGCTCCAGCTGTCTTCTTTAATGTATTTATTCACCAGGCTGACAAAAACCCGTAAATCAGTCGAACATGCAGGCTCTTGAGTCTATAAAAATGAACTGTAGGCGTGAACAGCAATAAAGTGCACAATAATATATTTAAAAGAATGCCGAGGGCTGGGCCCACAGGTACAGAGGGTACACTCTGCCACACAGACACAGACAACGGTTCCTTCCCAGCCGTTGAGTTTACTGAACAATGTAGTGAACAAGAAGCTGAGAATATATAAAACAGATTGGTACACAAGGAATAAACCAACAGTAAATGTAACACTGTCTAACAATAAACCAGTAAATGTGATGTTTTCCCCAAAGTTTATTAAGCAGCCTACAGTAGTTGCACTTGTATGTTCCTGGACGAGTTTCTCATTGGGGTGCACCCTATGTAATGCGCAATACTATTTGTAATCCACAGGGAAATAATGTCTGTCTCTTGTAACTTTAATCCTTACTCCAGCACACAGCATGTAACACCCTATGAGCAGCCAGTGTGAAAGAAAGGTGTCAATAAGTCATTTGCTAAGTTCAGTGTCAAACCTGCTTATTCAGTTTGCTATCACTCTTGTGAGGGTCCAAAACAGCCCATAAATTAGATATTTTCCGACTTTGCAAACAAAATAGGTTATTAGTATTCCTCTGTTACTAAGGGCTCATACACACGACTGTTGGTGTTTTTGTGGTCTGCATTTAGCGGAACAGAACATCTTGTCCTCTGTTGAATAGCTCTATCCTTGTCCGTAAAATAGACAAGAATAATGATGAGCGGCAGGGGAAATATTCGAACTCAGGAAATTTCGCAAATTTTTGGGTGAATATTTTCCATAAATTTGCAAATTCGCCATTTCTTGATTGCGAAAATCAGCTATGTAATATTTGCGTAATTCACGCGCAATACAGGCGTGGGTCACTTTTGCTACATTTTTCAAGCTGCTCGAAGTTTCCTGAGACTGGAGAAAATGGTTGGCACGGCAAAACAGCAGATAGAGTGCTCCAATATATTCGTGATTGCGCAAATCGGCACTAATGATGCAAATATTTTGGCACAATACATCTCAAATTTTAGCAGGTCTGACTACATATTACTGATTAGTGATTAGTGCACTGATTAGTGCAAGTATTGTTGTTAACTTGTGACATCACAGCACTATGTATGTAGCATGTATGTATAGACAGCAGACGTTATCAGCTACACTATATCACGATCTAACCTACACTGACTATCTCCCACTAACTATCTGTATTATATATATAAGCTAACTAACTAGCTAATGTAATGACTCAGCAAAGCACAGAGCACAGCAATAATACTGCAGTCTCTCTTAGAACTGTAATAAACTGCAGAAAATGGCTGCTGGTGAGGTCCTTATATTGTAAGGGGTAGGCAACTTTCCTATTGGTTGCTAGGGATTTTGCTAAGCTCAGACAAAGACATTGCAGCCTTCTCATTGGCCCACAAGCAAGAAGCAGGGAGGTATCATGGGTTCATATGAAAAAAAAACTAGAATATTCAAAAATCCAAATATATATCACTATATTCTAAATATTTGTGAATTCTTGAAGTCTCGATAAAAATTTGCGATAAAATTTAGCGATTTGAATATTCACGCCCAACACTGGACAAGAATACTGTAGGACATGTTCCATATTTTTGAGCATGCTGCAGAACAGACATACACATGTGGACAGCACATGGTGAATGGGTCCACATCCGGCCCACCAAAAATGCAGATCCGATCTCGTGCATGAGCACTAAGGAAAAAAAAAATCCTACCTGACATTTGCTATACTATCTTGTCTAGCCTCCACTGTCATCTCAGAGAGGGTTTTTTAGCGCGGCAGGTGGCGTTGTCCAGGGGCGAACTGGGAACTTAAAGTGTCCCTCTAAAAAAAAAAACTAAAAGTGGCCGCATGTTGTAGGCAGGACAACAGAAGTAGAAGGGGTCAGCAATACCATTGTGCAGAACTGAATACCACCCGAACAGAACCAAATACCACAGTGCAGCACAATATACCGCCCTAACAGAACCAGATACCATAGTGCAGAACTAAATACTGCCTCAGGAAAACCAAATACCACAGTGTTGAACTGAATACTGCCTCAGCAGAACCAAACACCACAGTGCTACACAAAATACTGCCGCCTACATAGCAGTAGAAAACTGTATCATCTTCCTGAGAATGGCAATATAGTTGAGTTCAGAAGGGCACCTGCTGCCACTGACCAGGTACGTAGGTGCCTGATGTTCATACATTAATAATGCTGAGAGCATCAGGTCTTTATGTACCTTGGGTGGCCCCCTGGCCATTGGTCCCTGTAGGGTCTATGGCCAGTCCACCCGTGGAATCGTCACACCCAAGCAGACAAACGTCCTCCACCAACTTTTTTATCAAAATGAATGAGGCATGATCTGTGGGATTTTCACACACCTCTGGCTGAGGCTGATGAATAGATCTGCCATTGCTGACGGTGGCTATTGATCATCAGTCCCATCACACCCTACCACTGTCTGCCTGTCTACCGCCATGTTCTGTAACATTTGGCTGCACCTGCTGCCACTGCCACAGCTGCTACTCCTCGCTGCAAACCCCCCTACTTCCACTTCCATTACTCCTACACAACTGCCACTACCGCGACTACTACCCCAACACAGCCGCGCACATATATACTATTATCCCTTCACACCTTACCCTTTCCACTACTAAGAGAAACTTTTATATATGGCGCCCAGTGCAGGCACTGATGATTGCAAGTGAATTCAATAAGCTACAACCTCCGATAAAAAAATAGCACACATCCTCCACTAGTTCATAAGATATATCATCTTTATCCATCACAGTGGATTGACAACTAAACCACAAGAGAGGTACCAAGATGTGGTCAGAGGCAAACGCAAGTGGAGACATGGTTACATCGCAAATAAACAATAAGGATAATAAAAAAAAGTACAAGTACAATCCACTGCAAGAGATATCAAAGTATACAGACACAGAAATGGCACCTCGAGATACCCCAATGCGTGTTTCGCGTTGTTTCTTCAGGGTGATCAAATGGATAGGACAACACACACCTAATATACCCCACCCCGACCAATAGAAAAATGCTGCACCATCTGCTAGTAATAAATCATTATATCTACATTAGGAGGAAAAACATACTTGCATAGGTTGAGTAATGGCGTTGTCCAACCTCGCCGAGTATGTCATGTGACTACCGCATCATCATACCGCGGGCGCATCAAACAGCGCCCGTCATGTGAAAAAGCGTCATCACGTGACAAAAAACCCAGGGGAGCGGTGCATCAAAAATTTAATGTAAAACCACACTGATATAATTATACATCAAGCCTGACAGGAAAAATATACCAAACAATAAAATCGGCTGTATCGGTCAGGTGATGTCCATATGTGACTCCTCTGATAATGTGACCGTGTCTCTATGGTAATGAAATAAACTAAAACGTGTGCACATAGAATAGTATAGGTCAGTGATGGTGAACCTTTTAGAGACTAATTGACCAAACTGCAACCCAAAACCAACTTATTTATCGGAAAGTGCCAACAAGGCAATTTAACCTGAATACTGAAAAATACCGGCCAAGTTAAACTGTGGGGAAATGGCTTAACACAGGTCCCAGTAAAATGAATGCCCCCCGTTGGCGCTACCTATTATTAAAAAATGTCCCATTAGTGGCTCCCAGTATTAATAATGCCCCATTAGTGTCCCCCAGTATTAATAAGGCCCCCATTAGTGACCCCCAGCATTTATAATGCCCCATCAGTGTCCCCAAGTATTAATAAGGCCCCCATTAGTGGTCACCAGTATTCATAATGCCCCATTCGTGGCCCCAAGTATTAATAAGGTCCCCATTAGTGGCCCTCAGTATCAAGGCCCCCATTAGTGGCCTCCAGTATTAATAATGCCCCATTAGTGGCTCCCAGTATTAATAAGGCCTCCAATATTAATAATGCCTCATTAATGGCCCCCAGTATTAATAAGGCTCTCATTAGTGGTCACCAGTATTAATAATGCCCCATTAGTGGCCCCCAGTATTAAAAAGGCCCCCATTAGTGGCCCCCAGTATTAAGGCACCCATTAGTAGCCCCCAATATTAAGGCCCCTATTAGTGGCCCCCAGTATTAATAACGCCCGTTAGTGGCTCCCAGGATTAATAAGGCCCCCATTAGTGGCCCCCAATATTAATAATGCCCCATTTATGGCCCCCAGTATTAATAGGGCCTCATTAGCGACCTCAAGTATAAATAAGGTCCCTAATAATGTCCCCCAGTACAATTAATGCCCCCATTAGTGCCCCCCTAGTATTATTTTTCCTCCATTAGTGGCTCCCAGTATTAATAATGCCCCCATTGGAGGCCAGAGTATTATTACTGTCCCCTTCCCTACTCTTGGGCAAAAAATTAATAAAAATATAACTCATCGCACCCATTTGATCACGCTGTGGGGAACACTCGCTGCTCACTGGATGCGCAGGACAAGACCTGTGCTCCAGCGTGATGACGTTTTACAGGACCTGCTGCTTCCAGTCAATGCTGCAAAACGTCATCTTGCTAGACTGCAGGTCCTGGAAGAGATTGGCGTAAGAAGATGCGCTAGCTCCCCCATCGCCACTCCCTGGAGCTGCAGAAAAAAGCGACCCTTAAACGGGTTGTCCAAGTTATATTTATTGATGACCTATCCTTGTATAGGAGTGATCCGTCCCATTGAAATGAATAGGACGGCTTGGGTGTAATTACACCTACTAACTGCTGCAGATGCGACGGCCAGCAGGTAAACAATGAAGAGAAGGCAGCGCTGGCATGGCGTGCGCCTTCTCTTCAAACAGCTGATAGACGCTGGTGCCGGCTGTCAGACCCCTGCCGATCTGATATTGAGACCTACCTTAAGGTCATTAGTGAATGATGGCATTAGTGATAGTTACTTTCCATACTGTGGAAGAGATTGCTGCATGCAATAGCAGCGGTCTCCCTTACTGAGGAGAAGGCAATTGATAGGAAGGAACGCTTCCTTCCCAACAATTGGAAGGCTCATTAGGTCTAATACAGCCCTAATCCAGCTCTCGTCTATAAACTCAACGTGCAAAGGGCAATAGTATACTGTGGCTCAAACACCAGATTCAATGGAGCTATCCATGGTTCCTAGGTCCCTGGATCAGTGCTGATGGTAGTAGGAGTAGATGAAAATCCAGATGCTCTGGTTGGCGTAACCTAACATTGCTATGCTTCAATCCTCTGAATCATGTTAGACACAGTGGGTTTGGAACCACTGACTTTTGGCTAGACCTAAGGGCATTATCCTGGCAGTCCTCTAGTATTAACTGTTTAAGGAGATACCTCTTAGAATAATCCCAATGTTGTTGGCAGCAGACCCACTGGATTCAGAGACACCAGTGGGTTAGGCAATAATCATATTCAGGGAACAAGCTGATGTCTGGTTGGGGCAGAGTTTGTGCAAATCCATGAAACTAGTTCAAGGTCAGAGCAGGCAGAAAGGGGTCAAAGTCAGTAAACTGGCAGAAGTCGGTACACAGGAAGACAAACAGAACAGTACAACTAAACTTGGAAAGCCCAAAGATCATGCACCAAACGTTTTACTGGGCGGAATATTTTTCAGTCATATAGGAGCCAATAACAGGGTGGGCCAGCAGGTTCCATGGTCTGAGCTTACTGTTACAGGCAGTAGCTGTGGAACCACTGCGCCAACAAACCGGTTTGACTTTTGGTAGACCTAAGGGCATTATCCTGGCAGTCCTCTGGCATTTATCCTTTAACCCATATACAGAGATCTGGACTTTGCTACGGGGGAGCCACCAGGCCGCTACCTCTTGTGGTTGGCAGCTGACCCACTGGAGTCAGAGACACTAGTACAAAGCACCAAGGGGTCAGGCAATATTTGTAGTTTGGAAACAGGCTGCGGTCAGGGCAGGCAGAGTTTGCGCAAATCCGTGAAACTAGTCCAAGGTGAGGGCTGGCAGTAAAATGTTAATAGGATAAACAGGCTAAGGTCAGGTTAGACAGTTGAGGTTCAGAATCGATAAACAGGCAGAGGTCGGTACATGGGCAAACAAACAGAACATCACACCTTAACTAGGAACTAGCAAGCTAGGTAACCCAAAACTCAGGCACCCTCCTCTAGGAAAAAGTGACTTAAATACCCTGAGGTGACCAGCCAGACTGCAGGAGGGGAGACAACGAGGAGAGCAAGCAGGACCGGGCTGCCAACACAGAAAACACTGGTTGAGTGATGCGGTGCCTGTGTCCGCTCGGGGAAGCTGGGCAATGGTGACCACAGGCCGCCAGTGCAACAACATCAACTAAAGGATAGTTGAAAAAGATTTGCATTTTGAAATGGCCAAGTCAGAGCCCTGACCCTAACCTTATCGAGATGCTGTGAGATGCTCCAAGGCAACCCAGAAATATTACAGGGAGGAATGGTCTAATATTCTTCATCAACATTGTGTAAGTTTTATTTGCAGGGCTTTTTCTTTGTCCACTGTGGATGTTTACTCAATGTTCTGAATAAAAGACATGCTATTATTTTACTTAGATTGTGTTTGTCTGTAATTTACTTCAGACCACATTTTATTAATAATCCATGCAGAACTCAAGGTAATTCCTAAGTAGGGATGAGCGAACCAGTGGATGTTCGGGTTCGCCGGGTTCGCCAGGTTCAGGCGAACTTCGGGTCAAAGTTTGGTTTTGGGACCCGAACTCGAACCCCATTGAAGTCAATGGGGACCTGAACTTTGGTGCACTAAAATGGCTGTCAAATAGTCGTAGTAAGGGCTACAGGGCTGCAAAAGGAAGCAAAATGGGGGTAAGAGCAGGACAGTTGCCCTGCAAACAAATGTGGATAGGGATATGACTTAAAATAACATAGAATAGAAAAAGAATTAAAATAATAATCTTGAACTAGGAGGCGGAGGTCAAAGTGGAGTAGGAGGTTGAGGAGGCGGTGGACGTGGCGGTGTAGGTGGTTGTGGCGGTGGAGGAGGAGGAGGTAGCCAACACTGTTTTTGTTATTTTTTTATTTTTTTTTTCCTTTATTTTTTTTTCCTTTTTATTTTTTATTTTTATTTGCGAAGACCCCAAAACATTGGGAAATAGAAAGAAGAATGGAAAGAGAAACTGCGCTGGAGTATAACAATGGCTGGGTGTGGCCGGTATACTTGTCTGTTCTGCACAAGGTACGGACAAGTCTTGTGGATCCACGCCTGCTTCATTTTAATGAAAGTGAGCTTGTCCACGTTGTCCTTGTCCAGAAGTTGAATGGAGCTGACTTATCAGTCAGTACGTGGAGGCGTGTGCACACGTACTGTTCCACTATGTTGCTGAAATGCTGCCTCCTGCTAGGACGTTCCGTATCAGCTGGTGGTGCTGGTTGTTGTGGCGTGCTGACAAAGCTTTTCCACATTTTGTCCATGCTAACCCTCCCTTCTGAGGTGCTGGCGGTGCCCCAGCTGCGTTGGCGACTTCTTCCTCCTCCGCCTTTGCCTTATGCTTCCACTGAGCCCCCGCTGTCAGGTGTGAATGCCATCAGCAGAGCAGAGCTTGTACTCGCGCATCTTCTCGATCACGCTCCAGTGACAGAATTAAGGACAGCACGTTGTCCTTGTAGCGGGGATCCAGCAGGATGGCCACCCAGTAATCAGCACTGGTTAGAATGTGGGCAACTCGGCGGTCGTTGCGCAGGCACTGCAGCATGTAGTTGCTCATGTGTGCCAGGCGGCCCACAGGCGACGACAAGCTGTCATCTGTGGGAGGTGTATCGTCTGTGCCTCTGTATCCCCCCAGCCACGCTCCATTGATGCCCATAAGCTGCTTTGGGTACCACCCTGCTGTGAACACGGTTCCTCCTCATCATCATCCTCCTCTTCCTCATCCTGCAGTACTGTGCCCTGGCTGGACGGTTGTGTACCTGGCCTCTGTTGGTGCAGGAACCCACCCTTCGAGCCACTTGTGAATGACTGGCCTGATAACCGTGGAAATGATCCCTCTTCCTCCTCTTCTTCCTGCTGTGCCACATCCTCTTCCTTCATCGCCCAAAGTGTTTTTTCAAGGAGACATAGTAACGCTGACCATGTGCAAGGTGGAGTTCTACCTTGTGGGTACGTCGCATATGAGACGATGAGCGGGAAGGCTGAAGTTACGCTGCAACGCAGACAGGTGAGCAGCAGCAGGGTGAGAACTCCGAAAGCGCGCACAGGCTGCCCGCACTTTCTGCAGCAGCTCTGACATATCGGGGTCATTTTTGAGGAACCTCTGCACCACCAAATTCAACACAAGCGCCAGGCAAGGGATATGCATGAAACCGGCTAGCCCCGGAGCTGCTACGAGATTTCGCCCATTTTCGCACACCACTAGGCCAGGCTTGAGGCTCAGTGGCACCAGCCACTCATCAGTCTGTTGTTCCATGCCCGTCCACAGCTGCTACACGGTGTCGGGTTTTCCCCCAAACAGATGAGTTTCAAAACAGCCTGCTGTCGTTTCCCCCTGGTTGTGCTGAAGTTAGTGGTGAAGGTGTTATGCTGACTGGATGAGGAGGGAGTAGAGGAGGAAGCGGAGTAGGAGGAGGAGGCAATGAGAAATGTCCTGCAATCCTCAGTGGCAGTAGGACATGCGCCAAACTGCTATCCACATCAGGCCCAGCCACCACTGCATTCACCCAGTGTGCAGTTAAGGAGATATAATGTCCCTGCCCGTGCTTACTGGTCCACGTATCGGTAGTTATGTGGACCTTGCCACAGATGGCGTTGCGCAGTGCACAACTGATTTTGTCCGCCACTTCGTTGGACAGGGCAGGGATAGCTCGCCTAGAAAAGTAGTGGCGACTGGGAACCACGTACTGTGGGACAGCCACTGCCATAAGGTTTTTAAAAGTCTCTGTCTCCATCAGACGGAACGACAGCATTTCAAAGGCCAGGAATTTTGAAATGCTGGGATTCAGGGCCAGGTATCGTGGATGGGTAGAGGGGTACTTCCTCTTTCTCTCCAGTGTTTGGGGATGGACAGCTGAACGCTCCCATGGGACAGTGTGGAAGTGCTGGGTGATGCTGGTGGAGGTGTTGCTGCCACAACCTTTGTTTGCAGGGTGGCAGGTGCCACTGTCACTCCAGAAGGGGAGGAAGAGGCCAAGACCGCAGCAGAAGAGGGAGCAAGAGGAGCCTGAGATCTTTTGTGGTTTTTCAGGTGTGTACTCAACTGCAGCTCGTGCTTTGCATTTAGATGCCTGGTCATGCAAGAAGTGCTCAGGTTTAGAACATTTATGCCTTGCTTCGGGCTCTGATTGCACCACTTGAGTCTTGTTGTCAGCACATTGTATGAAGAACTGCCACACCAGGGAACTTCTTGGAGCTGGCTTTAGTGTGCTCAGTCCCTGGGTGCGGTGGGCAGTAGCAGGCGTACTGTCTAGGGGACGGCCGCTCTGCTCTTGCATCCTGCTCCCTCTTTTGCTTTGCGGCTGGCGCTGTGTGACCACCACCTCTTCCTCCGAACTGCACACGTCACTCGCATGACCTTGATTCCATGTGGAGTCTAGGACCTCATCATCCTCCACATCATCTTCCACCCACTCTTCACCCCTGCCCTCCTTGCCGGTCGGCATATGGCAGAAAGCCACAGCAGTTGGCACCGGTGTTTCGTCATCATCATCAGAGACGTGCTGCGGTGGTCCTCCCATGTCCACATCCTGAAACATAAGTGGTTGAGCATCAGTGCACTCAATCTCTTCCACTTCTGGGGCAGGGCTAGGTGGATGGCTCACGGAAACCCCGCCAGCAGAGTCATCAAAAAGCTTAACAGACTGCTGCATGACTTGGAGCTCAGACTGCTTGGCTAATTTGCAAGAGGGTGGGGTGAAAGACAGATGCCCATGGGCTGCAGGTGCCAACTCTGCGGTTTCAGCAGGGGACCGGGTGGGAGACAATATGAATTAACTGGAGGCACTGTCAGCCATTCAATCTACTACCGCCTCTACTTGTTCTGGCCTCACCATTCTTACACCGACGCTGAACGTCCTGTTACCTACGTTCAACTGAGGAAGGTGTTTAATTTGGGCGTGTAGCTGGCAAAGATGGACCACGTCCTCTCCCTGCAACAGGAGCTCGACCAGCACCAACTGCCCCCTGACCAGGGACAAGTCCCTTTTTTGATAATCTCCTCATTCTTTGAGGTCACCCACTGAACTAACAGACAGATTAACTATATTAATTTCCTTGTCACGTATGCAGTGCAGGTGTACCTTACAACAAAAATAGGAATATGTCACCCACCTAACTAGCAGACGGATTAACTATATAAATTTCCCGGTCACATATGCAGTGCAGGTGTACCTCACACCAAAAATGGGTATATGTCACCCACCGAACTAACAGACGGATTAACCATATTAATTTCCCTGTCATGGATGCAGTGCAGGTGTACCTCACACCAAAAATGGGTATATGTCACCGGCCGAACTAAAAATCTGATTAACTAAATAAATTTCCCTGTCACGTATAAAGTGCACGTGTATCTCACACCAAAAGTGGGTATATGTCAGCCACCGAACTAACAGACAGATTAACTATATAAATTTCCCTGTCACATATGCAGTGCACATGTATCTCACACCAAAAATGGGAATATGTCACCGGCCGAACTAACAATCAGATTAACTAAATTAATTTCCCTGTCACGTATAAAGTGCACGTGTATCTCACACCAAAAGTGGGTATATTTCAGCCACCGAACTAACAGACGGATTAATTATATTAATTTCCCTGTGACGTATGCAGTGCAGGTGTACCTCACACAAAAAATGGGTATATGTCACCCACCGAACTAACAGACGGATTAACTATATTAATTTCCCTGTCACATATGCAGTGCAGGTGTACCTCACACAAAAAATGGGTATATGTCACCGGTCGAACTAACAATCAGATTAACTATATTAATTTCCCTGTCACGTATAAAGTTCACGTGTATCTCACACCAAAAATGGGTATATGTCACTGGACGAACGAACAGTCAGATTAACTATATTAATTTCCCTGTCATGTATAAAGTGCACGTGTATCTCACACCAGAAATGGGTATATGTCACCCATCGAACTAACAGACGGATTAATTATATTAATTTCCCTGTCACGTATGCAGTGCAGGTGTACCTCACACCAAAAATGGGAATATGTCACCCACTGAACTAACAGACAGAATAACTATATTAAATTTCCCTGTCACATATGCAGTGCACATGTATCTCACACCAAAAATGGGTATATGTCACTGGCTGAACTAACAGTCAGATTAACTTTATTAATTTCCCTGTCACATATGCAGTGCAGGTGTACCTCACCCTCACACAAAAAATGGGAATATGTCACCCTCCGAACTAACAGACGTATTAACTATATTAATTTCCCTGTCACATATGCAGTGCACGTATATTTTACACCAAAAATTGGTATATGTCACTGGCTAAACTAACAGTCAGATTAACTATATTAACTTTCCTGTCATGTATAAAGTGCACATGTATCTCACACAAAAAATGGGAATATGTCACCCACTGAACTAACAGACAGATTAACTATATTAATTTCCCTGTCACATGTGCAGTTCATGTGTATCTCACACCAAAAATGGGTATATGTCACTGGCTGAACTAACAGTCAGATTAACTATATTAATTTCCTGTCATGTATAAAGTGCACATGTATCTCACACCAAAAATGGGTATATGTCACCTAGTGAACTAACAGACGGATTAACTATTATATTTTTGTGTCAGGGGTACAAAGCTGGTATATTGCACCCACAAAAAATCATTATAGGTCACCCCCAAAACAAATTGCCAGATTTCTAACACTCTCCCGTGCTTCAGCTGCCTGCTTCCTGTCCCTGCACTACTCAGAGCTGATGGGCGGTTCCTCACGTGAACCAGCTTGTATAGAGGCTGGGTCACATGATGCACCAGCCAATCACAGCCATGCCATTACTAGGCATGGCTGTGATGGCTTCTAAGTGCCCCAAGCTTAAAAGCTTGTTAATTGGCTGCCTGCAGCCTTTCAAAAGCTTTATTAAATGCCCGAACACCGAACTCGAACCCAAACTTTTCCGGCAAGGTTCGGGTCCGGGTACCGGAACTCGCAAACTTCGGTACGGATCCGAACTTTTCCCAAGGGTTTACTTACTATATTTAGCAGATATGTTTGAGGGTCCTGAATGATCTATAGCCTCTCTAGCACTTTGGTGAACTCTACATTTTGGATCATTTGCATGGCATAAAATTCTACTCTTTAAGAAGTTGATGGTAAGCATCCAAATGGTTGGTGCAGTGAGTGGCTTTTTGGACCATTTGAGGGCAGACAGGAGTGTAGTGTTGGTATAAATATCTTAGATAAGGTTATGAATTCAAGGTAATGATCTAATTGTCTTCAAGGGTTTCACTTGGTTGTCCAGAAATACACTCACTGACAAAAAAATTATGCACCCAGACAGAACTCTTGGATAGCTGCAAACTCGGCATGCAAATATGATATGTAATGACTACACAGGTGTGGTTATGATTACAGGTGTTGTCTGATTAGACACTGGACCTTGCCACAAGATAGTGTTAAAGTGCTTCCCCTGTTCCCCTAAACAAAGGCCCTCAGAGGCTACTTTTGAGCAGTGTACCTCTTGGTGAGAGATCATTGACTTCTAGATATGCCTATACGACACACTCAAAGACATTTTGCTCAGTTGACACTTTGAGAGGGGGTGCCTTATTGGACATAGCGAAGCAGGATGGTCTTTGAATGAATTGCCCACCATCTAGACTATTTTGATCTAGCTGTTAGGAGATGTTGGGAGCAGTGGTTATATGAGGGCATACACACATGGCGAAGAGGCTCCGGATGGCTGAGAAGGATCACCAGTAGAGAAGATATTTTGATCTGGCGACATGCACAAACAGCTCCCACTGTTTCATTGTCCACTATCCAGACACAGGTGGTACCTTCATTAAACACCCCTGTCTCTGCCCGGACCATTCCCAGGTACTTAGTATAAAAATCTCCCAGCAGAGTTTCTTGGATTGTGTCCCATAGCAGCAGAGCTAGGACCAAGTGCTGCGCCGTATCTACCTTTGCATTTCCAGGTACTTAGCAGAAGAAAATTTCATTTCACAGCACCTACTACATGTCCTCCCATTGACAGACAGCCACCGTCGCTTTAGTTTGTAGTGGTGTTGTGAACAAGAAACCTGGACTTCTACGGACTGGAACTGTATCATCTTTAGTGACAAATCCAGGTTCTTTTTTTAGACCCCACAATGGTCGGGTTCAAGTATTGAGGCCTTGTGGTGAGTACCTCAATCCTACCTTAGCTGTGGAGCGACACACACTGTCTGGGGAGAGATTGCACACAACAGGTGCATTATATTTTTTTTGTCAATGACAGTAGACAGAACTCTTCTAGTATGGAGATGGCTGGAGAGCAATTAATGTAAAAGAGATGTTTATAAAAGTCACTTTTAGACCAATTTACTTTGTAGTAAGATATATAATTTCAGTAAAAAATGTAAACGATGAATAACAAGAATAACAAGTTTCTATTTGTATCCTGAAAATTTAGATTCTTCTAGCACCCCAAAGGTGTACTGCTAATGGATCCTGTCAAAGGAGGAGCAGAGATGGCCTTCTCCATAATTTTAATCCGAAGTCTAGAACGTCTGGTGCCATCTGGTGGCCTTTAGGAAAGCCTACTTAATCATTTAGTGTAGGAAGTATTTCTGTTAACCTTTAAGCTAAGATTTTGGCATATAGCTTCAAGTCTTTAAGAAGTGAGATAAGTAATCACCAATGGAAGTATGACATGTACATCCCTCACACATACAAACCCTTCCACATTCATTGTGCACATTTATTTAACAGATATATGTCATCAACATTTTAACTTCATTCCCAATAACCTTCTCTGGAGGATGAATATCATTTGTGTCAAATGCGTTGGTCATGTCCCAGCCATTAACAAAGCTGACATTGAGGTCTTTGAAGACTATTTCCATTATTAGATAGTGTACAGAAGCATGGAAATCACTCATTGTTTCAAAATCTTTCTCCATGGGACTTGTGTTCTCGGTCTTAATTATCACTTTGGTTTCCGGGCTTCTAAGGAACAGACGCTCTATAGCCCACCGTGTATTATAGAGTCTCTTAATGAAGTAATAGATGGGGTAGGCTCTGAAATGCACTCCAATGTTCAGTACGATCACGGTTCTCTTATCCCTCTTATTAAGTCGATTTCACGAGCAATGGTGCGCTCCTCTTTCCATGATTGATACGAGCTGCCGATAAAAGGGTAGGTGTGCCTCTTCCAAGAAATTCTCAGATTTTTCTGTAAGTCCAGGTTTAAAAGTTGGCGTGACCAATTATCGTCATAAAGACGGAATTGTTTGAGCGCTGTATGAAAATAGATAGATGGATGTTACTTTATTGGCTTCCAACCTTAATATATTTAATACACAATACAATAAGCCCCTGAGTGGCCTGAAAGGTAACGTAGGGGGCACATGAGAAGGGGGGGCTGAGGAGTAATGGTATTGCAAGGGGATCAAGAACCCTGTTTGTGCACATAGAAAATGAGGAGTCAGGAGCAGGGCTTATAGGGGTGGGATAGGGTGGGTGAGGACCTTTCTGTCATGGAGCAAGAACAAGAAAATGTTTGCCTGTCTTCCCTTAGAAGCACACAATGCATAAATGGAAAGCAAATGTACTATATTTGGAAATCAATTCTATGTCACAGCGGCAGGGGCAAGAGAAAATAGGGCAATTATGGGGGGCATCTAATCTCCCCTATTGTTGGGGTGATAGGGGGGCTGGGGTGGTTAACCAGCTTGACTGGTTTTCCTGCTGGCAGGATAACCAGGAAGAGGTTTTAGATCGCCAAATTAAAGTACCCTTGGGTCAGGCAGAATATGCTAACGGTAAAGTAGACTAGTAAATGTAGAAGGCGTTTAGTAGTGTATGGTTTACAATGTTATGAAGATGCTATGTTACTTATGTAATATTTATAATGTTTGTATTTATGGCAATTGTTTAACCCCTTCAGGACCATTCCATTTTTGCCTTAACCACTTCAGCCCCCCTAGCTTAAACCCCCTTAATGACCAGACCACTTTTTACAATTCTGCACTACACTATTTTTACCGTTTATTGCTCCGTCATACAACTTACCACCCAAATGAATTTTACCTCCTTTTCTTCTCACAAATACAGTTTTCTTTTGGTGGTATTTGATTGCTGCTGAGATTTTTCGTTTTTCTGATATTAATCAAAAAAGACCGCAATTTTCTCAAAAAAAGTGTATAGTGTATTCTTAACTTTTTCTGGTAAAATTGTTCAAATATAATTACATTTCTATACAAGTTTGTGTCAGAATTTATTGTGCTACATGTCTTTCATTAAAAAAAAATCGAATAAGTGTATATTTATTGGTTTGCGCAAAAGTTATAGCGTTTACAAACTATGGTACAAAAAAGTGAATTTCGGCATTTTGAAGCAGCTCTGACTTTCTGAGCGCTTGTCATGTTTCTTCAGGTGCTAGAATGCCAGACTAGTATAAATGCCCCCCAAGTGACACCATTTTATAAAGAAGACACCCCAAATTATTTGCGGAGGGGCATGGTGAGTTCATGTGTGATTTCATTTTTTTTCACAAGTTAGCGGAAAATGACACTTTCTGAGTAAAAAAAAATAATAAAGTTTCCATTTCTGCTAACTTCTGGCAAAAAAAAATAAAATCTCCCACGGACTCACTATGCCCCTCATTGAATACCTTAAAAAAAATTAAAAAGTTGTCATTTACAGAGATATTTCTCACACACAGTATGGGTATATGTAAAAATACACCCCAAAACACATTGTCCTACTTCTCCTGAGTACCGCGATACCACATGTGTGACACTTTTTTGCAGCCAAGATGCGCAAAGGGGCCCAAATTCCAACGAGTACCTTTAGGATTTCACAGGGCATTTTTACGCATTTGGATTCTCACACTTTAGGGGCCCCTAAAATGCCAGGGCAGTATAAATACCCCACATGTGACCCCATTTTAGAAAGAAGACACCCCAAGGTATTCCGTGAGGGGTATGGTGAGTTCATATAAAATTTTATTTTTTGTCACAAGTTAGTGGAATATGAGACTTTGTAAGAAAAAAAAAACAACAACAACAAAAAAAAACTATTTCCGCTAACTTGTGCCAAAAAAAAAAATCTTCTATGAACTCATCATGCTCCTCACGGAATACCTTGGGGTGTCTTCTTTCTAAAATGGGGTCACTTGTGGAGTATTTATACTGCCCTGGCATTTGAGGGTCTCCGCAATCATTACATGTATGGCCAGCATTAGGAGTTTCTGCTATTCTCCTTATTTTAAGCATACGGGTAATGAATTTTTTTTTTCCGTTCAGCCTTTGTGCTGAAAAAAAAAATTAACGGCACAGATTTCTTCATTTGCATCGATCTATGCCGATGAAAAAATCTCTGCCAAAAAATTTGCAAAAAAAAAAAAAAAAGAGAGGAAAGGACATAGGAGTGCTTGCGAAGTAAAGCTGCAATCGCTAATAAAGATCCAAAAATTTCCAAAGCGATCTTTATAGCGCCGCAGCGATTTTACGGTGTTTTTGCAGTGATGAAAAAAAAAATTCTGACACTGCGGTGGGGCGGACTGAACGCAAGTGTGCGCACAAGATCAGGCCTGATCGGGCGAACACTGGGTTTTTTGTAGAGCCTAAGGTGACTGTAATGTACTGATATAGATCTGATTGCGATTTGTCTTGATCACTTACAGATACTATATAGTGCTAGTGCTGATTAGCGACAGCGATGACTGCGGTGCGGTGGGGGCTAACTACCTAACAAGTAGCTAACTAACTGGCGGTGATAAGGGACCCTTAGGCCCCATTCACATGTCCGCAATTCTGTTCCGCATTTTGCAGAACAGAATTGCGGACCCATTCATTTCTATGGGGACAGACTTTGTCCCGCTCGGATCCGGAATTGCGGATCCGCACTTCCAGGTCCGTACTTCCGTTCCGCAAACATATAGAACATGTCCTATTCTTGTCCGCAATTGCGGACAAGAAAAGGCATTTTCTATATAGTTTTGGCAATGTGCGGATCCGCAAAATGCGGAAAGCGCATTGCGGGTGTCCGTGTTTTGCGGATTCGTCGATCCGCAAAACACATATGGACACCTGAATGGAGCCTTACAGGGGGGTGATCAATGACAGGGGGGTGATCAGGGAATCTAGATGGGGTGATCAGGGGTTAATAAGGGGTTAATAAGTGACGGGGGGGGGGGTGTAGTGTGGTGCTTGGTGCTACTTACATAGCTACCTGGTCCTCTGGTGGTCGATCCAAGTAAATGGGACCACCAGAGGACCAGGTAGCAGGTATATCAGACGCTGTTAACAAAACAGTATCTGATATACCTATTTGATGCTTTTTATTTAACATCTACAGCCTGCCAGCGAATGTCAAGGAGGAACATCCCGGCCGCCCGCAGGACGCATCCCTGCGTTAGGCGGTCGGGGGTGGTTAAAGAGGTTGTCCGGTCCCAAAATCTAAATTCTTTTTATGTGCTCCTAACACCCTCGCCATGCATACATATGCCCCCAATACCTGTTCTTGATGTCCGAGCTTTCCTTTCTCCCTGTCTGGCTGCACCGCACAGAGATGAGTCACAGGCTGGACCCCCCCCCCCCACACACACACACACACTGCTCTGCCTGCAGCAGCTACACTCACTACAGCTCCTGTGTCCATCTTCTCACTCAGTGTCTAAATCTTGCAGTTCCATTGAGTTCTATCAATTTGAGGACCTCATTATGAGGACCAGAATAGGACATGTTCTATCTTTTGTGGACCTGACATACGGATATGGAAAGTACACTGATGAAGTCCCTGTACTTTCCACATCCGTATGTCAGTTCTGTAATAGATAGAACATGTCCTATTCTGGTCCTCAAAATGCAGATCGAAAAACCCATTTAGTCGATCCGCGACTGCATACCGCAAAACGGATACGGTTGTGTACCTGAGCCCTATCACTCATACTGAGCGCCCATAACCGTGACATCCACAATGCTCCCATAACAGTGACATTAACAGTGCTCCCATAACAGTGACATCCACAGTGCCCCCATAACAATGACCTCCACAGTGCCTCTATATCAGTGACCTACACAGCGCCCCAAAAACAGTGACATCCAGTGCCCCCAAGTGCCATCCACATTGCCCCAATGTGCCATCCACTCATCCACAGTTCTCCAGTGACATCCAGTGCCCCCATGTGCCATCAATAATGCTGCCATTGCCATCCAGTGCCCCATATGCCAGCCAGTGTCCCCATGTGCCCGCCATTGTGCCCCATGTGTCATCCACTGTGCCCCATGTGCCATCCACAGTGCCCCCAAGTGCCATCAACAGTTCTCCAGTGACATCCAGTGCCCCCATGTGCCATCAATAATGCTCCCATGTGCCATCCAATGCCCCCATGTGCCATCAATAATACAATAATGCTCCTATGTGCCACTGTGGCTGATCGCTATGCTGTCACTCCTCCACAGTGCTTACATCGCACTGTGCAGGAGTCAGTACAGGCTTCACATAGAAGCCTGTACACTGCAGAGAGCGTCCAGCAATCCTGCGCATGCGCACTAGCATTCAGCAGAATGCGCTTGCGTGGTGAGTGAGGACGGCCAGCCGAAGCTTTCTTCTGCAGGAGGCGGTGACGTCATTCATGACGATCCGTCTCCTGCACAAGACAGGAAGAGAAGAAGACAGAGACTGACCTAAAGACTAGAAAGCCCAACATTAGCAGTCACATGACCAGGAGGTGGATCTTGAAACGGGCTGCGCTGTGAAAGGTAAGTACCAGACCAACATTCTTCCCCCCACAGGTATAGTGTTTGTCCCAATTTTAGGTTTAGCCCGGAGAACCCAAATCTGACATGTGTCAATTTATGTGGTAATAACTTTAAAACGCTTTTACTTATCCAAGCAATTCTGAGATTGTTTTCTCGTCACATATTGTAATTCATGACAGTGGTAAATTTGAGTCAAAATATTTCATTTTTATTTATATAAAAAACCAAATTTACAAACTTTGGAAAACTTCACAATTTTCAAAATGTCAATGTCTCTAATTTTAAAACAGATAGGGTTACCTCCTAAAATAGTTATTACTTTACATTTCCCATATGTCTACTTCAATTTTCTTTTTTGGGAAAAAATGTAAGCAAATTCTAAAATTTTTAAGAAAATTTCCAAAACCCAATTTTTAAGGACCAGTTCAGATCTGAAGTCACTTTGTGGGACTTACATAATAGAAACCACCCATAAATGGCCCCATTTTAGAAACTAAACCCCTCAAGGTATTCAAAACTGATTTTACAAACTTTGTTAACCCTTTAGGTGTTCCACAAGAATGAAAGGAAAATGTAGATGAAATTTCTGACTTTCACTTTTTTGGCTGATTTTCCATTTTAATCCATTTTTTTCCGCTAACAAAGCAAGGGTTAACAGCCAAACAAAACTCAATATTTATTACCCTGATTCTGTAGTTTACAGAAACACCCCATTTGTGACCGTAAACTGCTGTACGGGCACACGGCACGGCGCAGAAGGAAAGGAGTGCCATGTGGTTTTTGGAAGGCAGATTTCACTGCGATAATTTTAAGTTGCCATGTCAAATTTGAAGACCCCCTGATGCACCCCTACAGTAGAAATTCCTAAAAAGTGACCCCATTTTGGAAACTACAGGATAAGGTGGCAGTTTTGTTGGTACTATTTTAGGGTACATATGATTTTTGGTTGCTCTATATTACACTTTTTTGAGGTAAGGTAACAAAAAATTGCTGTTTTGGCACCATTTTTTATTTTTTATTTTTTACAGTATTCATCTAACAGGTTAGATCATGTGCTATTTTTATAGAGCAGGTTGTTATGGACGTGACAATACCCAATATGTATACTTTTTTTTACTTTACTTTTTTACTGAGAGCCATAGTTTTTTTTATTTATTGTCTTAGGTAGGGTCTCATTTTTTGAGGTATAAGATGGCAGTTTAATGGGTACTATTTTAGGGTGCGTATTACTTTTTGATTGCTTGGTATTACACTTTTTGTGATGTAAGGTGACCAACGGAACAGAGCAGCGGATGCGGACAGCACGCGGAATGCCAGAGATAGCCAACATCAGTGGGGTCTGCTGTGGACATTATTGTTAGGGCTCACACACACGACCGTAGCCTGTTTTGCAGTCTGCAAATAGAGATGTCGTGAACATAAAATTTTCTGTTCACGAACAGCGAACACGAATTTATGCAAATGTTTGCGAACGTGCGAACAGGGCGAACCGCCACAGACTTCAATAGACAGGCGAATTTTAAAACCAACAGGGACTCTTTCTGGTCACAATAGTCATGGAAAAGTTGTTTCAAGGGGACTAACACCTGGACTGTGGCATGCTGGAGGGGGATCTATGGCAAAACTCCCATGGAAAATTACGTAGTTGACGCAGAGTTTGGTAAGTTGAATTCGCAATGCGATTAATATAACCTGCATTAATCGCATTGCGAATTCAACTTAGAGCTGGGTTCCTATTGGTTGTATTGCTAGAATATAACGAAAATTGAGAATATAGCGCTATATTAGTTATATTCGTCAATTCTAGCAATACAACCATTAGGAACTCAGATCTAAGTTGAATTCGCAATGCGATTAATGCTGGTTATATTAATCACATTACGATTACAACTACTAACACTGCAGCTTCAGAACGAATCTAAGATGGATGCCGTCCTTGCTTTTTGATAGGAGGTGGGAGGGTCTGGGAGGGAGGGTATGCTGATTGGCTGGAATGTGTCTGCTGACTGTGAGGTACAGGGTCAAAGTTTGCTCAATGATAAAGTATAGGGGGCGAACGCGAACATCGCATATGTTCGTCTACCACGGCGGACACGAACAAGCTATGTTAGTTCGGGACATATCTATCTGCAAATTGTGGCTGTGTGCCTTCCGCATTTTGCAGAACGGAACGTCCTGCCCTCTATAGAACCGTTGTATCCTTGTCCGTAAAATGGACAAGAATAAGACATGTTCGATTTTTTTTTTTTGTGGGGCCACGGAACGGACATTGTGTGCTGTCCGCATCTTTTGTGGCCCTATTGAAGTGAAAGGGTCCGCATCTGAGCCGTAAAAATGCGTATTGGATGTGGGGGAAAAAATCCAGAGTCGTGTGCATGAGCCTGATATCTAGAATTCAATTTTTACTCTTATGCTGTAAACAAAACTTACTTTTTCTTTTGCTCTCAATGTAGTGAAACCATTGCTTTACAGTTGAGTCTCCAAACATGTGAATAAACTTCCCCTGCAGACACGTGTCCAGTTCTTCCAGGCTTTCATAGGGCAGCACACTGCATCCCTTTGGGTACCACACATTCTTTATAGCATAGCCACTGGGATATTCCAGCTTCATTCCAGTTTTGCATGTTTCATAAACGGAAGTATTTCCTGTTAAAATAAAGTCACCAGTTCAGAGTACATGATTTCACACATGCCGCTTTCATGTAGTTTTTTTTTCTGTGTTTTCGAAGCCAAAGACAGGGAGAGGCGGTACATGGATTTTTTTAACTTATTTTTTGATTTGGCTTCCAAAACTGCATGAAAGAAAAAAAAAAACATTTAAAAATGCCACAGTTCTCTAAAAGGGCAACACTGCTTTACAGGTAACCACATTATTCTTTGATAATTTGGTAATGTATTTGGCATTGGGGTATTCTGGTAAGAACAATCACCTTCTAAGGGACCAGAGCGAGAAGAAGCAGTGTGTTATTCAGAACCAGGAATCATACCCTACCTGGAACATTAACACTCGCACTGAATAACTGCCAGAGACAGCAAATGAAATGCAACTGACCCTTACATGGTCCTCAGACTCACAGCTAAGTGTTTTATAAAGCTTGCTGGTTACAATCGCTTGCCAGATAAGGCACACATACTTAATGGTTGCAGTCTCTCAAATAATGATGGTACACACATGAGGAAGTTGGTGGTGGCCATACACTGAATGTTCTCTGTTACAAAGTCCATTATTTACACTACTAGAGCTCCCTTCCTAGTCTCTACACCTGCCTTTGGAGACACTACTTCCTCGTGGTGCTCCACAGCCATGGCAATTGCTGCTTTTATTTGCTCCACAGCCTCTGGATGGAGCTAGCTGTTTCGCTTGAGGGGAAGGTGCATGTTGCAGAAGCAGCGACTCTGGCACCAGCCAACCCTCCAGCAGGATGATACTGGAAACTCTCACTAGCCTTCATGTTACTTTTTGAATATGGACATAGGAACGCAGACCGTCAAGAATAGGACATAGGAACGCAGACCGTCAAGAATTGGCACTTTTATCAAACAGCTGGATCCTTCCCATGATGTCAAATTACTCTAGCAGCCTCAAACATCGTCATATTGGCTCCCCTGTTAAAAACCCCTCTTCTACTCTCTCTAATGTCTTACTGTCTTAATGCACAACAAGGTCAAGTTACCAAAGGCCCTACTGCAGTACACATTCCACCTTCTTACAACATTGCCATACTTATTCTTGTCGGTAGATTTGGACCATTTTGGCCTGACCCAGGAATGCCTCATACTACACAGGAACAACCATTTCTGAGCAGGGCTTGCATAAACCCTTACCATTTCTGGCCCAAGACAACCCAGATTTGCCAGGATTTTATCTCTAAAAATTAGGGATAGTCCCAGCAAATTTGGGACTCTTGGGAACTATGCATCGCCAACCACCATCATCTAATGGAAAAGCAAAACACATGCATGGTATCATTCATATACAGCAGCAGGCGCATCATGCAATTTGAGTGCCCAGGATCAAATCATAAATATCAGCACATATCTGCATCGTCTGCTTCTTATCCCTGCAATAAAAACATAAAATAAAGGCACTGTAGATATTCCCAGAGGGGGGCGACAGACTACAAGATGTCAGCTTGTCCTAAGCTAGAACAGAACAAAATAAAGCATGCTCTGCAGCTCTGTACAGTCCACATGACTAGTAAGGTGGCCACTGGCACACGAACACTTCACATTCTACGTTCAGCATTGGGGTCTCTAATATGCATGCTGCTGGTCCATGCAACTTTATAAGACTACTGGAGATAGCTGAGCAATGAGGCCACTGGCGGATCCAGGGGGGGAGGTGTAGTGTACGGGAGTTGTACTACCCGACACTACAGAAGGGTCACTTGGATGCTGTCGTTCCTCTCATTTATGGGGAGGCTGGTAAAAGTCCTATTTGTAAAATGTAATGTAATTTATGGTATTTTATTCCCTGTTACTGTGAAATATGCCATGTGCAGGCCGGCTAGGGATGTAATTCCAGCTCTAGTCACTAGAGGGAGCTAGGTAGCCCTAGTCTATATAAGGCCCAGTCAGGGAAGGAATGCAGCTCAGCTCAGTTCAGTCTACTCCAGGCCATGAGCCTGTGAAGTCTACACCAGGCCCTGGGCCTGGGAAGGAGTGCAGACCCTGGAGTCTGTGAAGGCCACATGTCACAGGCCTAAGCAAGTCAGCAGAAGTCAAGCAGAGGCAATCCCTAGAGCAAGAGGTACTGAATGTCAAGAGGAGGTACACTGTCTACTGGAGATTCAAGGATATAAGCCAGAAGTAGGGCATTGGGGCCTTGAAGATTAATTGCCAGTCAGGACAAGTCAGGAAGAAAGTAAGGTTCACCTGCATTTCAAAGTCCTGTTATTTTACCCTCTGTTTCACCTTGCTGGATGTAAGCCTGCTGTAACTGCGACTGTACAAAAGTCTATTTTCTGCAACAAGAACTGTGTTAAGAGGTTGCCTGCTGTATCTTCCACTGTTTCAGTAAAGTTGGAATTCTGTTTTCAAGCTACAAGTCTGCACCTCTGTTATTCCTACTATAAATACGGTGTGCCACCGTTTACTGGCACTGGCGTCACGACACATCAGGGACTTAGCCATAGGCACGTTAAACTACAACACCAAGGGCACCTCACCTTGCACCTGGCTGTGTCCCTTCAGAACCCAGAGAGTGCCCCAGAGGAACAGCGTGCCGGCCTCTCCATCACTGGCATTCCCCAGGTTAGTCCCACACATTGCTCTGACTTGGGGATGCTACATTTTGGCGTCACGAACAGGATACGCACGTTTTTACGGACTGTGAGCAAAACGTGAACTTTGTGCCTTAACCAGTTTGCCAAGTGACAAAACGCCTGTTTATTTGAAGTAAACTTTGCGGACTTAAAACGTACAGAAAAGTGTCCCAAAAACCTCTAGAAAGCGCTGTGCAGTGTTGCGCTATCAAGAGGAAGAAAATCGCCACTTCAAAGTGTGTTTTTGTGGACTTTTTACAATCCTGCTTGCTGTCATTGAATTGATGCATCATGGCGCCCAAGATGGCCGCCGGCGCCATTGGACTTCTTCTTGCGCCATCCCTGACCTCAGTGGCGCGAAAATTTGGCGCCAAAACCCTCCAAGAGGGAGGAGAAGACGTCCTGGAGGTAACGCCTTCCTTTGAGGATTATAATATGGACACCGCCTACCCTATACTGGAATACCTAGGGGGCGTGCAAGAAACGACGGGGTGGAGCCTGCAGAAACAGTGGCTCACCCTGCTACGGGACTTCCTACCTGTGATGTCAGAGGGATCCGGAGCCGTAGTTGGAGCAATGGAGGCGACCCCAGGAGCAACTAAGGAGCGCCCTGCGCCCCAGCGTATACTCCCAGCGACATGGCCCGAACCTGTCCATGGCCACAAGCCGAGCCCTGCCGCTTCCACCCGCAGCGAGAAGGCTTCCTCCCGCGGAACCCCGCGTGGTCGGCCCTGATGGCCGAGATCCGAGTGGCGGCAACTTTAAAAACTACCACGCAGAAAAAGTATTTCGAGGAAGTCACCAAACGGATTTATGAGGACTCCAGGGACAGCAAGCCCCAGCTCGAACGCCGCACCGGAGTCGTGCTCGAGTTTGACAAGGTTAGAGGATTTGGATTCATCCAAGAAACCGGCACCAACGGGGACTATTACGTGAATCGCCGGTCCGTCAAGCGCAGCTATCTCCCGGGGCGACTGCATAATCTAGCGGTCGGAGAGAGAGTGGAGTTCACTCCCGCGGAGGGCCTGCGAGGCCCATATGCCACTGCGGTGACCCGTCCAGGACCGGTACCGGAGGACTGGGAAGAAACAGAAGATCCGGTGGAGGCAGAGGACCCGCCGGGACCCATCCGGAATACGTACCAGGAGAAGAGTTCCTTTCTCGGCCCGAACATCTTCTGGCAGCCGACGATCCTGGACAAGCCTCCCAGTCCTTATCCCTCTCCAGAGCTGCCGCGACGAGAGAAGACAGCCGCTGATTGGGCGCGGATGGCCCAGTTCAGTGAAGCGATGGATGACCTGCGGAGGAACCGCCATGAAAGAACCTCGTCTGAGCCTGCTGCAAGTGTGCCGGAATCCAGCAGTGAGATCTCCGCCCTGGAGGAGCGGATCGCTTCCTTACAGGCTTACCTGGATGGCCTGCGGCAAGTGACCGAGTCTAAGAAGGCAGCGCAGCAGTCCAGCGGTGGTGAGTTACCTGTGCCCCCTGTGCATCCTGAACCCGTAGTACCAAGTCCTACCGCTGACGCTGAGCCACCCAAGGTCCGTGTAAAGCGGATAAATTGACATATGCCAGGAGCCGAGTCCGCCCTGACGGGAGCGTTATGTCCCGGCCAGAGGAAGTGTCTACCCCAGCGCCGGCCCGTGTCCCGAGACCAGCAGCTCCTATGTGTCCGCAACCCAGCGGGCCAGTGAGGTGGGTAGGCCCAATACCTGTGATGTTTCCAGCCCATTCTCTTTGGTGGGCACCCCTCCAAGTGGCCCTGGTGCATGGCCCAGACTACCAGCAGCACAGGGCTGCACTACCTCTGATGAACAGGGTTCATTTGACACGTACCTGTGAGCAGGCCTGCTAGGCCATTTTTGCTCATCCTCACAGGGACATCATACATGTTGCAGGAACTGTTCCTTTAAGTTTGCCAGGCTGGTGGAGCTTGCTGCCAGTTCCCCACGGCCGGTGGCATGTTTGTGAAGATAAGTTGCCACTGTGGAACCACTGCTCCCAGCCTGCCTCTTTCTGTTCCGGGACATCCTGCCTGCTGCTACCATTTTGGCGTTAAGTACTTTAATACTTCCAAGTTGTGCTTTTATTTGCACTTTATCCCCTTTTAACCCCCATTTCAGGTTGAAAAGGGCTTTTATGTCAGCACTTTAAAAAATACGCAGGACTTGCCAGGAAGGTGTTACCCTGGTATTGTCAGAGTCCTGTATTGTGATTTTATGTATGTGCTGCTGACCGTATTTATTACTTCAAAAATTTTATTCAAGTCTATGTGCCCAGATATGGACTCCCTATGTGTGAGCCTCTGAGATGTTGCTTTTATTATGGACTCATTCATGGTCATGGACTATCCTGGTATTCCCTAACATCCGCTGTGCCAGGTCAGCGCCCCAGTTCCACTCTTTATCCTGAAGAAAGAGAACGACGCCCCTTGTCACCGCACTTCTCCGTTACCAGCTGGACCTGATAATAATTGTCAATGCAGATGGAATTGATTACTGATATGTATGTATGCCTGCATGTTTTTCTTGTCTCTTTCAGGTGAAAATTCCAGTCGGGCGGTACCCTGTTGGAGTACGAGGGCGTACTCAGCTTAAAGCAGCGGGGTATGTAGTGTACGGGAGTTGTACTACCCGACACTACAGAAGGGTCACTTGGATGCTGTCGTTCCTCTCATTTATGGGGAGGCTGGTAAAAGTCCTATTTGTAAAATGTAATGTAATTTATGGTATTTTATTCCCTGTTACTGTGAAATGTGCAGGCCGGCTAGGGATGTAATTCCAGCTCTAGTCACTAGAGGGAGCTAGGTAGCCCTAGTCTATATAAGGCCCAGTCAGGGAAGGAATGCAGCTCAGCTCAGTTCAGTCTACTCCAGGCCATGAGCCTGTGAAGTCTACACCAGGCCCTGGGCCTGGGAAGGAGTGCAGACCCTGGAGTCTGTGAAGGCCACATGTCACAGGCCTAAGCAAGTTAGCAGAAGTCAAGCAGAGGCAATCCCTAGAGCAAGAGGTACTGAAATGTCAGAGGAGGTACACTGTCAACTGGAGATTCAAGGATATAAGCCAGAAGTAGGGCATTGGGGCCTTGAAGAATAATTGCCAGTCAGGACAAGTCAGGAAGAAAGTAAGGTTCACCTGCAATTCTAAGTCCTGTTATTTTACCCTCTGTTATACCTTGCTGGATGTAAGCCTGCTGTAACTGCGACTGTACAAAAGTCTATTTTCTGCAACAAGAACTGTGTTAAGAGGTTGCCTGCTGTATCTTCCACTGTTTCAGTAAAGTCGGAATTCTGTTTTCAAGCTACAAGTCTGCACCTCTGTTATTCCTACTATAAATACGGTGTGCCACCGTTTACTGGCACTGGCGTCACGACACATCAGGGACTTAGCCATAGGCACGTTAAACTACAACACCAAGGGCACCTCACCTTGCACCTGGCTGTGTCCCTTCAGAACCCAGAGAGTGCCCCAGAGGAACAGCGTGCCGGCCTCTCCATCACTGGCATTCCCCAGGTTAGTCCCATACATTGCTCTGACTTGGGGGTGCTACAGAGGCAATGGGGCCGAGAATGTGGGCAGCAGTGGCGGCGGCAGGACAGAGGCAGATGAACGCCTCCATTGTGGAAACGTTCATCTCCATAGTGATCTGTATCGCCGTCCTCAGGACAGCGATACAGATGGCTGTGCTGCGGCAGGGGAGGGAGAGGCGTCTCCCTTCCCTGTTCCTCTGATAGGCTGCAGGCCTTGTGCTGTGGGTCATAGTCAAAGGGGTCCTTTTGGCACAATTTAGTAAAACGATGTGCCAAATCCTGCACTTTGGTTATTTTAGTTTCTCCTGTAGCGGAGCAGGACAAGGGATGCTGGTAGTGGCAGTGTGAATCCAGCCTTACTAGTATTTTTTGGGCTTTGCATGTTGTTGCAATTGTCCTTACCATTGTTGCAGCGTAATACATTAATTTGATGAAAATCTCTTGGAATTCCAACTCTGATATTGGACCTTGAAATTAACGAAAAATAAATAGTGATTTTATTTTCCCAGTAGTTAGAAGGAAATTAAAGGGAATCTGTCACCAGATACATAATTATTGACAGTGCAAGGCAGTGAAGGCGTACTCAGGCCCTGCCCTGATGTCTCGCGACGTACGGTACAGGTACGCGAGCACCAAACGCACTGCCGCAAGACTTCGAGGCCACACATGAGTACACCTTTACTGCTATGCCCTATCAGTCAAAGTTGTGGGGGCACAGGAGAGACTGAAGTTAAGTGGAGCCTCGGGTGCAGAAAGGTGCAACAGTACTGACCTCGTTGCACCCAGGGACTAATTGGCACAAAAGAAAAATGCTGATTTCTACACAATGAGGTCACATGTTTACATAGGACAAAGACCATTACAAAGTACTGACGAGGTCACATCTCGCATGTAAGTTGGATTCATAATGACGTATGTGGTGACAGAATAGATTTGCAAGGAAAATGCTGCCCTCACTAATGACATCATAAAGAAGAGGCAAACACATTGATCACAGCAGTCTGTCACTTATTGGCTAATGTTTGGAGGCGATGCAAAACTTGCTGTTCATGTCGTAGAAGAGTCACGTAATGTCAGAAAAGAGTCCAACTTATTCACGAGGCCCCGTTCCTTCCGTCCACCTGCCGCTGATTGACAGACTGCAGTAGGTGGTCGGGGACAGCAGGAGCTCATGAATGAGCCAGACTGTCTCCAGCAGCTTGTCTCTGCACAAACACTCATTATCACATAAGTGGCAGACCACTGAAACGTTTCAGGAAAGGCAACATCTAGTTACTATTTTTTTCGTCTCTGTTTTTGTCCACATCTGAAGCATCTGTTTCTTCTAGTTGTGCTAACGGTGACCACAACTACTATGTCACATATGTAGGGAGTCACTGAGACATTGAGAGAAAGATGCAATCATGGACACCAGTATGAATTTGCAGGGTGTAGAGGGACCCACTTCCCCAATCTCCTAAAATGAGAACCTGCCACATTGTCTAAATCTTACTATGCCCCATTGGGGACAGAGTGATGCTATTGTCTGTGAAGTGCTGTGGAATATGTGAGTATAATAAATAGATAAATAAATGTTTCATTCCCACACAGGTTCTATACTAGTCTAAAGAATGAGAACTTGTAGTAGTTCCAGTACTATGCCGCCACCTCGTGGCCAACTGTGTTATTGTGATTAGATAATACGCTTTTCACATGTGCACAGGACCTTTTGGTCACCAGTAGAGTTGAGCGAACTTGTGTTTTAAGTTCGGCATCCAAAGTTCGGGTTCGGGTTATCCAAGCATCCCGTTATGGATTCCGCTACCACGGACCATAACGGCATTTGGAACACGGGGTGAAGGACCTGGGGTGATGTCACCGTCATGTGATCAGTGCAGGGGGAGTGGCTCAGTACTGGATTGGATAAGAGGTCGTAGGCTACCACCTCTTATCTAATCCAGTACTGAGCCACGGCCCCTGCACTGATCACATGACGGTGACGTCACCCCAGGTCCTTCGTGTTGTCCAAGGTTCGGGTTCATTGAAGAATCCCCTTATGGATTCCAAATGTCGTTATGGTTCGTGGTAGCGGAATCCATAACGGGATGCTTGGATAACCCGAACCCGAACTTTGGATGCCGAACTTAAAACACAAGTTCGCTCAACTCTAGTCACCAGTTGGTTTTCTACCTGAAAAGTACTCTGTTGTTCATTGCTGGTGTCTTATAGGCAATGTAACTGCCCACTGCATCATACAGGTACAGTGGTTCTCTGGTGTCTAAAATTCGTCCGTGCCCTGTCCAAAATATTGCTGTTGAGGAACAGTCCCAGATGGTATGAATGTTGGGGAACTACACTGTGATTGCTCTACAAAGAGCTCAAGGACACAAGAACGTTCATGTGCCTTACTCAAAATGATCTGTGGGAAGTTGTTTTTTTTTTTTAAGGGACTATACTTTCTGATGAATGAGTAGTAGTGGAAAGACCTGTAACATGTATATACAACCAGCCGGACTGTCGTCCTGATTTGGCCCGCCATTTTACATTGCAAATCTTTTCAGTAAAGTTGACTATTTTGCTAAAAGTGAATTGTGTCTGTGCCATGTATCTGTTGCGACTACACCTGTGCCACACTGAAATGTGTAGTGATAGGGAACCACCGCAAATTCCTGGAAAGTCCATAAACTTAGTGGACCTTTTCCTATGATTTTTCATGATTGATGAATGAGTGTTCAAATCAGTATTCTGGGTTATAGACAGATATCACTAAACATTATTATATTTCTCAGTTGTTATGTTTTTCTAGTTTGTAAACATTTTTTTTTATAAGCTGTCCAGAAATAAAGTACAGTCCTTGATGCAATTGGTAAAAGCAAGAAGGGCTGATCTGAGTGAAATCGTGACAGCAAAAAAGAAACCCCAATTTGATGAAAAGGTGTCTCCAAGACGCGTACTGTATGTGTAACTGTATCCCACGCAACCAAAGACAATCTTGATTGTCTAAAGTCATGCACTTACTTGTTGAATAAGCTCCTCTCAACTGTAGTGAGCAATGACTTGTCGTTTCTCCACCAGCTCTTTACTTCACTGAGAGAGTCACAACTAAAATTCCGAGGTTTGACACAATAAAAATATTCTTCATCTTGTATATCTTTATACTCACACCGTTCCTGCGTTTTGTCCAGGTCAAATCCACATTCCACCTCACTCTGTCCTTGTGGTTTTATGAACTTGCCCAAATGGTCTACATAGCCATGCCATTTATTTCTATAAGTCCACAAGGCTGATGCCCCTTCGCTTGGATGCATTAGAAGCACCTCAATATTAACTTTACCTTCCCAGAAAAGGATGAAATGGACATGATAGGTACCGTTGTTGAAATCCTCAATCCTTCCTGAAGCCCCTGCTTCAAGCTCTGATGTTGATATCCTTGCTCTTAAAAAGTCTCCTCCATAGGTTTTCTTCTTCCCTGAATAATCAAACATATCCACCTGAACAGTTACGTGGTCTCCAACGCAATACCTGTTCTTTGGGTTCTTAAGGTAGACCTTGCTATTTTTAGCACTAGTTGTATTTGATCGACCAGTGACCTTTATCCTGGGAATCCTTCGATCTATCTGAGTGAAGATTTTGTTTACTGTCATTTCAATTTTAGATACAGGTTGGATCTCTGCATTTAACAACACCATGGGGATTGCTGGTCCGAAGCACTGTGAAGAAGTAAAACATTTTAGATTTGGTAACTCATGTGTAGCTCATGCTTGGATTGTCTAAAACATATTGCACTACAGTCATTTTAAAATAATAGTTCAATGTCTAGAATATGAATTTGCATGTCTGGTTTGGGGCAATATTCGGCATCTCAAGTCAAAACTATGGGATAATTTTAGTCTTCAGTTTCCCACCTGTGCATTTTTACCATGATACAAGAGGACCAGATTTCATTTCCTAAAGGAGTTTGCCAGGACTGAACTACTGATTTCTAGAGATGAGCGAATCAAAGCTGACGAAGTGGAATTCATTCCGAATTTCAGGAAAAATTTGATACGATTTCCTAAAATGGCTGCTGCATGTGTGAAGACATGGAGAAAGGAACTATGAGAAGGCGGGATCACCCATAATGCCATGCATGCAGCCAATCAGCAGCCAGCCCTGTGATGTCACAGCCCTATAAATAGCGTCAGCCATCTTAGATTCTGCCATTTACCAGTGTATTTAGTGCAGGGAGAGACGTCTGCATGCGCTAGGGACAGTGATAGGAAAGACTTGTGATTGTGGTAAAAACAATTTATAAGTGCAGGGAAAGGATAGGGAGGAATCGTTTCACAGCATTTATTTTGAACAGGATTCAGTAGGGGAGGTTACAGCCTGGGTAATAGGAACAATCCTATTACACCTTGGTGCACTGACTGCAGATTCAAATTTCCATTATACAGGTCTGGTATTCCAGCAAACAGTTCTTGTTATTGGGGTGCAAGTGCTGTTTGATACAGTCATTAACAGGGTTTATTACAAGGAAATATTTCTACAATACATCTTATTTGCCATTGTGCGGTGCAGTTATATGTTGTAAAGCACTTTTTGCCGTGTATTAGTGGCAAAAGAAAAATATATTTGCCCTTGTGTGGTGCAGTGATAAATTCTAAAGCCCTGTTTGCCGTGTATTAGTGGCGAAATAAAAATATATTTGCCGTTCAGTGTTGCACTTATCTGTTGGAAAGGCTTTTGTGTTGTGTAAAAGTAGAAAAAAATTAGGACTTAATTGCCATTCAGCAGTGCAGTGATATATTCTAAGGCCCTGTTTGCCCTGTATTAGTGTCGAAATTAATATATATTTGCCGTTCAGCGTTGCACTTATCTGTTGAAAAGCCTTTTGTGTTGTGTAAAAGTAGAAAAAAATTAGGGCCTAATTGCCGTTCAGCAGTCCAGTGATATATACTAAAGTCCTGTTTGCCGTGTATTAGTGGCAGAAAAAAAATATATTCGCCATTAAGCGTTGCACTCATCTGTTGAAAAGCCTTTTGTGTTGTGTAAAAGTAGAAAAAAATTAGGGCCTAATTGCCGTTCAGTGGTGCAGTAATATATTCTAAAGCCCTGTTTGCCATGTATTAGTAGCGAAACAAAAATATTTGATCTAACATTTGATTATTTGAGATTATTAGCCATTGTGTTATGAAGTAAGAAAATTACACACTTTTTGGGGTGTTTTAATTTCCTTTTTATTTATTTATTTGATCTAACAGTATGTCAGACAGAGAAGTGCCAGGCCCTGCACAGGGGAGTGGTAGAGGCCTAAATGTTTCTGGTGCAGGCAGTGGTTGCAGCAGAGTAAGGCCCTATTCACATGTCCTTGGTGTGTTGCGGTCAAGAATAGGACATGCTCTATCTTTTGCGGAGCCTGGATGTTTCGGGACCGAAACCTGTAAGTTCGGGGCCGCGGCTTCGCAAATGCGGAAGAGGAGAGCACATAGTGTGCTCTCCGCATCAAGTCTGGCCCCTTTCACAATGAATGGGTCCCCATCTATTCCGCAGAATTGTGGAATAGATGCAAAATAAAATGCGGACGTGTGAATGGGGCCTAAGGCTGCGTGGCAGAAGGGTCGCAGCGAAAGGCCTGAGCTCCCACTGTCATCTAGAGGTCGTGTCTTAACCAGCAACCCAGTGGTTCTTAAATGGTTGACTTGGTCATCCACTTCATCCCAAGTGACATCAGACACCCCCAGCCAAGCGTCGGTGGGTTCCTCTGACATGACGCTTTGTTGGCATAGCCCGGGAGGAGGCCCTGTGCCCACACCTGTCCTGAACCTTCCTCTGTCATTTACATTTCCCTCAGCGTGAGAAGTATTATATTCCCTTGGCTCGGCTCCACTTTTCAGTGAGGATAAGCTACTAAAGGACAGTCAGCAGCTACTGCCCAGCCAAGATCTGGAGGAGACATCCGCTGCATCCTCCACTAGGCGGGCAAGTAGTGATAAGGAGAGTGGCGTGGGAGCTGGTGTTGCAAGCGGTGAGGCTCCTGACCCAGACATGGTTGAGAAGGACATCAGTGACGTGCAGAGTACTCGATGATGATGTAGCTGATCGCACTTGGGAGAAGAGGATGGCAGCTTGCCCGTGAGCCAGCGGCGGAGCCAGCAAGTCGCTAGCGTGGCTGGGAGTCAGCAGGGTGGCAGCAGTAGGAGGTCGGGAGCCAAACGGGCTCTGGATAGACCACCCGCTTCGCAGGAGGCTACCTGCCCGGGAAGTAGCGGTGCACGGGTTCACGGAGGCAGCGGTGGTAGCAGTCAGTCAGTGTGTAGTGTTGGCGGTAAAATCAACTACTCGGCGGTGTGGCGGTTTTTCGTTTAGCCGTCGGAGGAAGTGAACATGGCCATATGTAGAATATGTGGGCAGAAGGTGAAGCATAGCCAGGGTGCCAATGCTGATCTGGTGGTCCAGCCTGCTGTAGCAACCGCTGCATCACCCAGTGGCACACACCAGATTCCAGGCAGTCAAGTCTCTACCACCTCAGCCGAAGGGAGTCTGTCCTTCCCACCATCTGCTGGTCCTGATGCTCCTGCTCCTTGCCCTCCTACTCCTTGTCAGTCAATGTGTCAGCAATCGATCAACGAAGTGATTGCCAAGAGAAAACAGTATGCGTGCGCTCATCCAACAGCGCAGAAGCTGAATGTGCTCCTGTCCAAGTTGCTGGTGCTACAGTCCCTCCCTTTCCAAGGGGTGGAGTCTGAACCTTTCAGAGAACTGAAAATTGGAACCATGGTGACCGACAACTGGAAGAACATGGTGTCGGCACTGCGTCAAGAAGGGCTGAGCCATGCGCCCTGCATGGCACATGTGTTCAATCTGGTTGTCAAGGGGTTCCTAAAGTCTTCCAACCATCTGCAAGACATCCTAAAAAAGGCCAGGAAACTTTGCATGCACTTCAGCCACTCGTACACCGCAAAGCACACCCTCCTTGAGCTGCAGCGGCAGAAGTGCATCCCCCAACATAGGCTGATATGCAACATTTCCTCCCGACCATAAACGATTTCTTGATGATCCAAGCGGACAGGAGTACTCCCCTGTGTAACTTTGATGTCAACCAGTGGCAGCTCATGCGTGACACCTGCTCAGGCTCTTTGAGAAGGCCACGTTATTTGTCAGTCGCCAGGACTACGAGATGAACAATGTAATTCCACTGCTTCATGTCCTGGAACAGATGCTGGTAAATCTGGCTAGTCAGGGGACTGGAGACGTGGCACCTAGATCTCACGGCCACATGAGCCCTGTGGGGAACGAACTGGAGGAGAAGGAGGGGTAGAACATTGGAGCACAAGCAATGTGTAGCGAAATGGGTGGTTTTTATACACAGCTGACAGGAGAGGAGAAGCAGGACCAGACAGAGGAGCTACAGGGCGATGAGGAAGATGAGGCAGAGGACCCAGACACACCATGGCAGTATGCAGTGGAGATGGAGGCAGGGAGTCCCTCTGAGTCACTCAGTTGCTTGCGTAGTGACAGCCGAATTGTCAGAATTCAGCAGAGGGATGACTTCTGGCTCTCCACCTTGTTGGACCCTCGCTACCGGTCCAAAATGGGGGTCTTTTTTACACCCGCTGAGAGGGAGGACAACCTGAACTACTATAGAGACATCCTATGTAGTCAGTTGGCCACTGCCTATCTGCCCCATCGTCCATCCTCTCACAGGACTGACCGGGGGAGCTCTCTGCGCTCACGTTCCACTGGGATTGACTGCTGGGGAGGGGTGGGGTGGCTGGAGCAGTACCAGATCTATCAGCAGCAGCCTGAGTCTAGATTCGCTGATGAGCAGCTTTCTTCACCCGCATAGTGAAGAAACTACTCACCAGCAGCAGCAGCTAGAGCTGCAGCAGAACCTGAAGTAGCAGGTGGTGGCATAATTGGACAGCACCCTGCCACCCCAAGTTTAAGATCCGCTGGACTACTGGGCAGCCAAACTGAATTTGTGGCCGCAACTGGCAGAGTTTGCCCTGGAAAAGCTGTCCTGCCCAGCCAGTAGTGTGGCATAAGAGTGGGTGTTTAGTGCGACAGGGGCCATAGTGACCCCAAGAAGAACTCGCCTGTCCATCCAAAATGTGGAGAGACTGACCATTGTCAAGATGAATCAGGCGTGGATCAGCCAGAAGTTCCACCCACCAATGCCTGATGCATCAGACTAGATCATCCATGTTGCCACACCAACACTTTGAAAGAGACCGGTAATTTCTGGCTACCTGCCTCAGCTACTATTCTGATGCTGCCACCTGACTGATGCCACACATCTGATGCCAAGTGCTCCTTCTTTTACTCACCATCTTCAGTGGGTACAGGTATTGACACCCACCTCCACACTATGTCACCTTGCCACTCTGTGGCCTCTTGATGCTACTGCCACCTCCACACTATGTCCCCTTGCCACTCTGTGGCCTCCTGATGCTGCTGCCACCTCCACACTATGTCACCTTGCCACTCTGTGGGCTCCACATACTGCTGCCACCTCCACACCATGTCACCTTGCCTCTCTGTGGCTTCCTTATACTGCTGCCACCTCCACACTATGTCACCTTGCCACTCTGTAGTCCCCTGATGCTGCTGCCACCTCCACTGTCACGGTCCCCCCCCCATGACAGAGGTAAGAAGATCGGAGAGAATGGCAGCACGTGAGAGTATCTGACAGTCTCTCTGTTTTCTCCTTGCAGTATTGTTGTTTGGTAATGACCACACCTCTTGTCAGGTGCAGCTTGTAGTAATTACTGAGGCCCTATTTAGTTCTGACTCACACTGCTTACCATGTGGTTGATATTTCCTGCTGGAGTTGGTTGAGCTGGTGTGTTGTTCCTTTGGATCTCCTGCTCCTCCATTCTGCTTTAAGCTAAATGCATTTTGTTTTGCATTTTGTTGTTCGCTTATGTTAGTTGCTTTCTAGGCCTCAGGGGGACGCTGGTTCCTTCATCTGGGAAGGAACCAGTAGTCTCATTCCCTGCTACCACTCCTAGGGCTTTCCAGGGTCTCCAGGGCTTAGGTTCCGTTTTATGAGTATTCCCACCTTCACGGTCTACTCATGTTGGCAAGGGTCAGGGAGAGGTCTAAGCATTCCTAGGAGGTCACCATCCCTCTCCCTTAACTTTGAGACCAATACTCCTATCTATTTCCTTCTGTGTGTGTTCTGGTGTTTTCCCCTCCCTATACTTGTGACATTATCAACCGCCTTAAACCGTCATTTTGTTTGTGTCAGTGCAGCGATAGATACTGTTTCTGCACTGGTCGATCGTTTTCAGGGACTGTCTTTGGAGGTAGCTGACCTCCGCACGGTCATCTCACAGTTTCAGAGACCACAGGCTGCGGGAACTAGGCCTGCCCAGAACCTAAGGTCGCTCTCCCAGATAGGCTTTCCGGGGAAAGTAACAACTTTCTTCGGTTCAGGGAGTCGTGCATACTATATTTTAGACTTCATCCTAACTCTTCTGGGGACGAGAGTCAAAGAGTGAGGATTATTATTTCATTACTGAAATGTGACGCTGAGTCTTGGGCTTTTTTTTTGCTGACCGGATCACAATCCCTCCTGTCGGTAGATTAATTTTTCAGAGCTCTGGGGCTTATCTACGATGACCCAGATGGGGTCTCCCTTGCTGAAACTAAGTTGCGTGGTTTACGGCAAGGAGAACGTTGTGCTGAGTCCTATTGCCCTGAATTTAGGAGATGGGCAACTGATACTGACTGGAATTACCGAGCCCTCCGTAGTCAATCCTCCGTAGTCAATTTTGTCAAGGGTTATCCGAGAACCTGAAGGACGCATTGGCATTTCACGAAAATCCAGAGTCATTGGAGGCAGCCATGTCTCTGGCTGTACGTATTGATAGATGCCTGAGGGAGAGGTATAAGGTTTCTCTCGCTCGGGACGCATCATATGGGGAGGCGGACTCTTCCGACATTTTGGGTAGGGAGGCACTTGAGCTCATGTCTGATGATGAGCCAATGCAGTTGGGGGAAGTCACTCCTGGACCTGGTAATAAAAACGTTAGGGTTAAGAAAATACTCTTCTTTTTCTGTGGTAATGGGGGATATTTGGTTAACGTATGCTAAAGGTCAAGGTGAAAAAGGGAAAAAAAAAACTAATGTGTTTAGTCCTCTTCTCACTCTTGGTGGTGTGGGTGGAAAATCTGAGAATATGCTTTTGTCATTTACCGGTAGTACCCGATTTCTGATGCCCACCAAAGTGGCGCTAAATTCCAAAACTGTGGGAATTGAAGTATTTATTGACAGTGGGGCAGGGGTTAACCTAGTGGATGGCCAATTTGTCCGTATGCATGGTTTGACAACAAGCGCATTAGGCAAAAATATTTCATTGTTTGCAATTGATTCTGCACCAGTTTAACAAAAGTATTTGTCACAAATAGTGCAGGACATTCGCCTAAAGGTGGGAGATTCTCATGTTTTGTGCTGGAGGGTCTGCCTGCTCCTCTGGTATTAGGTTTACCGTGGTTATCAAAACATAACCCTACCAACGATTGGCAAGCGAGACAGATTCTTGATTGGATTGATTTTTGCATAGACAACTGTCTTAGCACGTCACTTTCTGGTGTAACCACTAAAGTTGTACTTTTGTTTATTCTCTAAAAGTGGAGACCAGGAGTGCCTCCACATCGGGAGTATGATTGCCCCGTTAACCTTGTTCCCGGAGCTAAGTTGCCTAAGTCTCGGTTGTATAATCTTTCCAAACCCGAAAGAGCCCCATGCGAGAATATATCACTGAGAGTTTGGCCAACAGTCATATTAGACCATTCAAATCTCCAGTGGATGCAGGGTTCTTCTTTGTTAAGAAAAAGGACGGAACTCTTAGGCCATGTTTAGACTTCCGTGAGCTTAGTATTAGGCAAATATATTGCTGTATTTTTGGGAGGGGAGGCTGATTACAAGGCTATTTATATGCACCTGTGGGCCCAGGCTGGCTGATTACTAGGCTATTTATAGGCACCTGTGGGCCCAGGCTGATGCCGATTCAGATGATTTCACTACCTTTGGGTCAGCTCTAGGATACAGCAGCATGGTGTAGAGGCTCCTTACGGCTGGGCGACGGAAGAATGTCTCAGGAGGGCGCTGGTATTAATGGTAGGATCGGAGTGGTTTGCACGGCACCCATGCTGCGATTCGCGACATGTAGCGCTCTGGGATGAAGCAGAGTTTGGGCGCTAATGGTCGAGTGATGGTTGTTAGTATTGTTTGGTTATTCAGAGGCCTGTGGGGGCCATTGTATACAGTTATTGGGGTAGCATGCGCTTAGAGTAGGTATGGTTGTATGTTTACTGATACCTGGTTTACATGTGGGGTGCGTGTCTGCAGTTGGCTCAAGCTATGCACGCTGTGTTTAAGTGTTGTGTATCAATGGTCGATGAAAAATAAAATAAAAATGCAGCAGCATCGTGTGGAGGTTTATTCACGCCTGGGCATCGGCAGAAAGTGCCAAGCGAGTGCTGGCATTCACTGTAGAATTGCACTTGTTGGCACGAGACCCACACTGTGGTATGCGACTCGTAATACTCTGGGACGAAGCAGAGTTGGGCGCTAATGGTCAAGTGAATGTTGTTAGTATTTTTGTCCGGCTGTTTAGGGTCTTGTTGGGGCTATTGCATATAGTTACTGGTGTAGCATGCGCCTAGAGTAGGTATGGTCGTATGTTTTCTTATATCTGTTTCATATGGGATGCGTGTCTCCAAGCTACGCACGCTGTGTTTAAGTGATCGTATTATTTAGTTTTCTCTCTGGAAGGGTCATGTATCAATGGTCGTTAATAAAAAAATAAAAATAAAAAAGGTGCATGTTTACTGTCACCTGTTTTACATGTGGGGCGCACGTCCACAGTTAGCGCCAGATATGCAAGGTGTTGGTAAATGTATATCAGTGGTCTGTATATGGGGGCACAAGCAGATTGGTCAGGGCTTCTGTATTTGAGTTCTGATGTTCTTGTATGTAAGTGTGTTTAATCTATAAACTGTATGTTATGGGCACGAATGTGTCAGCGGTTCCATGCTATGTTTATAGGTGCACTATTATGTTGATTAATTGGCGTAGCATCAGGGTTTATGTTCAACCACGTTTATGTTTTTCTTAGGGGAACACGAGGTGGTGTTGTGGTGACTATCATTTAACAAAAAAAACTCCTGCAGCATTATGTGGAGGTTCGTTCGCACCTGGGCAATGGCAGAAGGTGCCAGGCGAGTGCTGGCATTCACGGTAGTATCGGACTTGGTTACAAGGTCCGTGACTTGTAGCACTCTGGGACGAAGGAGGTTGGGCGCTAATGGTCGGATGATCATGGTTAGGTTTGTTACCTTCAAAAGCTACGTCTATGTGTCTGCATTTAAATTTTGTCCTATACCCCATTCACTACTAGAGCTGCTTTCATGCGTTTGCTGTTGCATCACAATAATACTCTGCTCACTTCAGATTGCATTCATACAGCTGCGTTATACTTTGCTCTTCATGCTCAGAGCTGGGCCCATACCATGTTTATAGGCACCACTCACATCCAGAGCTGTATTCACCCACCTGTTCTTACATCAGATGTTATACTCTGCTTCCACTTAAAGCTGCATTTTCCTTTTCATTGATACATCATGGTTTACTCAGTATTTTCACTAGGGCAGTCAGCACACTGCTCTCATACCGTTCCCCCGATAAACATAGCTGCTTTCTTTCAGGTTTACGTTTCTTTCCTCGCTGGTTGTTACATTCCATAGGCATACTTTTTCTGTTCACTTCGGTGGAAAGAAAAAAAATAATAATTTGTAGCGTTCTTTAGTCCTGGTTCACATTCACTCAGACTGGTCTCCTTTACTTCTGGTTCGCATTCACTCAGATTGGTCTCTTGCCTCAGTTCACCACACAGTCGCTCAGCGGTCAGTGGGCCAATAGGAGTAAGTTTCCTACTATGTTTCACAAGTTGTTCATTTGTTTGTCACGATAAGGGTCTTCTCTTAGCGAACTGTAATGCCTCTGGCTCTTGTTTTTCTCCCATCTGTTCAATTTCATGGTTCACGGTTGGTTTAATGTTTTATTTATGTACGTGGTTCGGATCACTAATGTCTATGCATATCCCATTAGGTCTGGCTCATGTTTTAATTACTTATTGTCACTGTAATGTCATCCAGTTCAGTCTTGGCTTCAGGGGGCCTCATGGCTTCGGGGGCCCGATGACCGCTTCAGTCTCATGGCTCCGGGGGACCTATGACCATTCTTCACGTTATTCATTAGGGGTACAATATGGTTGTAGGCTGGTTAGTGTCCTAGGTTCACTGTCGGAGGGGGTCATGGTTATGTGAGTCCCCAAGTCCTACTGGTGCTGCATAAGTGGTTTATATTTAAAAAAATATATAAATATAAAAATCCGCCTTTAGTCTCGCATTCATGGCTACACTATTAGAGTCTCTCACGCATGGCTTCTCCGTTTAAGTTTGACACACATGACCCCGCCATTAGAGTCTCTCATGCATGGCTCCGCCATTAGTGTCTCTCACGCATGGCTCCGCCATTAGTGTCTCTCACGCAGGGCTCCGCCATTAGTGTCTCTCACGTACGGCTCCGCCATTAGTGTCTCTCATGCATGGCTCCGCCATTGGTGTCTCTCACGCATGGCTCCGCCATTGGTGAGGAATGGCGTCATTGGTTGGAAGGTGCGATTCATTCCATTACGGTAATTACTGATCACAAAAATCTGGCTTATCTAGAGTCAGCTAAACATCTGAGCCCAAGGAAGGCAAGATGGTCGTTGTTTTTTACCAGATTTAATTTCGTTGTCACCTATTGCCCTGGGGTTAAGAACGTCAAAGCAGATGCTTCGGAGGATCCTGGCCCAATATTAGATGATGGGGTGGTTGTATCCGCCCATTATTCTGAACTTGAGGCAGAGGAGTTGGAAACCCAGGGAGATGCACCAGACTCTTGTCCTCCAGGAAAGTTGTTTGTTCCTTCGGAACTACAGCAGAAGGTGTTCCAGGAACATCACAGTACTGTTCTTTTGGGACACCCTGGGAACAGATCCATGGTTAATCTCATTTCCCGGAGATTTTGGTGGCCAGGATTGCGTAAATGTATTGAGGGCTATGTGTCAGCCTGTGAGACTTGTGCGCGTGCCAAGGTGACAAATAATCGGCCTTCAGGATCTCTACTTCCCTTGTCTATCTCGTCCCGACCGTGCACTCATTTGTCCATGGACTTTATCACAGATTTGCCTAATTCCTCAGGGAAAACTGTGATTCTGGTGGTTGTTTATCGCTTCAGCAAGATGTCGCACTTTGTAGCATTATCAGGTCTTCCTAATGCTAGAACTCTCGCACAAGTGTTTGTCGATAACATCATGAAACTATACGGAATCCCCTCTGATGTGGTGTCTGATAGGGGGACTCAGTTTGTTTCCAAATTCTGGAAGGTGTTCTGTACTCGCCAGGGGGTCCAATTGTCCTTCTCTTCAGCTTTTCATCCTCAGTCAAACGGACAGGCTGAGCGCACTAACCAGAATCTGGAGACTTATTTGAGATGTTTTGTCTCGAAAAATCAGGAGGACTTGATTTTTGTTGTTGGGTGAGTTTGCCATAAATAACCATAGGCAGGAGTCCACTGATAAGTTGCCGTTTTTCGGAGCATATGGGTTCCATCCGCAGTTTGGCACTTTTTTTTGGTACTGACACCTCTGGTATACCGGAAGAAGAAAGATTTTCCTTTTCGTTGTCATCTATTTTGCGGAAAATTCAAAACAATTTAAAAAAAATGGGCAAAAAGTGTAAACATATGGCTGACAAGAGACGTATGAGTGGTCCGGACTTGAGAGGGGGTGATTCTGTGTGGCTATCCACAAGAAACCTTAAGTTGAAGGTACCTTCTTGGAAGTTGGTGCCAATGTTTATTGGGTCATATAAGATCTCTGCTATTATTAATCTGGTTGCTTTTCGTCTTGAACTCCCACAGGCTTTAAAAATTCATAATGTTTTTCACAAATCATTACTAAAAAGATATGTCGAGCCTGCTGAACCCTCCTCCTTACCTCCTGCTCCTGTCTTGGTGGACGGTAGTCTTGAATTTCAGATTGCCAGGATAGTGAACTCACGAATTCTCCGTCTATCTCATTAGTATCTCGTGCACTGGAAAGGTTACGGTTCAGAGGAAAAAATGTGGGTTCCTGCGACCGACGTTAATGCCAGTCGCTTTGTGAAGGCCTTTCACAGGGAGCATCATTGATAAAGTCGGTCCTGAGTTTCCGGACGTCACTCGTAGAGGGGGAGTATTGTCACGCTCCCTCCCATGACAGAGTTGAGAAGATTGTTTGGTGATGATCATACAGTAACTCTTGTCAGGTGCAGCTTGTAGTAATCACTTTGTCCCTGTTTAGTTCTGACTCACACTGCTTACCATGCGGTTGATATTTCCTGCTGGAGTTGTTTGAGCTGGTGTTTGTTCATTTGGATCTCCTGCTCCTCCATTCTGCTTTAAGCTAAGTGCATTTTGTTTTGCATTTTGTTGTTCTCTTGTGTTAGTTTCTTTCTAGACCTCAGGGAGACGCTGGTTCCTTCATCTGGGAAGGAACCAGTAGTCTCATTCCCTGCTACCACTCCTAGGGCTTTCCAGGGTCTCCAGGGCTTAGGTTCCGGTTTATGAGTATTCCCACCTTCAGGTTCTACTCATATTGGCAGGAGTCAGGGAGAGGTCTAGGGATTCCTAGAAGGTCCCTCTCCCTTAGCTTTGAGGCCTAGACTCCTGTCTATTTCCTTCTGTGTGTGTTCTGGTGTTTCCCCCTCCCTATACTTGTGACATCCACACTCTGTCATTAGGCCATTCTGTGGCCTCCTCATGCTGCTGCCAACTCACAACTCTGTCTCTGGGCCACTCTGTGGCCTCCTCATGCTTATACCACTTCCACACTATGTCACCTTGCCAGTCTGTGACCTCCTCATGCTGCTGCTGTCACCTCCAGACTTTGTGATTGGGTCCTCTGTGGTCTCCTCATGCTGCTTCCACCTTACCACTATGTCATAAAGCCACTCTGTGAACTTCTTACGCTGTTCCGACCCTCCCCACTTCATGACTGGGCCACTATTTAGCCTTTTTGCCTTGGCTGACATCATCATTTATTTGACCCTTCTTCTGATCTGTCAGATGGAAGGAAAAATGAGACGCACAACGGATCCTCTCTGTGTAGCAGCTGTAAGGCCTGTATGGTCCCATCAGAATTAGCTTATGATTTGGTAGCCAAAAGCAGGAGTGGGTACAAAACACAGAAGACATGCAAATATCCTGTTCACATGTCATCTCTGTTTTGGATCCACTCCAGTTTTTTTTCGGCATTAGCAATACTGATGGATTACTGACCAAATGCTGACCAAGTGAAGGCGGATGTTCAACAGACAGGATCCGTTTTTTGGGGGTTATTCAGATATATTCATGATGGATCAGAGGAAAGGCAAAATAATCAGTGACATCAACACAAACTTACTGCAGACACCCTCTCCACTCTGTCGGGGGGCTCTCCTTGGATAAGCGTTGCATAGAACAGGTTCTGTAGACATTTATGTGGAATCAGCTGACGACGGTGTAAACGGAGTGCGCTTCTTCTTGGTGCTAACATCGACCTATAAGGCTGAGTTCATACTTGAGTTATTTGGTCAGTTTTGGCCCCGTGACTGCCCAAATAAGTGAAGTGTGCAGTGATTCTAAGAACGACGCCTGTCATCTGCATGTCATACTGACTCACAGTATTATTTCACTACCAAAGCAGACTCCCTATGCGTGTTACTGCAAGACACAGTGTTCACACCCCTATAAAGGCTCTCTACAGCCAGGAAATAGCAGTTTTTTAATGAAATTTCCACAAACAAATTTGGATCGAACCAAATTTTTTCCAAAAATTCGGCAAACCAGCTAATCGAATTTTTTAAAAATTTGCTCATCTCTACTGATAACCTATACTTAGGATTGGTGATAAGCAAATTTTCTAACATTTTATTTCGATTCAGTACAGTCACATCATTTGGCGGATTTGATTTGGGTCTGAATAAATTGAACCCGAATTGAAAGGTCCCAAACTGCCCTGACAAGTTGTGGATGACCTTCTGGGGTTTCCTAGGACTGTATGCAACTCATTTCAAGCTTTAAGTGACAGAAACATATATGTCTTTGGGATAAATGAATAGCTGCTGGGGGTAACAAACTGCCTCTTTACAAAAACGGAACTGTTGGATTTTTTACTTTCTTTTTAAATAGACCAAAAGTTTTATTTTTTAGGGGAAAATGCCTGCTGACGTTTATACATAGACATCTCCCATGTGATCCTCCCTCTTCATTTTTCCTGTCTTCTGATTTGAAAAACAGCTGATGCCTTTTTGAGAAATTTTCCTAATTCGAATTGGCAAAAATTCAGATTCTGTTTAAATCTGAATTTTTTGAAAACTTGGGTCGAGTACAACTCGAACCGAATCACCATAACACAGTCGGACTGAGGTGCCTAGGGCTCACCAGTAGATTTATTGTTGGGACCCACCGTACGGATACATTCAGTTATTACCTCCTTACACAGCAGCAAGAGGATATAAGATGATTGATTATTGGGGTCCCTGCAGTAACGTTGGGAAGGCAGGTCTGTGGGAAAAGAGGATGCTTGCTTTCCTTCCTCTGTACCTACTTTATGTCATGTCAGCTATCTGATCGTGTCTATAATAATTAAACGTTTTTTATTTAAACATAGGCTGGTTGAGGTGCTGCATGTTGTCTATCTATATGTAGTGCAGTAAGTCTACTGTGTTATGTGCCACTTGTGCAGGGGGTGGGAGACTAGGGGTCCACCTTGCTCAGGGGCCCACCGGGGGATTCCCCTGTACCCCTGTGGGACAGTCCAAACCTGCCATAACAAAAAACAATCAAGAGCATTTACAGACTGCACTTTGTAGAAGACCAATGGCAACAAACACTCTCTTAACCGCTACAGGACCGCCGCACGCAGGATTGCGTCCTGGCGGCGGCCCTGTAGATCTGATCGGACGCATCTAGGCGTCATCTCGCGAGACGCGAGATGACGCGAGGACGCACCCGCACATGCGCAATGCGCGCCATCGGCGAGCTCGCATGTAGTTATACTACAGCCTGCCAGCGCCGATCGTGCGCTGGCAGGCTGTATATGGCAGAAAAAATCGCAGATCAGACGTTGTTCTGTGAACAGCGTCTGATCTGCTTGCTGCCCGCTTCTCTGGTGGTCCCTTTGCTTGGGACCACCAGAGAAAAAATATCAAAGTGCACCAATCACCACACAACCCCCCCACCCACCGCCTGAGGGGCATAGTGAGTCCGTCTGAGATTTTTTTTTTTTTTGCCAGAAGTTAGCAGAAATTGAAACTTTTTTTTTTTTTTCTCAGAAAGTGTCATTTTCCGCTAACTTGTGAAAAAAAATGAAATGATACATGAACTCACCAAGCCCCTCCGTGAATACTTTGGGGTGTCTTCTTTCTAAAATGGTGTCATTTGGGGGGTATTTATACTATCCTGACATTCTAGCACCTGAAGAAACATGACAGGCGCTCAGAAAGTCAGAGCTGCTTCAAAATGCCGAAATTCACTTTTTGCACCATAGTTTGTAAACGCTATAACTTTTACCCAAACCAATAAATATACACTTATTGGACTTTTTTTATCAAAGACATGTAGAACAATAAATTTAGAGAAAATTTATATAGAAATGTAGTTTTTTTGAAAAATTTTACAACAGAAAGTGAAAAATGTCATTTTTTTGCAAAAATTTCGGTAATTTTTGATTAATAGCAAAAAAAGTAAAAATGTCAGCAGCAATGAAATACCACCAAATGAAAGCTCTATTAGTGAGAAGAAAAGGAGGTAAAATTCATTTGGGTGGTAAGTTGCATGACGGAGCAATAAACGGGTAAAGTAGTGTAGTGCGGAATTGTAAAAAGTGGCCTGGTCATTAAGGGTGTTTAAGCTAGGGGGGCTGAAGTGGTTAAGGTGCAAAAGTCATGTCCCCCCCCCCCCCCCCTAAGAAAAGTATCTCTAAAAGACAGTTGCTACATCTCAGACATAACTGTACATCTATGCAAGATTTTAACACAAAGCCAGCCAAGTTAAAACTGTAGGTGGATGTGTACATTACTAAAAAAGATCAAACACCAGGTGCCACCATTACAATGACGTAAAGAGAATATCTCACAAGTGGAACACATTTGTAACAGAAAGTCAATTGCAAAAGTAATTCGTTTTTAATGTTGAATTATATTAAAATAACATTTAGGGGGTTGTCCGGGTTCAGAGCTGTACCTAGACATATCCCTATTTTCACCCAGGCAGCACTCTGATATGAGCATCGGAGCATTTCATGCTCCGATGCTTTCCCTTGCCCTGCGTGATACGGCGCAGGTCAAGGGCTGTTTATTTTTATTTTTACAATGCTAGGTGGAGGCTTCCGCCTAGCAGTGTTCTTGGTGATGTCACTGGCACTGATGGCCGGGCTTTAGTGCTGCCCTAGCCGTTTTACAGGCTAGGGCAGCTGTAAAGCCTACCCATTAGTGGCGGTGACGTCACCGGGCTTACTGCTAGGTGGAAGCCTCCGCCTAGCTTTACCTATGGAGAGCCTGGTAAATCATGGGATCTCCAGAAAAAGCCTTTGAACTGCACAGCGCAGGACAAAGGCGAGCATTGGAGCATGAAATGCTTCAATGCTCATGTCAGAGGGACTGCCTGGGTGAAAACGGGGATATGTCCGGGTTCAGATACGAACTTGGACAACCCCTATAATGGTGGCACAACCCCTTTAATGAGACAATGCATTTATCAGTGCAGTTGAATTCATATTTGAAATAACATTGTGGCTCCTCTTTTGGAACAATACCTCTGCAGGCATCTCCTTCCGTAAAAATGTTCAAGTATATCACTCAAGGCAAGTGATAAATGTATTAATGCTGGGGACTCCACCGCTGGGATCCTGACCCATCACTAGAACTGTGTTAATGAGTCTCTGAAGTACGCAGTGATGGTATATTGCTAGGCTACAGCTGTGCTTTGTAAAGAAAATCCTGAACGGGCCTAAGCTCCCTTCATTCGCTTGATGATGTATTGATCTCATTCTCACACTCAGTCCCACTCAAGTGAATGGGCTATAGTTGTAGTATCTGCACAGTCTAGCAATCATAAAGGCCCAAAAGTTTGGAAGTGACGGCATGTCCTAGCAATTGTCCTAGCAATATGTGGTTACTTGCTATTCCTAGAATACCTCTTTAATTTGTTTTGATGGTTTTCATCTTATTTACAGGCAACATACGAATGCAGATTCATGTGACATTTTATCATAAGCACATCTCATATTTATAATCATTAATTCCCTCTACCGGTAAAAAAAATACCCATATATAAAATCATCCTCAGTAAAACAATCCAAGATACAGTTTATTTACCTTTATCAAACTGTGATGAAAGGCAACGCTTACAAGTAAGACAAATGTCATTGCCAAAACTAGGAAACTCTTGGATGATATCTTGTGGGCCATTACACCTGAGAATATAAAAATATTAACCATGGTCAGTTTCTAGTGAAACATAACATACACGTCAAAACATAAATAAATCGAATTGGTCTCAAATTTCAAAAATTCGTATTCCATCCGAATCTGAATCTTTTATGATCAAAATTTGTGGTCCATGTTTTAATTAAAAACTAAAATCCGGCAGTGCAGTGTATTAAACAGGCCATATATGTTGCTGTCACTTTGACATTACTAAGGCTGAGTTCATATCCATTTAGCTTTCCGTTCTTCTGATCCGTCAGAAGAGGAAAAAATAAACAGGATCCTGTAAAAAAAAAAACTGATCTTATTGAATCAGTTGGCATCCATTTGAGCATTTCCGCCTGAGCAGGGGTGCACCATCAATGAGGCCATTGACATTGGGGATGGAGGGATTTTTTGCCTCAGGCCGCAGAAAGGCTTGGTGCACCCCTGCGTCTGAGATCCATTTTTTTAGAAGAAAAAAAAAATCCTCCATGCAGCACTTTCGTTTCCGTCTGAAAAAATGGATCTCAGACAGAAATGGCTCAAATGGATGCCAACTGATGCAATAGGATCCGTTTTTTTACAGGATCTTGTTTTTTTCCCCTCTTCTTCTGAGAGATCATAAGAACGGAAGGCTAAACGGTGATGTGAACTCAGCCTTATGCTGTCTCTGCGTTAAAGAGCTTGTGAGGAGTTGGATCTAGTCCTAGGAGACCTCAGAGGATCATACATGACTTTTCAGGGCAATCTGAGAAATTTCAATTTGAGTCGAATTTATTCCCACCAATATCTGTTGACCGATTCGTTAGAATCAAACCTGAAACTAATTTCAAGAAATTTTTCACAGGTCATCAATATTTAAATTGCAGAAAACTCTTTAAATCTTGGTAATGGTGATGTAAACCTACAACCTCTTTTCTCTTCTAAACTTCATTGCTCTTTTTAAGGGTGGATGCGTGGGATCGGATGAGTGGAGAAGGTGTACTGCTCAACACCTCAGGCGGCAAACCATTGGTGAAACACATTGGTGGTAAAAGGATGCAACAGTGACAAAAGTATTTGGTCCATTAGACTCCAACATTTCCATGTACATTGATGTGATTCTGTGACTCTGAATTAAGAGTCAATGTCAGAAGCTACAAAGAAGCACATCTGTTATATGAAGTAATCATGGCGGGATTTATTTATCTATGCATTTTCCAATTGACAAAACCTTTATATAAATATCTGCGAACAGTTGGAATTGATCTTCTAATAGAACATCAGATGGTGAAGGCTACTTTTCGTCAGTTAGAAAAATGCTGAAGAGGAGAAAATGACATCTTTTGTCCTTTTTGAGTAGACAACAGAGGAAGTTAATAAGCGAAGCTAGCCATACAATGTCATCCTCGAGTTTTTTTCAGTGTCTGGAATGTCTGGAGGAACTGTCTCTGAATAGCGTATTGCTGATGCATTTAAAGGGAGTGTATCAACAGGAAATTCACAGTTAAACCAGGCACAATGTCTTGTAGGGCTAGCTCAGCTGAATGTAATGATACCTTTCACATACCGATCTGCTTCATTCTGGAAAAAAAAAGGCATTTAATGCATATGCAAATGAGCAGTTAAGTGCACTGAGGGTGGGCCCAAGCCACTGTGCACCCTTGTTCCTTCTGTTTTCTCTGTCAGCCCCTCCCTCTCAGGGCCAGGTAAGAAGACTATGCTGAAAACTGGCCCTGTCAATCAGGAAGGAAAGTGATGTTTCAGCAATTTGAATTTTTTAGCTCTACCATCAACTTTAAACATATTGATCCATATTTACTATAATTTAGACATGGTAGATTTAGGGCAGTCTAAAAATGAACCTAAGTTTAAACCATGAACTGATTGGCCTAGTGGATGCCAGTTTGTTTGTTTTTTTACAGAATTTTGGCACAATTTCTCATTTTTCTTTATATTTTAGGCCCCACACCTTTCCCCATGGACCAACATACCTCCTTCTCCGCAAATCCGACTCCTTTCTTTAAGCAAGTCTTTAAAAATTGTCAAAACCTAGTTGTGCAAGATTGCACCTCTTTTGGGGCCCAGAGTTAAGTTAGTAAATCTGGGCCATTGATGGTAAACCATTCCTTACGCCATTCTGCCCTGGAGATACAGTGGGGAAAATATTGATACACTGGCGATTTTGCAAGTTTTCCCACCTACGAAGAATGGAGAGGTCTGTAATTTTTATCATAGGTACAGTTCAACTGTGAGAGACAGAATCTAAAAAAAAAATCAAAAAAATCACATTGCATGATTTTTAAATAATTCATTTGCATTTTATTGCATGAAATAAGTATTTGATACAATAGAAAAACAGAACTTAATATGTGGTACAGAAACATTTCTTTGCAATTACAAAGCTCAGACGTTTCCTGTAGTTCTAGACCAAGTTTGTACACAATGCAGCAGGGATTTTGGCCCACTCCTCCATACAGATCTTCTCCAGATCTTTCAGATTTCGGGCTGTCGCTGGGCTACATTGAGTTTCAGCTGCCGCCAAAGATTTTCGATTGGGTTCAGGTCTGGAGACTGGCTAGGCCAATTCAGGACCTTGAAATGCTTCTTACGGAGCCACTCCTTAGTTGCCCTGGCTATGTGTTTCGGGTCATTGCCATGCTGGAAGATCCAGCCACGACCAATCTTCAGTGCTTTGTCACTGCCTGCCCTGTGAGAGGCCTGAGAAGATCTGATAGACTTGCTGCACGTGAGTCTATCTGACAGATCTTTTTCTTTTTCCTTGCTGTTTGTTGTTGTGGACAGGATCCCACCTCTCCACAGGTTATGCTCATTGGCTGTTTAGTGGCTCTATTTATACCCGCCTCTCTCTGCAGCCCTTGCGGTTTATATTTACTCCTGGAGTTCTCAGCTAGTGTTTGGTGGATCTCCTGCTCCCCATCTGTCTAAAGCTAAGTCCTCCTTCCTTCCCTTTTGTTGTTTGTTCTGACTAGGCCTCAGGGAGATGCTGATTCCTTCATGGTGGAAGTAACCGGTTGTCTATCTCCTGCTCCCTAGCTGAGGTTTTTTTTCAGTTTCAGCAGGACGTAGGTTCCAGCACATGAGTACTTCCACCTTTAGGATTTGCTCATGCTGTCAGCAGTCAAGGAAAGACTCAGGGATTGTCAGGTGGTGACTTTTGCCTCTTCCTTAGCTTTGGGGCCTAGTCTGGTGTTTTGTTACTGTTGTTGTATTTGGCTTTCTTCCCTTCCCTCATCTACGGTGACATGCTCTTACTGAGGGAAGGAGGTTGTTGGCCAAAATCTCGCAATACATGGCCCCATCCATCCTCCCTTCAATACGGTGCAGTCGTCCTGTCCCCTTTGTAGAAAAAATAATAATAGTTGATCTCAGGGAGACCAGCTACAGAAAACAATGCGGAGCCTCATTTAAGAGTCTCAACACAGCAATCCAAAGTGCAAAGCTCCCTGGGAAACAGTAATATGCAAAATAAATGTGGAGCCCCAGTATTGGGTCTACAACACAATGAAAGCCAGATATCCTTTAAAAGAAGGAAAACCGAGCAAAGGGGTGTCCCCATTACAGAGATTACTAAATCAAGTGGCCCCTATGTCAAGATCCCACTTTTTTACAAGCTTTAAGGGTGTGACGGGGAAGACCTAAGCCAGTTATCCATCGACAGACAGCTGTTTCGGGGTGTTGCCTCTCATCAGTCTGGAGTTGGATTCTGGCTAACAGGAAGCAATGCCTTGGAGACTACTCAGACAAAATAATAGTTGATCTCAGGGTGACCTGATTAAAAAAAAATAAACTTTTCTAACCAGCAGAACCACTAATACGGTAATACAATTCGTGCCTTCACTGTCCCTGAATAGTCAGTCATAGGGAGAGCAATGCTGACACAGAAGATGAGCTGTTAAAACAGGAAGAAAGGCAACACCAACAACACATAAGGGAGAGGACAAACTAGTAAAACAGAATAAGAATGCCACCCCACCTACAGTACAAATATATCAGGCACTAAATTGATTTCAGAGGACCTTTCACCGCTCCTGACACGCCTATTTTACTATTTTAATAGCTTCATGCATTTCCCATGTAATAACAATTTTGGAACATCTATTCTTATGGCTCTATGTTGTGCCATTGCTTTATTATTTCTTCTAGAACTTATCAATGAATTGCTAGCAGTCTGCAGTGAGGGTACAGAGGGGTGGTAACAAGTTGAAGGGTAGGGTGCCTGCACAGTCTGATTGGATAGGATAGAGTGATTGGATATAGTGAGTCTGTGCAGGTACACCCCCCCAACTGGTTATCACCCCTCTGTACCCTTACTGCAGACTGCTGACAATTAATTCATTACTTCTAGTTGAAATAATAAAGAAATGGCACACGATAGAGCCATAAGAATAGATGCTCCAGAATTGTTATCACATGGGGAATTCATGTAGCTATTAAAATAGGCATGTCAGTAGAGGTGACAGGTCCTTGTTAAAGTGTCCCGCCACTTCAAGTAAAAAATTCACATCTGTCCCCAGAGTTCACCTAAAGAGCTAGTTACATGTTCCTAATGTTCATGCTCCCATCTTTCAGAAACTGGTTTTGTTTAGGATCAAAAGTAGTGTATTCATGGTAGAAAAAAATCATCCTAGAAAATGTACCTGACGGGTGGCTCCTGAAGTCATAGGGGCGTTGCGATGGATGAGGCGCCTCACGGAGTCCTCAATCGCTATCCCATTCATCTTGCTTTCATAGGCCTTCCCCTGGCCATGCAAAGTCTTGCACAGGCACAGAAGACCTCCTTGTGCTGTCATGATCCTGACATGCATAGTGAGCAGCAGTGTATACGCCACGGCCTCAAGTGCTCACTGTGCATGTGCTAAACTCTTCCGGACCGATGTCAGCTGATCGCTGTGAAGAAGCAGTGTATACACCTCCACTCACTGAGCAGCAACTCAAGGAGGTCTTCTGCAGATGGTCAGGTACTGATGTAAGAAAGCCAAGGGGAGATCTGTGAGAGTAGGATGGGCAGGATAGTGGAGGACACTTCCAGGACTCGCATCATTCAGCACAACACCCCAATGGCTCCAGGAGCTACCAGTTGATGACGTCAGGTACATTTTCAAAAATGATTTTTAACATAAATGCACTACTTTTAATCCTGAAAAAAATACAATTTCAGAATAATGGGAGCATGAACAATAGGAATATTTAAACAGCCCTTTAACTAGGAGCCAGAAAGAACACTTACATGGTGTCCTCCTTTTCATTGTTTCAGCTGTAGATTTCCAGTGACTCTGCCATGGGACCCCCTACAACCTAACAAGTTTTGTTGATATGGATGGGATCCTGAAGTATCGAGAAGTTCAGACATAAATCATACAGAAAATAGAAAACAGCAACTAAGATGGCCGGTGGAAGTCTTTTTTATAAGTGCTCCTACTTTTCGAGATTCATATTCAGAATTCATACTGCACTAACAGCAGACAAAACTCACAATCCCGAGCAAAAAAGTGTAGTGTTGCTGACAATTCAGTGTGCATTTCGCAAGTTTAGTTACTTCAGAACTCAGGAACTCGGGCAGGTATCTGGTAACACTAACCGACTACATTACATGAAATTAAAGGGAAAAGAGCCACTAAAACACTGTAATAGTATTCTGCAAGATTATAAAACCTATATAAATTTGGTATCGCTGTAATCATGCTGACAGGCAGAAAAAGGTGGTCATGCCATTTTTAGCGCACAGTTAATGAAGTAAAACTGAACCCCCCCAAAATGGTGGAACTGCATCTTTTTTCAGTTTCACACCACAACCATTTTTCCCCCATTTTCCAATACAATAATACAACTTGTCCCGCAAAATCCCTTAATACAGAAACAACTATCTGAAGCCTATATCTAAGCTATGCAAAAGCTATCTGATGAGAAAAATACTGCTGCCAGAGTACTCTCTGATAGATTAACCGCAGATCTCAACCTTGTTGAGGCGTGACATAATCAATTTCACCATACTGTCAGCGAAAATAACCTACAAAGTTGCACAGCCGAGAAGAACTCTGAAGGGTTTTGGATTTCTAGATAGAACCACTATGGTTTGGATGGGGGAACAGAAACTAACACTATAAATTGAAGCACTGATGCCACGTAGGATTAGATTTCTAGCCTTGAATCTGACGACATCTGCGTGGAGTTTGTATGTTTTCCATGTGTTTGCATGAATTTCTTCAGACACTCAAAAAACATGCTGATAGGTAAATTTGTTTCCTATGATAATGGCCCTAGTTTGTGTATCTGAGATACAGCATTTAGAGTGCGGTGATAGAGTGTGATATGAGTGATAATCCCTGCACAGAATATGTAGGCGCCCTATAAGCAACAGGTAAATCCCTAACATGACAATTTCCATGTTTGTTCTTTTTTTTGTCTTTCTATCTTTTTTTGTCATTTTGCTCCAGTTTATGCTGGAGAAAAGTGTTTTCTTACCTTACTCCAGACGTCTTCTTTACTGTATTTATTCACACGACTGATAAATGAATTACTCGAGCATGTAGGATCCTCCTGAGTCTATAAAAATGAACTGTAGGTGTGAACAGCAATAAAGTGCGTAATAATATATTGCAAGACTGCTACCGGTAAACCAATGCATTTTAATTTACATGAGGTTCATCACGTCCAAACTATAATACTACTGTGTTGATCCAGACAAGGACACCTGTGAGGTGGTCACCATGATGAGCGGCAGGTCGCATATTCGATTTCGACGAAATTCGCGAATATTCGTATGAATATTCGTTTCATATTCGTCGAAATCGAATATTCGTCATTTTTCTAGTTATCGCGATTAACATGCGATTTAAATAATCGCATATTGCGATTTTAACTTAAGGCTACTTTCCTATTGGTTTCATATCTAGAATTAGCGAGGATGACGAATATGACGAATGTATTCGTCATATTCCTCAAAATGAAGATAACGAAGTATTCTACATCTTCGTTTTAGCAACCTATTCGTCAACTTCGCTAATTCTAGCAATCAAATAGGAAGGTTGACTATAGAGACCGCTGTGTTAAATTCACTATGCGATTTTTTTTTTTTTTTTTTAATAAATAGAATAATAATAATATAATATAATAATTTTATTAAGTAATATAATTATTGTATTAAAAAAAAAAATCGCATAGCGAATTTAACACAGCTGTCTGGTAAGTCAACCTTCCTATTTGATTGCTAGAATTAGCGAAGTTGACGAATAGGTTGCTAAAGCGAAGATGTAGAATACTTCGTTATCTTCGTTTTGAGGAATATGACGAATACATTCGTCATATTCGCTATTCGCTAATTCTACCAAGCCAACCATAACTTCCGTGCTCATGGAGCGTCCCCATCACCATGGGAACGTCTCCATATACTAAAAATGTACTGTCGGATTTGAGGAATTACGTTGAAATCGCAATGCGATTAATTCAAGTTATATTAATCGCATTGCGATTTCAACTTAGAACTGGGTTTATAATGGGTCAGCTTGCTAGAATTAACGAAGTTAACGAATATGGAATATAGCAGCAGTGCTAAGTTGAAATCGCAATGCGATTAATTTAACTTAAAGTATTCGCATTGCGATTTCAACTTAGCACTGCTAGTGCATAGCTATATTCCATATTCGTTAACCCTTTGGCATACTCCTCCCCACAAGCGTCCCGTCACCATGGGAACGCCTGGTGGTTAGAATATACCATCGGATCTGAGTTAGATCGTGAAAACTCAAATCCGATGGTATATTCTAACACAGAGGCGTTCCCATGGTGATGGGGACGCTTGAAGCTACCCTGGGTTCACACCTGAGCGTTTTACAGCGCGTTCAAGCGCTGTAAAGCGCTCAACAGATAAAACCAATGCATCCCTATGGGAGTGGTTCACACTTGAGCGTTTTACAGCGCGTTTGAGCAGCTGTAAAGCGCTAACGCATAAACAAGTACTTGAGCTTCTTTTGGGGGCGTTTGGCGCGTTTGTGATTGACACCACAGTAGCAATCACAAGAGCAGCGCTGCGCGATGCAGCGTTTCCTATTGCAAAACGCGCAAAAACGCGCGTCTTTGGAACGCTCAGGTCTGAACCCAGGGTTAGAGTATACCAACACGCGCCAGCATACCGGCTCCCTGCTGCCTGGAGGCACCTGTCCTCCTGACAGGGCACTGTGATCTGCACTATTAACCCCTCAGGTGCCGCACCTGAGGGGTTAATAGTGCTGGATCTAGCACCCTAGTCAGAGGTCGGATGCCGCCAGTACAGCAGTGCGCCTCCCACTATTAAAATCATTAATGGGCAGTGCGCCTAATTCCCCCTCACCAGTATTACAAACAATAATTGGTGGCCAGTGCCGATCCCCCTATTAAACATCATTGGTGGCCAGTGTGCGCCGACAATCCCTCCCCGTAGTAATTATCGCTGGTCAGTGCGCACTCAATCCCCCTCCCTCCCCAGTAAAAAATCATTGCTGGCAGTGCGCCTCCCTCCCCTCCCATCATGGGTGGCAGCGGCAGCTCCGATCAGAGTCCCAGCAGTGTAATGCTGGGGCTCCGATCAGTACCATGGCAGCCAGGACGCTACTGCAGTCCTGGCTGCCATGGTACAGTTAGTCAGCATTGTGCTTACCTGCGCTGGGCCGCCGGGCGCTCCTTCTTCTCAAACTGTGAGTTTGAGAAGAAGGAGCGCCCAGCGGCTGCAGCGCAGGTAGCAATGCTGACTAACTATCATGGCAGCCAGGACTGCAGTAGCGTCCTGGCTGCCATGGCGCGATCGGAGCCCCAGCATTACACTGCTGGGACTCTGATCGAGCTGCCGCTACCAATGATGGAGGGAGAGAGGAGAGCGCACTGCCAGCAATGATTTTTACTGGGAGAGGAAGAGGGATTAGTGCGCACTGACCAGCGATAATAGTACGGGGGAGGATTCGGCGCACACTGGCCACCAATATGTTTAATAGAGGATCGGCACTGGCCACCAGTGTTGTTTGTAATACTGGTGAGAGGGGAATTAAGCGCACTGCCCATTAATGATTTTAATAGTGGAGGGCGCACTGCTACCGGCAGACTCCGACCTCTGACAGGGTGCTGTGATCGCACTATTAACCCCTCAGGTGCGGCACCTGAGAGGGTAACAGTGCGGATCATAGTGCCCTGTCAGAGACAGTGCCTCCAGGCAGCAGGGAGCCGGTATGCAGCGTGTTGGTATACTCTAACTTCAGCGTCCCCATCACCATGGGAACGCCTCTGTGTTAGAATATACCATCGGATTTGAGTTTTCACGATCTAACTCAGATCCGATGGTATATTCTAACCACCAGGCGTCCCATGGTGACGGGCACTGTGAGGAAGTATGCCAAAGGGGTTTAACTTGTACTGTTTGGAGGGGAAAAAGACGAATATTCTAAAAATGTCAAAGCGAATATATTCGCTATAGTGCTATATATTCGTTTTTAGAATATTCGTCTTTTTCAACATCTAAAGTCATGATTCCTCCCTGCTTCTTGCTTGTGGGCCGATGACTCATTGACCCACAAGCATTTTAGCTGAGGAGGAATCATTGTTCAGATGGAAAAAATGACGAATATTCGATATAACGAATATATAGCAGTATATTCGCAATATTCGCGAATTATCGAAGTTGCGATATTCGCGATTAATATTCGCTATTCGAATATTCGCGCTCAACACTAGTCACCAATTGCCCCATACTAAGAGAAAAAAATATTCCCCTCTAAACTAAATCCGGCAATCAGAATAAATCCCTGGATCAATGTCCCATCTCCAGAAATTTAAGAAAGGCATCCAGGCCCCTTTTGAACTAAATCTACCATCACAGCCTCCTCTGGCAGAGAGTTCCATAGTGTCACTGCTTTAACCCTCAGTTCACACTTGCACGTTTTACAGCACGTTCAAACACGCTGTAAAACGCATAACCGATGCAAACTGGTTCACATTTTCGCGTTTTACAGCACGTTCGAACATGCTGAAAAATGCCCGACGCATAAACAAGTACTTGAGCTTTGGGGCGTTTGTCGCGCGTTTTGGCCCATCGTTTTTGACACTGAAAACGCGCATTCGAACGCGCGTTTATGAATTTGCAACATGCTGGAAAGGCCAAACTTCATATAGACAGGGATATTTGGTCATTGGACAACACTGCAGTCAATCACATAAACGCGCGTAAAACGCGCGTTTACTATTGCCAAAAACGCGCACAAAAACACACGTAAAACGCACGACAAAAACGCGTGGAAAACGCGCGTCTCAGAAACGCTCAGGTCTGAACCCAGCGTAACAGTAGAGAACCCCGTCTATGATGGTGAAACCTTTTTTCCTCTAGACGTCGAGGATGTCCTCTTGTTATGATTACAGGCCTAGGTATAAAAAGATCATTAGAAAAAAGTCTGTAATGTCCATTTATATATTTCTACTAGAGATAAGCGAATCAAAGTTGACGAAGTGGAATTCGATCCGATTGATACATCCATAAACAGGGTTCATTACAAGGAAATATTTCTATGTCCAATTTGCCCTTGTGCGGTGCAGTTATATGTTCTAAAGCAAATCACCGAAAAACAGATATAGAACATCCTGCACGATATGATAGTAATTGTTACGGATGTACATGGCTACATTTATGAAATGCACTATAATGATAGATGGAAACATAACATATGGACTAAGCCCTCTCTCTAATGATAAAATCTGAGACTGTTAGCCAACACATTTTGATCAAAACACATCTACCCATCGCCCAGGTGGTCTCAGTTCAGGTAGGTCCTACGCTAAACCTCCCTATGCCATTATGCATTTATATACAGGAGCGCAGACCTGCCTGAACTGAGACCACCTTGGCGCTGGGTAGGTGGGCACAGATGTGTTTTGATCAAAATGTGTTGGCAAGAGTCTCAGATTTTATCATTAGAGTTAGTCCATATGTTATGTTTGCATCTATCATTATGGTGCATTATTCTCTGTGACTTCATAAATGTAGCCATGTACATCGGCAACAATTACTATCATATGGTGCAGGATGTTTTACGGTATATCAATTTCCAGTGATTTGTTTAACTTGTCTTAAAGGAGTGGCACCTTCATGTGTGAATGCGCTCCTATCCTGGGAGTAGCATTCATGTACACTTTTGCCCCATCTATCTAAGAGGCGATCTTGATTAGGTGGTACATATAGCTGTGTGTGCTCCTCCTATTGGCCGCTGTTGCACACAGAGGTAACTAGGAGCAACACGCTATATGTGCAGGGTCTGCGCTCCTGAATATAAATGCATAACGGCATAGGTAGGTTTAGCGTAGGACCTGCCTGAACTGAGCTGAGACCACCTTGGCGCTGGGTAGGTGGGCTGGGCACAGATGTGTTTTGATCAAAATGTGTTGCTAAGAGTCTCAGATTTTATCATTAGAGTGAGGGCTTAGTCCATATGTTATGTTTGCATCTATCATTATAGTGCATTATTTTCTGTGACTTCATATGTGTTCTAAAGCCCTTTTTAGCACGTATTAGTGGCAAAAAACATATATTATTTGCCGTTCAGCGGTGCAGTTATATGTTCTAAAGCCCTTTTTGCCATGTATTAATGGCAAAAAAATATATATTATTTGCCATTCAGCGGTGCAGTTATATGTTCTAAAGCCTTCTTTGGTGTGTATTAGTGGGGGGAAAAAGAGCTTATTAGCCATTGTGTTATGAAATAAGAAAATTACAGACTTTTTGGGGTGCACGATGATGATGATGTAGCTGATCGCAGTTGAAAGCCGGGTGAATTAGGGGCTTCATCATCATTGGGAGAAGAGGATGGCAGCTTGCCCGTGAGGCAGCGGCAGAGCCAGCAAGTCGCTAGCATGGACGGGAGTCAGCAGGGTGGCAACAGTGGAAGGTCGGAAGCCAAACTTGCCCGGGGTGGACCACCTGCTTCGCAGGAGCCTACCTGCCTGGAAAGTAGTGGTGCAGGGGTTCATGGAAGCAGCGGCGGTTGCAGTCAGTCAGTGCGGAGTGTTGGGGTAAAATCACCTACTCGGCGGTGTGGCATTTTTTTGTTAAGCTGCCAGAGGAGGTGAACATGGCTATTTGTAGAATCTGTGGGCAGAAGGTGAAGCGTGGCCAAGGTGCCAATGTTGGCACAACAGCCCTATGTCAACATATGCAACATCACCATAAAGTGAGAATCACAAAAATAAACGTGGCCTAAATGGGTGGGACTGCTCCAGACCCCAAACACTGTGGCGTGTTTCTAACTGGGGGGGCAGTTCCTCCGCATGTGGTTCGCAGCGAACGGCTATCCCCAGCAAAAATTGCATACAATGGAGGATGCCGGCGCGAACCACAAGCACCACACAAACATCCTACACAAAATAAAACATGTGCGGATGAAAATATATAAACACATAACTCACAGAAAAAAGATGCACCACATGGATAAGCAACTGACAACACTGGCTAATCCCTCACTCTGGTGTTAAAAGCTGAGAGATTCGCCAATATTTCCAATCAGGAACATATCGGAGCCCCTTTAGGCACCACTACACGGTATCTCAGCATGACATGGGGTCCTACCACTAGACTACCTATGGTGTGTGAACAAGGTCTGAACAGGTATTAAGTAGCCTACAGCCCCATCCCACTCACCTGCACTGCAGGACCAACAATGCAATGGGGAACACATGAGGCCGCAAGCTACACCTACAACAGACCATGTGACACCGGCTTCCAGGTGCAACAGAATGTTTACAAGCCATATGCAATGGCACATTCAATACATATAAAACAAGAATCACAAAAATAAACGTGGCCTAAATGGGTGGGACTGCTCCAGACCCCAAACACTGTGGCGTGTTTCTAACTGGGGGCAGTTCCTCCGCATGTGGTTCGCAGCGAACGGCTATCCCCAGCAAAAATTGCATACAATGGAGGATGCCGGCGCGAACCACAAGCACCACACAAACATCCTACACAAAATAAAACATGTGCGGATGAAAATATATAAACACATAACTCACAGAAAAAAGATGCACCACATAGATAAGCAACTGACAACACTGGCTAATCCCTCACTCTGGTGTTAAAAGCTAAGAGATTCGCCAATATTTCCAATCAGGAACATATCGGAGCCCTTTAGGCACCACTACACGGTATCTCAGCATGACATGGGGTCCTACCACTAGACTACCTATGGTGTGTGAACAAGGTCTGAACAGGTATTAAGTAGCCTACAGCCCCATCCCACTCACCTGCACTGCAGGACCAACAATGCAATGGGGAACACATGAGGCCGCAAGCTACACCTACAACAGACCATGTGACACCGGCTTCCAGGTGCAACAGAATGTTTACAAGCCATATGCAATGGCACATTCAATACATATAAAACAAGAATCACAGAAATAAACGTGGCCTAAATGGGTGGGACTGCTCCAGACCCCAAACACTGTGGCGTGTTTCTAACTGGGGGCAGTTCCTCCGCATGTGGTTCGCAGCGAACGGCTATCCCCAGCAAAAATTGCATACAATGGAGGATGCCAGCGAACCACAAGCACCACACAAACATCCTACACAAAATAAAACATGTGCGGATGAAAATATATAAACACATAACTCACAGAAAAAAGATGCACCACATGGATAAGCACCTGACAACACTGGCTAATCCCTCACTCTGGTGTTAAAAGCTGAGAGATTCGCCAATATTTCCAATCAGGAACATATCGGAGCCCCTTTAGGCACCACTACGGTATCTCAGCATGACATGGGGTCCTACCACTAGACTACCTATGGTGTGTGAACAAGGTCTGAACAGGTATTAAGTAGCCTACAGCCCCATCCCACTCACCTGCACTGCAGGACCAACAATGCAATGGGGAACACATGAGGCCGCAAGCTACACCTACAACAGACCATGTGACACCGGCTTCCAGGTGCAACAGAATGTTTACAAGCCATATGCAATGGCACATTCAATACATATAAAACAAGAATCACAAAAATAAACGTGGCCTAAATGGGTGGGACTTAATACCTGTTCAGACCTTGTTCACACACCATAGGTAGTCTAGTGGTAGGACCCCATGTCATGCTGAGATACCGTGTAGTGGTGCCTAAAGGGGCTCCGATATGTTCCTGATTGGAAATATTGGCGAATCTCTCAGCTTTTAACACCAGAGTGAGGGATTAGCCAGTGTTGTCAGTTGCTTATCCATGTGGTGCATCTTTTTTCTGTGAGTTATGTGTTTATATATTTTCATCCGCACATGTTTTATTTTGTGTAGGATGTTTGTGTGGTGCTTGTGGTTCGCGCCGGCATCCTCCATTGTATGCAATTTTTGCTGGGGATAGCCGTTCGCTGCGAACTACATGCGGAGGAACTGCCCCCAGTTAGAAACACGCCACAGTGTTTGGGGTCTGGAGCAGTCCCACCCATTTAGGCCACGTTTATTTTTGTGATTCTTGTTTTATATGTATTGAATGTGCCATTGCATATGGCTTGTAAACATTCTGTTGCACCTGGAAGCCGGTGTCACATGGTCTGTTGTAGGTGTAGCTTGCGGCCTCATGTGTTCCCCATTGCATTGTTGGTCCTGCAGTGCAGGTGAGTGGGATGGGGCTGTAGGCTACTTAATACCTGTTCAGACCTTGTTCACACACCATAGGTAGTCTAGTGGTAGGACCCCATGTCATGCTGAGATACCGTGTAGTGGTGCCTAAAGGGGCTCCGATATGTTCCTGATTGGAAATATTGGCGAATCTCTCAGCTTTTAACACCAGAGTGAGGGATTAGCCAGTGTTGTCAGTTGCTTATCCATGTGGTGCATCTTTTTTCTGTGAGTTATGTATCACCATAAAGTGGCCCAATGCATGCTTGCGTAGTGACAGCCGAATTGTCCGCATTCGGCAAAGCGATGAATTCTGGCTCTCCACCTTGTTGGACCCTCACTACCAGTCCAAAACGTGAGCCTTTTTTACAGCAACTTGAGTCTAGAGTTGCTGATGAGCAGCTTTCTTCATCTGCCTAGTGAATAAACTAATCAACAGCAGCAGCTAAACCTGGAGCAGGACCTGAACCAGCAGGTGATGGCATACTTGGACAGCACCCTTCCACCCCACATTGAAGATCCGCTGGACTACTGGGCAGCCAAACTGGTTTGCGGCGGTGGCCATAGTTACCCCAAGAAGAACGCGCCTGTCCACCCAAAATGTGGAGAGACTGATATTTGTCAAGATGAATCAGGCTGGGATCAGCCAGGATTTCCACGCACCAATGCCTGATGCATCAAACTAGATCATCCATGGTGCCACACCAACACTTTGACAAAAGAGACCGATTTCTTCTGGCTACCTGATGCCACACATCTGATGCCAAGTGCTCCTTCTTTCACCCACCATCTTCAGCTGGTACTGGTATTGCCACCCACTTCCCCACTCTGGCAACGGGTCTCCTGATGCTGATGCCACCTCACCACTCAGGTCACCTGCTGCTGCTGTCACCTCCACACTGTCATTGTGCCACCCTGTGGCCTCCTCCTGATGCTGCTGCTGCCGCCACCTCCATACTCTGTCATCGTGCCACTCTGTGGCCTCCATATGCTACTGCTGCCACCTCCACACTGTCATTGTGCCACCCTGTTGCCTCCTCCTGATGCTGCTGCTGCCTCCACCTCCACATTTTGTCATTGTGCCATTCTTTGGCCTCCTGATGCTTCTGTCACTTCCACACTGTCATTGTGCCACTCTGTGGCCTCCTCCTGATGCTGCTGCTGCCGCCACCTCCACACTCTGTTATTGTGCCACTTTGTGGCCTACTGATGCTGCTGCAACCTCCACACTGTCATTGTGCAACTCTGTGGCCTCCTCATGATGCTGCTGCTGCCGCCACCTCCACACTCTGTTATTGTGCCACTTTGTGGCCTACTGATGCTGCTGCTGCAACCTCCACACTGTCATTGTGCCACTCTGTGGCCTCCTACTGATGCTGCTGCTGCCACCTCCACACTCTGTCATTGTGCCACTTTGTGGCCTATTGATGCTGCTGCTGCAACCTCCACACTGTCATTGTGCCACTCTGTGGCCTCCTACTGATGCTGCTGCTGCCACCTCCACACTCTGTAGCCTCCTGATGCTGCCACCTCCACAATGTCATTGTGCCCCCTATGGCCTCCTCCTGATGCTGCTGACTCCACCTCCACACTCTGTCATTGGGCCACTCTGTGGTCTCCTCATACTGCTTCCACCTAACCACTATGTCATAGAGCCACTCTGTGGACTTCTCATGCTGTTCCCACCCTCCCCACCATATGACTTGGGGTGCAGCATGCCTTACCATCCCTTCGGGAGAGCAGCAACATGTGGTGACACCTCAGTTGTGTCCAGGAGAACAAGCGTAGCGTTGGGACCATCTCAAACCTGGCCACTGCACCTCGTCTACACCCACTCTAATTCAGATATGTCCTTCTTATACATAGGTGTCCAGAATTTGTGTGATCAGTATAGAGGCAAAACTATTGTGACAGTGGAATTGCCAGAGTGGCATTTGAGGATAAAAATGGGCTATCTGACCAGAAAGCTGGGTAAGAGCGAGAAAATCTGGTCCTTCTCTGGGCTTTCCTTCTCTGTTTATCAGCTACTCTGTTAATCAGGTTTAAATAGCAGCCAGCTGAGGAGTTTAGTAAAATGTTGGCTAAGCTCTTTCAGGCTGGTGAAGAAGCAGGCTGTGCCAAGGCCTGTGGAAGCCAGGATTCTCTGATCATATGTGTGATATACTCTGTAATTTCTGTTTTGGGGAACTGGGTGGTAGACTCGGATTCTGCTAGTAATGGAAACAACTGTGTAGTTAGTAGCCAGACGTTAGAGGGTTTGAGGGTTTTGTTTGTTATCCTGTGTTTGAAAGCAGACTGACTGCTGTGAAGGAGATTAAAAAAGCTGGCGGCGGCCAGTTCGCACCCAAGTCTATGGTGGAGTAGAATTGAATAAAAATGTTATCTCTTGATCTCCAAGGGGTCAGGCATCACTTGAACAGAGAATACTCCAAGAGGTAGCAGCCTAGTGGTTCCCTTGCAGCAGAGCTCATGATCCCTGTATACAGGTTAAAGGGTGAAGACGGTGTGGGGGGGGGGGCACTTAGATAATGCCCTTGGGAGTTGCCAGCCAAGCCAAGTCTGTTCAAGTGGCATCAAGAGTAACAAGAGCCTATAGCCAGTAGAGAAGTCATCCTAGTCTTCCAGGAACCCAAACCCCTCCTTCCCTCACCAGTTCTTGAGCCACTGATTTACCTCCCTAATCTGCTGCTGCCTCTCTGGTTTCCATTGGTAGAGGTGGTATTTCAGAAAATACTTTTGAGAACCCTGTCCTGAAATGTGCAACCTAAGTCCCTACAATCATGTTGAATTAACTCTAATACTAATTCAATATGTTTTATCACACTTTCCAGTATACTATTGGGTATAATAATATTCTTGCTACTACCAATAAAAAGTAAGCTTGAAATAAAATAATTACCTCCAATAAGAGAAAAATAGAAGTTTAGTTCTTTTTCCCAGTATTAACAAAGAAAATAATAATCACCATTATGTACAAATAGTGTAATACATTTCTATGTATATCAGGAAATATGACATCATTATTATTATTATTATTATTATTATTATTATTACAGATAACCAGACTACTTCAGCTGTCAAACCCACATTCAGCTGTCTGGGTGTTAGTAGTAAAAATACTGGTCCTGAACTGGTTAAAGGGGTTGTCTAGCTGTTTATATTGATGATCTATGCTCAGAATAGGTCATCAATATCTGATTAGTGGGGGTCCGACTAATTGCACTGCACTTCGTCTCAGAATGAGACTTGACGAGTACTTGCTCCATTTAAGTGTCTGGACAAGTACTTGTAATTACACTATGTCGCTGCTGCACAGGAGATGACGCGTAGTGTAATGACCAGAAAGCGGAGCTCGCATGGAGAGCTGTCTCCTCATCAAACAGCTGATCGGCAGGAGTGCCGGGTGTTTTACCCCCGCCAATCTGATATTGATGACCTATCCTGATGATAGGTTAAAAGATGGCTGCACAATACATTATAAACTGATAGCAAAAAATAGGAAAAGGGGCTCATTCCAAAAAAATGGAATGAAGCAAGCTCTTAGCGCACATTTTTGATCAAAAGTATGTCGGGCCCAAGTACCACGTCACGACGGCTTCCGCACAAGGGTCCCTAACATCACAGATACTGCCTCTCATGGACTTACCAGTCTCCTTTCATTCAGGGCACTGCAGGAACCTGGGACTTCTCAGCACAAAAGCAATTTAGCTGGTTCCTGCAGTGCCCTGAATGAAAGGAGACTGGTAAGTCCATGAGAGGCAGTATCTGTAATGTTAGGGACCCTTGTGCGGAAGCCACCGTGATGTGGTACTTGGGCCCGACATACTTTTGATCAAAAATGTGCGCTAAGAGCTTCCTTCATTCAATTTTTTTGGAATGAGCCCCTTTTCCTATTTTTTGCTATCAGTTTATGATGTATTGTGCAGCCATCTTTTAACCAACCTTGTTTGGCTTATGGTTATGCACTTGTGAGTGTAGATACATATTTGCTTAGTCTGAACTCTGTCTTATACTATCCTGATGATAGGTCATCAGTATAAACAGCTGGACAACCTTTAAGCTCCCAATTTTAAGTATTATAAACATCCTTATGGGTCATACAAGGCACCTTAACGGTCCTTTTACACGGAGCGATAATCAGGTCAATTATTGGGGATGATTGTTGTTATAAATGCTCGTTCCCAATAATTGGTCTGTGTAAAAGTGTTGGCCATCACCCGATCAATAAGCAGTCGCTTGTTCATAGGGTCATTCTGCTGGCATCAAAATTCATTGTTCCTGTGCAGCAGATTTTACTGTTTACTGATTTACTATGGGGACAAGTGATGACCTTAGTGATCGTGAGTCTCTATATAGAGGAGATGATTGCTGCATGTAAATCTCCTCATCTCCGCTGATGATCAGGCAATTTTAAGGGATTTGTCTGGTCTATTCCAGATAATTGCCTGACACATTGGTCATTGTAAAAGGGACCTAATGACCTGAGATGAATATGTATGGAGGGTCAGATGTAACTGCTGGAACCAGAGATAACTCCAATCCCGGCAGTTTAATTCCTTAGGAGCAGTACTGCGGTTACCAGCCACTGCCACTACACAGTGGATGGAGCTGTGTAATTCCAGTGCCTGAGTGTCAGAGGTACGGTAAAAAAACTGATCAAGAGGGTTCTGGAAGTTATACCCCTGCCAATCTGATATTAACCAGTACAGGACCGCCTAACGCAGAGATGCGTCCTGCGGGCGGTCCTGTAGCTCTGAGATCGGCGCATCGGCGCGTCATCTCGTGAGAGCCGAGACTTCCTGTGAACAGAGAAGCGCGTCTCGGCAGTTAGGCTACAGCCTGCCAGCAATGATCCATCGCTGGCAGGCTGTAGATGCGAATTATATCGCATCAAACAGCTATATCAGACGCTGTTTTGTGAACAGCGTCTGATATAGCTGCTACCTGGTCCTCTGGTGGTCCCATTTGCTGGGATCGACCACCAGAGGACCAGGTAACACTGTAAAGTTGCACCAAACACTACACTAACCCCCCACCCTCACCTATTAACCCCTTGATCACCCCATCTAGACCCCCTGATCACCCCCCTGTCATTGATCACACCCCTTGTAAGGCTCCATTCAGACGTCCATATGTGTTTTGCGGATCCGTGGATTCACGGATCCGCGGATCCGATCCGCGGGTCCGATCCGCAGATCCGATCCGCAGATCCGATCCGCAGATCCGATCCGCAGATCCTCAAAACACGGACACCGGCAATGTGCTTTCCGCATTTTGCAGATCCGCACATTGCCAGAACTATATAGAAAATGCTTTTTCTTGTCCGCAATTGCGGACAAGAATAGGACATGTTCTATATTTTTGCGGTACGGAAGTGCAGACCCGGAAGCGCGGATCCGTAATTCCGGATCCGAGCGGGACAAAGTCTGTCCCCATAGAAATGAATGGGTCCGCAATTCCGTTCCGCAAACAGAATTTCGGACGTGTGAATGGGGCATAAGGGTCCCCTATAACCGCCAGTTAGTTAGCTACTTGTTAGGTAGCTAGCGCCCAGCCCACAGCACCGCAGTCACTGATTTTGGCACAGATTTTTTCATCCACATTGACCGACGCGAATGAAAAAATCTGTGCCGACAGTATAAATACCCCACATGTGACCCCATTTTAGAAAGAAGACACCCCAAGGTATTCCGTGAGGGGTATGGCGAGTTCATGCAAAATTTTATTTTTTGTCACAAGTTAGTGGAATATGAGACTGTAAAAAAAAACAAAAAAAAAACAATTTCCGCTAAATTGTGCCAAATTTTTTTTTTTCTGTGAACTCGCCATACCCCTCACAGAATACCTTGGGGTGTCTTCTTTCCACAATGGGGTCACTTGTGGGGTTTTTATACTGTCCTGGCATTTTAGGGGTCCTAAAGCGTGAGAATCCAAATGCGTAAAAATGTCCTGTGAAATCCTAAAGGTACTTATTGGAATTTGGGCCCCTTTGCGCATCTTGGCTGCAAAAAAGTGTCACTCATGTGGTATCGCCGTACTCAGGAGAAGTGGGGCAATGTGTTTCAGGGTGTATTTTACATATACCCATACTGCGTGTGAGAAATATCGCTGTAAACGACAACTTTTAAATTTTTTTATTCAAAGTTGTCAATTTACAGAGATATTTCTCTCACCCAGCATGGGTATATGTAAAAATACACCCCAAAACACATTGCCCTACTTCTCCTGAGTACAGCGATACCACATGTGTGACACTTTTTGCAGCCAAGATGCGCAAAGGGGCCCAAATTCTAATGAGTACATTTTAGGAGGGCATTTTACGCATTTTTCTTCTCACGCTTTAGGGCCCCTAAAATGCCAGGGCAGTATAAATACCCCACATGTGACCCCATTTTGGAAAGAAGACACCCCAAGGTATTCGCTGAGGGGCATAATGAGTCCATGAAAAATTAAACTTTTGTCAAAAGTTAGCGGAAAGGGAGACTTTGTGAGAAAAAACAATAAAAAATCAATTTCCACTAACTTGTGCCAAAAAAATCTTCTATGAACTCGCCATGCCCCTCATGGAATACCTTGGGGTGTCTTCTTTCCAAAATGGGGTCACATGTGGGGTATTTATACTGCCCTGGCATTTTAGGGGCCCTAAAGCGTGAGAAGAAAAATGCGTAAAAATGCCCTCCTAAAAGGTACTCATTGGAATTTGGGCCTTTGCGCATCTTGGCTGCAAAAAGTGTCACTAGTGTGGTATCGCCGTACTCAGGAGAAGTAGGGCAATGTGTTTTGAGGTGTATTTTACATATACCCATGCTGGGTGAGAGAAATATCTCTGTAAATTGACAACTTTGAATAAAAAAATTTAAAAAGTTGTCGTTTACAGCGATATTTCTCACACGCAGCATGGGTATATGTAAAAATACACCCCAAAACACATTGCCCTACTTCTCCTGAGTACGGCGATACCACATGAGTGACACTTTTTGCAGCCAAGATGCGCAAAGGGGCCCTAAAACCAATGAGTACCTTTAGGATTTCACAGGCCATTTTTATGCATTTGGATTCTCATGCTTTAGGGGCCCCTAAAATGCCAGGTGAGTATAAATACCCACATGTGACCCCATTTTGGAAAGAAGACACCCCAAGGTATTCTGTGAGGGGCATGGCGAGTCCACAGAATTTTTATTTTTGGCACAAGTTAGCGGAAATTGATATTTTTATTTTTTTATTTTGTTTTTACAAAGTCTCATATTCCACTAACTTGTGACAAAAAATAAAATTTTACATGAACTCACCATACCCCTCACGGAATACCTTGGGGTGTCTTCTTTCCAAAATGGGGTCACATGTGGGGTATTTATACTCACCTGGCATTTTAGGGGCCCCTAAAGCGTGAGAAGAAGTCTGGAATCCAAATGCGTAAAAATGCCGTGTGAAATCCTAACACTCAGTTCACACTTTCGCGTAAAATGCCGCGTTCGAACGCGCAAAAAAACGCACAACAGTACAGGAACCATGTATTCCAATGGGGGTGGTTCACACTCGCGCGTTTTTATGCGCGTTCGAACGCGCCTAAAAACGTCCGACGCATAAGCAAGTATGTTCGCGTTAACTGGGCGTTTCGAGCGCTTGGTGCCAATATACTTCAATGGGAAACGCGATACGCGTGTTGTTCGAGCGCTTGTGCAGCGTAAAACGCGCCTATGGACGCGTGCTTCAAAGTTTGCAACATGCTGGATCAGCCACCATGGAATTTCACACCTCTAAAGCACTCAGATTGGCCAAACTATATATAGCGAGGGCTGTTTGGTCATTGGCCAACTATGCAGTCAATCACATAAACGCGCGTCAAACGCGCCTACACTATTTACCAAAACGCTTGAAAAAAACGCGCGTTAACGCCCGTCTTGAACGCTCAGAAAACGCTAGGCTTCAAAACGCTCAGGTCTGAACCCAGTGTAAAGGTACTCATTGGTTTTAGGGCCCCTTTGCGCACCCAGCTTGCAAAAAAGTGGCACACATGTGGTATCGCCGTACTCAGGAGAAGTAGGGCAATGTGTTTTGGGGTGTATTTTTATATATACCCATACTTTGTGTGAAAAATATCTCTGTAAACGACAACTTTTAAAAAATTTTATACAAAGTTGACAATTTACAGAGATATTTCTGTCACCCAACATGGGTATATGTAAAAATACACCCCAAAACACATTGCCCTACTTCTCCTGAGTACGGCGATACCACATAAGTGACACTTTTTGCAGCCTGAGTGCAAAGAGGCCCAAATTCAACGAGTACCTTTAGGTTTTACATGGCGGCTCACAATTTAGCCCCGCCCAAAATGCCAGAACAGTAAACACACCCCACAAATGACCCCATTTCGGAAAGTAGACACCCCAAGGTATTCATTGAGGGGCATAGGGAGTCCGTCTGAGATTTTTTTTTTTGCCAGAAGTTATCAGAAATTGAAACTTTTTTTTTTTTTTTTCTCAGAAAGTGTCATTTTCCGCTAATATGTGAAAAAAAATGAAATGATACATGAACTCACCATGCCCTTCCGCGAATACTTTGGGGTGTCTTCTATCTAAAATGGTGTGATTTGGGGGGTATTTATACTATCCTGACATTCTAGCACCTGAAGAAACATGACAGGCGCTCAGAAAGTCAGAGCTGCTTCAAAATGCCGAAATTCACTTTTTTGCACCATAGTTTCTAAACGCTATAACTTTTACCCAAACCAATAAATATACACTTATTGGACTTTTTTTTATCAAAGACATGTAGAACGATAAATTTAGAGAAAATTTATATAGAAAAGTTATTTTTTTTAAAAAAAAATTTACAACAGAAAGTGAAAAATGTCATTTTTTTGCAAAAATGGCGTTAAGTTTGTATTAATGGCAAAAAAAGTAAAAATGTCAGCAACAATGAAATACCACCAAATGAAAGCTCTATTAGTGAGAAGAACAGGAGGTAAAATTCATTTGGGTGGTAAGTTGCATGACGGAGCAATAAACGGTGAAAGTAGTGTAGTGCGGAATTGTAAAAAGTGGCCTGGTCATTAAGGGGGTTTAAGCTAGGGGGGCTGAAGCGGTTAAAGGCTATGTACACCTTCAGAGGCAATTTTTTTATGATTGTATGTTACTCATTTTTGGCTAAAAATCATCTTTTCAATTGGCCTTTATTAAAAATATTGACCTGTTCTGTCCCAAAATGTTAATTATTTTTCTAGCTGTGTGACTGGTACTTTCACTTTGTGCATGTTCATCTAATAAACGTTATCTATAAACTACTGAGAGGTCATAAACAATTATTTAAGTCACATTCTTATCAGTAAATGTCAGAGAGCAGAGATAAGGAGCCCGTCAACTCCCTGACTGACAAAAAAGGCAGAAAATGCAAAGGGTGCTTCTAGAGCATCTCAGCTCTGTACAGAATAAAGGATGCTATATTTTTAATAAAGACCAATTTAAAAAAAAATTTTAGCTCAATATGACTGCAATGGAGTAAGAAAAAAAAATAACTCCCTTCGAAGGTGTACATAGCCTTTTAATGTCCCTACCTACTTTAATTCATCGTTTATGTGGTTTGTTATCACAGGCACAGCTATTGAAAATATTAATCCTAGAAGAAATGATCTGTGCCTCTAGCTTCTTGGGCAAAGCTAAATCAAGAAACAATAAAAAAGAAATGACTGCACACTATAAACTGCTTAATTATTAGTTAACGCAATTCACATAAAACAAAAACACAGGGCGAAATAAAACGTTAGCCTGTCATTAGAATAAAGACATGACGTACGGAAAAGTGGTAGGTATGAGGCAGCCAGCCCTGCTTCATGTAACTGTAATCATGCTCTAAGAAATCTCTATGCCAGTATGACTCAAAAGTGCATTATAAAGCCTTTATATTTAAGTTAACTGTGATTAAAGGGATTTACTGTATGTTTCATTACTATATTGTTATACCAGGGTGTGCATCCATTGTATAATCAGCGACTGAAAAGTTAAGAATTCATACATTACTTACTAGGTAAGGATATACAACTAGAGATGACAGGATGGTAGACCTATTGTTTAAATCAAGTTTTTATTTTAATCATATTTGTAATTTCCCATGCCACCATCTATAGTTAAATCCTACAAGCCTACAGTTTTCGACTAATAATAGGTACCTCTTCTTGGTCTGTTCAGATAACTTTTCAGCATTCATAATATTATCATCATAGGCAGGAATATAGTGGCAGGTATCATCTATATATAGATAACACAGGGTCCACCATTCATAAAAGGTGATATCACAGCTTAGCTACTCTGATCCTGAGATTAAAGGAGTCGCAGAGTTTAACCAGTTAGTGGCTGAATTCACCTTATCACGGCAGTCACCAACGGGCCACCGCCTTTTTTAAGTGGCCTAGTCCAAGTGCTGCACTGGCCTCCTGCACAGAGGAGAGCAGTAGCCCAGCTCTTACATGACAGCCAGGCTTCTGCTCTAATGGCCTGGATTGGCAGTAGCTCCAATCTGGGCCATTTACCTCCTTAGATGCTGCGGTCAATAGTGACCATGGCATCTAAGTGGTTTAGAGGGAGGGTTCTTCCCCTCTCAGACATTGGGACCTATGCACATGGGATAGTGGGGTGCTGATGTCTTAGTATAGCAGCCAGGGCCTGGTGAAGGTCTGTCTGTATTGTATTCCTATGGCACCCTGATAATGGCTGTTTAGTTTGTGCTCAAAAAATGTGTGACCAGGGGCGTAGATAAGGGGGGCCAACTGGTCTGGGGGGTGTCTGTCCTCCTAAGTGCCAACCAAAACTTAGGAGGACAGACACCCCCCAGAGTGTCTGTCCTCCTAAGTTTTGGTTGGCACTTTTTTTTTCTTAATGCGCATTGCGCCGGCTGCTCTGCCGCCCAATCTCAGCTGTCGCTCTTTTTCCGGCTGGGCCCGCGCGGCGCAGTAATCTCCAGCATAAGTCACGTGGTGTGGGCGGCGCGCACAGTCAGTCTTCTAGAGCAGAGAAGAAGAGCTGCCTTCAGTGCGTGCGCCTGCCCCGGTGCTGTCAAGACAAGCCAGCTGACCGTAACCCACATCGCCCGCCCGCCCGGATTCCGGATCGATCGCCTAACTAAAGTGACCAGTCTCTGTGTCTCACACACTGAGTCTGTGTGTGTCAAGAGGTGAGACTGACATGCACCGCTCCTGCTGTCACTGAATTTCCAGGCTAGGCTAGCTGCAGCACATCTTCTTCTTGTCGTACTTCTGCATCTTCCACACGCTGCCTGCCTGCCCTGCTGCCATCATGGATGCTGGTAGACTGGCGGGAAAATGTACCAATTAGATAGTAGAGGGGACAGGGGAGGAGATGTGCCGCCTGCAAACCCAGGCCCATGAGGGGAAAAATGTGCCCAGCACCCCTGCTTGCTTCAGAATCATGCCTTTATGGCCCAGCACCCCTGTTGGCTACTTCTGCTGCCACTGCCATCATGGAGGTCGATAGTGGCGGGAAAAACGTATCATAGTAGGGGGGAGGGGAGGGGGGTAGGAGATACACTGCCTGCAAACCCAGGCCCATGGAGGGGGAAAATGTGCCCAGCACCCCTGCTTCAGAATCACGCCTTTATGCCCCAGCACCCCTGCTTGTTGGCTACTTGCTGCCACTGCCATCATGGAGGCCGGTAGTGGTGGGCGCCATGCTGTGCAGCATAAAGATCTCAGCCTTCGGGCTGGGTGTATGTATATTTATTGTATGTTCCCAGCATTTGTGGTTGTGTTCATAACCACGTTTAAATAAAATTCTGTTTTGGCAAAAGCTGGTGGTGGAGTTCTTTTCCCCTCGTTCGTGACTTCGCTGTATCCTGGGGAGCCCACTTCGGTACACGGCATACAGAGGAGCCACTTTGAGCCCTGCAAAGAGCAATTCTATGGAGTGCCTGACTGTGATTTACGAGAGCCAGTGTTCCTTCTTAACTGCGCAGCCATGTAGCTTCAACAGTGCCCCTGCTCGGGACCTCTGCAGGACCACCACCGCAAGCTCGGCATTAGACTATTTCACAGAACACCCTGACGCTAGCACCAGGACGTTCTGTGCATGAATCAAAGCTGGTGCCAGCATGGCAAGAAAGAGGAGATGGTACCAGGTTTGAGCCCTGCACATAGGACTGGAGGTTCAAAGTTATCTGCACAGAGTTATCGCTGTGTTATTTGTGGTTACATAGAACTACCTGCAGGGGTGCACCTAGCCTTTCTGCTGCCTGAGGCGAAAACTGAAACGACACTCCCCCCCCCCCCATGCCAATCTCTTAACCTAACCCCTTTCTGTTTCTGTGTATTTTGCCATAGCTACGTGCACCTGCATACAGGGACGTGCTGACGGACCCCCCCTTGTGTTTCTGTTAACCTAACCCCTTTGCCACAATGTAAACGCTCATTGCCCATGGCCCTTCCGCTGCCCCTCTCCCCTCTTGCCCCTACCTAGTGCTGCCTGAGGCGATCGCCTCACCTGGCCTCATTGGTGGTGCACCCCTGGCTGCCTGCAGGTAACACCGCTACATTATCTGTACTCAGAGAGTTATCACTGGGTTATCGGTGGTACTACATAGGACTGCAGGTGACATCTACTACATTATCTGTACTCAGAGAGTTATCATTGTGTTATCTGTGGTGTTACATAGGACTACAGGTAGCATCTACAGTGTTATCTATACTCAGAGAGTTATCACTGGGTTATCTGGGGTGTTACATAGGACTACAGGTAGCATCTACAGTGTTATCTATACTCAGAGAGTTATCACTGTGTTATCTGTGGTGCTTAGGGATGAGTGAAGTGAGCTTCGGATCCTAGATCCGAAGTCGCTTCGCTCTTAACTTTGTTTTAATGCTGTAAGGAGATCCATATCCGAAGTCGGCTTCAGAACCAAGTTTTAAAATGGTTTTCAAGTTGAAAAATCAAATCCCGAAGTTATTCAGCGAGGTCCTGTGAGTCTTTGTTGATAACAAATATGCCTCACTGGAGCCCATACATTTTAATGCTATACGGAGACAGATCTCCGTACAACATTAAAACGAAGTTTTGAGCAAAGGGACTGCGGAGCTAGAAAGCGAAGCTCGATTTGCTCATCCCTAGTGGTGTTACATAGGACTGCAGATGAGATATTTATGGCATATCCACAGGAGTCCAGTAGATGCAGGTCCCACCAGAGGTCCCGTTCTCCCACAGAAGTAAATTGAGAGAGCCACGCACGTGGAGCTACCTTGCAGTAGACACATGAAGCTCCGTTCTTGAGAGAGAGTCTGCGTCTATCAGACTTTTATGGTATGCACAGAAAAGTCAGAGATGGGAATACCCCTTTACATGATGGTGTCATGGTATTGCAGGTTTACCTTGTGGTTGGTACACGGGATTGCATCCTTATTAACAGATTGCTCACCTTTCACAATGTATCGCCCATCTACCCAACTGCTTAGAAGGAACCTTGATGAGGAGGTCGAGATACCGCTACCTCTTGCAGATCTTATAGTATTGTGCCACAAGGTGGAATATCCATAGAAAAAAACGCAGGAGACTTTCTATCTTCATTGCTGCAACTCTGTGATACCTACAGGGTAGGTATGATTTATTTTATTATTTGCAACTTCATTTACATCTTTTTGTTCCTTAAAAAAATAATTGGCTGGAAAATCCCTTTAAGGTGTTATAATTATTTACCAAGGATGACCTTGATGAGCATTCGGTTAATTCTTTGTAGATGCCAGCTCCCTATGACTATTAGGCTCCATTCACACGTCCGCAATTTGTTTTCCGCATCCGTTCTGCAAAATTGCGGAACGGATGCGGAATACATGCGGACCCATTCATTTCAATGGGGCCGCAAAAAATGCGGACATCATTCAGTATGCTGACCGCATACGCAATTCTGTTCCGTTCCGCAATGCGGACCCTGAAAAAAAAAAGTAGAGCATGTCCTACTTTTGTCCCCAAATTGCGGACCGTGGCCCCATTGTAGTCTGCAAATGGGTCTGCAAATATGCAGATGACATGCGGAAAGGTGCCAAATGTCATCCACATATCATCCGCAATTGCGGATCCGCAGGAAATAAAAAAAATAACCTGCCCCATGTGACCTAGATCTCCTGGGAGACGAAGTCGGCAGGAGAAAGAAGGAGAGAATAGTAGTTTGGGAAAGGTGATAATGAGTAGAAAAACTGATAGTGCTCATCCAAGAGCGCCCTGCCCTGTGGGACACAAGGTGCGAACAGTATCCTGACCAGGTAGACTAGGACCGGTCATGGGACGAAGTATGCCAGCAAATGTCCGGTACAGCATGGAATTCGGGATCCAAAGAAAAAAAAAGGAGAAAATCTGTAAGTATAAAAATTGTCTAAATCAGGGTACTTTCACAAACACATCCGTTTCCGGGCTCTCACAAACGGTCCAAAACGGATCAGTTCAGCCCCAATGCATTCTGAATGGATAAGGATCCGTTCAGAATGCATCAGTTCGTCTCCGTTCCGCTTCTATTCAGTTTTGGAGGCGGACACCAAAACGCAGCATGCAGCATTTTGGTGTCCATCTGAAGAGGCGGAGCCTAACGGATCCGTTTTGAATTACAATGTAAGTCAATGGGGATGGATCCATTTTCAATGACACAATATGGTGCATTTGAAAACGGAGCCGTTCCCCATTGACTTTCAATGTAATTCAAAACGGATCCGTTTTGGACTTTGTCATTTTTCTTTTAACTAATGCAAAGGGATCCGTTCTGAACGGATACAAACGTTAGCATTATAGGTGCGGATCCGTCTGTGCAAATAAACAGACGGATCCGTACCAACGCAAGTGTGAAAGTACCCAGAAGTACTCAGGAGCACATGGTGTCAGTGGTTGCTATGACGCTGTGCGCTCCTGCACTCCAGTGCATAGCAGGCTGGTTTTCAATGGACAGTGCACTGGAGTGTATCTTTAAATTTATTTATTTTTTTTTATTGATTTTGAATATTATTTTATATTTTATATACATATACATTTATTCATTTATTTTTATTAAATTTCAGTACAATAAATAAAGAAGAGATGGTACACATGCCGGGACCAGTTCAGGCGTGAATTTAATAATCAACATAAGAGTGGAGATGGAGGCAAGAAAAAAAAAACCTTATATGTACACCAGGCAGCTCCAATTCCTCAAGCCAATAATGGAATTAAGTAAGTTTTATTGTACCGTATTTTTTGCCCTATAGTGCACTTTATTTCACCCAAAAGTGCGTCTTATGGGGCAAATTTTGCCATTTTTATTCTGCTGATACATCGGCGGGGAGGTAGGAGGGGCTGGGGGCAAGCAACTGTTGTTGGAATGGCAGCGGGACCCAGTGCCTTCACTGTATTCTGTTACACTAGGCCCCGCTCACTGTAGTATTCATATGTAACATGTATGGCATGGGAGCTTTTTTTCAACTTTAGCAATCCACGGCAGCATAGAGAAGTCCACATAGTACTCATTTAAATACTCACATATGAATACTACAGTGAGCGGGGCCCGGTGTAATAAAATACAGTAAATGCACTGGGCCCCGCTGCAAAAAATTCAGTACCTCCCAAAGTAGCACATATTTTTCATTTTCATTATATGATCCTCCGTTGCGCCGCTGTAGACCCCATTCTGTTTATGCACCCTGTACGGGTGCTAGCATCGGAACATTGTGGAGGAGATCTCAGATTTTCTCACTGCCAATTTCTTCTATCTGGCTGTGGCGCAGTCCAATCACAGCGAATCACGTCACAGCCAGAGAGAAAGTGAGTCGTTTTTTCTCTATGGCTGTGACGCGCAACGCAGCGACAGCGTCACAGCCTGATAGAAGAATCACCCATTGAGAAAAGCTGATGTCTCCTCCTCCCTATTCCGATGATAGTAATTATCATACAGGGGGATTTGCAAAAATGGGGGCTAGAGTGGCGCAATGGAGGAGCATATAATTAAATATATTAGTAATATAAAATATAGGGGACATGTGCTACAGTGTGATTTACCGCATTTTGATTACAAACTGGTGAAAGGTAATCTTTGAATAAATTGTTATAAAAATTTGTTAAACTTTTTATTTTTTTTACAGACAGGTGGACAACAGAAAACTCTGCTTCTCAAGCGCCTTCAATTGAAGTACCTGAAAGACCTGGTCCGTCCACAGAAGGGATGAGGAACTTGAGGTTAGCTGGAAGACGGGGTTCTTCTGGAAGACGGGACAGAAGAGTCAATACCGATTCCGGTTTAGATATCCGAGGACAGGTCGAATTGATGGTAATGGAGTATCTAAACCGGAATCGGTCTGACGGAAAGGAAGAAGCAACTCTAAAGGGGCTCGCTTCTTCCTTTCGCAGTGTGCCAGAAGAACGGCAAACGCGGTGCCACGAACTTTTACTTTTTTTGGAGAATATGAGGGACAAAATTAACACATTAAATGTGGTCACCCCTCCTTCCCGTCTGAACACAGCAGACCCCCCCCCCCCCCCCAGTTGTGAACACCCCTGGCCCTTTTTCAAGGGAATTGTTTAAATTGTAAAAAAAAAAAAAAAATCCCAAAAATAAAATAAAAAATTGTTCAAATGTTCATATTGTGTATGTGTTTTTCTTTTTAAAAAATGTAATTATGTATGTTTTCTAATAATGATGACCGATTATATATTTGGGTCATTTTTATTACAAATTTTTATGTTTCATTTTTTCATTTATAATAATGGCCACGTGCACACAGCAGTTGCCGTATTGTGGGCCAAAAACAGCGGTGCACAATATGAGGGCACCGTCCGCGTTCACCCGTATCACAGAAGCGGACCCATTCTTTTGGAACAGCCGCACAACATAGAATCATCTTTTTGATGATAGGGTACACAATAACTTCAATATTTTTCGAAAAAAATGCATAAGCTGAATAGAGCTTGAGTATAGAAGTTATCATGTACCCTCCGCCTCATGCACAGGAACGTGTGTGCTCCTGCACGAAGCAAAAATTCTGGCCGGATTTTCACGGACACAGTGACATTTTTTTCTTGGAGGATTGCGGGCCTCATTACGTCTGGTGTACTCCTGCTGAACACTGACATATCCTATTTTTTATTATAAAAATGTGACATGTTTGTGTTTAGCTGTGAGAGAATACACAAATTTAAATTAAGATTACAATGATTAACTAATTATTAGAAGACACAATTAGAAATTAGATATTAGAAGGTATTTACACCAAATTTAAAAAACAAAAAGGACTTTACAAAATACCTCAGCCCGCAAGCCCATGTCAAGGGTCCTCATTCTCTTGCGAGTCCCTAGTCTAAACTAACAACAGGGGCTCTAACTAAGCTAAGAATATTTAATTTCTAACCCCTTAAGGACCGGAGGTTTTTTACTTTTTGAGTTTTTGTTTTGCGCTCCCTGCCTTCCCAGAGCCATAACTTTTTTATTTTTCGGTTCACATAGCCATATGAGGGCTTGTTTTTTGCGGGACAAGTTGTACTTTCCAATGCCACCATTTAATATTGCATATGATGTAGTTGGAAGCGAGGAAAAAATTCCAAATAGGGTGAAATTGCAAAAAAAAAGCAATTCCACCACAGTTTTGCGGCTTTTTAAATTCCGACGTTCGATATGCGATAAAACTGACTGGTTAATTTTACTCTACAGGTTAGTACGAAACCGGCGATACCCTATATGTATAGGTTTTCTTGCGTTTTGATAGTGAAAAAAAAATTCAAAAGTGGGAAAAAATCAGTTTTACTTTTTTGTCACCATGTTTTGACCCCTATAACTTTTTTGTAATTATATGTACAGAGCTGTATAAGGGCTCATTTTATGCGTCACAATCTTATCTTTTTACTGATTTTGGGGTGTGTATGACTTTTTGATCACCTTTTATGTAATTTTTTGTGGAAAATGAAGCGACCAAAAATGGCAAATCCGCCATTTGGACGCTTTTTTCCGTTTTGCTGTTTGACGTATGGGGAATATTTTTTATATTTTTATACTATGGGCGTTTTTGCACATTGCGACACCCATGATGTGTATTTTTTAAAATTTTTTAGTTTTTTTATTTTAATTTTAGCAAAAGGGGGGTGATTTGAACTTTTATGTTTTTTATTTTTATTTTTTAACTTTTCATTATTTTTTTTTACACTTTTATATAGTTCCCATAGGGAACTATAACTTACAATCATCTGATTGCGATTTTTCATACATTCCAAAATATGAAAAAATCGCATATTTCCTATGAAGCCTATTACAGGCAAGGCTCCATAGGAAATACTATACAGCAGCCCGGGTTTCATTCATAGAGACCCAGGCTACTACAGGCGCGCTCCGGCTCTTCCGATCGCCACACGGGGGAGCCCGAACGCAAACCAAAAGTAAAACTTTCGGTTTGTGCGCACTCAGATGCCGTGGTCAGGATTGACCACGGCACCTGAGGGGTTAAATGTCCGCGATCGGCATCGCTGCCGGTCGCGGACATTAGCCGCGGGTGTCTGCTACAGGAACCATGCGGACACCCGCGGCTAAGGCGCCCGCATGGCTCGGGACTGCAGAAGTAGTTGGTATAGAGTTCCCGAACAGCTAGTCCAGCTGTTCCAGGGTGTCCAGGCCGGCCCAGGTCTAAACTGACTGAAGATGTTATATTTAGGCCCAAATCTGCATCTATGGAGGCATTGTGTATCTTAGGGAAGTTGTGTAGCAATACACAAACCTGTATCACCAGGGTGGCGTTGTCCAGATTCATCTGTATGGATGACATGAACACTCTTCACTTTGTGGACAGTATTCCGAAAGCGCACTCCACATACTGAAGGGCACGAGTCAATCGATAGGTGAAGATGCGCTTCCGGTCATCCAGATCGCGTCTAGGGAAGGGCCGCATCAGGTGGGGAGACAATGCGAATCTTTTGTCTGCCACGATCACAAATGGAGCCGGCGGACCTGCAGATCCGGGTAGTCTACTGGGCTCTAACAGGGCAAGCTGGTTTGTATGAAGCTTTTCACCTATTCTAGAAGCACTAAAGATGCGGGCGTCAGAAGTGCTCCCATAGGCCCCGATATCCACAATTACAAACCTGTAATTACTGTAAGCCAAGGCCATCAGCACCACAGAAAAATATTGTTTGTAATTGAAGTACCGGGACCCTGAGTGTGGCGGCTTCTTTATACGGATGTGCTTACCGTCCAGTGCCCCAAAGCAGTTAGGAAACTGCGCAGATTGTTGAAATCCCTCGGCGATACGTAGCCAATCTTCTGCCTTGGGGGTGGGCATCACCGCTTCCCTGAGACGCTGCTATATAACTTTGCAGGTATGGCAGACAATCCCAGAGATTGTCGACATTCCAAGGAGAAACTCAAAAAAAAAACTTGTTAAAACTTTTAATTTCATATAGTAATGTTTAATATATACTATATAAAAATGGCGATTTCACTTACCTCAAGCTGACAACCAACCGTTGTTCAGCAGATATGCAGCGCCTCATACTGGTGTCCAGAAAATTAGGGTCAGGATGAAGAGAGACCAGCAGATGATCGAATGCTTCCATGGACATCCGGCAATAGCTTTTGAACTTTATTGGGTCATGTCGCAGATCGTTGTATAATTTGTGAAATTGTCCTTTCTGAAGGCGCTGAGCAACAATCGGATGGACCCACTGCCGCCTCCTTTTCCTCCCCCATTCTTCATCCAGCAAAGATGACGGCTGTCTGAATCGCCGAGAGAGAATCCAGAGAAATAATACGTTATCCATGCCTTCTGCCATGATGATCGCTGAGAAACTGGTAGAAAACTATGCCAGCCAAGCAGAGGTTTCTTACACAGTTCTGAACGACACCAAAAGCACAATAAAATGGTGCCTGTTCTATCACATGTCTTCTGTTTTAACATTTTTTTTTTGGTACCCTAACAACATCTATTCCTCCTTCTTTTTCTTATTTTTGCAGAAACACGGAAAGGATGCGGATGCACTCTTGTAAAAAATTGTTGTTTTTTTTGTTGCAGAAACACGGATCCGCAAAAAAACGGAACGTATATCTGGAAAGGAATAAATACTGACGGCTTAGTGGTGTGATTTAATGCTAAAAAATTTGCTGAAGAATGCTGAAAGCTAGGAGGTCTGCTACTGTCACTGCTGCATAGGGCCACAGGGAAGGCATGGTGGCTGGAGCTGGAGAGGATGGGAGTGGTGGTCATGGAAACTACGGTGGCTGTAGTCCTTACAGTGGTTAATCCCTCTCCCTCTAGCTCTCCTCGGGCCGAATGTGTCATGAGCAGAGGGCCGCAACCCTTCTTACCCTTGGAGCACACCCCTGGGCTTTGGTAGATGGGGTGTTCTTGGTGTTAGGTGGACGAGCAGATGAGTGAGAGCGAAAGGCAGGAGGGCAAATCTGCAGGCTGATGATGGAGGCAATGGAGGCCCATTTGAGTAGAGTAAACAGAGTATCTCTTTAACTAAATAGATGAGAGGAGTCATAGTATAAATACAAGCAGTAGGCACAGTCTGGAGGTATTTCACTGAGTAGTTTTTTCCCGAAAGCTGGCTATAGAAGGTGGCAACTCTCTAAGTCTCTAGATACACTATGCAATCTTTCCAAATAACCACAGGTGTGCAATCAATCTCAATATACTTTGTGCAGTTTCTGGTTGCAGGGTGCAGTCCTTCAAAAGATGTCCCTCAAAAGTGTGACAGGTGGCTAAAGCGATTAACCCTTTCCACATGCATTAAAGTCTATTGTCATAAACATGCATTTACCTTACTGACTCAGTCCAGCACATCCTTTTTAATGGTTCTCAACTTTATGTAAATATTCAATGCTTTCTTTCTCTCTTGGGATAGTTCTTAATAGTTCTTGCTTACTGTCAGTTTTCGATGATCAGGAATAGCGTTTTCCTAGATAAATCTTCTCTTTAATTTTCAGCAACACACACAGACAGTTTTTCTTTCTAGCTTTGCTATCTAGGATCTAGCCACTTTCTACACTACAAGCCTGAAAGTGTGGGGGATCGGCAATCAACTAAAGACTGCTAGGTTAACTAGTTCCTACCTACAGTATATACAACTTTTTAGATACACAGTGCACACAACATCATCACAGTGAACAATTTGAAGTGTTGAAATGGTCAACCTGAGCATAACCCTTTTAACCACCTCAGCCCCCCTAGCTTAAACACCCTTAATGACTAGGCCACTTTTTACAATTCTGCACTACGCTACTTTCACAGTTTATTGCTCCGTCATACAACTTACCACCCAAATGAATTTTACCTCCTTTTCGTCTCACTAATAGAGCTTTCATTTGGTGGTATTTCATTGCTGCTGACATTTTTACTTTTTTTGCTATTAATAAAAATGTAACAACATTTTTGCAAAAAAATGACATTTTTCACTTTCTGTTTTTTCTATATAAAATTTTTTCTAAATTTATTGTTCTACATGTCTTTGATAAAAAAAAATCCAATAAGTGTATATTTATTGGTTTGGGTAAAAGTTATAGCGTTTACAAACTATGGTGCAAAAAAGTGAATTTCTGCATTTTGAAGCAGCTCTGACTTTCTGAGCGCCTGTCATGTTTCTTCAGGTGCTAGAATGTCAGGATAGTATAAATACCCCCCAAATCACACCATTTTAGAAAGAAGACACCCCAAAGTATTCGCGGAGGGGCATGGTGAGTTCATGTATCATTTCATTTTCTTTCACAAGTTAGCGGAAAATGACACTTTCTGAGGAAAAAAATAATAATAATGAAAGTTTCCATTTCTGCTAACTTCTGGCAAAAAAAAAATAAATCTCCCATGGACTCACTATGCCCCTCAGTAAATACCTTGGGGTGTCTACTTTCCGAAATGGGGTCATTTGTGGGGTATGTTTACTGTTCTGGCATTTTGGGCGGGGCTAAATTGTGAGCAGCCATGTAAAACCTAAAGGTACTCGTTGGACTTTACGCCGCTTTACGCACCTAGGCTGCAAAAAAGTGGCACACATGTGGTATCGCCGTACTCAGAGAAGTAGGGCAATGTGTTTTGGGGTGTATTTTACATATACCCATGCTGGGTGTGAGAAATATCTCTGTAAACTGACAACTTTGTATAACAATTTTTAAAAAGTTGTCATTTACAGAGATATTTCTCACACACAGTATGGGTATATATAAAAATACACCCCAAAACACATTGCCCTACTTCTCCTGAGTACGGCGATACCACATGAGTGACACTTTTTTGCAGCCAAGATGCGCAAAGGGGCCCTAATTCCAATGAGTACCTTTAGGATTTCACAGGGCATTTTTACGCATTTGGATTCCAGACTTCTTCTCACGCTTTAAAGAACCCTAAAATGCCAGGGCAGTATAAATACCCCACATGTGACCCCATTTTAGAAAGAAGACACCCCAAGGTATTCCGTGAGGGGTATGGTGAGTTGATGTAAAATTTTATTTTTTGTCACAAGTTAGTGGAATATGAGACTGTAAGAAAAAATAAATAAAAATTTCCGCAAACTTGTGCCAAAAAAAAAAATCTTCTATGAACTCACCATACCCCTCAGGGAATACCCTGGGGTGTCTTCTTTCTAAAATGGGGTTACTTGTGGGGTATTTATACTGCCCTGGCATTTTTTTGGCACAAGTTAGCGGAAATTGATATATTTTTTTTTTTCTACAAAGTTTCATATTCCACTAACATGTGACAAAAAAATAAAATTTTCCATGAACTCACCATACCCCTCACGGAATACCTTGGGGTGTCTTCTTTCTAAAATGGGGTCACATGTGGGGTGTTTGTACTGCCCTGGCATTTGAGGGTCTCCGCAATCATTACATGTATGGCCAGCATTAGGAGTTTCTGCGATTCTCCGTATATTGAGCATACGGGTAATGAGATTTTTTTTTTCCGTTCAGCCTCTGGGCTGAAAAAAATAAATAAATGAACGGCACAGATTTCTTCATTCGCATCGATCAATGTGGATGAAAAAATCTCTGCCAAAATCAGTGACTGCGGTGCGGTGGGCGCTAACTACCTAACAAGTAGCTAACTAACTGGCGGTGATAAGGGACCCTTATGCCCCATTCACACGTCCGCAATTCTGTTTGCGGAACGGAATTGCGGACCCATTCATTTCTATGGGGACAGACTTTGTCCCACTCGGATCCGGAATTGTGGATACGCACTTCCGGGTCTGCACTTCCGTTCCTGCAAAAATATAGAACATGTCCAATTCTTGTCCACAATTGCAGACAAGAAAAGGCATTTTCTATATAGTTCTGGCAATGTGCGGATCTGCAAAATGCGGAAAGCACATTGCCGGTGTCCGTGTTTTGCGGATGGGATCCGCAAAACACATATGGACGTCTGAATGGAGCCATACAGGGGGGTGATCAATGACAGGGGGTGATCAGGGAGTCTATATGGGGTGATCAGGGGTTAATAAGGGGTTAATAGGTGACGGGGGGGGGGTGTAGTGTGGTGCTTGGTGCTACTTTACAGAGCTACCTGGTCCTCTGGTAGTCGATCCCAGCAAATGGGACCACCAGAGGACCAGGTAGCGGGTATATCAGACGCTGTTAACAAAACAGAGTCTGATATACTGCTTTGATGCGATTTATTTTACATCTACAGCCTGCCAGCGATTGATCATCGCAGGCAGACTGTAGTATAACTGCCGAGCTGTGCGCCGCTGTGAACGCGCACGCGCGCGCGTTCACAGCAAATCTCGCGTCTCGCGAGATGACGCACGGATGCATCCAGGAGGAGCAAACCTGCCGCCGCCTGGACGCATCCGTGCGTTAGGCGGTCGGCAGGCGGTTAACAGTGAATCACAGTATTAACACTTTAGCAGTGAACCACCGGGTCACTGCATCATCTTAAAATCAGCTTCCTAAGGTGGCCATGTACCTTGATGGCTGAGTGCTCATTCAGGCAAAGGTTTGGCTTCCGACCTATTCATACTGGTAGCATTGATTGGATAGTATCAGACTGTGCAGGGACACTCCCTCGACTGATAACACCCAAGTAGACCTACATTGCAAACTACTAGCAATTCATCTATAACTTTTAGCAGAAATAATAAAGGAATGGCACATCATATAATAAGAACAGATGCTCCAGAATTTTTATTGCATGGGGAATGCAAGCAGTTACTAAAACAGACGTGTCAGGAGAGGGGGCAGCTCCTCATTAGCTTATTAGACTACGCTAAGCATCTCATCGCTCACAATTCCTCGTAGGTGGATTAAAAAAGGGGTGCTCCATGCTGAGCTATTCGGGAGTAAGCATCCCCTGTATTGCTTTGTCCTCTGTAGGATCCCTTTCCATTTGCAAATGGGGAAGGCAATGCTTTGGTACATCTCATGCTTATTACGGACAGACAGCCTCGTGACTTTTTATGTTGAATATATTGTTAATTTTCTTTCTGCAAAAATACCTTACATTTCAGCATTGCCATTTCTGCTCGCTCACACTAATTCATGCAAAAGGAGCCCCGACCAAGTATTGAGTGCATATACTGGACAGCTGGCCAACATTTCTGCAAGACCAGTTTCTACAGGCGCAAGCAACAGTTCCTTCTGTCCTCATTCCACTCACCCTTTATTCTTATGTTTTCAGGTCAGATGAGGACAGCTCCTCCTATATACAGTGTACAGGCTAACTCTCGGCGGAATACTGACATCTTGTGGAGAACTGCTGAAGGTTTCACAACAGATACTAGTGCGTCTCAATAAATCGAAAGTCCCTCAGCATCATCGAACGGTTAATTCATTTTGGTAATTCAATCCAAACAGTGAAACTCATGTATTCTATAGATTCATTAAACGCAGAGTGATTTTATTATAGTATTTCAGGCATTTATTTATTTTAATGTTGACCATTATGGTTTACAGCTAAGGAAAACCCAAGAGTCAGTATCTCAGAAAATTAGAGTACTGTGGAAAAGTTCAATATTGAAGACTCCTGGTAACATAGTAACATCATTGATCCATCTGTCCATCCAGTTCGGCCTGTTATCCTGCAAGTTGATCCAGAGGAAGCCAAAAAAAAAACTGTAAGGTAGAAGCCAATTTTCCCTCCTGACTCTAATTAGGCAATCAGAAGAACTCCCTGGATCAACGACCCATCTCTAGTAGCTATAACCTGTAATATTATCACACTCCAGAACAGGGCAGCACCCAGGAATTTTGTCTAGGGGGGAGTCCGAAAAGAAAAAAAAGAAAAATATGTAGCCCCGCCCATTGTTATAAGCCCCCCCTACATAGAATAGGCCACTCCCAACAAACACTGTACAGCTGAATATATATTGTTGAGGATGAAGGTAAGACAGCAATGAATGTAATCACAGGGTTCCTCCTGTTATAAAACGTAGCCTTTAATAGATTACATATAAAATATCTCCCACAGACAGAAAAAACTAAGAAAAAAGAAACAAAAACAAAAATACATGAAAACGACACATCAGGGATATGTACTATAATGCTGGTTGCAGCATGTCTACTCCTCCGTGGTAATTGAGGACATAGTAATCCAGGTAGGGTGTATGCTGTGGACTGGTCCTATCCCTATATGTGGCCCTATACTGATGGACCCTGCCTATAAACGGAATAGCTGCCCCGATAGGGGCGATCCGGAGTTCAGGAACCTCCTAATAGGCCCTAAGCAAACCCTTTGCTGCTGTTGTACCCCTAACTGATGGCCTATTCTAGGTACACAAAAACAACAGACTAATAGTACATAGAGCAATGGATGGAACACCACAACTGTGGACGCCATATGTGATGATAAACACTTGCTCAAGATGTCTCGTGTTAGCGATACAGCGACTATATGTATATCAGCACATAAAGATATATACTGCGATGCCAGACACATATATTCATATAAATGTGATCTAAATATATACAGACATGGCGCTCAGATCCGCTCCCAAGGATGGTGCCATGCAATTAAGCGCCCTGGACCCTACGCGTTTCACCCTTATTGATAATCGGGCTCTTCAGGGGACGTTTAATTTAATATCGCACTCGGCATCAGTACTAGATTAAGGACGGCAGAGCAGTCACCAAGGCCATCAATTTTAATGACACAATTTCAGCTACTTGTAATAGGTAACCTGGTAAGTCTCATGTATTTTAGAATAGCTTGTCCTGTCAGACATTGGAACCGCACGTGTCACCTATATAGCAGTTACTTATGACTGGGAAAACACTGCATGGGACAGTGACCCTATAGGGTCAAGATACCAAACCACTTCCAAGCCATGTCGGCATCAGTGATCCCAGTGAATACTGTTGGTGTGAAAGCCACTATGAAAAGTCACACATATGTAATAACATGTGCTACTTAATCAGGGCCGGTTCTAGGTGAAATGGGGCCCGGGGGCGAAAAACAATAAGGGGCCCCCCCTCCATGTCACGTCATCAATCACCCCCTTTGCGTCACATTATTTCTCCCCCCCCCCCCCATGGCAGCATACAGAAATACAGCGCCCCATACCCCCCTGAATGGCACATTTCTCCCCATGTATGGGCCAGTGGCAGCAGCACATCTCTCCTCCCCACCCCCCCCCCACCCCCCATGGCTCATTTCTCCAGCACATCTGCACCCCCCCCCCCTCCTATGGCTCATTTCTCCTCCAGCACAGATGCACATCCCCCCATGCTCCCCCAAATGGTTCATTTCTCCAGGACTCCAGCACAGACTAGTCAGTCTACAATGCACATTTCCACACCCCACAATTTACCTAGAACAGATATGCATCCCCTTGTTCCTTCCCTTCCCTGTGTATGGTCACTGGTGGGCAGAGCAGAGACTCTGAGAGCCACAGAGGCGCAGAAGTCAGCAGGCGGCAGCCACAGTGAGCGAGGGCAGTGCGCACTGCGCTCGCTCCTTCTTCTTCTGGTTCTAGGGGCGGGGCTCTGGCGACGTCAAGACCGCGAAGACGTGCCTGTACGGCAGCACGCTCTGAGCCCCAGCAGCCACTGCTCTCTTAAAGAGGCAGAGAGACGCTCAGAGCGGCCGCGTCGCGGCCCGCCCCATATCCAATTGTAGTAAGTTAGTTGCGGGCCGGTGCTGCTTGGGGGCCCCTAAGGACTCGGGGGCCCGGGGGCAATTGCCCCCCTTGCCTCTATGGAAGCACCGGCCCTGTACTTAATACAAGTAAGGTGATACTACTTGCATGCTCGGACCACACTTGGACAATCCCAAACCCACCTAGATTTGCAGTGTGTCCCTGCTCATCCTTTAGCGGCCCATGGATAGTCTGTAAGAGGTCAAAAACAATGGACAATGTTAGCCAGAGCTTTAGTGAAGATACTTGACCTCTTCCCTGTAGAGTGTGGCCCTTAGTTGTTTAGGTAACTCACAGTTGTCAGCGCGCTTCACTGGTCCTGTATGTAAGGTGATCGGGTATAGCATGAGGCTTGGTTCAAATTGGTGGGAGGGGCCAGCGTCGGCGCTCTCCCCAGCGTCGGTCTCTGTACCTCCCTGATTGGGCGTGGGCATGTGGCGTGCGCCATACTACATCGGCCAGTAACTAGGTAAACTGACGCACTGGCGTTAGTCACGTGACCTGGCCAGGTCACTCTGTGGAGTCAGGGCGCTCCGTGGCGACGTAGCCTGCGTCATGTGAGGGTGAGGCGATTTAAAGTGACGTCGTCCTAGTCACCATAAGTACATGCTGTCATATATTATATATAAAAAAAAAAACAGATATACTCCATCATAATACCAGAGCAATAGGCTTGCCTCTATGGGTCAGGGCATATATGACGACCGCCATTATTTGATAATATATAATGCGCACAGTGAATTAACCCCTAAATCAGCAGAGGTGTCAATATATGCTAATGAGGCCATAGTTGCATTAAGGCACAGTTACAAAGCGTAGAGCCACCACTGATAGGGTCAGGCGTCCTGCAGAAATATTGTAGCTATTCTTTCGATTTCTATGCCAGATTGGTGTAGGTAGACGTGTTCATTCATATTTACAATGTTAAGTATAAGGAATGGTGAAGACATACAGTCCAGGAGACAGCTACAAACCTCCCCCTCCTCAATATAGTACTGTATTTTGGTTTACACCTATTCCTTGATAAATGATAGTATGGTCAGCTATAAAAAAACAAGAATAATCGATATTCTCGTTTAGTCCTAGTGGGGACATAGTGTTTAACATGCGAATCCACTTGGACTCTTTTTGTCTCAGGATGATATCTATGCCCCCTCCCCTGATAGAGTGTTTAATTGTTTCTATCATGGAGAAACTTATTGTTTTCGGATCTGCTCCATGTTGGAGTACAACGTGTCTAGACAGTGGTTTATCGCGTTTGTGGCGAATGTCTTCCACATGTTCCAATATTCTCTTTTTGAAGGCCCGACATGTATCCCAACATATCTCAGACCACATTTGCATAGGGCCATATAGACCAAACCAGTAGTATTGCAGTTGGCAAAACTTCGGGCTGTATACATGCAGTTTCGCTCGGCATTTGTAAAGGAATCTCCTATCTCAATAAAGGAGCACGCCTTACATTTTCCACATTTGTGGGTGCCTTTCCTCCTATCCACAAGCCACGTGCTGGGGGCCGGGGATGCCTCAAAGTGGCTATGTAGTAGTTGATCCCCTATACTGCGTCCACGTCTAAAGGTAATGGAAGGATGTTCCGGGAGAAAATCTGCCAAGTCCGGATCAGATTTTGTTAGTGACCAATAACGTCCCAATATCTCACGGACCTGGTTGGACTCGGTGTCATATGTGCCTATAATCCTTATGACATCTTGTGATGTTCTACTCCTTCCTACAGAATGAATTAATGCTGATCTGTCATACAGACAGTCATCAGAACACCCCCTCTGTTTAAAGCGATAAAACAGTGTAGAGGCTTGACTACTGAACTCGGTCTGGTCTGAGCAGTTTCTGCGTATTCACAAAAACTGCCCTTTGGGGGTACCCCGTTTTAGTGGCTTGGGATGGAAGCTTTCCCATCTGAGCAGGCTGTTGGTTGAAGTTTGCTTACGAAACAATGTGGTTGTTAGGGTGTTGTTGGTATTCTTGGTGATATGTAGATCCAGGAAGCTTATAGACTGATGCTGTACTTCGTATGTAAAAAATAACCCGATATGATTTATATTTAAGTCCTGCATAAAACCTTTGAAGTTGTCCGGGGTCCCTGACCAGAATAACAGGATGTCGTCGATGAATCTCGACCAAAAAGTTATGTACTGGGTCCATTTTGTCATTTCCTCCGTGAATACAATAGTGTCCTCCCACCAGCCCAGGAGCAAATTTGCGTAAGTTGGGGCACAGGGGCTTCCCATCGCTGTGCCCTTGAGCTGGTGGTAGAAACGACCGTTGAACACAAAATAATTGTGGTTCAAAGCAAAGTCTAGAAGCCTAATCACGAAGTATCTAGAAAGTACTTTGTTGCTGCCAGACCTTTGTTATGTGGAATCGAAGTATATAGGGCCTCCACATCAATGGAGGCCAGCCATACTTCTGGATCCAAGGTGATACCTTCGATCCGTTTTAGCAAGTTGGTTGTATCCCGAAGATACGAAGGTAAGAATATGACAAACGGGCTTAATATACTGTTAATATACGTCCCCGCGTGTGCCGTTAGACCCCCTATCCCAGACCTAATCGGTCGACCCCTCAGAGGGACAGTGCCTTTATGGACCTTGGGGAGGCAATAGAAGGTAGCCACCCTAGGATTAGGTGGTCCAAGATAGTCACGTTCATGTCGGTCAATGAGTCTCCCCTCAAGGGCCTCCTGTAGGATCTGGGATAGTTTTTGTGTATACATTTGAGTTGGATCCTGTTTCAATAGTTCGTAACTGGATTTGTCAGACAAAAGGGATAGACACATGTCACAATACTGTTGGCTGGACATCACCACAACTTTGCCCCCCTTATCAGATGGTTTGAAGATAAGGTGCTTGTTGTTTCTCAAGTTACGTAGTGTTTCCATCTCATTAGGTGTATAGTTCTTTTTACCTCCCGTGCAGGGCCGGTTCTATAATAAGGCAGACCAAGCGGCTGCCTTAGGGCGCAGAGAAGGGGGGGGGGCGGAAAAATTAACTTTTTTTTAAATCACTTGCAGCGACTTGCGCCGCAGTGCCGCCGGCCACCTACCCCAGCCTGCATGTGCCATGCAGCCCCGGTCCTCACTCACAGAGTGGCAACACAGTCATGGGGGCACTCAGGGGGTGTGTGACTGGCGAGTGGCTCTGCGGCGGGCAGCAGCAGGGACTGGAGCAGCTGTTGGTGACTGTGACTCACACAGCCAGCCCAGACGGACTGTCGACTCCTGCAGGGTAGGTGGTAGGTGATGAGCGCAGAGCGCATATTGTTTATAATTATTACACAACATTAATGGGGGGGGCCACGGGTGACACGATGCAAGGGGGGACAAATCAAATGTCTGTAGTCTGTGCCATGGAGGGGGAGAAATGTGACATGGGGGGGGGATGATTAGCCAATGGGGGGGGGGGGAGAAGTGTGACACAATAGGGGGTCATAATGTGATCATGGGGGGGGGGCCCAAAATGTAGCTTCGCTTGTGTTGGCAAAAATCCTTGCACTGGCCCTGTTCCCGTGGTATCATGTTCCCTAAGTCCCGAGTTACTGACCTCAGGAATAGATCTATATGAGCCTCACCCAATGTTTTCGGAGGCATTCTGCTGCTTTTATTTCTAAGGTTAGTGAATGGACCTTGACCCGGAGGACGATCGTTATCATCCAATAGGTCTAACAAGGCGTCATAGCCTATTAGGTCACTTGGTTCCAATCCAAGTTCAAGACTTCTCTTTTTATCAGAGGCGCAGAAAATTTTGCGCCATCTTAGCTTCCTTACGAACAGATGGAGATCTTTTATCCATTCAAAATGGTCTAAAACGTGTAGTCGGTGCAAATGATAATCCCTTAGTAAGTAGTTTTTGTTCCGCATCAGACAGATCTATTCCTGACAGATTTAGAATCACAGGTTGAGCTTCCCGTGGAGTTAATATTTTTGACCGGCTGGGTCTGTAGTTGGGTCCGGTCTCTCAGAATATATGCGCTGGAGGAAGGTGGGCCTAAAAAAGGGGGGTGATTGACCACAGCTGAGGCAGAGGGCGATGAGGAGATATCTAGTGAGGTGGCCCCTACTGGGGTCAGTGTTGACATCTCTATTTGTCCCAAGCCGGCAGGTTTCTCTGGCCTTGCAGTTGGTAGAGAGGGTGCCTGTATGCCCCATGGTGCCCCACCTCTCTGATTATTGGGTTGGTGTCCTCTCGCCTGGGATCTAGGGTTATAGTATTTTCTACCCCTACCTCGGCCCCTGCCTCTCCAATTAGCTCTACGTCTCGGTATTGATGTTGTTGGGATTGGTAGTAGTCTAAATCTGAGCTCTCAGCCTCAGAGGCCGAGCCCTCACTAGCGGAAACCTTGTCAGTGGATTGCATTACTGTAAATGCGTTTTTTTTTCTGAAGTCAGATAAATCTTTAATTAATTGGCAATGTTTACGCTCTACAAGATTGGATTTAAATCTTTCTATATTTGTTTGTAGCTCAGATTCCTTTTTTGGGAAGTCAGGGTGATCCTTGAATCCCAAAGCTATCCCCACCTGAGCATTAAGTGACTTCTCAACAGTTTCAAGGTTAACCTGTTCCTGGTCCAGGAGTAATCGCATGAGGCGTAGGACGCTCTCTATCACTTCTCTCTCCCACTTAGCTAGCAGTTCTGGAGAACAGATACGCTTCTCTTTTTCTTTTTTTTATATATATATAATATATGACAGCACGTACTTATGGTGACTAGGACGACGTCACTTTAAATCGCCTCACCCTCACATGACGCAGGCTACGTCACCACAGAGCGCCCTGACTCTACAGAGTGACGTGGCCAGGTCACGTGACTAACGCCAGTGCGTCAGTTTACCTAGTTACTGGCCGATGTAGTACAGCGCACGCCACATGCCCACGCCCAATCAGGGAGGTACAGAGACCGACGCTGGGGAGAGCGCCGACGCTGGCCCCTCCCACCAATAAGTAACGCGGGCTATTTGAACCAAGCCTCATGCTATACCCGATCACCTTACATACAGGACCAGTGAGGCGCTAACAACTGTGAGTTACCTAAACAACTAAGGGCCACACTCTACAGTGAAGAGGTCAAGTATCTTCACTAAAGCTCTGGCTAACATTGTCCATTGTTTTTGACCTCTTACAGACTATCCATGGGCCGCTAAAGGATGAGCAGGGACACACTGCAAATCTGGGTGACAGTTTGGGATTGTCCAAGCGTGGTCCGGGCACGCAAGTAGTATCACCTTACTTGTATTAAGTAGCACATGTTATTACATATGTGTGACTTTTCATAGTGACTTTCACACCAACAGTATTCACTGGGATCACTGATGCCGACATGGCTTGGAAGTGGTTTGGTATCTTGACCCTATAGGGTCACTGTCCCATGCAGTGTTTTCCCAGTCATAAGTAACTGCTATATAGGTGACACGTGCGGTTCCAATGTCTGACAGGACAAGCTATTCTAAAATACATGAGACTTACCAGGTTACCTATTACAAGTAGCTGAAATTGTGTCATTAAAATTGATGGCCTTGGTGACTGCTCTGCCGTCCTTAATCTAGTACTAATGCCGAGTACGATATTAAATTAAACATTCCCTGAAGAGCCCGATTATCAATAAGGGTTAAACGCGTAGGGTCCAGGGCGCTTAATTGCATGCCACCATCTTTGGCAGCGGATCTGAGCGCCATGTCTGTATATATTTAGATCACATTTATATCAATATATGTGTCTGGCATCGCCGTATATATCTTTATGTGCTGATATACATATAATCGGTGTATCGCTAACACGAGACATCTTGAGCAAGTGTTTATCATCACATATGGCGTCCACAGTTGTGGTGTTCCATTGCTCTATGTACTATTAGTCTGTTGTTTTTGTGTACCTAGAATAGTCCATCAGTTAGGGGTACAAGAGCAGCAAAGGGTTTGCTTAGGGCCTATTAGGAGGTTCCTGAACTCGGGATCGCCCCTATCGGGGCGGCTATTCCGTTTATAGGCAGGGTCCATCAGTATAGGGCCACATATAGGGAAAGGACCAGTCCACCAGCATACACCCTACCTGGATTACTATGTCCTCAATTACCACGGAGGAATAGACATGCTGCAACCAGCATTATAGTACATATCCCTGATGTGTCGTTTTCATGTATTCTTGTTTTTGTTTCTTTTTTCTATGTTTTTTCTGTCTGTGGGAGATATTTTATATGTAATCTATTAAAGGCTACGTTTAATAACAGGAGGAACCCTGTGATTACAATAATTATACATACAGTATATACCGCCTGTGGTTATTATTCCCTTAGCTGTGAACCAAGACAGCAATGAAGAAAGATGATCCAGCACTTGTAGAATAGTTGCTCCAGCTTTATTTGCGAAAAATTTGTCACATACAGTGGACCCCTCCGCACACTTGCACCCGAAGGGTGATCCGTGGTCTGATCCCTGCACGAGGAATGCAACACATGGGGTGAGCTGGATCTGTTGTTTGTATCTTCAAGATGAAGGTAAGAGTCTCACCCTCATCCTACATAGACGCACTGTACTCAATACTCAGTGCCCCGACATAAAGCTCCGGTGCTCACACTCACACTGCCCCCACGTAGCTCCGTGGCAGGAGCTGTTGCAGTTTCACTTGCTCCCTCCTAGTCCTGAAGGCACCAAAAGAGGAGTGGAGGAGGAGCTGCGCGATATTGAAGGTGTGTAGACAGGGCCAGCTCCAGGTTCATGTGGGCCCTTGGGCGATAAGGTCTCAGTGGGCCCACTTGTGGCACTTTGCACGGCGCTTACAGCAATGAAAGTGCATGTATTATAGATTAAATACCCTACACAGAGCATGCTACAGAGAAGATATATGTGAATCAGTCCTTATGTGCCTACTTTTATTTTCTACCCAGTGTTTCAGTCCCTCAGGTCTTCTCACAGATATGTGCCCCCTCACAGTAGATATGACAAGATATGTGCCCCCTTCACAGTAGATATCCCAAAATATGTGCCCCCTTCACAGTAGATATGCCAAGATATGTGCCCTCTCACGGTGGCTATGCCAAGATATGTGCCCAGTGCCCCCTTCACAGTGGTTATGCCCAGCTGTGCCCCCTTCACAAGAAGTGAATAAAAAAATAAATACTCCACGCCCAAATCACCTGGCTCCTCCCATGATCTGCGCTCCCCATCAGCATGGCGCTGCTCTGTAAAAGGAGCAGAGGCGGATTCCCAGCCTGCCCCGCTCCTCCTCCTACACAGATCAGCAGGACCATGTGTGAGGACATTGTGCTGCTGCTTCTGTGGAGCGCTGGTGGCTCAATGGTTGAGCGGGGAGAAAATAGTTCCCTGCTTCAGTGGCGTGCCTAGGGTTTTTGGCACTCAGGACGGGTCCTTTCAATTGGCCATGGGCCAATGTCAGACCAACCTAATAATGTAAATCAAATGCCCCTCTGACCTGTCATAACGCTAAAAAACGATTTGATATCATATGCAAACTAGCCTCTAGGAGCAGGGAGGGCGTTGCCCCTGCTCCTAGAGGCTCCGTGTTGCCATCTGCAGCCACGCCCCTCTTCTTCTGATTGACAGTGCCAGGCAGCGCAGCTCTCCTGCCTCCGGCACTGTCTTCATGCCGAAATCCCGCGCCTGCGCCGTCCACTTGTGTATTCGGCGCAGGTGTAGTGAGCTGAGGACGCTGAGTCCTCCAGCCACCACCTTGCGGGGCTCTGTTACTGATATAGGTGGGACCCACATCTATAAGACAAGCCATATGTCCCCATTGTCTGAGATAAGACAATCCCTTTAAGTTTTACACAGTTAAAATTATATTTTTGTGTTACGATTTTCTGAAAGCCATATTTTTTGGGCGATTGTCTTATGCAGGAGCTTGTTTTTTGCAGGATGAGGTGACAGTTTGATTGGTACTATTTCGGAGTACATACGATTTTTAGATTGCTTGGCATTAGACTTTTTTTTTATTTCGTTTTTTTTATGGCATTCACCTGGGGGGATAGAATGTGTCATATTTTTAGGCCTCTTTCACACGGGTGTTCCGGATCTGCTCTGGATGCATTGCGGGGAACCCGCGCGAGTGCGCACGCATTTTTAGTCAGTTTTGACTGCGATTGTATTGCATGTTCAGTTCTTTCCGCGCGAGTGCAATGCATTTTGCACGCACGTGAGAAAAAACTGAATGTGGTACTCCGACCCGAACTTCTTCAATGAAGTTCGGGTTTGGGTTCGGTGTTGTGTAGATTTTATTATTTTCCCTTATAACATGGTTATAAGGGAAAATAATAGCATTCTTAATAAAGAATGCTTACTAAAATGGGGTAAAAAATAAAAAAAATTAACTCACCTCATCCACTTGATCGCACACACGGCATTGTTTTCTTTCTTCTTCTTTCAGGACCTCAAAAAGGACCTTTGATGACATCATTGCGCTCACCACGTGGTGAGCATGGTGACGTCAGCGCAGGTCCTGCTGAATGAAGATATACGCATGTTGCGGGAAAACTACAAATCCCAGCAGGTCCTGAAGGTTTGCATCTCACAGGGCATGCTAGGAGTTGTAATTTCCAGAGGGGAATGCAGTAAAATGTGAAATTGCATTTTTATTAAACTATAGATTTACCTATATTTTATACTGTCTTGGGGGCAGGGGCGTCGTTAGTTCAAAACATTCAGGGCTTGAGCCCCGAATGTTATGCAGGCCTGGTAGCGTTTTTTTATTTATTTGGTTATTCCCCACCCCTTTTGTACTTGTTCCGCTACTTGCTGGCATGAGTTCAGTCACTTCGGTGCGCAATCCCGTCCTGCGGCGCGTGATCCCGTGAGACCCGTGACCTACAGCGGCGGGTCTCAAGGGATCACGCGCCGCAGGATGGGATTGCGCACCGAAGGGACTGAACTCATGCCCACGCAGCCCGCAAGTAGTGGTTTAGCGGAACAAGTACAAGGGGGGTGGGGGGATGATCTGTGGGGTTGCCCAGATGGCTAGGCCCTTCACAGTAGTTATTAACCCCTTTCAGCAGTCCCCCATTCACTGAAGGGGGGACTGCTGAAAGGGGTTAATAACTACTGTGAAGGGGGACTGCTGAAAGGGGTTAATATGTATCAAGAGGCGGGTCCTGCCGCCCACTGAAAGATGGCAGAGCCAGCCGCCAGCCTCACTGTAGGGCAAGTTAAGTGGCGAGATGATCAAGATCATCTCGCCACCTTCTGTATGTCTGTGTAGCTCTGCTCTTCCTACTGAAGCGGCAGGCAGCGGCGCTTGCCAGCAGAAAGCTGGGACTGCCTGCCGCTGCTGATTAATATGTAGACCAGAGGTCGCACTACATTTTTTCCAGAACAGTAAAAATACTCCTCTTAACAATTTTGAGGAGTATTTTTAGCTGAGGAGGAGTACAAATTTTGCGGTAATTCAAATACATAATGCGTAGGCCCACATAACGTTATGAGACTGATATTTTGCAGGAAACCATTGCTAGTCTCCCGTGCAGAAATAAATGTAGACAATTTTACATTTATCCAACATCATACACTAAACATAAGACCACTGCAGCCATACACGGCGCACACCTGACGCTGCCATACACGGCGCCCGCCTGGCGCTGCCATACACTGCGCCCGCCTGACCCTGCCATACTGTCACGAGGGGGAGTGGGGATAGCCCCCACCATACAATGTATGGAAAACAATTATGTCACTAGACCAAGAAGCCAAAATAGGGAAGATGAAAACCTCCTATCATCCTAGTCTTGAGCTCCTGACTGTATGAGCCGCCCTTGATGGTAGGGAGGCTCATACCCACGAACCAGAGCCCTACAGACCCCATCGGTCCCTGAAATATGGTCAGGAATGAGAGACGACCGGTCCATCCCAACCACGGATGAACCAAAGACTCCCACAGGCCTAGCAACAAAATGGGAAAGATAAGCCAAGTGGAATGGCAGGTAAGTATCCAGTGGCGGGGATAACCATTGTACCAAGAACCCCCGAAAGCATGGTAACTTACCTGCCACAGCTGCTGGACAGAACAGCAGAAGACCACACCAAGGTGAACTGGAACCCATGCAAATGTACTGACATCTGAACACAATGCTGGACTCAGTACGTACTGACACACATATGAACCAGCTCTCCAGCAACTGCACACTGACTTGACTTCTGGGTCACCCCTCCAGAAAACTATCAAGCCCACTTCCACAGGCACAACACACCGGGAAACGCCTTGCATTCAAGCCAGACATAACACACCAACTGACCAGAAATAAAACAAGACGTACACCACACCATGAACGTAAACCCAAACCAAACATAAACACAGGTAAGGTAGGGGAACATAAGGAAGACATCGCCGGAGACATAGATGTCCCACTAGGTGACCCTTAAGGACTGGGCAGCTGGAAATGACCGGGACTGGAGCAGAGCTCCAGCACCAACCACAGCTGAAGTGCAACTCCCTCCAGCCAGGGAGCCACAGGTAAAAAAAAACCCTAGTGGCCACCCCCAGCCAGGAAGTTAACCCCTCAAGCACCAGACAGGGGAGGAACCAGGAGAAGGGGAGCAAAGCACATACAAGCCAAAAACCACACGTTGCCCCTGGCAACCGGCATACACGGCAAACGTGTCACGCGCACAACACTGAGGCCATAACACATACACAGGGCCCACCTGACACTGCCATACACTGTGCCCACCTGACACTGCCATACACAGTGCCAACCTGACACTGCCATACACAGCGCCCACCTGACACTGCCATACACAGCACCCACCTGACACTGCAATACACAGCACCCACCTGACACTGCCATACACAGTGCCCACCTGACACTGCCATACACTGCGCCCACCTGACACTGCCATACACAGTACCTGCCTGACACTGCCATACACAGCGCCCACCTGACACTTCCATACACAGGGCCCACCTGACACTACTATATACATATTACATACACAGCTCTACCACATGCCCATTACATAAACAGAACTACTGTGTGCACATTACACACAGAAAACTGTACAATAGACTGGTTACACTGACATTGCCCTGCTTTATACACACCTTTCGTACATAAAGTACCTCTGCATTCTACACCAGCACAGCCTGTGTTCCCCTAACTCCTCCCACCCACATGGCAGATCACATGACTGTGACATCACCACAGGTCCTGTAACCACAATGTAGTGTTTAGTCCAGTCTCTGGATCTGCTCCTGGTGAGAGAGATGTCAGTGAGGGGGCGGGGCTTTTCGGGAGAGGGGCGAGGTTTCATGTGTGCCGGACCGGGCTGCTTCTGATACAGCACACCTAACAAGAAAAAGACCATGCGTAAAAATACACATGAGTCTTTTTCCAGGGAATAAAATGGCCTGAACAGGCATCTATGACGCTTGTACAGGCGTTATTGCGAACTCTGATGTAGACTGTAACTAGGCAGGGGCCCACCGAGGATTTCCCCGGCTCCCCGGTGGGCCAGTCCGAGCCTGGGTATAATGATGAGACCGGTGTCGGTATAGCAAATCCATAGTACTTTATTGAAGCCGGTCACCAGGTGATCCACACAAGCTCTATTCACATGAAATGCAGTCTTTACAGTCGATTCAAGTAGTTCTCAAAGGTTGTATATGGAGGCTAGCTACTCTCTCTCTCAGCCAGACTGGTCAATCTATCCTTTTACTGGCCTAAAGGGATGCACTTTCTCGATCATCAGAAATATATAAGTATGTGATATCCACAGTATCCTCAGAGGAATACAGTCTCTGAACAGGAGGTCCTCCTGTCCTTGGGTTATGGTGGGCAGCCTGTACCTTACAGTGTTTCCACCACATGCAGAGGAGGCCGTAGACAGATTGGCAGTAAATACTTTCTTTGCCAAAGTCTGCAATCCCTTTCTGTCGACTAAACCTTATATAGATCTTTTTCCTTCTGAGAGCTGGCACATAAGTTGCTTGTGGGCTGGAGGAGAATGGAATCTCCTTACAGGAGCTGCTCCTTGCTGCTCTGCGATGTTCACTCCTCAGCAATAAGCCAATAACTCCAGAATAACTAGAGACGAAGGGTGGGCCAGCCCTGACTAGCCTCCTGGGACCTCCCACTCCCTATACAACCTTACGGGATTTGTAGTACATGCAAATAATACATTAAATACAATAATATTAGCACTTTCAATGGTTTGCAGTGTATTTCACGACATTGCAGATCGCTTCTCTAAGATGGATCCTTTTATCCCTTTGCCTGGATTACCCACTGTAGGATAAGTCTTCTTCAAAGAGATTTTCAGTTTTCATGGTCTATAAACTCACATAATCTCAGTTCATCTCAAAATTTTGAAAAGCTTTGTGCAAGTCTCCGGGAATTACTCTAAATTTCTCTTCTTCAAACCGAGATGATCAACCAATCTCTTGGATGAATGTATTACCTTGGACTGAGTTTGCTTAGAACAAATGCTGAGTTTGCCTATATATTTGAGTCTATCATAAAAGCTCCATTGATGATTGTACATGGACATAAAGGCCCTTTACACGGGCCTAGAATCGCATAGATCATCGCTAATAAGCATTCATAGTAACACTCGTTAGCAATGATCTGGTGATGTAAATGCACCGCTGATTACTCGATAAACGAGCAAAATGCTCGTTCATCGGGTAATTGGATCGTTTGTATGAACACAAAAATCCTCGCTTCCCGACAGCAGATCGTGCTGTGTAAACACGATTTGCTGTCTGGAAACAATGAGTCATTATGGGGAAGAGCAAACAAGGTTCGGGCCGCGCGCTAGAATAGATATCCTATCCTCAGGTATCTGCAGACCCCGGTATATTCTGAAGGGAGGAAAAAAACTTCTTTGGGATCATCTATTCTAGTGCGCGGCCCGAACCTTGTTTGCAAAATTCCAAAAGTGTGACCGTACCCACAACACTTCTCCGACTCGCAGCGTTTTAGCTTGTGGACTGGTGATAATCTGTTTTCCTTCCATTTTTCATGGGGAAGAGCGATGACATTAGCGATCCTCCCCATCTCTAGAGGAGATCTCTGCATGTAAATACAACAGTCTCCTCCACCAGCAAGCAGTAGATTGTCGCGAAGGACAATCTGCTGTAATATCGTTCCGTGTAAAGGGATCTTAAGCCAAAGTTGCCTCTGCCTATCCCAGGTACCCAGGTAAATATTTGGGCCAAGATCCAAAGTAACTTCTTCTGCCGAACCTAAGTATGCGGAAAACCATAGATGTTCCTCTCCTGTAACCTTTCCTTGGGACAAGGGTTGTCTGTCTACAAGAAATATTTGTTTGAAAGCCACTTGTAACAAATGTGCCTCTTGCTTTATTGGTGCTTTCAAAGTCCTTTAGCAAGTCTTTTTTCCTTTCAGTTGAAATGTCCACCAACGCTTCAGATTCCAGATTGCTCCGATGATTGTCTTCTTCTGAAAGGAGGGTGTTAATGTACCATTACTTCTCTAAAAATTCAAAAAGTTCAGAAAGTTATTCTGGGAGGAACCCTAAAAGAGGCAGGGGGGCCTACCGTTACTCATCCATCCAGGCTCCGAGCCAGCTCTTCTACATCTCCTGCTTTGAACTTTATTGTTCTCATCGCTCCTGGTACTTTTGCTGACTTCCTGTTGCCAAGCTCTGCCTGTTACTGGATGTTTGCTATTTCTGTCAATCCGAGACTACTCCGGGGAAGTGTAACCTGGAGATACATTGTGGGAATTCGCATAATCCCTTAGTCTACACCCCGGTTTAGCCTGTGCAAGTCAGATTATGGTTTAGAGGATCCATCACTGCACCAGCAATGTAACAGTATATCTACCTACAAACCTTCGAAGAGGTCAGAATAATGAACCTGTGCATGGCGGAAAACAGTCCAAAGAAATAAAAAGCTTACCTTATCATTCATGCATAATGTGCGCTTCAAGATGCCAAGAAGCCTTACTCCTGAAGGCTGGAGCAAGGAAGCAACCCACTCTGCTTTCATATGATTTGGGCTACAAGAAAAAAAAGCAAACAAACACCATAAGACTACAAATCCCAGTTTACTACTAATAATAAAGTGGGGCCACTCTATAATATTCTGGGCAGAAAACTGAATGTGAAAACAAACATTAAAGGGGTCATCCCATCAAAAGGATCAGTGTTTAATGTGTCAGCGAAGTGTCAATGATCCTTTTCCTAAATATAATGTTTCAGCCAAATCCTACTGTTCTCGCTAAAATTCTCCCCCTATTACCTCTTTGTTGTACTTAGTTCTCCCTTAGTTACGGCCTCCTTTCGCTTCCTGAATGCACTGGCCGCGCATGCGCGGTGGCCCAAAGCATCTTCATCTAGTGTGTGGCTGTATTTCAATGAACGAGCACGGTGCCTGGCGACCGCGCATGCGCGTTTCTTCCTTCCCTAGTGCAGAATTAGAAACAGAGCCGCGCATGCTCTGTTTTCAGCAAGGCATAAGTGCGGTATTAGAACTGAGCCAGCAGGAAGTTGCACTGTATCGGGAGCGCGCACGCAAGTAAGGGAGGCGGAGTCAACTGATCAGCAGAGCGCTAAGCGCTAACAGGCGCTAACAGGAGACGCAGCGATGAAAATGAGACGCAGCGATGAAATGAGAAGGTGGGATAATCTTTCACCTGCCAATGGCTGGGGGTCCATGGATATTTAAGACACCCACCTGAGTCACAGCGTGCCTGAGCTTTAGGTTCCCGGGTGACCAGTAAAAGTGCTCTGATAGTCTTGTGCTATTATGATTTACCTGCATTTATTCTGTGTTTGTTCCTCCAAAGGATAGGTCACCAGCATAAAACTCCTGGAAAACCCCTTTAAATGCCTTTGTGCAGACCCCCCAGCATAGCCAGACATGCGATGAGATTTATACTTATGTACCTTATCTCCTCCGTTAGATTTCTGGCTCCATCGCTCACCCTCAGGTGCTGCAGGACTTGGGTTCCCCGTGTCAATATGTGGTTGACTGTCTTCATCAGTGACGTGTCACCCATTCGTCATGTGACCCAGTGACATTACGCATGGGTGACAAGTCACCAATGTGACCAGTCCTTGGCTGCAACAGCCACATGACCAGCATCAAACGTAGGGAGACCCGAGACCAGCGGTGTCTGGGGGGAGTAAGGTTGCCACCCGGCCTGTAACTCACCTGCCAAGCCGGTAATTTAGTACCCCCGCCGGTGGCGAAAATGTTCTTCTACAGGCAATAATAATTGCCAGTATTTTCCTATATGGACTGTAACTAATTGTGGAGCTCTCATTAGTACAGTCTTTAAAGGGGTTATCCAATTTCTCAAACAGCCCCCCCATGTGCCGGGCCCCTCACACGTAATATACTTACCCCGCTCCCCGTGCCGCTCCTGGTCCCTGCACCGCCGCTGCTGTTTCTCCCTGTACACGGATGAAAACATCTGGTATCGGGGCGGGGGGGGGGGGGCAGCTAATGGCAGGCGGGGACAGGGATGAGCCACCCTAGCATTGCATTACCTGTGAGGGGCCTGGCACATGGGGGGGCTGTTTGAGAAATTGGATAACCCCTTTAACTCCTGCCCCCTCCCCTGCTTGTGTTAAGAAAAAAAAAAACTCCTCCTCCATTTGATCGCGCCGCTGTGAACACTTGCTGCTGTCTCGAAGTGTTCACAGCGGTGCAATCAAATGGATGAGGTGAGTTCTTTTTTTTTGCAAAAGTAGAGAAGGGGGCATTATTAATTTTGGGGGGCACTAATGGGGGTATTAGTAATTCTGGGGGCACTAATGTAGGCAATGCTATTACTTGGGGCAGTATTAATTCAGAGGGGCACTAATGGGGACATTACTATTACTGGGGGACATTATTAATTCTGAGGGGCACTAATCAGAGCATTACTATTACTGGGGGGCGTTATTAAATTTGAGGGACACTAATGGGGACATTACAATTACTGGGGGCACTAATGGGGGCATTATTAATTCTGAGCCTTTAACCCATTTCTGACACAGCAATTTTGTTTTTCGCACCCTGCCGTTCCGTAGCCATAACTTTTTTATTTTTCTGTTTAGATAGCTTTATGAGGGCTTGTTTTTTTGTGGGACAAGTTGTACTTTCTAATGCCATCCTTTTATATGACATACAATGCAGAGGAAAGCTGTAAAAAAATTCCAAATGGGGTGGAATTGGGAAAAAACAACGCAATTCCGCCACAGTTTCATGGGTTTAGTTTTTAAGGCGTTCACTATGCAGTAAGACTGACTTGTGCTCTTCATTCTCCAGGTCATTATGATTACAACTATAGAACTCTTTCCCCGATCTCCACCAGAGGAAAGCGTACCTGCCCCAGGAGCGCGCATTTCTTGGTTTTAGTCCTCTCAGACGCCATAGTCACATTTAATCACGGCATCTGAAGGGTTAAATGTCCGACGTCGGCATTACCGCCGATCGCAGACATTAGCAGGCATCCAGCAGCTATGGCGCTCACTCTGCTACACGTACGGCCCGAAGGGGTTAAAGTATATATGCCTAAGGCCTCTTTTACACGAACCTGTGCGCCCCATGCCCGTATTGCAGACCGCAATACACGGGCAACGTTCCGTGGCCATTCCGCATCACGGATGTGGACCCATTTACTTCAATGGGTCCGCAAATCTGGAGATGCGGAACGGAATCACTACAGAAGCACTACTTCCATCCCGCAAAAAGATAAAACATGTCAATTTTTTTACCGAACGGGCGGATCAAAGACCCATTCAAGTGAATCGGTCCATGAGCCGCTGAGGCTGTCCTACGGTCGGTGCCCCGTGCATTGCGGACCGCCTGCATCTACATTGTTCTCATCCACATGCTGTGAAAAAAATAACTGACAGCATAAACTTCCCCGATGAACGGATTTTGCATAACAATTTATGCTGCGGATTTGTGGTGGATTTTGCCGTGAAAACACGTCCAAATCCGCAAAGGGAATTCCGACAGTCACAATCCAATCCAAATCTGCTGGGAGTCTCATAGGTGTCGCAATTGCATGTGACTCGCAGCCAAATCCCTGCCTACAACAGCAAATTGGCCTGAGGCCTGCTTATATCGTACATGTCTGCAGCAAAATCGTACCCTAAGGCCAGGGATATATGGAGAATTTGGCAGCGTAGCGCCAGTGTCAGACTGAGGTGCCTAGGGCTCACCAGTAAAATTTATTTTGGGGGCCCACAGTACGGATACATTCAAATATAATAAATGATCTAACAAGTTTTTTATATGAACATAGGCTGGTTGAGGTGCTGTAAATTGAATATATGTATGTCATGCAGTAAGTCTACTGTGTTATGTGCCACTTGTGCAGAGGGTGGGAGACTAGGGGCCCACCTTGCTCAGGGGCCCACCGGGGGATTCCCCTGTGGGCCAGTCCGAGCCTGCGTAGAACTGTCTGGATCATAAGTATCATAAGTGAATGTGTTTGCATCGTGATCCTGACCCGACAGTCTAACTTTTTAAGACTGTCAGGTCCCCGCGGCAGATAGCAGGACGCAACACAGCCCCATTCACCTACACAGCTTACAATACAGGAGGTGAATCTGGGAAAGACGTGATGTAGCCCCAGGCGATATGTGTCGTGCGACATCGCATCTAGTGATTTCAATGGTGTCGCATTGCATCACGCTGCAACGCTAAAGTTGCGATAATCCAGACCTGATCACACGCCACTGTTACTCCACTGACTTTAATGAAGGGTACTTTCACACTAGCGTTAGAGTTGCCGGAACTGCCTGCCGGATCCGGAAATCCGAGTGCAAACGGTTACCATTTGTTTCCAGATCCAGATCCGTTTGACAAATGCATTGAAATACCGGATCCGTCTCTCCGGTGTCATCCGGAAAAACGGATCCGGTATTTATCTTTTTCGCATGCGCAGACCGGAAAACCGGATCCATTTTTCCGGAACACTTGGTACCAAATCCGGCATTAATACATTTCAATGGAAAATGCAGGATCCGGCATTCAGGCAAGTGTCTCGAATTTTAGCTGGAGAAAATACCGCAGCAGGCTGCGGTGTTTTCTCCGGCCAAATACCGTAAAAGTGTAAGCGTATTGAGCCCCTAAAACGAAACTTAATACCGGAAAACTTTAACGCTAGTGTGAAAGTATCCTAAGTCGTGCGCTATTTTAGAGCTGTGATTTTTCCGGACACGTTTTTTTAGGCGGTTTTTCGTGCGATTTTCATTCCTGTTCATTTTTAATAGAAATTCTGGACGTCGGCATCAGGAACGGACAGGGGTCGAACACTTCTTTATCCCACGGTGCGGTTTTTAACCGCCTGCCGACCGCTATACGCACGGATGCGTCCAGGCGGCGGCAGATTTGTTCCTCCTGGACGCATCCGCGCGTCATCTCGCGAGAGGCGAGATTTGCTGTGAACGCGCGCGCGTGCGTTCACAGCAGTGCACAGCTCGGCAGTGATACTACAGCCTGCCAGTGATGATCAATCGCTGGCAGGCTGTAGATGCGAATTAAATCGCATCAAAGCGGTATATCAGACTCTGTTTTGTTAACAGCGTCTGATATACCTGCTACCTGGTCCTCTGGTGGTCCCATTTACTGGGATCGACCACCAGAGGACCAGGGAGCTATGTAAAGTAGCTCCAAGCACCACACTACACCCCCCCCCCGTCACTTATTAACCCCTGATCACCCATATAGACTCCCTGATCACCCCCCTGTCACTGATCACCCCCCTGTAAGGCTCCATTCACATGTCCATATGTGTTTTGCGGATCCGCGCCACGGATCCACGGATCCGCAAAACACGGACACCGCCAATGTGCTTTCCGCATTTTGCAGATCCGCACATTGCCAGAACTATATAGAAAATGCCTTTTCTTGTCCGCAATTGCGGACAAGAATAGGACATGTTCTATATTTTTGCGGAACGGAAGTGCAGACCTGGAAGTGCGGATCCGCAATTCCGGATCCGAGCAGTACAAAGTCTGTCCCCATAGAAATGAATAGGTCCGCAATTCCGTTCCGCAAACAGAATTGCGGACGTGTGAATGGGGCATAAGGGTCCCTTATCACCGCCAGTTAGTTAGCTACTTGTTAGGTAGCTAGCGCCCAGCCCGCCGCACCGCAGTCACTGATTTTGGCAGAGATTTTTTCATCCACATTGATCGATGCAAATGAAAAAATCTGTGCCGTTCATTTTTATTTTTTTTTCAGCGCAGAGGCTGAACGGAAAAAAAAAATCTCATTACCCGTATGCTCAATATACGGAGAATCGCAGAAACTCCTAATGCTGGCCATACGTGTAATGATTGCGGAGACCCTCAAATGCCAGGGCAGTACAAACACCCCACATGTGACCCCATTTTAGAAAGAAGACACCCCAAGGTATTCCGTGAGGGGTATGGTGAGTTGATGCAAAATTTTATTTTTTGTCACAAGTTAGTGGAATATGAGACTTTGTAAAAAAAAAAAAAATATATCAATTTCCGCTAACTTGTGCCAAATTTTTTTTTTTCTGTAAACTCGCCATGCCCCTCATGGAATACCTTGGGGTGTCTTCTTTCCAAAATGGGGTCACATGTGGGGTATTTATACTGCCCTGGCATTTTAGGGGTCCTAAAGCATGAGAATCCAAATTCCAACGAGTACCTTTAGGTTTTACATGGTTGCTCACAATTTAGCCCCACCCAAAATGCCAGAACAGTACAAACACCCCACAAATGACCCCATTTTGGAAAGAAGCCACCCCAAGGTATTCGCTGAGGGGCATAGTGAGTCCATGAAAAATTGAACTTTTTGTCAAAAGTTAGCAGAAAGGGAGACTTTGTGAGAAAAAACAATAAAAAAATCTTCTATGAACTCGCCATGCCCCTCACGGAATACTTTGGGGTGTCTTCTTTCCAAAATGGGGTCACATGTGGGGTATTTATACTGCCCTGGAATTTTAGGGGGCCTAAAGCGTGAGAATAAAAATGCGTAAAAATGCTCTCCTAAAAGGTACTCATTGGAATTTGGGCCCCTTTGCGCATCTTGGCTGCAAAAAAGTGTCACACATGTGGTATCGCCGTACTCAGGAGAAGTAGGGCAATGAGTTTTGGGGTGTATTTTTATATATACCCATGCTGGGTGAGAGAAATATCTCTGTGAATTGACAACTTTGCATAACATTTTTTAAAAAGTTGTCATTTACAGAGATATTTCTCACACCCAGCATGGGTATATATAAAATACACCCCAAAACTCATTGCCCTACTTCTCCTGAGTACGGCGATACCACATGAGTGACACTTTTTTGCAGCCAAGATGCGCAAAGGGGCCCAAATTCCAATGAGTACCTTTAGGATTTCACAGGGAATTTTTACGCATTTGGATTCTCACTCTTTAGGACCCCTTAAATGCCAGGTCAGTATAAATACCCCGCAGTATAAATACCCCACAAGTGACCCCATTTTGGAAAGAAAACACCCCAAGATATTCCGTGAGGGGCATGTCGAGTTCACAGAATTTATTTTTTTGGCACAAGTTAGCGGAAATTGATATTTTTATTTTTTTTATTTTTGTTTTTTACAAAGTCTCATATTTCACTAACTTGTGACAAAAAATAAAATTTTACATGAACTCACCATACTCCTCACCGAATACTTTGGGGTGTCTTCTTTCCACAATGGGGTCACATGTGGGGTATTTATACTGTCCTGGCATTTTAGGGGCCCTAAAGTGTGAGAATCCAAATGTGTAAAAATGCCCTGTGAAATCCTAAAGGTACTTATTGGAATTAGGGCCCCTTTGCGCATCTTGGCTGCAAAAGTGTCACACATGTGGTATCGCCGTACTCAGGAGAAGTAGGGCAATGTGTTTGGGGTGTATTTTACATATACCCATGCTGGGTGTGAGAAATATCTCTGTAAATGACAACTTTTAAATTTTTTATACAAAGTTGTCAGTTTACAGAGATATTTCTCTCACCCAACATGGGTATATGTAAAAATACACCCCAAAACACATTGCCCTACTTCTCCTAAGTACGGCGATACCACATGGGTGACACTTTTTTTAAGCCTGGGTGCGCAAAGGGGCCCAAACGAGTACCTTTAGCATTTACATGGCTGCTCACAATTTACCCCCGCCCAAAATGCCAGAACAGTAAACACACCCCACAAATGACCCCATTTCGGAAAGTAGACACCCCAAGGTATTCACTGAGGGGCATAGTGAGTCCGTGGGAGATTTTTTTTTTTTTGCCAGAAGTTAGCAGAATGGAAACTTTATTATTTTTTTTTTCCTCAGAAAGTGTTTTCCGCTAACTTTTGAAAAAAAATAAAATGATACATGAACTCACCATGCCCCTCCGCGAATACTTTGGGGTGTCTTCTTTCTAAAATGGTGTCATTTGGGGGGTATTTATACTTTCCTGACATTCTAGCACCTGAAGAAACATGACAGGCGCTCAGAAAGTCAGAGCTGCTTCAAAATACGGAAATTCACTTTTTTGCACCATAGTTTGTAAACGCTATAACTTTTACCCAAACTAATAAATATACACTTATTGGAATTTTTTTTTATCAAAGACAAGTAGAACAACAAATTTTGCGAAAAAGTTATAAAGAAATGTAGTTTTTAAAAAAAAAATTTACAACAGAAAGTGAAAAATGTCATTTTTTTGCACAAATTTCGGTCATTTTTGATTAATAGCAAAAAAAGTAAAAATGTCAGCAATACCACCAAATGAAAGCTCTATTAGTGAGAAAAAAAGGAGGTAAAATTAATTTGGGTGGTAAGTTGTATGACGGTGCAATAAACGGTGAAAGTAGTGTAGTGCGGAATTGTAAAAAGTGGCCTGGTCATTAAGGGGGTTTAAGCTAGGGGGGCTGAAGTGGTTAAAACCGCAATCAGAAATAAAAAGATCTGTCATGCGGATTGCCCATTTAAAACAAAGCGGAAGTTCTGCGTGCGTTTTTGGTGCAGATTTTTGGGGCGACGGCGGAATCCACACCCAACTACTACATGTGAACCTGCGCTAAGGGTAAATGCACACGTTCAGGACTTATGTGCAGACAATCCGCACTGAAATCTGCAGGTGTTCACTGGGAAATCCGTGCGATCAATCCGCATCCATTGGTGAGGATTTGCATGCGAATTTCACTGTCCCCTTTGAAGTGAATGGAGAAAATCCGGTCAGGAAAAATAAAATAAATTGACATGCTGGGGATTTTAAAATCGGCACCGTAGGTCAAAATCCGTACTGAAAAAATCTGCATCGTGTGCATGAGAATTTGAAAATCTCATAGAATACAATGTTTATTGTCGTGTACATTTAGCCTAAAGCTCTGGAGTCCATTCCAGTACTGCACATGCCCACCACCAACAATTCTTTGCCAACAGGGGGCGCAAACCCTAATTACCCTCCCAGTGACACCAGTTGCCCACATCCACTATGGCCGCTGAAAGTTTCACACTAGACTTAACTGCGCATGCGGCGGTTGTGACTCAGTCGTCCAATCACGTTGCTCGGTTTCCTCCACCGCGAGGTGGGCGGGGTTTCCTCTGTAAACTCATTCTTTTCGCGATGCCTGAGTGAGCTCCCTTCACATGAGAGGCGGAAGTGACGGCGGCGGCGCTGCTGTGCTCGGCCCCGGGAGCCTCTTCTCCCCTCCCTGCCCGGCGTACACTGGGAGAGCCCTGTCCGGGAGCCGCGGTGCTCTCCGGTAGCAATAACCTCCCTTCTTCTCCTTTACCATGGCGACGAATATGCGGAAAGGCGGAGGGCTCATCGGCCTGGTGAAAGACGCCTTCCAGCCGCACCACCACCACCCAGCTGCTCAGCCTGGGGCAGTGGACCGGAAGACGGTGGAGAAGTGCTGGAAGCTGATGGATAAGGTGGGTGTTTTCCGCTTCTGTGTGTTCGGATCCCCCATAGAGGCCTGTGTACACTGTGCGATTACCATGATGGAGCCCTGAGCGTTATAATAGTGCATTTTCTGGTTACACGTCTCATGTCTGTTCATCCTTCCACTGAACACTTCTGCACTATTTACCAGAAGTGTCGTTTTGACCCATTTACCTGTTACGGGTACCGCGGGGGGTCAGATCTGTAAACGATCCTTAGGCGCTGTTCACACCTGCGCTTTTCTCCTCAGTCCTACGCTGGACACCAGTGGCGCTGATTGATTGTGATGGGGTCCGTCGTTGTACTGGTGAAAGTAGCGATGCGCTATTTTCTACATCAGATATGACAATCTGCATCGCTGCCTCTGCCGCAGATGTGAACAGGGCCTTACCTGGGTGTAGGTAACCGAGGCGAAGGATGGGCAAGCCCAAAAACGGCCGTAAGGTTTGCATTGATTTGGGGTTCATAACTTTTTGGGTTTCTTTTATTTAAAGGGATTGTTTTTTGACTGAGCGTCCTTGTGTTGGGGGCGTGCCCACGGCAGTGTATTTTATGCAGGTTTTCTGTGCAGATTTCACTGCTTTTCCGCACCAATTTCCACATGCGTTACGGTACTTACGGATTTGCCTCAGATCTCGCCTTTTGCATTGCAAAATCCACCCAGTTCTCATGCTGCAGAGTTTGAAATCCATTTCTGCCCCTCGTAATCTCGTTAACTTTGGCGGTCCTGTATTACGCTGCGGATTTTCCGCACAGTGTGCACGATGCCTTGGAAGCAATGCGCCGTGTGGGTGGCGTGATCCCACGGGTTGGTTCTGCGGCAGGATCCACCTGAGCAGAGTGGATTACGCCGCCAGGCAAGTGTCCGTGCCTCAGATGAGCCGCGGCTTGTTCTGCCCACGGCAAACATGGCTTCCTGAGGCCTCATGCATACGACCGCGTTGTATCCGCAAAAAAAACATGGATGCAACACGGTCATGGGCATGAGGCCTCAGAGTGCCGCCGGCATGAGGGAGGCGGGGACAGACCGAACCGCGGCTCTAAAAAACGGGACGTCAACTGGTCCACGGTCGGCAGTTTGCAGTCAAGTACGGGACACGTTCTATCTTTTCGCAGAACGGAAATGGATGCGTGAAGCGCACAGATAATCCACGTCCGTATGTCTGTTCTGCAGAGAGAACACGTCCTATACCTGTCCGCAAAATGCCGACTGTGGAGCGGTGAAAGTCTACGGGTCCGTGCGAAGAAATGTGGATGCACCACAGACGGTATCTCTGTTTTGCAGACTGCAAAGCCCATGCGGCGGTGTGCGCATTTTGGCTGTTGCGGCGCAGCACCGCCTGTGTCTGAGCTGTTGGAAGTGAATAGGGTCGCATCGTGAGCCGCAAGTCGCCACCGCCCGATCCTGTTATCAGTGCAGCAGGAGTGAAATCCGCAGCGCATTGGCGTGTGCGGAGCCGGATTGGGGGCTCCAGGGCTTTAGAGGGTGCAGTAATGCCCCCTAGCTTACAGTGAAAAATGATATATATATTTTTTTTCTTGCATGCTGCTATGTATACCCCGCAGTGGGAAGTAGAGCTCGGCCTCATCGCACGCTGCGCCCTGCGAAGTGTAAAGCGATGCTTCCCTTTTCTGTGAGCGGTGGCTCCTGTAACCAGCACTTGTGACTTCCCCATTTTCCAGCGCACTCGTCATGTACACAAAGGGTCTTAGGTAGGTCTGTAATATTTCCCGTACACCGGGCGATGACCACTTATTTTTGGCCATGAGATGTGTTACTGCCAGATGGTCTTCATTCACCGCAATGCACATACCTGCACGTAATGATCGGATCTTCAGCCCCCATCTTTAGCACCTGTAGAATGGCCCCTAGGGGCCCCCGGAAGGGCGTTGTGCTGCAATCAGATCTAATCAAGCGCCTGGAGACGTCGGCTTCCTGACCGATGGCTCGTGCGCCCCGCGCTTGCCGTGTGGTAGGCAGTGCCTTCGAGGGGTGTGAATGTCATCGAGGAGCAGGCACCCTGCGCCGCAGGACGTCCCATCTGGTGGGACCTGACCCTGTCCCGCCAGGACTACGTAGGCAACTGAGCGGGCTCTGCTACGCTGTTTTTATAGACTCCATGTGGAAACGGCGCAGAACAGCGACCTGTCCTTTCCGTAACATGTGAGAGGCAGGAAGCAGAGGGGTGCTGGAGTCGGGTCAGGGTCACATCATGCTTCTGTCTTAGGGTAATTTCACACTTGCGTTGGTGCAGATCCGTCTGTTTATTTGCACAGACGGATCCGCACCTTTAATGCAAACGTTTGTATCCGTTCAGAACGGATCCGTTTGCATTAGGTTTAAAGAAAAATGACAAAGTCCAAAACGGATCCGTTTTGAATTACACTGAAAGTCAATGGGGAACGCATCCGTTTTCAAATGCACCATATTGTGTTACTGACAACGGATCCGTCCCCATTGACTTACATTGTAAAAAAAAAACGGATCCGTTAGGCTCCGCCTCTTCAGACGGACACCAAAATGCTGCATGCTGCGCTTTGGTGTCCGCCTCCAAAACGTAATAGAGGCGGAACGGAGCCGAACTGATGCATTCTGAACGGATCCTTATCTATTCAGAATGCATTGGGGCTGAACTGATCCGTTTTGGACCGTTTGTGAGAGCCCTGAAACCGATCTCACAAACGGAATCCAAAACACCAGTGTGAAAGTAGCCTTACGTGTAACATATACAAAAAAAAATGTATACGTCAGATGGATGCTTCTGACCAATGCCATACCGCGGCGTCTGTCACCCTAGAGTTCCATTGTTTAAAAATAAATAAAAAATTTTTTTAAATATATAACGGGTGCATCACCATAGAGTTGTTTAAAAAATATATATATATAATTATTTTGATGGATATACTATGCTTTCCCCCCCAAAGTATATGTTAAACTTAAAGGGTTCGTCTCACTTTAGCAAGTGGCATTTATCATGTAGAGAAAGTGAATACAAGGCGCTTACTAATGTATTGTGATTCTCCATATTGTCTCCTTCGCTGGCTGGACTCCTTTTTCCATCACATTATACACTGCTTGTTTCCATGGTTACGACCACCCTGCAATCCATCAGCGGTGGTCGTGCTTGCACTCTATAAGAAAAAAGTGACGGCCTATGTGTGCCAGAGGCCGGCACTTTTTTCTAGTGTGCAAGCACGACCCCCGCTGATGGATTGCAGGGTGGTCGTAACCATGGAAACGAGCAGTGTATAATGTGTGACAGCTCGGAGCTGCCGTAGATTTCTGGCTTCATTTACGCCAAAAAGATGGCGTACATAAACGAAGCATTTGTTGCAGTGACTGGCCACGCCCAATTCCACGCCCCTCCTTTCAGAAAAGTTGCAAGGACCGCGAAAAGTGGCACATGCCACAATTTTTTTAAAAAGTCTCACTTTTTAACGTCGCATTCAGGCGCACAGGAAATGATGAATCTCCCCCATAGTATCTGCGGCATCTTAATAGGATATATCATAAATTTCCGAAAGGCGCTCGCTGCTCTCACGAACGGGGCCTACCGTGAATGGAGAGCGAGACGTGCGTGCGCGGTGTCCTCTCCAGTCACTTCTATGGGACATCCGGATTTCAGAGGTCCCCTAGCTGTGGATGGAGAAGCTGCGCTGTCCACGCTCCCGGGGATCTGTTCATGAGATCGGATCGGGTGGGACCTGCACCCATCGGACATTTATGGCAGATGGAGAGGATGCGTCATAAATGTCACAGAGGGAACTTGTCAGCAGGTTCACTCTGCCCTGACCACGTGCAGCCCCGCATACTGACGGGCTCCTTCAGGACAAGTCTGTTAAGCTCCGACCTGCTTTGGCGCTTCAGGCTGTTTCCACGCGTGACTGAATAGCTGCGGATTTGACGTCATGGATTTCCGCGCGGCAAATCTGCAGGACCAGCGACGTGGATGAGATTGTAACTAAGCTCTTATCGCGTGCTGTGTATAAAAACCGCAGCGTAAATTGACCTGTGGTACGGATTTTCAATCTTTTGCGTAACAATTTATGCTGTGCAGCTCCCATGCCGCTTTCACCCTTTTGCAGAATTGTTTTGATTCCCTTTGGTTGAAAAACACGCGTAAAAACGAACCAAAAACGTCCAGAAGAACTGCATGTGTGGTTAAAGCCTACGGCTCATGCGCACGAGCGTGTGTGCCCCGCGCTGTTGACCGGTCTTTGCACAAGTACCGCGTGTATGCTGTAAGCGTTGGCGGACCAGTTCACTTGAATCGGTCTGCCACCCGCAAAATACCTTCCGCACGCCAAAAACAAATGGGACATGTTCTATTTTTTTGCTGTGCAGGGGCAAGGACCGAAATCCCACGGTAGGGCTTCCGCGCCGTACCTTGTGTATTGCGGACCCGTTCAAGTCATTGGGTGCATCCATGATACGCAGGGCGCACAGTCGGTGCTCGTATATTGCGGACAGGCACGCGCTCGTGTTCATGAGCCCTTAGATTCGGCCTGTCTGCCACTTTGACCCCTCAATGCTCCTCATACCTTTTATATAGATGATTGAGAGCAAGGCTAACGTACCTGGTGATGCAGACTGCATGCCAGTCCTTGTATAACATATTCGGAGCCCTGGGCTCTCAGCATGTTGCGCTCCCATTCCACTCCGCCCTGATTGACAGCTCTGGCACCCATTAAAGCGACAGCTGTCTCTCTGAGCAGGGGTGAGCGACTCGTTCAGTGTATTGGGCCAGGGCACTGAACATAAAGGCCCCGCCCCCTGGGCACTTGCGATGTTGGGGGATTAGAACTTCTGACCATCACCCCTGGTATGTTTGGGTTGCGTGGTCAGGAGCTTTGAGTCAGAACTGCTGACGGCCTCCCTTTAACGCCTTCTCATGTGCAGTGCAGATTGATGCACATCTAATGCAGTGTTATGGCCGATGTGCCTGAGGATCAGCGGTAAAGCTATGGTCATCTGGGATAATCGTCACTTGTTCCGCTGCAGCTTGAATGGTAGACGCTCCCACCCCTCGCCCAGCAGACTGGAGTTTCCTCGGTGCCAGCCGCGGGCATCGTCCTGATGGGAATCATGCGTAACATGTAATCCCACCATCTACTGCAGTATAGGAGGTTGTAAAACGTTTGTCTAGGATAACCCCTCATGGGAGACGCTCCCTAACCTTGCCGCACCCCACGTCCTGTGCCTAGCATCTTCTGGGGGAAAAAGCTGATTTTGTCAGGGGAGCCGTGGACACCGAGGCCGGACAAGGGAATGGCTGTCCATGCAATGTGTGGACTGCTCGAGTCCGCCAGAATCGGGGCCGTTCCTCTGGCTCATGGAGTCTGGTCCACATGTCCGTTACCCCTGATGCTGCATATGGACCAATGTTGACCCCGTGAGAGAAGGTTTTTCCTCGGGGGTGTGAGCGTGTGCTGCAGGAGGGACCCGTGAGATAACAGGATAGGTCATAAGTGTCTGGTCTGCACAGGTCCTACTGCTTGGGCCCCTTGTGATCACGAGAACGAGGGCCTATGTTCTGCCCCAGTCAAGCACGCTTGTCCGCCGCTCCATTCAGAGGACAAGCGCTCACCTATCTCCGGTAGCCCCATAGGGCTGAGTGGGGCGGCCGTGCACTGACGTGTCCATCATGATCCCAAATTCTTGTCACTTCCCGTGGATAGGCAAAACGTCGTAATGGGACAAACCCTTAAGTTTCTTTTCTTCCTGAGATTTTTTCGCCTCATGGACACTTGCATTTGGGCAACCAGTAGCAGTCTATGATTGAGCTCCTCTATCTGGGTCCACACCATAGCTGTCTCTCTGGGTCCCCACCACCATTATGAGGTGCACCATAGCTGTCTCTCTGGGTCCTGACCACTGTTGGGAGGTGCACCATAGCTGTCTCTCTGGGTCCTGGCCACTATTAGGAGCTGCACCATAGCTGTCTCTCTGGGTCCTGACCACTGTTGGGAGGTGCACCATAGCTGTCTCTCTGGGTCCTGGCCACTATTAGGAGGTGCACCATAGCTGTCTCTCTGGGTCCTGACCACTATTAGGAGGTGCACCATAGCTGTCTCTCTGGGTCCCCACCACTATTAGGAGGTGCACCATAGCTGTCTCTCTGGGTCCTGACCACTATTGGGAGGTGCACGATAGCTGTCTCTCTGGGTCCTGGCCACTATTAGGAGCTGCACCATAGCTGTCTCTCTGGGTCCCCACCACTATTAGGAGGTGCACCATAGCTGTCTCTCTGGGTCCCCACCACTATTAGGAGGTGCACCATAGCTGTCTCTCTGGGTCCCCACCACTATTGGGAGGTGCACCATAGCTGTCTCTCTGGGTCCTGACCACTATTAGGAGGTGCACCATAGCTGTCTCTCTGGGTCCCCACCACTATTGGGAGGTGCACCATAGCTGTCTCTCTGGGTCCTGACCACTATTGGGAGGTGCACCATAGCTGTCTCTCTGGGTCCTGACCACTATTGGGAGGTGCACCATAGCTGTCTCTCTGGGTCCCCACCACTATTAGGAGGTGCACCATAGCTGTCTCTTTGGGTCCGGACCACTATTGGGAGGTCAGGAGGTGCACCATAGCTGTCTCTCTGGGTCCTGACGACTATTAGGAGGTGCACCATAGCTGTCTCTCTGGGTCCCCACCACTATTGGGAGGTGCACCATAGCTGTCTCTCTGGGTCAGGGCAAGCTGTCTGTGCCCTCCCTGGTCATGGTGGTCCTATTCTGTACGTGTGACAGTAGGACCTACAGGAGGGCAGTACGGTGTAATGTACAGGGGTCCAGAGCTGTTTCGGTTGTCTTGCACTGTGCGCGCTCACCAGGGGGACCTGCCGGAAGGGAATGTTCGCCTTATTTTTAGAGCTTTTACTGACGACGGAAGATGATAACGTTCAGTGCGGTCCTCTCTGTCCCTGGCGGTGACTGCTCTAAGAGACGATTCTGACGGCAGCACACACAGCGTTTGCTTTTTTTTTTCTTAACTTCTGCTTTTTGGGTGCAGGTCCTCCAAGGTGTGTGTTTTTGTGTTTTTGGTGCATTCTTCACACCTTTGAAAGCAATTTTTCTGTTAGTATAGACGTGGGTTCAAGCTCACCGGTATGAAAAGTGGCGGTCCCTACCACGCCATTCAGACAGGGAACTCAGGGACCCCCTGCTCCCCGGTATAAATGGAGCGCCGGTCCCTACCACGCCATTCAGACAGGGAACTCAGGGACCCCCTGCTCCCCGGTATAAATGGAGCGCCGGTCCCTACCACGCCATTCAGACAGGGAACTCAGGGACCCCCTGCTCCCCGGTATAAATGGAGCGCCGGTCCCTACCACGCCATTCAGACAGGGAACTCAGGGACCCCCTGCTCCCCGGTATAAATGGAGCCCCGGTCCCTACCACGCCATTCAGACAGGGAACTCAGGGACCCCCTGCTCCCTGGTATAAATGGAGCGCCGGTCCCTACCACGCCATTCAGACAGGGAACTCAGGGACCCCCTGGTACGAGCGGAGGGGCTCCTGCTCCGTGGTATGAATGGAACGGCGGTCCCTACCACGCCATTCAGACAGGGAACTCAGGGACCCCCCATTCTCGGGCTAATTTTGGTTTTCACCGTAGTCCAAGATTTATGCTCCATCCTGTGGATACTTTTCGAAGGACACTAGAGAATTGGGCAGCCTGTGCCTTGGTGCGGTCAGAAGCCATGATACACACGCCTTGCACTCGACCACAGGAAAGTACGTTTACACGTCTCGAATGTGATGCAAATTCAAAAAGGAATCTGCAGCAGAAATCTGGCACTCACACTTTTTGTGAAGAGAAAACACTCGTATAATTTTTGGTGCCAGTTTTGTGGGGCGTTGAGTGAGTGGGGTTTTTCTGCCTCCTCATTAACTTCTATAGGGAACCACCATCAAATCTGCATCATACGAGTAACGTCACTTTCTCAAGCGTTTTTCCCAATCACGTGGTGGAGCACAAGATGTGTTTGTGATTGAGTCTGTACATAGAAATCATTGGGAAGCTGTTGGCTGCGGTATTGAATGTGGATCAGGCCTCATGCGCATGGTCGTCGCGGTTTTGTGGTCCACAAATCGCTGATCTGCAAAATATGGAGACCTTCCATGTGGCATCCGCATTTCTGGTGACCCCTTGAATTCAATGGGTCCGTGGCCTGTATTTTGTGGACTTAGTCTGTTTTTGCGTAACAGATGCCAAAAGCACGCGGATGATCCGTTTGTCCGTTATGCCAAACATGTCCTGTACCTGTCTGCAAAATGCTGATGACGGACCCGTTAAATTCAAGGAGGTCAACAAAAAACGCCGACCTTATCTGTTCTTTGCAGATTGCAAATTACGCAGCAGAAAACATCGATTCAGAGGCAGAAAGAAGGTGACCGATTTTTGCCCACGTGAACATAGCCTAAGGCAGGGATCACCAACCGCCTACACACCAGCTGTTCTGAAACTACAACTCCCAGAATCCTCCTTTCACTTTTAAAAACAGCCTAGTAAGTGTGCATGCTGGGAGTTGTAGTTTCACAGCAGCTCGAGTGCTGAAGGTTGCTGATCCCTGGCCTAAGGGCTGTTTCGCACAAACATGATCGGCCCCAGAAACACGGGCCATGTGTTTCCGGCAGGCAGTTCTGTTGCCGGTTCTGCCGGCTGGATCCAGAAGTCCGTAAGCAAACGGATATCATTTGTTTCTGGATGCGGATCCGCCTAAACCGGGAAACCGGTTTTGGAATTTTGGCCGGAGAAAATACCGCAGCATGCTGCAGAATTTTCTCCGACCAAATACCGTAAGGGGACTGAACTGATGCATCCTGAACGGATTGCCCTCCATTCAGAATGCATTGGGATAAAACTGAAGCGTTTTTCCTGTATTGAGCCCCTAGGACGGAACTCAATACCGGAGAACGCTAGTGGGAAAGTGCCCTTATAATGTTTTATGACGCAGTCAGTTCATATCTGATTGGGGATCTCTTGTACGGAACTCGCTGAGTACAGTAGAACAGATCCATCATCAGATATGTTTTGCTGTACAGTGGGAAGGCGTACAAGCTGATGGTATATGAGAGATTACATCACCATATACACTGTATATCCTGTCTGATATCCGCTTCACGAGCTCCGATATTGTGAGCGGCGACCTCTCAGCCGGCCTCTGACCTCCTGCTCGGGCTCCAGCTGTTTTCATATACGTGTGAGTTCTTCTCTGTCTAATGCGGTCACGTGGGAGCGTGTGCAGCTGTCACCCCGGTGTGGCCGTGAGATCCTGTATAGTAAAGGAAACCTCAGAGACGGCTTCGCTGGAAACTGTGACTCAGCCGGAGCCTCGAACATCGAACCAGGTCTTGGCTCAGGTTAAGAAGTCGGAGAGGCTTTGTGGATGTGTACACGGCGCCTCACGGAAAGGTTGATATGGGATGTGTAGAGTAGTTTCTTCTGCTGTTAAAAAGGGGGGAAACCTCTCCCCTAGGTGAGAGGTCAGACTGAAAGAGCATGAAATGGTTAAAAAGTAGCATCACCCAACGCACAACTAAAGGCCATTGTTCACATTACACTATTATCTGCGAGGTTGGTGCCGGGATCCTCCCTAGAGTCACCCGCGATGCTAGGGAGGCACGCTCCCATCGCGGTCTGCTATTGGCTCCCTTCCTCCGACGGTGGATGTTTTCATCTGCGAGATAGAGAGATGTGCCGGGTGTCAGAAGTGACGTGGATGCTTTTTTTTTATACTCATGACCTATCAGTATAACCTATAGCCATCAGTATCTGATCGGTCGGTGTCTGACACCCGCGACCCCAGCTGATCAGGTGTTTGAGAAGCATGCGGTGGCCGGTGACATCATATTCATCGGTTACACGGGCTAGGCGCAGCTCACGTGAATGGGACTGACCTGTGATGCCAGGCACAGCCTCATTTTACGTACACTGCTATGTTTTCACCGTAACGCTGCCGTCTATCAGCGTAGGTCCCCGGGTGTCGGACCCCACCGATCAGATACTGATGACCTATCCTGAGGATGGCACCTCAGTATAAAAAAGTTGAAAAGAAGAAATACAACTTGCCCTGCAAATACAAGTCCTGCTATGGCTATGTCGTGTTCAAATTTTAAAAGATTTTTACAAAATTTTGCCTTTTCGAAGGCGGGGAGAAAAATACGACAATAAAAATTACTAAAATTTGCCTGATCCTGAATGGGTTACGAAGCAACAACTCATTCATTGTCACTTCTGTTTGCAGGTGGTCCGGTTGTGCCAGAACCAAAGGCTTGCCTTGAAAAACAGCCCTCCTTATATCTTGGACCTACTGCCTGACACCTACCAGCACCTGCGCACCATAATGTCTCGCTACGAGGGGAAGATGGAGATCCTTGGAGAAAATGAGTATTTCAGGGTCTTCATGGAAAACCTCTTGAAGAAGACAAAGCAAACAATCAGTCTGTTCAAGGAAGGCAAAGAACGCATGTATGAGGAGAATTCTCAGCCGAGGTTAGTTGGTTACCCGTTTCTAGGGCACTGGGGTCTTCAAAAATCTGTTTTCAAAGTTTTCCAAGGTGGGTCCCCCGAAATATACCCATTTCTTGTGAATTACAGAGTTCCAGTCCTCTTATCCCAAGAAATGCTGCTTCTTATTATTTTTATGCCAATAAGGGTTTTTGGCGCACCTTGGGTGGGCTGATCCTGTTAGTGCACCTAAGTTATCGCTACCAACTTTGAAATCTCGAAGCGGTCAGTCTGAGGGGGAGGTACTTGCTGGTTTTACTGGTGGACTGATGGTGCACCAAACGTGGTGACTCCTCCGCGGTACGCAAGGACCCTAGTTTGTGTAAGAATAGAACGAAGCATTTCCCAGGGTTAGAGGACCAAATTTTCACAAGAAAGCTATTCTTATTAAACGATTTTGGAGGTGACGGGCTAGCTTTAAAACATTTTTTTCCAGTAGCAAGTGTGATAAATAAGCCACCTTACCTGTTAAATCCCCCACTGCTCTGGAGTCAACACTTTGGTCCGTGATGGACTTTACTGCAGCCATGATGTCTTGTACATCTATATAACCACCGCAGCTGCTGCCAACTGGCCTCAGCGGTCTCCTGCCATGCATGCTGGCATCACAGGTCTCACGAGCAGTGGTTTTAGAACTACTGCACCAACCAACAGGTTTGTCCAAAGGGTGTTATCCCAACAGTCCCATGGTTTTCAACCTTTAAACCCTATACATGGATCTTGTCTTCGCAGCAGGGAAGCGACCGGACCGCTACCTCCTGGAATACTCCAGGTGTAGTTGGCAGCAAGGATCAGGCATTAGGCTACTTTCACTTGTGCGTTCATGTGATCCGGCAGGCAGTTCCGTTGTCGGAGCTGCCTTCCGGATCCGCCAGTCAGTGTCACAACTGACAGCATTTGTAGACGGATCTGGGTGCGGATCCGTCTACAAATGCATTGCAAGAACGGATCCGTCCCTCCGCTTGTCATGCGGATGGACGGATCCGTCCTGCACGGACGGATCTGTTCTTCAGTTGTTTCGCAATGCCGGATCTGGCACTAATACAAGTCAATGTAAATTAATGCCGGATCTGGCATTCCGGCGTCTGATCAGGCATTTTGGACGGACATAATAATGCAGCATGCTGCGGTATTATTTCCGGCCAAAACGCCTGACAGTGACTGAACGGAAGGCATACTGATGCAAACTGAACGGATTTCTATCCATTCAGAATGCATGGGAATATGCCTGATCAGTTCTTTTCAGGCTTAGAGCGCTTTTGACGGAACTCTATGCTGGAAAAGAATAACGCAAGTGTGAAAGTAGCCTTAGTTGTAGTCGGGAAACAGGCAGAGGTCAGGGCAGGCAGAGTACGTGCGTATATGTGAAACAAGTCCGAGGTCAGTGCAGACAGCAAAGGGTCAATAGAACAGCACACCTTTTCAGGGAACTAGAAAGTTAGAACAACACTAAGGTAAGGTGCTTTAAATACCCGGAGGTGACGAGTCTTTCTGGGGAAGACTAGAGTGCGCGCACGGTGGCCCTTGAAGAGCTGGAGAGCGAAAGCCCTAGAAACAGAGCAGGGGGGCCTGAGAGGAAAGTGCTGGCCGTGGCCTGCAGCAGGGAGAGCAGTGTGGGGCGTCAGTGGTCAGGCCCACTGCTGGTGGACAGAGGAGGACAAGCGGGTCTGGACCACTGGCTCAACAAGAGAAAAGGCTGAGTAAGTGATGCGGTGCCTGTGCCTGCTCGGGGTGGCTGGACAGGGACAATGGGTCAGTGATTGGCTGCAGTGATTACGTTGATGTACAGCATGTCATCGCTGCAGAAAAAAAAATGAAAACCAACAGCAACCTAAAGAGTGTCCGTGCTGGATTGGCGGGTGATTTAACATTGCCCAGATAAGAGATTACGATATTGGTGGAATGTCGCTCCGATCAACTGGAAGGAACTGCTGGCAGTAACCATGCGTTGTAGTTTGCAGTCTCCAGCAGTCCCATGGAGATAAATTGAGCGACCGTGGCTGTGCACGATTGTTCACTGGCCATTCACTTATCCCCTATCCTGTGGATAGAGCAAGAATCTGCAACCTTCGGCACTCCAGCAGCTGTGCAACTACAACTCCCAGCATGCAAACATGCTTGGCTGCTATAGAAGTGATTGACGCATTCTGGGAGTTGTAGTTTCTGAACAGCTGGAGTTTCGGAGGTTGCTGATCCCTGGGATAGAGGGTAAGAGATATTGGTAAGAAACCCCACCCTTAAGACTCCATAATGAAGCAAAATGGGGGCTTGAGGTGGGGGTGGAGGGGGGGGGGGGAGGGCGGCATTTATCAACATGGGCATTCTTCAGAAAAAAGGCTAAAAAAAAGTAGCAGATTTGGCTGTGCCATAAGTTGTGGCTTTTTTACACTACAATAGTGGCATAAAAACGTTAATACTCTAACCCCCCAGCAACTAATTTAATTTTTCTAATTGAATTATACTGTTCAGTAGCTGATCCTGTACCTTTGTGGGTTATCCTGAGCACGGCTTTCTCTGTGAAGACGTTGTAGACAGGCAGGTGTGTATAGCCACAGGCAGTATTTGTTCTATCTCCTTAAAGGGGTTGTCTCGCTTCAGCAGATGGCATTCATGTAGAGAAAGTAAATGCAAGGCACTAATGTATTGTGATTCTCCATATTGCCTCTTTTGCTGGCTTGATCCATTTTTCCAGGACGTCCCCCATTGACAGCACATGGGAGGATGTCCATGCCTATCTCCCCCCCCACTCCCCGTCTCTAATGTCTTCCTGTCCCTACAGGGATAGGGAGTGAGCTCCCATACATGGGGGACGAAGATAAGAAGACAAAAGAATCTACCCCTCCGGGGGATCTGTGGGGCTGGATCTGGTCCACCTCACAGCTCAGATTTTATAGGCCGGCTAGCTACCCCTCCGGGGGATCTGTGGGGCTGGATCTGGTCCACCTCACAGCTCAGATTTTATAGCCCGGCTAGCTACCCCTCTGGGGTTTTCTAGCACACCTCATCTCACCTGAGGGCCGCAGTGGATGAGAGGCTGAGGCCGCTTCCCCTCCGGGGGCTCTCAGCTCGGCGGGTTTCTTCCTCCTTCTGTCGACGGCACATGTGGGGAGAGCGTCTGACGTCGCCTCTGGCATCGGCGGAAGCAAGATGGCGGCGCCCTGTAGTGACGTTGGAGACCTGGCAAATGCGGTCTTGCGTCGGGGCAGCTGAATCTCCCGTTTAAATTAATTGGACTTAAAAAAAACAGCTCCTTGTGTGTCCATACAGTTTCTGCTTGGTTTTTGGGGTGAATCCACGCCAAAAGCACAAGCAAAAAAATGCAGTCTTGTTTTGCGGTAAACAGCCATCGGTTTAAACAAAAAAAAATAAAAAAGCGTCTGCAATCCGCACGAAAAAATGCACTGGAAAAAAAACTCGTGGGTTCCTCTATGAATTTTAGCAGGCAGATTTGCAAAATCCGTCATTTAAACATACCCTAATTCTTTGGCTACGGGCTCATTCATACGACCATAAGCAGGCGGCGGTTCCGCATGATATGGGCACCAGCTGTGTGAATTCCGTATTACGGATGGAGACCCATTGACTTGAATGGGTCCACAATCCGCAACCTGCGGAGTAACAGATCGGAAGCCCTTCCATGGGTACAGTAGTAGCAGGAGCCCGCTCTGCTCAGCTACGTCCTGGCGTAGCACATCTGTACCGGGTACCAATGTACCGTGCCGGCGTTTAGCCAAGCTTGAGGGGCGCACAGGGTGGAGCAACGATGTTTGCTGCGGCTCCCAGTGAAATCCGTATAGCGCTGACATGTCATTACGCGATAGCACACAGGACTTCCCGTGTCTATTCGAGCAGGAAAAGTCTATTACTGAATAATAATAAAGTATATCACAAAAATATATATATATATTTTTAGGCCATTTAGAACATTTCTTAATCCACCTCTTGCAGCATTCAGGTATTTGCAGCAAGTCTTGCTGTACAAAAAGCAGGAAGTTTTTGCATTGTGCAGTGGAAAAAGCGAGAGGAAGTGAGTGTAACCACAGTCAGAACTGGTCGTTGACACACGAACATTGTGAAACCCGCTAGACAAACAGCGAGGCGATAGGTTATTTTTAAGCACAGTTGCTGGCTTCGGCCATAGGGATAGTTCCAGTGCGTTTCGGGTTATTGAGTCCGCAGCGCAAGCTCGTCGTTGCTGGTTTCATGCGGTCTGCTTTACTGGTATAAACGTCTAGGCCCGTCTGCTTCTGGGCTGCCAGTTCATCGTTACAGACTTGCTGATTTCATAAAAACAGTGGGGGAGGTTTATTAAAGAAGTTGTCCGAGTTATAACAAAACTCCCCCGACGCGCGGAATGTCAGAAAATAATAAAGGAACACGCGCTCAGCGCTTAATTCTCCACCGTATCCAGCGCTGCAGCACCTGTCCTCAACTGTGGTTTCAGTGGTGAGCTAGCTGTACATGGCACGTGACCGCAGCAGCCAGTCACTGGACTCGCTGATCTCATGCCATATATTGCTGAGGCCGGTGATTGACTGCAGCGATCATAAGTCAAGTCACCACTGAAACCAGAGATAAGGTCCAGAGCACCGGAAACGGAGGGGGATTAAGCGGTGACTGTACCTTTTATTATTTTATTTAGCTTGGGGCGCTGCAGTAGGTTTCTTATAACCCTGACTGTAAGGTGAAACCCAAAATATGCAATAGCACTTCAAAGGCATGTTTTTCTATGGGCCTCACTGAGCATGTGCAGGACACACTCCCAGTGCTTGCGCAGAAGACCTTATTCTGCTTCATAGTAATAATGGAGGTGCAGTGGGCGGGTGTATTAGAAGCCAGGAGGTGTGGTGGGCAGATATATTAGGAACCAGGAGGTACAGTGGGAGGGTATATTAGCAATGGGTGCTTTGGGGACCAGGGGGTGAGGTGGGCGGGTTCTTTGGGGACCGGGGTGTGAGGTGGGCGGTGTATTGGGGACCAGGGGGTGAGGTGGGCGGGTGCATTGGGGACCAGGGGGTGAGGTGGGCGGGTGCATTGGGGACTAGGGGGTGAGGTGGGCGGGTGCATTGGGGACCAGGGGGTGAGGTGGGCGGTTGCATTGGGGACCAGGGGGTGAGGTGGGCGGGTGCATTGGGAATCGGGGTTACGGCGAGCGCATTGGGAATCGGGGTTACGGCGAGCAGGTGGATTGGGAACCAGGGGGTGGGGTTGGCGGACAGTAAGAAAGCATTGATGACTATCAGCGCTCTGCAGTGTGTGAAGTATAGTAAGTTGCGCAGAACACAGAAGTGACAAATCTAGTCATGGGGGGTGGGCCAGGCAAATCAGATCACAAAAAGATATTCTAACCGTGAAGTACTGAATTATCAAATCCTCATCAAAATCTTTTTTTTTTTTCTCTTATTGCTATATAATCATTTTCCATTTAAATGAGAGCAGATTAGAGCTGATGGGGCACATCGATCACTTGGGCACCTTTTGTCCTCGTCTTTAAGCAGACAGTGGGTGTCTCATTACCTCGCTGATTACAGGGCATCTGTCAGCAGATCTGTACCTATGAGGCCATATTCACACATCCGTTGTGTTTTGCGGATCCACGGAGCCGCGGATCCGCAAAACACGGACACACCGGCAATGTGCATTCCGCATTTTTGCGGACCGCACATTGCCCGAACTCCATAGAAAATGCCTCTTCTTGTCCGCAATTGCGGACAAGAATAGGACATGCTCTATTTTTTTTGCGGAGCCGCAGACCGGAAAATCGTCGGCGTGCTCCGTAAAATCGGATGCGGAGAGCACAGTGTGTGCTCTCCGCATCGTTCCCGGCCCCATTCACAGTCAATGGGTCCGCATGTATTCCGCAAAATTGTGGAATACATGCGGACTACATTGCGGATGTGTGAATAAGGCCTGACACTGGCTGACCTGTTACATGTGCACTTAGCAGCTCAAGACATCTGTGTTGGTCCCATGTTCATATGTGCCCGCATTGCTGAGAAAAATAATATATGCAACTGAGCCTCTAGGAGCAACGGGGGCGTTACCATTACACCTAGAGGCTCCGCTCTTTCTGCGACTGCCGCGCCCTCTGCACCAGGCAGTGTAAATGTGATTACACCTGGACCTGTCAAAGTGCAGAGGGTGCAGCAGTTTCGGAGAGAGCAGAGCCTCTAGGTGTAATGGTAACGCCCCCGTTGCTCCTAGAGGCTCATTTCCATATATTAAAACATAATTTTTCTCAGCAATGCGGGCACATAGGAACATGGGACCAACATAGATGTCTTTAGCTGTCGAACGCACATGTAACAGGTCAGCCGGTGTCATACAAATCTGCTGACAGATGTCCTTTTAAATCTGGTGTGTGACTGTAGTATGCCATGATAGCTGCCCCTAGAAGCTGCCAGCATCCTGTGTGATGGAGCTCCCTGCTTGTAGTCCACGTACGTCAAGAGAAAGGCTCGGAGCTGCATGCCCAGATCTAATGAATCCATCTCGAAGGAAGGAAATCCTAATTGAGCGATCACTCCCACTAGATTCGTATAACGCCAGATGGCAGGGCCCCTGCAGGCCACAGACACTTGGACCTCTGGCTACTTGCAGAACGGAGTCCAGCGATCATGACCTACCATGTCATGGATTAGTGACGCTATTTGCATTTTTGTAAAGAGGAAATTCTTGGGTTAACTCGTCACTGACTCTTCCGGCTACGCTGGACTTAACTCTTTAGCTGCTAAATTTTCCCGCAGTAATGCTAGACCAAAAAATATGTTTGAAAACCTGTATAGGTGTCATTTTTAATACTGACCGTTGTTTTTGTTTTTTTTTCTTTTTTCTCTTTCTACCCTCTAGGCGGAACTTGACCAAATTGTCCCTTATCTTCAGCCACATGCTCGCAGAGTTAAAAGGAATATTCCCCAATGGATTGTTCCAAGGAGATAATTTCCGGATCACCAAGGCCGATGCTGCTGACTTCTGGAGGAAAGCTTTTGGAGAAAAGTATGGATTCGCAAATAGATGGCGTTTGTTGCGTTTCTGCCTTTTTGTGTGTGTTTTTATTAAATACTGTATTAGCAGCGGTGCAGAAGCATATTTGGGATATCCGCAGAACCCCGCTGCAGTACTCAGCACTTAGTCTTCCCATAGAGGTTAAGTGGAGCGGCAGGGCAGGTGCTGAACCATTGCGGCCATCTCCTCCTTGGGTTACATGGGAAACCGGGATCCCCCATTTTAGTGATCAGTGAGGACCCCCCCAGATCTAACCTTTACCACCTCTCCAATGGAAAATCGACCAACGTTTCCCAATTTTACATATAAAATGTATAAACCATAAAAAAATAAACATTGTGTTTTGCCACGTCTCAAAAAGTCAGAACTATTCAAATATTTAAAAAATATGTGGTGAACGCAGTAACAGAAGAAAAATTTAAAAAACGTGCAATTTCCTTCTTTTTTTTTTTTTGTCACAACCCCCAAGCTTTTTTGGTGTTTTATTTTTTTTGCGTTGTATCTAGTATCGCAATACTAATTTACATATTATAAAATAGCGTTTTCTAGCAAAATAAACCTACATAGAAAGTTAACAACAATATGTTTAGTATAATCGCCCTATAAGCATTTTAGTGAGCCCCAAAAAAAAACTTTTGGGGGTGACAGAAGCTCTTTAAGTAAAGTTTTCCAGACCTTCAGTTCATCTTTGTGGAAAGTGTACTGAAAACTGGTTTTCTTTATACATCAAAGTATTTATTTATTTTATTTTTTTGTTTGTTTCTTGGACTTAAAAAATGCTAATAAATGCATGCTGCTTTTTATTTTTTTTAAGTGGCCTTTGTATTGGGCAAACTTTTTTAAAACATGGGAAAAACCCCATACCCAGCACGGGCTCCGTTTTGAAAGAACCAAAAATGCAGCACGTTGAAGAAAATGCACTGGTTTGTTATATATATCATAGTTGAGTTTGTAGTTAAAGGGGTTCTCCGGGAATTAAGAAAATGAAAATACACAAATATTACTTTATTATAAATATATTCCCAAATTCCTTTCATTAGTTATAAAGGCTTGTTTTATCTATGGAGCAATGATTAGGAGAAACAAAATGGCCGCCGTCCTGTTAGTACACATAATGATACAAGATTATGATCCTGACTACAGTTTAATATATTTAACAGAATCTTTGTGGGAATGGAGTTCATCAGGAGACATGGAGTACAGAGAGGACAGGCTGTGGTAATGGAGACTACATACAAGTGCTGCTGCTTATTGGCCACATCTGCTCATGAACTTCATTCCTCTAGAGATTCACCTGAAGATCTTATCTGGATTCAGGATCACAGGAGGATGAGGCAGCTCTTTATTTCAGTGTTGCGAAGTAACTTGTCCTCCTGTGTGATTAGGACAGGTTTTATATGTACTAATAGGACGGCGGCCATTTTATTTCTCCTAATGGTTGGGGTTATATTTATAATAAAGTAATACTTTTAAGTATTTTCATTTTCTTAATTCTCAGAGAACCCTTTTAAAGCTACAAGAAACTAGATCTCGCCATCTCCCACAGCGTCTCATCTTGACGACAAACCTCTAAATCTATTTATAACAGCGGAGCAGATACTTCAGGTTTTTCTACTTTGTTGGGGCTTTTTTTACTTCATTAAAGAGAACCTGTCACCACAAAATGCAATCCGAAGAAGGAACTGAGCGGAGATGGAGATATAGAGATATAATATTCAGTAAAACCTGTAAATTATACATTTTATATCTCCTGCTTTTTCCACCTCCTGTGAACAGCTATTGGTACAGGAGGGATGGGTTTTCGATGACTGATAGCATTGTGTGTATAAGTGAGCATACAGAGAGAGCTGTCAGTCACTCCTGTACCCAGGGCTGTGGAGTCGGTAGATAAATGTTAAGACTCCGACTCAGTTTTTGGTACTTCCGACTCCTCTGTAGTTAATATGCAAATGTATTTTCTACATTTCCCTAGTAGAAAAATCCCATAGTCAGGTTTAAAGTTTAAGCTAACAATCTGAGTTTACATGTTTTATAGCCTTAGCTGAATGACAGCAGTTTTTCGAATGGTTTCCAGCTTCAGTCTTGAACTATTGACTCTCCATTCAAGTGTCTCTAATCCTGCCAAAAACAGATTTACCTAATGCGTTATCAGTGATGGGCTCGGTTTCCCATGGGCGCTGCGTTCCCTGTAACAGCGGAACACCACACAATGGAAAGTATAAGTATCGCCGCTCCTTAACTGTGCGTTGCGCGCCATATAGTGAAGCATATGAAAAGCAGGCTTCTTCACGGTCACTTAACGTGTTCGTTTTGCCGTAACGTGACGCACTGCATGCATTGGCTTTTATTCTTACAGTAGAGAAGTAATTAATTATAACTTTTTGTGATTTGGGACATTTAAACTTTTTATTTTTTTATTTTTTTCCAATTCAAATTTAGTAGGAGTCTGAGTCAGTTCATTTTTGCCGACTCTGACTCCAGGTACCCAAAATTGCCTCCGACTCCTCGACTCCAACTCCACAGCCCTGCCTGTACCTATAGCTGTTCACAGGAGGTGAAAAAAGCAAAGATATAAAAGTATAAATTACAGGTTTTTACTGAATCTTTTCCCTTAAAGCGATATATCCATCTGCTCAGCTCTTCCTGCTCTATAACCTGGTGCTTTCAGATTGCATTGCAGTTTGTAGTGCCAGGTGCTATTTAAATGGCTTGTTCGTTTCCTGCCCAGTGTGACATTGACTGAGGGGAGAATGAGTTGCACACAGTGAGGTCGACATCCGTCCTTCTCTAAGCACAAGTCCGGTTCTAAGTAATGGGATCCGTGCACGATGGTCACCTGGTGTAGGATGGAAGCCTTGGCGACATGGCCGCCCTCAATGCAGTTGCATCTCTTTACACCTGGACTGGACAATCCCTTTAAATGGTAACGTGTAGGACTGGATTTTAGGGGTTGTCCCATTACAGCAACTTATCTCCTATCCACAGTGTCTGATCAGCAGGGGTCCGACAATTGGGGGCCCTTACCAATTACTAGAATGGACACCTGTGTTCCCTCGGTCAAATGGAGCAGCAGACGTGCATGCGTGTCCACCGCCCCAGTCGCCTCTATGGGAAAGCTGGAGGTAGCAGAGTATAAGTGCGCCGCGATCTCTGGAAGTCCCATGGAGTAGCAGAGCACATTCGTGTCGACCACACCATTCACACAGGGGAGCACTAGCCCCCATTCTAGCGATCATTGGGCCCACCAGCAGTTAGACCTCCACCGATCAGACACAACCCCTTTAAGACTTCACATGTACAGGACAGTGGATGTTGACCTTCACTCTTCTCTTGGTTCTGCAGTACGTTCTTACGAAATCCTGTTCTTGTTTCCACGTGCATTTCTCCGTTTCACTTCTCGTTCTGCAGCCTAAGGCTGGTTTCACACCTGATCAGGGATCCATTTCCCATTATAGGCTCTGACGGGCTTTCCCGATTGTGCTAAATATTCATCTTGTGCACTCCCTCCATTATGCGATCGTGTGCAGCCAGCCTAACCCTGGGTTCACACCTCAGCGTTTCTGAGACGCACGTTTTACACGCGTTTTTGTTGCGCGTATTACAGCGCATTTTTGCAAATAGGAAACGCGCGTCATACGCGCGTTCGTGACTCTGGAGACCAATTGAAAAAGGCATATCTACACTTTAACGCGTGTTTTACGCACGTTCCCATTGAAGTCTATTGGTGCAAACGCGCGACAAAAAGCCCCAAAGAAGCTCAAGGACTTCTTTGAGCGCAGGGCGTTTTACAGCGCGTTCAAACGCGCTGTAAAACGCTCAGGTGAGAACCATGCCCATAGGGAAACGTGAGTTTTCTCCTGTTGAGCGTTTTACAGCGCGTTCGAACGCGCTGTAAAAGGCGCAAGTGTGAACTGAGGGTAAAGCTGCAGCTTACAGGGGTTGTCCCAAGATTTAAAGGGGAATTCCACAGCCAATTTGATGGTGCAGGGGACCCCGCTGCTCTCCACTGCCTACTAATGTCTCTGCACAGCAGGATGTGACTTTAAATCCTCCTGCAGCGATAGCCCGTCTCGGCTAGTGATTGGCTGAGCGACAATCCAAGCCACTGTCAGCGGTGGAGGATGGACAAGGTAGTAAGTTCGGTAATTTTTTATTTTATTTTTTTCATTATGTGCAACATGAGGAAAAGGTTTTTCTTTCCACTGGAAAACCCCTTTAAATGTATCCCCAGGATAGTGGATAAGTGTCTGGTTGGGGTCTAACTAGCGAGGCCCACACTTGCGGCTGCTCTACTCATCTCTGTGGGACTGCTGTAGAGGAGCACTCTCCTATCACTGCCGCACCATTCACGCAGGAGACATCGGACCGCGGTTCCTGTGATCGGTGACAGTCCCAGCGGTCTAAATCTCACACGTAGGATGTGTGATAAATATGGACCTCTCGGGGTCCTGTGATCCCCGTTTGACGATTCTGTGTGGCCGCGACCTCGACCTAATGGGGGGGGGGGGGGGCTGGTTCTGTGAGATTTGGAGAGGGCTGAGCAAGCAGACTCTGGACCCAGAGGTGGGACCCGCACGTATCCTGCATTTCTGACACCCCTCGTGGATAGATTGACATGCATTTTACAATTCGTGCATCTATATAGTTGTCGGAAATGCTTCACATCACTTTCTTTGATCTTAGCAATACACATTTAATGCAGCATTCAAAATTCTGCAGGTCGCATGAAGGAACCATTTCCCTTGTGTTTTCTTCTCTGCACTAGGGGCACCATAATAGATGTCACAGGAGCGGCACCCCCTGTAGTCCTGTATCTGCTCCGCTTCTGATGTGCTTCTTCAGTCACTTGTCCGTACAGTAGAAAAGACTAAACAAAAAAAAAATATTTTTTTCCTTACAGAACCATTGTCCCGTGGAAAATTTTCCGGCATGCCCTGCATGATGTCCACCCTATTTCTTCTGGTCTGGAAGCCATGGCCCTGAAATCCACCATTGACCTCACGTGCAACGATTACATCTCCGTTTTTGAGTTTGACATCTTCACTCGGCTCTTTCAGGTACAACGTTTTCCTCTCAACTACACGTTAAAGGGAATGTGGCCTAGTGTAAATCAGTGTTGCGTTAAACACGTTTTGTAAAAAAAAAAAAAAAATTTTTTTAATTCATTTTCAATGCAATTATCTGTATTCAAAAATAATAATAATCCTGCAGTTTTCACACTGGCCACTAGGTCTAAAATATGTTAGAGAGGACCTCTTGGGATTGTGTGTTACAAACTGGTATGCTTACCAGATAGGGCGGCCCCTACAGAGGTAAGCTTTTTTTTATTTTTCCTAAAATATCCCTCTGTTTCGGCACGGTGTCCCCTGCTGTTTTTGGCACCTGATATGTTAAAGGGGTTCTGCAGTTCTTTTAAACTGATGATCTATCCTTGATAGATCATCTGATCGGCAGGGTCCGGGACCCCCGCCGATCAGCTGTTTGTGAAGGCACTGGCAATAGCGCTGCGGCCTTCTCGCTGTTTACCGCGGGCCCAGTGACGTCTCGACTAGTAGCACTGGCCTGGGCGCGGCTAAGCTCTGTTCACTGTAATGAAGCTTAGCCGCGCCCAGGCCAGTGATACTAGTCGTGACGTCACTGGGCCTGCGGTAAACAGCGAGAAGGCCGTGGCGCTACTGCCAGCGCACTGCCTTATCAAACAGCTGATTGGCGGGGGTCCCGGTTGTCGGACCCCTGCCAATCAGATGCTGATAATATATCCAGAGGATAGATGATCAGTTTAAAAGAACTGCAGAACCCTTTTAGTTTAGACTATCGGTACAGGGGGGAGGAGATGGCCCGGTTTCTCAATGGACATCATCTTCTCCCTGGCCATAGCGCGGTCAAGTCGCTGCGAAGCGTGTCACAGCCAGGGAGAAAAAACAGCTCGCCTCCCTACGAATGGACCGCGCAAAAGCCAGGGAGAAGGAGACGACCATTGAGAAACCCGGCCATCTCCTCTTCCCCGTACTGATGCTCTAAATTAACATATCAGACGGCAAAAACGGCAGGGGACAAAGCGCCGGAACGGAGGGGTATTTGCATCTGTAGGGGGCGCCCTATCTGGTAAGCATGCCAGTTTCTTTTGAGAGCATGATCCATAGACATAATGGACAGGAGGGGACCTCACTGACTTCTATGGGATGTTTTCTAGGCGTGATCTGTGCAGAGTAGATAAGCTACAATGGGACCTATTATGAATGGTGGGTCCTGTGTTATCTATATAGAGGTGTTACTTGTCATTGTAATCCTTCCTGTGATTATAATGAGATAGCTACTGAGAAGTTACCTGTACAGAACAGGAATCATGACCTATTATTAGACAAAATGGCCAGTAGGGCTAAAACGATTCATCGATGTAATTGAGGCAAAAAAATCCTCGATGCAATTTCCCTGCATCGAGGGTTCGTTTAAATCACATGACCACGGAGCGTGAGTGAAGTGAAGCCCCTCACTCACCGCTCCGTCGCCTCCCGACTCGGCATCACGCTGCACTGGCCATGGCCTTGCGTTCCGGCTGACGCTGTGTGTGACATTGGGTCCCTCCGAGCGCATGCTGGCCATGTTCCGGCATACATGCTGGGTATCGTCCAAAGCGTTTTTTTTATTTATTTTTTTTTTGTCGGCCAAAACCCAGCTTAAATGCTGTAACGAGGCCGGACCCCATTACAGTCAATCGCTGCAGCAGCCGGCAGTATCCAGCTATACCCGATATGGTACATTCTGGCCGGCTGGGCTTCTGACAGAATGTACATTGCAGCTCTGAAAGCCCTTATGTGTGTGCAATTATTTGCTATACCACTGTAAGAAATAAAATATTGTTTTTATAAAGCAATATGTTATTTTAAGAAGGTTTTTCTTATTTGAGTACAATATTAGGCCTCTTTCACACTTGCGTTGTCAGAAATGCCCGCTGGATCCGGCACAGCGCAAGACTGATCAGTCTTCAAAATGCTTTCAGGTTACTATGGCAGCCAGGACGCTACTAAAGTCCTGGATGCCATAGTAAGTAGTGGGGAGCGGGGGAGCAGTATACTTGCCGTCCGTGCAGCTCCCGGGGCGCTCCACAATGACGTCAGAGCGCCCCACGCGCATGGATCACGTGATCCATGCTCATGGGGCGCTCTAACGTCATTGTGGAGCGCCCCGGGAGCCGCACAGACGGTAAGTATACTGCTCTCCCGCTCCCCACTACACTTTACCATGGCAGCCGGGACTTAAGCATCCTGGCTGCCATAGTAACCATTCACAAAAGCTAAACATCGGATCCGGCGATGCGCTGAAACGACATTTAGCTTAATGCCAGATCCGGATTAATGCACTTCAATGGGCATTAATTCCAGATCCGGCGTTACGGCATGTCTTCCGGATTTTTGGACGGAGACAAATCCCCAGCATGCTACAGTTTTGTCAACGTCCAAAAAACGTTCACGTACTGAACTGAAGACATCCCGGATTTCTCTCCATTCAGAATGCATTAGGATAAATCCTGATCAGTATCTTTCCGTCCTAGAGCCCCGAGGACGGAACTCTAGGACGGAAAGGAAAAACGCAAGTGTGAAAGGGGCCTTAATCGGCAGAATACTCGATTGCTAAAATAATCGTTTTCTGCGGCCCTAGTGGCCAGTGTGAAAATTGCAGGATTATATTAAAAAAAAATGTTAAAATATGGGTAGGGACTTGGAAAAAAAGTATATGTATGTATATACGTTTAACACAAAAACATGATTTTAACAATATGATGACACATTCCCTTTAAAGGGAACCAGTGTGGCGATTCATCCTGTCCTAACCGTGGGCACTATGAAATACCGTGTGGCTTCCTCTTTACAAAGAACTAGATTTTATTCTGAAATACTGCGGCGTTTCAGAGAAAACATTGGCCCCACGGATGTGATTGTGTATAAAGTGGGTTTCCCGGGCTTCTGATTTCGATGGCCAATCCTCAGGATAGGTTATTGATATCTAATTGGTGGGAGTCTGACGCCCTGAACCGCCACTGATCAGCTGTCCTGCCGTCTGGGATTAGCACTGTGAATGGGACCGGAGGCACAGCTCCGTTCAAAGTATAGTGGCCGTGCCGGGTTACTGCAGCTCTGCACCCATTCACTTCTGTAGGAGCCAAGGTGCAGTAACCCAGTGCGACCACAGAGTCGTGCTTCCTGTTCTATCACCAGAAGCTGCATTAAGCAGATGACTGGTGGGGGTGCAGGGTGTCGGGCCCTTACCAGTCAAATATAAATGACCTCTCCTCAGGACAGGTCATCAATATGAGAAGCCTGGCAAACGCTTTAGTTTTAGCGTACTTTCACACTTTCCTGCGGGTGAACAGTCTGCCGGATCCGCCATGCCGCAAGTACCCGTGCACTGCCATGCTGCCGCTCCGTCCCCATTGACTATAATGGGGCGGGGGCGCAGCACGGCCGGAGATCGCCGGACTAAAAGTACTGCAGGTCCGACTTTTTAGTCCGGCGATCTCTGGCCGTGCTGCGTCGTAGCTCTGCCCCCGGCCCCATTATAGTCAATAGGGACGGAGCGGCAGCATGGCAGTGCACGGGTACTTGCGGCATGGTGGATCTGGCAGGCTGTTCACCTGCCGGAACGGCCTGCCGGATAGCTATGCCGCTAGTGTGAAAGTACCCTTGGACATATTTATTTAGTAATCCACTTCAACTCTGTTTAAAAGGGGTAATTAAGAGACTTTCCTACTGATGACCTATCCTCTGGATAGGTCATCAGTGTCTGATCAGTGGCAACCAGGATCCTCGCCGATCAGCTGTTTGAGAAGGTACCTGTGCTCCTGTGAGCGCCACTGCCTTCTCCGTGCTCACCAAGAACAGCGCCGTACATAGTAGACTTCTGTAGGGCTGAGCTGCGTCTCGGCCACGTGACCGACGAACGTTTTGGTCACTGTCCTAGGGAAAGCTAAGAGAAGGCCGTGGCGCTACTGCGAGCTCTGGTGCCTTCTCAAACAGCTGATAGATGGGGGTCCTGGGTGTCTGACCCCCCCACGATCAGATACTGATGACCTATTCTGAGGATGGGTCCCCTGTAATGAGGGGTGTGGCTTGACAAAAGGTGAGTGGCTTAAGTAAAGAGCACGGCCTGCGATGCAACAGTTTGCACCTAAATTCAGTCACTATAGATGGTATAAAGTTAGATGAACGTGTCGTGCCGTGCGCCAAACGTATCACCCAGCCCGAGCCACTGTGATAAATTTGCTGCACCTTTTAGACGGCCGAGCTTACACTGTCTACATTTTGGACAGGGCTAGTAAATCTGCTCCACGGTGCGGGTGGGGTGGGGAGACTGACATGGGGAGAATAGTGATCTGGGTGCAGTCTCCTCGTTCTCTCTGCCCGGCCCTGATTGATTGACAGGGCTCTCCCTGCTTTGAAACGTTAAAGTTATTCAGCATGGGAAATCTAAATAATTTATTATTCATCCTAAAATTCTCTGGAGTGTGATGTAACAAATAAATTAAGAGCCGCAGGCCTGGAATAAATCGTGGTAAGTCTGTCTGGCTGTGGGAGGCCACGTAACCTCCCACTTTCACAAAAGTGATCAGTGCGGAGTATAATAGAAAATGCTGCACGTCTTTGCATAAGATTTTAGAGGGGGGGGGACAACAAAACAAAACTTTTTTTATTTTTGTTTTTTATACTTCCATGAATTCCCCCAAGGTTCTCTTTAATAAAGGGAGCCTGTCAGTATTTTACAATGTATGTGTTTACCACCGCATGAAACTGCTGACCGCTTCCTTTTCGGTATCTTATTTCCTCCGGCGTGCTGCTTGATTTGGGGGATTCTGCTCCCCATGATTGTCCCTGATTTCGTGTCAGCGCGTTTCTTGACTCGTACAATAGTCCCACGCAGTCACGCTTCCTTTTTTTTTTTTCTTATTCCCACAGCCATGGTCTTCCCTCCTCAGGAACTGGAACAGCCTGGCCGTGACTCATCCGGGCTACATGGCTTTCCTGACTTACGACGAGGTTAAAGCGCGGCTTCAGAAATTTATTCACAAACCTGGGAGGTGAGTACATTGACCGCTCCATTACACGGAGGACGTGTTATAGCTTGAAGATGTTGGTGCATTCGTGTAAGAAAGAAGACGTAGCCAGTGTTTACGGCTGCTTCCTTTCAAATTCTCCTACCTTTTAATCTCTGCCCACAAGGTGCAGGACTCGGCTCTGTTCTCATGAGGTAGATAGTTCTAAAGCAAATGGAAATCCACAACATACAATTTGACCCTTTGTGATGTTATGCATGTAATATGCTACCCTTCACATGTAGCGTTACGTGACGACCCCTTTCCATATTACCTGTCGGAGCACGTGGACATCATAGACTGGTGTCGCCTGCTCGGCACCTTCCTATTTGGGCTTCGACTGTTCAAGCCGCTCCTCTTCCAGCAGACGCAAGCCTTTGTGTGATCGCCTTGTAGTAATACATTTCCCTGGCTGCCCGCCCGTGGCTTCCTCCGACATAAGCATCATTTTACTGGGCTTGAGTGCAGTCACTTGGGCTTCATTCTGGAAGGGCTTTTAGAAGAGGTCTCCGTTATTTCATATCATGAACTACTTGCTGCTGGGCAGTGCGTGATTAAACTGGCAATAGATTAAGAAGCTTCTTGATAGAGGATTGTGGTCATGGATTTCTTAGAAAGCTTTACTACTAATCTACTGAGACTAGAAAGACTAAGGCCCCATTCACACATCCGCAAGTGTTTTACGGATCCGCAAAACACGGAGATCGGCGATTTGCAGACTGCACATCGCCAGCACTATATAGAAAATGCCTTTTCTTGTCCGCAATTGCGGACAAGAATAGGACTTGTTCTATTTTTGTGCGGATCCGCAATTCCGGGTCCGGGCAGGACATAGCGTGTCCCCATAGGAATGAATGGGTCCGCAATTCCGTTGCGCAAAATGCGGAACAGAATTGCGGACGTGTGAATGGGGCCTTACAGGGGATGTATCAGCTGGGACTTTGAATGGCGCGTGGGTAGAATATGCAACCACTGTCAGATAGGTGCAGGTCTGAGGTGGGACCTGCAGCTATTTCTAAAAAGGGGCCCCCGACAGTGAAGGAGTGCACAGTGCTCTTCATTAATTTCTATGGGAATTCAGAAGATAGCCGAGCCAGAACTTTTGACTATTTTTGGAAGTCCCATAGAAATGAAGGGAGTTCGCAGCCACCGCTCCATTCACTTCCATAAAATTGCAGCGCTCAGCTCTTTTCAGAACTCCCATAGAAATTAATGGAAGGTGGCTGTGCATGCGCCACTGCTTTTTGCTCACTTCTGGGGTCCTGTTCTGGAGTGGGACCCGCACCTATCTGATCCTTGTGAGATGCCACCAATGTCTCAGATGGGACAACCCCTTTAATTGGACGGTAGTTGTAGTTTTACTATTTTCTAGGGGTATTCTGGGCTCCTGATATTGGCGATCTTTCCTCAGGACAGGTCATCAATATCCGATCAGTGGTCGCCTGGCTCCCAGCGCCCCCGCCAGTCAGCAGCTCCCCTCGGCCACTGGCTCAGGAGCTAGCATTTTCCACATAAGCACAGCTCCATTCAAAGTGTAGTGGCCAGGCTGGGTTACTGCAGCTCAGCTCCCATTCATGTGAATGGAGGGTAGCTCATCAATATTAAGAGCCCAGGAAACCCCTTGAAGTCCTAAAATGCCAAAAACGTCCAAAAAAGTCCTCCCAATTACCGTATTCATTAAATCCTTCTACCCCATTGTCCTGCAGTCGTTTTCAGCATGTCTTCTTTTCTCTTGCAGTTACATTTTTCGTCTGAGCTGCACAAGACTTGGTCAGTGGGCGATTGGATATGTTACAGGGGACGGTAACATTTTGCAGACCATTCCTCACAACAAACCTCTGTTCCAGGCTCTGATTGACGGATTCCGGGAAGGATTGTAAGAGCAATGTTTTTATGCTTCGCGCTGCATCATATGTGATCTGCCAGTAGACCTCAGAGACATGTAGATTTCAATGTATCCAAAGTATTCCTTCTGAATCTGACTGGGTACATTTGACTCGTCATGGGTCCATTGTGATACCCAATGTAAAGATTCTCCTGGTTCGGCCTGGCTATTAGCTGGGAGTGTATGTGGTACCCATGCCTGCTAATATCTGATCCAGTACAGAGCGTGACAAAGGGGAGAAGCTGCAGAAAGCATGGAAGATGTGGTCTGTAACTGGGGCTGTTTTAGGGCAGATGAAAAAGTAATGTGTAAAAAAAAAAAATATATATAATAATTTATATACCTGTGGGTTTCGCTTAGCTGTTGGCCTAGCTCAGGGATGGGAAAACTGCGTTTCTCCAGCTGTTGCAAAACTACAACTCCCAGCATGCAAAGACTGCTTACAGCTATCGGCCTACAGCAGGGCATGGTGGGAATTGTAGTTTTACAACAGCTGGAGGGCCGCACTTTGCCCACCCCTGGCCTAGCTCCGCAGGAAGGAGATCTTCTAGTGTGGGTCCATAACTTCTGTTGCAGGTTTCGTCCTATGCTTTGCAAAAGGGTGAAAATCCACAGCTTTTCTGCGACAGAAGAGTGTTGTGGATTTGAAAATCTGCGGGATGTGGTACTGTAAATTGTGGTAGGTCTGTAACCCAAATCCACAGCAAATCTGCCATGTCTGGACCTGGCCATACGGAAAACCAGTAACCACTGCTCAAGAGTATGAAACCTTGTGGTGGTACACCTAACAGATATTTTTTTATTATTATTTTTTTTTAATTTTTTTTTATTTTTTTTGCAGTTACCTCTTTCCTGATGGCCGAAATCAGAACCCAGATTTAACAGGCCTATGTGAACCCACCCCTCAGGACCACATCAAAGTTACTCAGGTAAGCCGTTGTCGTGTCATTTTTCTACTTGGTTAAAGGGAATCCGTCACCCCCCCTAATTAAACAGTTTCCATAGACACATAACTATAGTTCATCTGATTAAAACGCTGTTTTGCTTTTATTGATCTGAGACTCCGTTCTTTAACTGCAACACTTTGTGGTGACAGTTTCCCTTTAACCTTAGACATCGGAGCCTATCCCAGTATTTCCTCTCTGCCCAGCCTACTACCTTCTCCGACAACTCGTAAACCATTCTACAGCACCCGCCATTTGTTTTCAGTCTTTTTGTTACTTGCTCGCCCCCATCATTTCTGCACAGTGTGTCAGGCAGCCTGCAGTTCCCATAGTTCCTGCTCCTCCTGGCGCTATTCACATCGAAGTGTCCGCATGCTTGTCCTGACAGGAGGACATAACCCCAAGTAACATTACAAGACATGGGTATGATGAGAGGTAGTCGACAGGTTTATTTGCCAAGTCCCCTTTTTATAATCGATATTGGAGAAATCCGAATCGGCCATGCGTCTTTTGCAATAGATTGGATCCTAATCTTCCTTTTCTTTCTTCTCCAGGAGCAGTACGAGCTGTATTGTGAAATGGGCTCCACCTTCCAGCTCTGCAAGATATGCGCTGAGAACGATAAAGATGTAAAGATTGAACCTTGTGGGCATCTAATGTGCACGCTGTGCCTCACTTCCTGGCAGGTGAGAATTTAGCCTCGTTTTTTCCCGTTGTTATTATATTCCATAAGGAATTTGCCCTGAAATTGTGACTTCTCTTCTCTTAGGAGTCAGAAGGTCAGGGGTGTCCTTTCTGCCGCTGTGAAATAAAAGGAACAGAGCCGATTGTAGTGGACCCTTTCGACCCCAGAGGTGGTGGGATGGCGGAGATGTTACGCCACTGTCTAGATGGAGCGCCTTCACCTTGTTATGAAGATGACGACGACGACAGTGGAAACGATTCTCTCTTCATGTTAGCTGGAGCCAAGGTTTGCCTTAACTTTTCTTTATGGGCTTTCTGTGTGATTCAATGGGAATTTATATCTCCTCGGATCGGAAATAACCGCCAATTCTGACCGTTTAACCCATCAGATGCTTCAGTCAAAAGCGACCACAGCATCTGAGTGGTTAGAAAGATGGAAGGGAGCTCTGTCTGCAGTGGGATTGCAGGAGCCAGTTGGGTTTATGTGGCAGCTGGAGACGTAATGAAGGTCTGCAGTTTTTGTACTCCTATTGGTTCCTGCCAGAGGCAGGGCCTTCATACAGTCATTACGCTGACTGGCACAGTACACTGTAATGCAGAAAAATTGCGCTGTATTGAATCGGTGCATCTCCTTAAAAAAAAATAATAATTTAAAATACAATTTTAAAATAATAAAACAAAAAAGTGTCCTAAATCGCATGTAAAAATTGAAAAAGAGAATTGCTGTTTTTTTTTTTGTTTTTTTTTTTATATTTCCTCCCAAAAATGAATAAAAAGTGGACAATAAGTCTCTTTAACCCCAAAATCTTACCAAGAAAAAAAAACTTTAAACTGCTCTCAGAATATGGTGACACAAAAAAATAAGACTTAGTTTGCAAAAAAATAGTGCAACTTTCGTTAAGATCGACGTTTTAGACGCCAGTCTTTATAGACCCCTGCACTGGCGGTGGGTCGCCTAGGTTATGTGGAGGCGCCGGCCTTTACATCACTTTGGCAGATCCACTGCCGATTCTCAATGTAAAACGGCTTTCTTGCCGTTTTACATTTAGACCATTTTCTACACCTAAACCAGGCATAGAAAATGATGAATGAGACGGCTTGGTGGCCCTTCTTCTGACCTGGCGGGAGCAGAGAAGTAGTCATAACAGATTCTGCCACAACATAGCGTGCAACAGAATCTGCGGCAGATTCACCACAAAAGTGGCATATATCTGTTCGTAAACGACCCCCAATATATCTATCAATTTGCTTTCGTTATAATCATGCTGGAGCACAGAATACAATTTATTCACCTCCTTCCCCACTGCAGCTGCTCACTGCTTCCTGTCAATTCTGGCGCTGGCCGTTTGCTCTCGGCATTACCGTATTAAACAGCTCCTGGGCTACTGCGCATGCCCAAGAGCTGTTCCATTGATTTCTTTGGAGAAACTGATCCAGGCTACGTGCTGCACATTACATTGAAATGCTAGATTTTTCTTTTAGGTTGAAAGACCTCCATCTCCACTTTCACTCGCTCCCCCGACTGCCTTACCACCAGTACCCCCTCGTTTAGACTTGCTGCAGCAAAGAGCTTCAAATCCGTCAGGGGCTTGTAGTCCGTCAACCAGCTCTAAGGTAAAGCATCCGTCTCCATACTTGGACCCGTGTCTCCTTTCTTTAGCTTGCTTCTTAATCAATTTTTATGTCTGTATGTGATCATTTAGGCTTCTACCAGTTTACACCACAAAGACAAACCTCTGCCTGTCCCCCCAACACTTCGAGATCTCCCACCACCTCCACCCCCAGACAGACCACATTCAATGGCGGCTGACAACAGACCTCAGAGGAGACCTCTTCCCTCCACCCCTGCAGAAAAGCCACTGCCTCTTCCCTCAAGTCGTCCAGACCCTTGGAATATGCGTTCTGTTCCCAAAGCTCCGGCACCCAGCTTAAATCCTAGTGACCCGTGGACTGGGGGCAAAGAGCTTACCAACCGGCACTCTCTGCCATTTACGTTGCCTTCACATGTTGATGATAAAAGGGTAGACCGTCATGGTAGCACGCAGAGCTTGGACACCGCTGGTACAGTAAGTAGAGTGCTGAGAATTGAGAAGCTCTTGTGAATGAGTTGTGATGCTACTAGCGAATTTGTTTTGGGGGAAAAATTAAATATGCTGAATGCTTCTGATGAGATGTAAAATTCATCTGGTCCACAAGATAATTACCTAAATGCTTGAACACTTGTTTAGATGATTTTTGGCCAGAGATTAAAATTTGTTTTGCATAACAACCCCCTGCGGGCTCTTTCACACTTGCGTATTTGTTTTCCGGCATAGAGTTCCGTCGTCGGGGCTCTATGCCGGAAAAATCCTGATCAGTTTTATCCCCATGCGTTCTGAATGGAGAGAAATCCGTTCAGGATGCATCAGGATGTCTTCGGTTTAGGACCGGAACGTTTTTTGGCCGGAGAAAATACCGCTGCGCTTTTTGCTCCGGCCAAAAATCCTGAACACTTTCCGCAAGGCCGGATCCGGAATTAATGCCCATTGAAAGGCATTAATCCGGATCCGGCCTTAAGCTAAATGTCGTTTCGGCGCATCGCCGGATCCGACGTTTAGCTTTTTCTGAATGGTTACCATGGCAGCCAGGACGCTAAAGTCCTGGTTGCCATGGTAAAGTGTAGTGGGGAGCAGTATACTTACCGCCCGTGCGGCTCCCGGGGCGCTCCAGAGTGACGTCAGGGCGCCCCACACGCATGGATCACGTGATCGCATGGGGAGCTCTGACGTCATTCTGGAGCGCCCCGGTAGCCGCACGGACTGTAAGTATACCGCTCCCCACTACTACTATGGCAACCAGGACTTTAGTAGCGTCTTGGCTGCCATAGTAACACTGAAAGCATTTTGAAGACGGATCAGTCTTCAAATGCTTTCAGTTCACTTGCGTTGTTACGGATCCGGCGGGCACTTCCGGCGACAGAAGTGCACGCCGGATCCTAACAACGCAAGTGTGAAAGAGGCCTTGGCTATTAAAGGGTTTCTGTCATCAGCAATACCTAAATTAAACTGGCGGACATTAGCGATTTGCCAATGTCGGCTTGAACCTAACTAGCCCAGGGGTGTGGAAATTGTATCGCCCGACGCCCGCGACATGCAGTTCCGGGCGCCGGGCAGGTAGTTTGTTGGGTAGCTTAGCCCTGCTTCGGGCAAGTAGCAAGGCTGACAGACGCCGGACCAAGGGAGGGGGAGGAAAAATTTAAATAAATCACTTGCGCGCCTCCGGCCGGCCGCGGCTATTCTCCTCTGTATGATCATATCTTGCGCTCCCGACCAGTTGTTTGAGGACCTGGGAACACTCAGCCAATCAGTGGCTGCAGCTGTATCACATGTCAGGCTAGGGATTTCCTGCTTAGCCAATCCCTGGCCTGACACATGACACAGCTGCGGCCACTGATTGGCTGAGTTTTCCCAGGTCCTCAAACAACTTGTCGGGAGCCTAAAATACCAGGATTATATAGAGGAGAAGGGGATTGGCTGCAGACGGGATCAGGTGAGCATAATGGTTTTTACACATTAATACAGGGGTGAAATGTGACATGGGGGAGGGGAGAGAAAATGTGACATGGAGGAGGGGAGAGAAAATGTGACATGGGGGAGGGGAGAGAGAAATGTGACATGGGGGTGGGATTCAGAGAAATGTATCATGGGGGGAGAAATGTGACATGGGGAGAGAAATGTGACATGAGGGGGAGAGATGTGACATGGAGGTGGAGGCGGGAGATGTGACATTTCTCTCCCCCTCATCTCCCACCTCCACCTCCATGTCACATCTCTCCACCTCCATGTCACATCTCCATTATTTAAAACCATTTTTTGTATCAGGACAAGTAGATTGTTATGAGGGACAAGTAGATCGAGCCCCCGCTTTAGTCTTTCGACAAGTAGTTTTTTTTTTAATTTCCACACCCCTGTAGCCTATTCCTGGTTTTATCCATGCCCCCATTACTCCATAAATGTAACTTTTATAATAAGCAAATTAGCCTCTAGGAGTAGGGGGGTGCGTTGCTTCTGCTCCTAGTGGTGTCATTCTCCCACCTTCCTCAAGTCTTGATTGAAAGGGCCAGGCAGCGTTCGCATCCTCCTGCCGGCCCTGAGTGCATGGTAAATCTCGCGCCTGCGCCGTGCTGTTTAGTATTCGGCGCAGGTATAGTGATGGAAGGACGCTCGCCGTCTGCCAACTTCGTTACTGCACCTGCGCTGAATACTGAATGGCACGGCGTGAGATTTACCATTCACTCAGGGCCGGCAGGTGGGAGAAGGGACCTCTAGGAGCAGGAGCAACGCCCGAGACCAACCCCTCCCCGCTCCTAGAGGCTAATTTGCTTATTATAAAAGTTACATTTATGGAGTAATGGGGGCATGGATAAGACTAGGAATAGGCTAGTTGGGTTCAGCTGACATTGGCACATCGCTAATGTCAGCCTGTTTAATTTAGGCATTTCTGGTGACAGAATCCCTTTAACTCACATGATTGTTTTCCCTTTTTTTCAGAGTGGATGTGTGGAGCTATTGGCAGGCCTCGATATTGATGATCCCAAGGTGAAGCCATCATCTTCCGCCAATGCCATCTACTCCTTGGCCTCCAGGTAACATAATTCCAACGTAGTCCTCATTCACACGTCCATCACTGTTTTGTGAATGCAGATAACATGTTGCATCTGCCCATTGCATCCGCAAAGGCCCAAGGACATATCTCTGTTTTTATTCACCATAGTTCATAGTTATTTTTCCTTTTATTTTATTTTTAATTTTTTTTGTTTTTGTTTCTGAAACTGAGCATGTTTGATCTGGAAAACATGCCAACGTAGTGCATGTCTCCATTGTTCTTTCACTGATCCACACTGTGCGGGAAAACGAGGATATGTGAAGAAACGCTCTAAAATAAGTGGATACGTGCACTGTCCGTGGAGAACACAGGCAGCACATGTCCATAATTAACTGATTTTAGAATAAACACACCAGAATCGACGCATATGTGTACTTTTTGCATGGGCAGCACATGTCTGTGATGTCTGAATAAGCCCCTAAACCAGGCATCCTCAAACTGCGGCCCTCTAGCTGTTGTAAAACTACAACTCCCACTATGCCCTGCTGTAGGCTTGCACCTCTAGATAAATTCGACGCATCCACCGCCAGCGAAAGGGGTATTCGGACCGGCGTCATAAATGCCAGTCTTAATAAATGTGCCCCCTAAGTATTTACTAAAATCAGAAGAGACGGCATCTCCGTTTTAATTTAATCTAAAATGTAATACGTGATGCGTTCCTTTTAGGCAAGCCTGCAGTGTGTCCTGTTCATTACTCGAAGGTCCTGTGGTCATTGCTTTCTGTTCTCCTTTCTTTGTTTTATGTCCTATTGTCCTTGCATCACAATAGATTGCTAAGAAATTCGCTGCAGAACCGGACTCAGCTGTAAGGCAGGAAATGTCTTTGGAGGAAATTGAATTCAGATTGCAGAAGCCTGGAGGTTCTAAAGGCGGAAAAGCAGATTCTTGCTTCATCGCTTTTCCTACTTCAAGGGAAAATGCGTAGCCTGTTCACAGGATGCGACATAGGTGTCAGATTGCTGGGTGTCCAACTGCTGGGAACCTCGCCAATTATAAGAATGGGGTTCCGTGCGCCCCATTTCAATTGGGTGGCGGTTTATCATGTATTCAGTGTCTATTGGACGGACAGAGATTGTCATACTTGGTTGTCTCCAGCAGTCCCATAGTTATTCAGTGGAGCGCCAGCGTGCATGTTCAACGGCCTGTCCTTTCAAATGGCGGAGGCAGGATCACCCTTTTCTCTTCATTCGAATTAGGGGCCCGTGTTCTCTGTGAATAGGTGATAAGTTGGCGTTCTGGGACTTCTGCGTTTGAAGAAACACTGCAGGCAATATGGATATCCTGTGTTCTGCCGAAAGGCGGTCAAGGGTTTAACGACCACGTGTAGCACACTGCCACCTCGCCAAGAGAAGGGACGTCAGAAGTTTTGATCAGTGGGGGTCTGAGTTGTGAGATCCGAGCACTTTGTCCATTTGTTTCAGCTCGCCTCTGCTCGCTTTTCCTTGGCAATCGGTCTACAGACTAATATACTCTCTATGGATTCTTTACGCCGTTCCTTCGGCTCTTACCCTGGGTTCACACCTGAGCTTTTCTGAGACGCGCGTTTTCGTCGCACGTTTTAGTGCGCGTTTTTGGCAATAGTAAACGCACGTTTTACGCGCGTTTGTGTGATCGACTGCAGTGTTGTCCAATGACCAAATATCCCTGTCTATATGAAGTTTGGCCAATCAGAGCTGGGGTTTGGCCTTTCCAGCATGTTGCAAATTCATAAACGCGCGTTCGAACGCGCGTTTTCAGTTTCAAAAACGCGCAAAATGCAAGCGTTGCGCGTTCCCATTGAAGTCTATGGGCCAAAACGCGCGACAAACGCCCCAAAAAAAAAGCTCAAGTACTTGTTTATGCATCGGGCGTTTTTCAGCGCGTTCGAACGCGCTGTAAAACGCGAAAATGTGGCACCAGTCCCATAGGGAAGCATTGGTTTGCATCGGTTATGCGTTTTACATCGCTTTCGAGCGCGCTGTAAAACGCGCAAGTGTGAACTGAGGGTTAGGACGACCGAGCAGAGCTGCTCAGATGGAGGAGCACAGTGCTCCGCTGCGAGCTGCTGCCCCTTTGTGTTAGAAATTAGTGGGGGTTTCGGCAGCGATCAAAACTTCTGACATAAGTTTTTCGTTTTTTTTTTTATGATGGTTAATGGGAGCTGCTGTCATTTTTAAATTGCCAGTGTTCATTAGGAAGTGTATTGAGTGAGGTGGAGAATTGTGTACGGTGAATACACCCTTTGGATTGATTCTTCTTCTGCAGTCTCAGCCTTTTCTCAGTTTATTTTTTTTTCTCTGTCAATCCTCTTACATTATAGGCCATTCCCAGTGCCAAAACCTCCATTAGGAGATCATTCAGAAAGTGCCGACGATTCAGAGTATATGTGCCCATCCTCTCGGCCGGTAAATCCTCCTGTGGTACCGAAATGTGAGACGAAGAGGCCAGTGGAAGTGTTGGCTCCTGGGATGAGGTGAGCAGATATTACCGCTTTTTGATCCTGCGTACATTTAACGCCTGGAGTGCCGCGTCCTACGTCATGGTAGTTTAGGTTACATACAGTACTTTCACCTTGTTCCTTCCTTTTATTCGTTCTTTAGCAGGCCCGGTGATCAGCTGATTGAAAGAGATTCATATGAAACCATGTACAACATCCAGTGCCAAGCTGCGCCAGTGGCTCTGGAGCCAGGGAGAGAAGCGGGTAAGGCTTGTAGATTTGGGACATCAAATTTCTATAACTTTTCCGAGGTCAATGACTCATTGGTGTGTCCCCGGTCATTCTATGTGCACGTATATGTTCCCGTTTAACCCCTTAGTGACCAAGCCTGTTTGGGCCTTAGTGACCAAGCGTTTTTCTTTTTCTCATCGTCTCGTTCCAAGAGCTATAACTTTTTTTTATTTTTCCATCTATATAGCTTTCTGAGGGCTTGTTTTTTGCGGGACAGGTTGTAGTTTTTAATGGCGCCATTTTGGGGTACACATAACTTTCTGATTAACTTTTGATAACTCTTTCTGGGAGGGAAATGGGGAAAAATGGCAATACTGCCACCGCGTTTTTACATTATAAATTTTACGGCGTTAATTTTTCCGTACAAATAACATAATATATTCTCTGGATCAGTACGATTGCAGTGATACTAAATACATATAGTTTTTTTTACGTTTTACTATTTTTTTTTTTTTTGCACTAAAACCCCTTTTTTTAACAAAAAAAAAGATTTGGCATTACCGCTTCCCAAGACCCATACGTTTTTTTTTTTTCCTGGAGTTGTATGAGGGATTTTTGCTGGACGACTTGTATTTTTCATTGGTATTATTTTGGAGTAAATGGCGCCTTTTTGATCGCTTCTTGTTACGTTTTTTTTTCTGGTGGAAACGAAGAATAAATTAGGAATTCAGTCTTTTTTGTTTTTTATGGAGTTCACCATAGGGGATAATTTGTGATATTTATATAGTCCGGGCTGCTACGGACGCGGCAATACCAAACATATGGGTTTTTTTTTTGTTGTTTTTTTTTGTGCAATTTTTTCATTGAAAAGCATATTTTCAATGAAAAAAACGCATATTTTTTTTATTTTATGGAATTTTTTTTATTTAATGTGTATTTTTTTCTATTTTTTTTTTTTTTTTACTACTTAATAGTCCCACAAGGGGACTATAACATACAGTATTTTGATTGCTTTTAAAATGTAATGCAAAATGATGTGAAAAAACCATGACGAAGTAATGAGTAATCGGAGTTCAGCAGTAGCACAGTGTGATAACGCAATTTGCTTTTGCTTCTTAATGCAGAAGAATGCTGTGGCGTGTCCAGCAATGGGCCAGAGGATGATGATGAAGATGATGGCTATGATATCCCAAAGCCCCACCTGCCAATGGCTCCAGCCCGCCGCACGCTTTCTGATATCTCTAATGCCGTACCTGCCTTTAGTTCCATGCCCTCTGGCAGAGACCCTGGAGCGGGTACGTAGTGATTTTAAAAAAAATAGTTTTTTTTTTAATATTTGCACATAAGTTTTTTTTATTTTTTTATTCATACTAGAACATATTTTTCTTGCGTTAATCTTAGAACTGATATTAGTGGTCTTAATTAGAGATGAGCGAACTTCTATTTTTAGTTCGGCGTCCAAAGTTCGGGTTCGGGTTATTGTAGCGTCCCGTTATGGATTCCATAACAGCATTTGGAATCCATAAGGGGCTGCTTCATTAAACCCGAACCTTGGACAACCCTAAGGACCTGCGGTGACGTCACCGTCATGTGATCAGTGCAGGGGGCGTGGCTCAGCACTGGATTGGATAAGAGGTGATCCAGTACTGAGCCACGCCCCCTGCACTGATCACATGACGGTGACGTCACCGCAGGTCCTTAGGCTTGTCCAAGGTTCGGGTTCAATGAAGCAGCCCCTTATGGATTCCAAATGCCGTTATGGAATGCTACGATAACCCGAACCCGAACTTTGGACGCCAAACTAAAAATAGAAGTTCGCTCATCTCTAGTCTTAATGCATGTGAAGTAACCTGGGTCTATTGTCAGTCTCATTGTCTGCCTGTTCATGGTCTAGCCTTAGGGTACATTCACAAGTCTGTAAGAATGGATCCAATGTAAGTTTTTCATGGCCATTTTGCATCAGTGTGTGTTTTCTGGCCATCCATCCATGTTTTATTGGCTGTTTTGCATCCATTTTTAATGGCCATTAAAAATGGATAAGTATCATTTTGGGGGTAGGGGGTTCTGCTACAGAATTCTTGCAAATTTTGTCAGATTTCCCCTTGCAGAAAAATATACATTTTTCTTCTGGGTTTCCTTCAGAGTTTGTGAATTTAGCCTTAAAATGATGGTCCCATCTGTGTTAGTCCCATGTTTATATGTGCCCGCATTGCTGAGAAAAATGATGTTTTATTATATGCAAATGAGCCTCTAGGAGCAACGGTGGTGTTACCATTACACCTAGAAGCTCCGCTCTCTCTGCAACTGCCACAAACTCTGCACTTTAGTTGGTAGAGACAGACAGGATCACTTTTACAGTGCTTGGCACTTCAATCAAAGGGCAGAGGATGCGGCAGTTGCAGAGAGAGCAGGGTCTCTAGGTGTAAGGGCAACGCCCCCGTTGCTCCTAGAGACCGTGGGTATAGCTGCTGCCACTAGAAGGCGACACTAAGCAAAAAAAGTGTTAGCTCTTCTCCTCAGCTATACCCCTCCTGCAGTCACTGAGCTAATCAGTTTAGCTTAGTGTCCGTAGGAGGCAGACCTCCGTGCTTTGCAGGTCTGCTGATTTTTTTTTATTTTTATTTTTTTCTTTCATTTAGCTTAGCTGCTGGCATTCTCCAAGCTGCCTGCGTTCCCACCCAAGAGACGGGAGTCTAGGGGATCCCCAAACCCGCTGCTGGTTCCCGATCTCCAGAAGGCAAGGAGGACCAGAGGTTTCTAAAGCTCTGTATCCTGCCACCTTTCGGGTCACCAGGTCCGGCCTCCGCCAAGTCCCCTCTGTTACCGGTGTAGCTACCCTCACCAAGGGGTAAGATGCAGAAGCTGGTGACCCGGATGAAGCCAGGGGGGAGCAGAAAATGCCAAATGGGGGGGAGTATTCTCTCAGTCCCCAAGGCCACATTCCTCCTCCCTCCTCCTCCTCAGGTTTTCCTATGTGAATATCCTCCACAAAGGCCTGCTTACCTTCCCCTGAGGCCTCAGTTTCTGCAGGCGTCCCTCCACCGGTGGGGTGGAGGGGGAGGTTAGAATTCATGTCAGGCCACCTCCTGCTTATTCCCAGCCTACCGGTCAATGTCTTCCGCCCAGGCCGCTGGTAATCGAGGCCCCGACTTCTCTGCGGCCTACACCCCATCCGGCTCCCCGTGGCAGTCCCCTAGCTCCTGGCTGGGGGATTATTATTATTGTCTGGCCGGGGTATGTCGTAGGTTTGTTCTCCCGCTCCTTCCCTGCGTTGGCCCCGGCTCTGCGGTCTACATAGGCCTCATCTTGAAAACTGTTTCGGGGGCTAGAATTGTTCTATCAGAGCGTGAATTTTTCGCACCAATTCTTCCTCCCACCAACGGCCAATAAGCTCCGTCTCGGGCTTAACCCTTTCCTTGCCTTCAGTACTACTGCGCTGGGCAAAATGCTTCCTGGACTCGAGGACAGCTGGGGGTTTGCATTTGAGCTGTATGTAATTAAAAACTATATATATTAACCCTCGGAGCTATCTGGTCCTGTTCTGGACCTAGTTCCCACCGCCATTCCATAGTCGGAGTTCTTACCACTACAGCTGGATGCTTGCATTACCGCTGGATACATACGTCCGGTAGCGCTGCTTTCCTTCCATAAGTGGCAGTCTTGCACTAACGCTGAATACCGCATTCCCTGTAGTTCCATAGACAAAGTCATTTCACTACTACTGGATTCTGTAGGTCCTGTCAGATAGGTCCTGTCCGATATGTGCACTTACCACTGGACCCTGTACATCCTGTAGCATTACCCTTCTCTCATAGGCGGAGTAGTTGCACTTGCGCTGGATACCGTGCAGTCTGTAGCATTACCCTTCCTTCATAGGCGAAGTACTTGCACTACTACTGGATACTGTACAGCCCATAGCATTATCTTCCTTCCTTAGGTGGAGTAATTGCACTTCCACTGGTTACTGTACAGCCTGTAGCTTTACCCTTTTTCCATAGGCGGAGTAATGGCACTACCACTGGATACGGTACAGCCTGTAGCTTTACCCTCCTTCCATGGGCGGAGTACTTGCACTTCCATTGAGTGCCGTTCAGCCTGTCGCATTACCCTCCTTTTTCAGTTGACGGAGTGTTTTCGCTTGCCTCTCGATTCAATTCATTCTGTATCATCCCTCTCTAGCATTGTCCCCTTTCCATAGGCGGACTATTTACACCACCACTGGATTCTGTCCTATAGCATTACCCTCCTTTCATAGTGCAACTACTCCGCCTATCACTGGATCCTATACTTCCGCTAGCATTCCTCTCCTTCCTATTTGCACTTATGCCGGACACTGTACATTTTGTGGTATTAACCTCTTTCCATAGAGTTGTTGCACTACCACTGGTTCCCATACAGACTATCGCTTTACCATCCCTCATTAGGGATAACTGCATTTCCACCAGATACCATACGTTATATTGGATTACCCCCTCCGCAGGCGGAGAAATTGCACTAATACTGGTTATCATCTGTCCTTTTGGATTTCCCCCTTCTATAGGTGGATTAGTTGCACCACAATTGCCTACTGTAGATCCTGTAGCATTACCCTCCTTCCATAGGCGGAGTAGTTGCACAACCAGTAGTGCTTACACTACAAGTGGACCCGGTACATGTTGTCGGGTTCCCCTTTTTCCATCAGTGGAGGGATTCCCTACCTCTGGAAGCTGTCCATCCCCAACGCATTTTCCATCTTTTCTTAGGTGGAAGTATTTTGTGTTCATCGTTTTTACCGCATGCCCTTTCTCCATGTAGAGTATCGGGCCTGGTGTTTTGTGCGGTATCTGCTCACTATTCCTCCTTCTCGCTAGTTGTAGCTGTGCCTACGTTTCCTTCTCACAGGTGGCACTGTGCTCGTGTTCTGCCATCACCGGGTGCGATAGATCCTCCAGGCCTTGTATGTATGGTGCTCCTGAGGCGCTGGCTGACGGGTTCTCATTACCTCTAGGGCTGTCATCTGCCCATACCATGACATGCTGCGGCTGGTGGGTTTGCTCACTTCTCGTGGGTATTAGTACGGTTTTCTGGGCATGGTATAACCTGACTATTTCTATGGCGCTGGCTTTGCGCCTTCTTCCCTTCACATGTTGTTGCATTGCTTCTACCATCTACTACTGTGACAGCATCGGCGTTGCCTCCGTGTGGTTTTGGGTATGCACTTATTCAGTTTGCATGTGTGAATTGTTTCCATGGCTCCCCTCCCCGGGTAGAGCGGTCGTACTGTCCTTTTCACCCCTAAATACTGGTTCCCTACTGAGCCGCATCAGCCTCTTCTACTTCTCCCCTTCCGCAGGGCGTGTAGTTGCACTTTCTTCAGATGCTGTTTCTGCCTGCTCAGCCAGTTTCCATAGCCATTGAGTTCTCGTAAGCCCCCTTTCTGCTGTAGAGTCCCTGCGCGGGTGCGATTGGTTCTGTTACCAGTTTTGTTCTGGGACTTGTGGCGTTTCGTGTCCACACTGCCTTCCTGGCGCAGTATTTATGCCATCTCTGGGTCCTTTCGGCCCGTTTTGTGCATTCCTCGGATAACCCCATGCTTTTCTTGTTTTAGCCGGGGTTGTTCCGCAGTGGCGGTCAACTGTGTCTGATGAGTTTATACAACTTTCATATTTTTGTCCCTTTGGCCTAGGTGTTTTTTTCTTCAGCTTCCGGTTAGGTCTGCCAGTTCAGGCAGCTTTCCATGGCGTATCTGACAGCTTCTTTCCTCTCTTCTTCTGGAATTTAAGGTCCTCCTCTACCTGCCTCTACTTATCACATTGGCGCTCCCCTTGGGGAGCAGTCTTATGCATTAAACCCCTTGGCCGTAGGTATGAAGCGGACGTTTTTGCTTCCGGAGGAACTTTTTTCCCCTGCCAGGTTACCCCCCTCCTTTTTTGTGGTTTGGGTCAGTTTCAATGCTTTGTTCCCATTGACTTTCTTCACTCCCTCAAGAACTCTTTCTTGTGGGCCATTTTCATGCCTGTCATCCAGGTTCTCTAGCCCTGCCTTGTTCGTCGTGGTCTCACTGGAGTGTTTTTCTCTTCTGACAACCTGTTATGGTTTTGGGGCCTTGCCTTCTGGCACCCCTACTTTTGGGGGGCAAAATTTTTGTCACATCTGAACTTCTCTGTCCCTTGATATCCAGACGCCATTTTTAGTTGGTCTTCTTCCCATCTGTTTTCCACTGAGTGGTTCCCTTCTTTCTTCTCACACCATGTTTTGTCTGTTGATGGCTCTAGCGTGGTTTTTTCCTGGGGTTCTGACCCATGGATATCACTTCCTCAGATGTCTTCTGAATCCACGCTAGGTCTCTCTCTCTCTCTCTCCTGTATCTTCTGCAGTCTCCTTAGCCGTGACTTCTATTCCCTGGACTGTTGTTCTTCTGCCCAGCCGGAGCCTCTTTGTGTTCAGCCGCTGTCTGGCTGGCCTTCCTGGGAATGAATTTTCCTGTCTCTCTTCAGGGTTCCGGGTGTGTCCTCTCCTGCATTTCTGTGCGGGGCATTATGACCGGCCCTGGATTTGTTCTGTTCTTCTTCCCTCCACATGCTACTGCTCTTTCCTCCCTGTCCAAACTTTGAACGGTCATGTACAACCTCCTACCTCGCCTTGCTGCTAACACTGAAAGAAGGGAGTTTTTTTGTGTTTTGATTTCACACCATTCACCATGCAGTATAAATAACAGATATGCTGGTCCTGTGGTCGCCTCCTCCCAACGCCGTTTCGCCAATAAATGGTTTCTTCCCGGAAGAAACCATTCATTGGCGAATCGGCGTTGGGAGGAGGTGACCACAGGACCAGCATATATCGGTATTGATCACTTTTACTTTATTTTCCACTGTTTATTCATTCTCATCCCTGACAGGGACTTGTGAGTGGGGGTTGCACTTTGTCTTGTTTCCCCTATACAGTGTATGCTTTACTTTTTTACCCCTACCAGCTATGTGCTGACCCGGTGGTCTCTCCATATTGGTTGTTCTCCCCTGGTGTATCTACTGCTGCGAAACTATGTCTTTTACACTTTTTGTACTACTTACATGTTAATAAAGCTATAATATTATACTTGGAGGTGCAGTGTTGCTATTTTTTGTGATCTGTTATTTATACTGCATGGTGAATGGTGTGAAATCAAAACGCAAACAAAACTCCCTTCTCGCACTTTCCCTTCTTTCAGTGTTAGCAGCAAGGCGAGGTAGGAGTTTGTACATGACAGTTCAGAGTTTGGACAGGGAGGAAAGCATCTATGGTGGGCTGCTCACACAGGGTGTATATAGGGAGGAAACACACACACAAGCCAGTTTGCAGGGGAAAACAGCAGCATCCTGGGCACACAGATCCAGCATGTATTACTGTCTGAAACTAGGACCAGGTTACAAACCTGAAAATAAATGAAGAAATGAACATTGCTGGAACGTTTTTCTTAAGGTAACCACTATTTAAAAATCTATTTGACCATTTTTTTTTGTCCACGCCATCCACTGCCTTTGTGATATTGTTGCAGGTCTGCATCCTGACTCTGAATGTTGCTAGGGTTCCATAAAACCTAACCTTATCAAATTATTTTCCTCTGTGCAGGAGCCTTTGAGTCTTCAGCTGTTCCAGAGCGCCCACCCAAACCCTTCCCAAGGAGGATGAACTCTGAGCGCCGGCCTGCGCCTGCTGGGGATGCAGGGTCTGCTCCGCTCTCCAGTGAGATTGAGAGTTTATTGAACCAAGGCTATTCTCAACAGGATGTGAATAAAGCCTTGCTCATCGCTCATAACAACATAGAAATGGCCCGGAACATCCTTCGCGAGTTCGTGGCCATACCCTCTCCTCCTCACGTGGCTACATAGCAGTCGGATCCACGAAAACTCCCACACACCGTGTCACGAGAAGAGTCAAGAGTGCACCTCTGATCCTTAAGCTCATGGTCAGCAGGGAGCAGCTATGGGACCAGTGGGGGTTAACTGTGTTGGTACACAGATAACAGGAGGAAATTGTCCGTACTCCGCCCCTAACTGGAAGCATACAGGGTACGGGCACAAGCCTGCCCACTGATAAGCATTACAAATCAGGTGATTCCTAACCAATCAGAACGCACTGTTCAAGAAAGCTCCGTTTCCCCCGTTTCCTTCTTGTCATTGGAAGGAGAGCCTTTCTGACGATGCGAATGTGGGAAGCTCTGATTGGCTCGGGTGATTATCATGGATACACTGAACCCACTTTCTCCATCCTCGACCCTTTATTTTTTTTAATTTAACGATAGGCCCTATGAGTTTGTGTTTTTTTGAGTTCCGCTCTGAAGGTGAGAATTGACTTTTTCGCCATTTTTTTTTAATTTTTTATTTTTAACAATTCAGTGTTATTTAATATACTTCACCGGCATCTTGTATGGATGCAGAATGGGGGACCTCACCGATATTTTAAATCATGTTGCCTTGGAATAAATTTCACGATGGCCCTTTTAAAACGGTTGGCATTTAGTGATTACCCGAATACCGCTAGGCCCCGGGTTTCTGTTACCTGCTGTGTATTTTATTGTGTTATTTTATAATTTTAATTGAATCCTGTGACTGAAGGCAATAACACATTCCCGAAGTTGGGTTCTCCCAACTTTTAGGAGTGAACTAATGCCGCCTAACTCAGGGTGAATGATGGGGGTGCTTGTGCAGGGAGGAAGGAAAGAAGGGGTGAAGATATAGCACCGCTGATGGGCTCCTCATCATTCATGATTCACTGGTCCCAGATTACATGCATCACCAAGTATACCGATGATTGTGCAACTCTGTAATTCTCTGTATACATATGTAACATATACAGTATATTTATGTGTATATACACACATGTATGTAAAAGGTACGTACAGATTTTATCTATTGTAGCCATTCTTACTCTGAACAGTATAGTTACGGGAGGATCTCCACTTGCGGTTCTATCTATGTGAAAATCTACGCTGTACTTACCTTTCATATATATCCTGATGGCCCAGTGATCCAGCGCGAGGCCTCTTTCACACGTAAGTAAATCTCGGACATGTTCTATTCATGGTCTCCATGGACTGCACATGTCTTTAATGTGTGTATTCACACATCAGTGGTTTTTCACGGAGCGTGGGTCCGTGGCGATACCATGGAAACACGCCCTATTTTTGTCCATGATTACAAATTCCTCATGCACATTAGTCTAGGCATGGCCGACCTGTGGCTTTCCAGCTGTTGTAAAACTACAACTCCCACCAGGCCCTGCTGTAGGCTGATAGCTGTAGGTAGTCTGGGCATGCTGGGAGTTGTAGTTTTGCAACAGCTGGAGAGCCTCAGGTTGGCCAACCCTGTTATAGTCCATGGGTCCGTGAAAAACACGGATACGTGCTGTGTTTGTTTGGTTTTCACGGATCATTGCCAAAAAATGTTCTGGAAATGAATTTTCAGCCTAGGAGTGTCTGTGGAACACAGAGGGCAAAAAATGGACATGTGGACCAAACACCGGTCCTTCTCGGATGAACCACGGACGTATGTCACCACGGACACTGCTGTGTGACAGAGGCCTAATGCTCCTCATAACCACTTTACTGGTCCATACTGGTTCCTTCACATGTATCTATTTAGGCGTAAGCTGGACATATATTTTGGTAGCTGTCAGCCTTGTATGGCTGACAGCGATTCTTCCCGACTACAGACACACATGCATGTTTTCTCAGCAGCAAGATGGAAGAAAGCTGCAGTCAGACATCTCAGGTGGCCTCTTATCTCCCTTGAGAACAAAGGAGCAGGCATGTTGAAATCCAACATGCCTTGTCATCTAGTGTCAGGATTCAGGACACCCTCATGCACATTAGTTGGCCAGTCCTGCTAAAATCTGCTGACATTCACCTAAGGGCTCATGCACACGACCGTTGTTTTGGTCTGGATCCGAGCCGCAGTTTTTGCAGCTTAGGTGCGGACCCAATCTGTTGCTCCATTCCGTAGCCCCGCAAAAAAATATAATGTCCTATTCTTGTCCGTTTTGCAGGCAAGAATAGGCATCTCTATAATGAGCCACACATTCTGTTCCGCAAATTGTGGAAGGCACATGGGCGGCTTCTGTGTTTTGCGGATCTGCGATTTGCGGACTACAAAAAAAAGTTTTCTATTGCTTTTTTTTCCACAAGAATTATACCCCAGAGAAGCATGAAGTAATGCTAAGGCACACAACCATATGTATTTTCTGGTCTGCAGATTGAGGAAAGGCAAAAATACGGCTACCGTCTGTGTTGCATCCGCATTTTATTGAGGACCCTTTTACTTTAGTGGGTCCGTGGTCCGCATTTTGCTGCCAAGTACAGGACATGTTCTATCTTTTTGCGGAACAGATATAAGGATGTGGAAAGCACACAGATGTGTGCTTTCTGCATGTCTGTTCTGAAAAAAAGATCGACGGGGGAGACTTATCAAGGCAGCTGCTTTAGGCTACTTTTACACTAGCGTTTTTGCGGATCCGTCATGGATCTGCAAAACCGCTTCCGTTACAATAATAATACAACCGGATCCGTTCATGACGGATGCATGTGGTTGTATGTCTTCTATAGCCATGATGAATCCGACTTGAACACCGTTGAAAGGGGGGCGGATCCGTTTTCTATTATGTCAGAGAAAACTGTTCCGTCCCCATTGACTTACATTGTGTGTCGGGACGGATCCATCTCGCTCTGCATCCCAGGATGGACAGAAAAACGCTGCAGGCAGCCTCCAGAGTGGAATGGTGACTGAACGGAGGCAAACTGATGCATTCTGAGCAGATCCTTTTCCATTCAGAATGCATTAGCGCAAAACTGATCCGTTTTGGACCGCTCGTGAGATCCCTGAGCGGATCTCATAAACGGAAAGCCAAACCGCCAGTGTGAAAGTAGCCTTATGCGCCGGTCTTGATATCCCCCGTGCGCGCCGAAGGATGCTTTTAATTTACGACGAGGCGCATGCCTCGTCATAAGTTGGAGGTATCCTCTTGCTGTCCGTGCTCCTAAACCGAAATCTACGACATCTTAGCGCTGCCGATGCAACTTTTTAACACCACTGATCAGTCGTAAAGGAAGATGAATTCTCCCCCAATGTCCATAAAATGGGACAACAGAACCATTTACATCAGTGCATTTTCAAAAAAATGTGGATGCAACACAGACCAGTATTTTGCAAATCCGCTATTTTCTTGGCTAGGAGATAGCAGATGGTGCCAGTCTGGCTGAAGGGTCCAGTAAATTAGTTTTCTTATCCCTGCACAACGTGTTTTGCCTGATTTTTATATTTGTTTTACATTAGAGGGCCCGCCTTTTTCTTTAAAACTCTGCATTATGCCGTTCCTCTGTTACTCCTTCTGGAAGTGTATGAATAAATGGACATCTGGGTGTTACCAGTTTGGGATGTGATAACACCCATCTGTCAATTTTTTCCCCCACACATTTCTTGGAGGATTAATAGCAGTACGTCACAGCACAAGAGTCATGAGAAAAGATGCTTCAGAACGGTTACATAATGAGGAAGGATTTACTTAAAATAGAGGTCAGGAGAGGTAGCCTGTCCTCTTTGAGTAGGGTGTTCCCACCCCCTTCCTCCTTTACATGTCTGTTACCATTTTTTATTTTTATAAAAAAAATTTCCTTGAACTTTTTAAATCATGTGGCCAGTATCAGAATTTTTGTTGCAACATACATGGACAACTCCAAGCAAAACATTTTAGCTTAACAAAGTTATCTTCTTTTATGCCATTTTTCTGGCACAAATGAGAGCTCGAAATCATCGGCAGCTCAGCTGCTGTAGATTTATGTTTCAGTGCACGGACTGTCGGAGGATGCACCTAATTTATTACTCATCATAAATTAGGTGCAACCTCTGGTGCAGAAAGTGCCGGTCTTGATAAATCTCCCCCTTTGTGATTTGGCAGGGAAGTATGGACCTCTTCCTCTGATGTTACTTTTTTTTAGATCAGTATGAAATAACACCATGCAAAACAAATTGCCATTATTGCACAGCATTGCGTTATTACAAGCAAGGCCCAAAAAAATAAATGGCTTTTAGGGCAAAAAACCCCATACCCAGAGCATTTACAGTGGGGAAAAAAAGTATTTGACCCAAAAAAAACGCACTGCCAGCAAGAGAAAAAAAAAGCCACTGAAAAAACACATTTGTTCTGTATTCAATATTTCCCCTAGACTTCCATCCAACATCTGGGGCTGGTGTTTTTTATGTGCCTAAAAAATAATGTGACGCCACCCTTAAAGGGGTTCTCTGGACCATGGATATTGATAACCCATCCTCCGTATCAGATTATGGGGGCCCAACACCCAGCACTGCTGGGGCACATTGGAAACTATTCGGCGTCTGGAGTCGGACAGTTCTGTACACCATGTAGTGGCCGTGCCGGGGTACTGCAGCTCAGCTCCTATTCAGGTGAATCGGACCTGAGTGTCAGAACGCCGTTGCTGGTGACTACACAGTGGACAGCGTCTACCACTCTGTACACTGTTGGCTTAGATGCTTAGGGAGCCCAAATCAGGGGATCGGTGGATGTGTCTGATCTCAGACCCCCCCCCCCCATCAGATATTGATGACCTACTCTCCGGATAGGTTATAAATATCTGTAGCCCGGAGAACCCCTTTAATGGAGTAGGTAGAACTATTTTGGAGCGGAATCAGTGCTGATTCTCCCATTAAAATGAATAGGAAGCTGAAAACTGCACCAAAACCGTGCAGAAAATCGGCATGGATTCAACGCAGGTTTTTTTTTTTTTTCAGTGTTTTTACAAAATCTGTCATGTCAACACCCCCTTACAGCAAAATCCATGGCAGAAAAATCAGTAGCAGGTTACTCGCTGAAAACAGGTCGTATTTGGTGGCTTGTGTGTCCTGCGTTTCGTATTTCCCATAGATATTACGCTAACATCTGGAGCTGGCGCTTCTCTTGTGGAAAAAATATTCCACTGAAACAGCAAATGTGCACAAAAACACCATTAAAAATCTATAAGCGACTCTACCCTAATTAAGGCCTCTTGCACACTAACGTATTTTGTTTCCGTGTCCGTTCCGTATGTTTTTTTGTTGTGTTTTTTTTTTGTTTTTTTTGCGGACCGTATGCGGAACCATTCATTTCAATCGGTCTACACAAAAAAAACGGAAGGTACTCTGTGTGCATTACCTTTCTGTATAAGATGGAACATGTCCTATTATTGTCCGCATAACGGACAAGGATAGTACTGTTCTATTAGGGGCCAGCTATTCCGTTCCGCAAAATACGGAATGCACACGGACGTCATCCATATTTTTTGCGGACAGCAAAATACATACGGTGGTGTGCAAGAGGCCTAAGACAGTTTCCAGGCAAATTTTTGGTCACCTGGTGTTTACTCCTAGTAGAGGCGGGAAAAAGGCTGGGAAAAAAAATAAAATCATGCCCCCCCAAAAAAAAAAGCACCTTTAAAGAAGATATCTTGGCAGCTGCTGGTGTTCAGGAGTTACCAGTGTACGGTGCAGTTTGTTGCCCTCCAGTTGTTCGCAGTGTTACAAGCTTGAATGTTTCATGTCCAGAAGCCTCTGTTTTTTTTTTTGTTTTTTTAATATATCAAGACCCCAAAGGTAAATATTCTTACGTATGAGGGGCCCCCCGTGAATTCCCTCATCCTGATATGTTTGTATTTTATGCCTGTGTTCTTTTAACGATTGTAGATTATACTAAAAAAAAAAAGAAAAGTACAGCTTATTTATTTAATGACTTTCTTCTGTTGACTAAAGAGCTTTTCTTATTTTATTTTAAGGTTTGTTTTTTTTTTCTGTACAAGTTGTTGGGGAGAAAGTTATTTTTAAAATAAAACATTTTTTGGTCTGGTTTAATTGTCGCAGATTTTGTCTTGACATGCGTGTGCTTTCTGTGCCTGTTTGTCTAGATCTGGGTAGGCTTTCTGTTTGTGTGTACTGTGTCTTAGGCCTCATGAACACGACGGTCTGCAGAATACAGATAACAGCCATGTTTGCTCTACTGCTCTAAATTAGTAGCATAATACTAGGATTTTACATGCATGGAAGAAATGACACTGACACCAGGCAGGGTCAAGGTAGTTCTCTCTTTATAAGAGGAAGACAAGCAGTATATATGTACATCAGAGGGGGCATCCCCCTGAGGCTCATGGCATTGTTCCATTGGCTAGAAGATATAAGCAAAGAAGGAGATAACACTTAGCTCCTGTGCACTATTTTACAACCTTTTTGGTATGTGGGCTATGTAAACATTCTAGGGTGCCAGCGCAATATTGTAATGGCTTCACTTTAGCATAAGTGCAGCATACGTCATATATGACACATCAGTGAGGAGAGTCCTCTTAAATAGGCAAACCCTATGGGCCAGATTTATCATTACACTTCCATCTCCAATTTCACATAAGTCCAAAGTCACTTTTGGCTCAGTCAGATTTATTAATGGTCCTTTAATATTGTGATAAATGTGGTTTGATGTCAGCAGTTCATCCTTCAGTAAACGGCTTTACAAAAGTCGCACATATTTACAAAAAAGTCGCATGTTCTATTAAAAAGTCGCATAAGATGAGCATGGTCCTCACTGGAGTGAAATTGGGACTTTTTTGCGACTTTTTTAAAAAGTCCCAAAGATAAATCTGGAGTAAAACTCATTAACATGGCTAACCACGCCCATTTTTACAAAACTGTGTATACACATGTAAAAAAGTCTAAAGTTTTGCGCAAATGAGTGTGAAAAGTCGCAAATGCCCTATTTAGGGACTTTTTGATGCCAGAATTCTGGAGTGAAGGTATGATAAATCATGGCCTTTGTGCTTTGTTTCCAACTTGAATAAATAAGACGTCCAAGAGCTGGAGGAAATGGGCCATCTTAACTTCTGAAGAATGTTATCCACATCTCTATCAGTCCCCCTTTCGATCTCATTCTTTCCCTAACATACATAGCATATCTGTCCACTAAGTCTCAATTCTTCTCTTCACCAGCTTCCACGACAACCTATTCCTAATGAATAGCCGCCCATTGCACTGGATTTAGACATAGGGAAGTCCAGATGGTATTGTATTTGGTGGAAACCGACAGAATGCAGTGGACTTTGCTTTCCATCTTCAATTTAGTCATAAAACTCTCACATAATCATCTCTGGGGTAGCATTAGCTACAGCTTTAGTCAGAAGCTTCCTAATGCAGGGGATGAACACAACAGACCATTAACGCAAACATTAGCAATACAACAATTATTATGGTACCAGTTTGTAGTAGGGTCTATTTCCAGTTTCTAAACCAGTTGTCAAACGATTCCCCCCATGGATTGTCTATCCCGGTATTCCTTTTTAGCTCTTCTGAAAGGAAGGTAAGCCCCTTAAGGGCCTTCATGACCTGACTATTTGGTCCTAGGTTATCGGGATTATGGTACAAGTTACTACAATCAATTTACATACACCTCCTTTTTCAGCAAGTAGCATATCCAGGGCATTCTGTTCTGAAATGCCATAACACTAGTGGGTCCCAATTGTTCCACAACTCCTTTCAATGCATCCCTGGTATAGTTCACAAACCTCTGTTGATTATAATAGATCTAATTGATCCAGTCCACGTTTTTTTTTTTATGGAAATAATAGGGATGAGGGATTCAAACCCTGCTGCTACTTGCTCTAGCTTTGAATTCATCAGGTACCCCCCATGGCACCCCTATGGCATTCATGTATACGTGGGAATTGAGGCTGCCTCCTGGGCTGGTTTCCCGCTTTCTCCTTACTACTGCACCCTTTTTAGATGACTGTGAGGTGTAATCTTATTTTTCTATAGTTTTTTTCCCCAGTCAAGGGAGTTAAATATATGTAAAGGCATCAACACTAAGGCTAAAGCACATTGTCCATGCTAGACAATTTCTAGCTTTGTCCTCAACTTCATATTTGCACATAACCATATAACATCTCCTAGCGCTTGAGTCTGATTCATCAATTGACTTTGGTAGGTCTCCCCAGTGGTATTCACCATGGTTCCACAATAACCTTCTGGAAACTTAAACATATTCTTCCCTTCTGTCCTTTTCTATTTCAAAACAGGTATAATTCCTATTGTTATATAGTTATCCCTCCTCCATGAGAAGGTGCTTTTCTTAAAATTGGGAATTTCTCTTCCCAAGCTTCACATTCAGTCTCATTGACAGTCTGATTCACATATATGCTTGTAAAACATGAATATTGGCTAGTATTTAGGTGGAGGGGCACAGTTTCTAAATGTGGCCTAGCTGTGGAATAAGTGATACATCCAGATCTATTTACCTGGGATGCTGTGTATTTCATCCATTCCAACCAAAAATTGCTGTCAGAGAATCCCGTTTCCACAGCCAAAGTTTCCTCCATTGTATATGGGGCCCTGGCTCGACACTTCCCTGGGAGAAGAGGATTCCCTGATGAGGAATCGGGCCTCTCTACCCTGGCTTTCCCAGGTCTACTTTCTATGGGTTCTCTAGGGCCAGAATCAGATGGTGAAACTCTCCTGGCTTTACCTTTGTCAGATCACACCTTTATTTCCATAATCTTTCTTTGTCAGAAAAGTGCAGTCTATCCACTAAACGTGTCCCCTTGTCATCTTTTTGGGACACCCCCTCCACTGGTTGGTATCCCCAGTCTATTCCTGTATTTGCTATCACATCTCCCCATGAGGAACACCATTCATTTCCCTCTCTGGTTACGCTAGTGTAATACTGAACTCCCTTTCATGCATACACATTTCCTTGATGCATTAAAGTACAATCTGCCACCTCACAATAGTCAAACACCTGTATTGGAGCACTAGTATTTATTACCCACAAGGTATACAATGTTTGCGTTCCCTCCCTTCAATCCCCCATCCCCCAATATTGGCAAGAGAAAGGATATCATTTTTGACAGGTATGACTCCAAGCATGGAACCTTCTTGCAGTGAGATGCGTGAATCCATGTTTTCTTGCCCTCGAGTTTCACTGAGGTGGGAGTGGTCGACAGAACCTGGAAGGGAACGTCAAATCTGGGTTCAATAGTCTTTCTGACATGCTTCTTTCCTAGGACCCAATCTCCTGGTTGAAGGATATGGCTTCCAGGAATCTGGCTGGGATTTGGAAGTGAAGAAAATACTTGAAAATGTAGGTCAGTCAGGTGTTTACTAGTGTTGAGCGCGAATATTCGAATAGCGAATATCGGCACTTTGCCAATTCGCGAATATAGCGCTATATATTCGCTATTTCGAATATTCGTTTTTTTTTTAAGTTGATAATCCTTGTTGCTCTCTGGTTGTCTTTCTTCCCACTTACTAAAAGCTATTCTTACCTGTCCAGAGGATTCTTGGCTCCCTGCCCGCTCCAGTCAATGTACGTTGCCGCTTCTGCCGACTTCCCGTGTGCATGGAAATGCCTCCATGCTAAAATGTACTGTCGGATGTGAGAATCATCTTCGTTATATTCTAGCAATACAACCATTAGGAACTTAGCTCTAAGATCTATTCGCAATGCGAATATATGTTCGCTTCGCAAATAAGACTTAGAGCTGAGTTCCTAATGGTTGTTGCTAGAATATAAGGAAGATAGAGAATATAGCGTAAATTCGTGATATTCGTCATCTTCGTATTATTCTAGCAATGCAACCATTAGGAACTTAGCTCTAAGATCCATTCGCAATGCGATTATATGTTCGCTTTGCAAATGAAACTTAGAGCTGGGTTCCTAATGGTTGTTGCTAGAATATAACGAAGATTGAGAATGTAGTGCTATATTCGTTATCTTCATCAATTCTAGCAATACAAGTTACAACCATTAGGAACAGCAGTTTAATTCGCAATGCGACTATAAATTCGCGTAACATTCGCAATATATAGAATAACGACGAATATTCGATTTCGACAAATATATGACGAATATTCAATCGAATATTCGCGAAATCGAATATGGCACCTCCCACTCATCACTAGTGTTTACACAGAGCAGATACATAGGCAGACAATCATATTGCAAAGCAAGTTCTTGGGGGGAAAATACTGTCCTAACTCGGGGGCACTACCAAACAAAATCTCAAAGACACTTATTCCACCGCTTTGCCCCCCACCAGAAGACAAAGTGGACCAGGAGGGCTTGACCTTCCTGCTCCCCCCAGCCATAGACCCACCTGTCCCTGCCCTTGAGCCCAGTCCCTGTCACTTGTGCCAGGGACTGAAGAGGTGGTGCTGCTGGTAAGTCATAAGGGTGAAGAACACAGATGAAGACAGGTGAGTATGTCTTCTGTGTCTTGTATGTCACATCAGCTGCCCCCCTCCCCACTGCTCTCCTCACTTGCAGACTTGCTGGGCATCAGAGGCAGTGGACTCTGCTGGGGCGGCACTTATTCTTCTGATATCGTGGGCGGCGGCACTGCTCAGGCCGCCGCTCTCCCCCACCTTCTGGCCGCAGCTTCTGGGAGCGATCTCCCATTCATGTTCTCTTTGGGTCCCGGCAGCGCTGCCCAGCGGGGCTGGGGGGCGGAGCTTCACGCCAGGACGTTCTCCCCGTTGGGCGGCTGATAGGGGGCGGGGCCTAACTTTCCCGCCGCGTCTCTCTCCTGCTCGCCAGCCCGTGAGTTTTCTCTGGGCTCAGACAGAAGTCACCCGTCCTCATCATCTCTCCTGGCCGCTGCAGTGGACCTCAGCCTAGCTGCAGATCCACTCAGCCTGCCCTCTGGATCCTGGGGACACGTCCAACGAGGGTTGCTGCTCCACTCTGGTAGGACCAGTGCTGCCCCCCTCCTCTGCACCCCCTCTGGCTCCCAGACACCTGTCATGTCGGACCCAGTGGATCCCGTGCCCCAAATCCCCTGTAGGGCTACCCACTATGCCTGCATTTCATGCAATGCGAAGTTTCCTAGGGGCCAGGCGAACCCCCTCTGTGCCTCATGCCAGGCCACCCAGAGCATGCCACCTCAGTCGCAGTCCACTGACGTGCACCATACTGCTGGTAGTGTGGAACCGGAATGGGCCAGATCCCTGTTCCGGGCGGTTAGCGACTTATCAAAGATCTCCCAATCCACGCTTTCCTTAATGGGTCGCTTGGTAGAGACGTCGTCACCCGCGCAGCCTGCTTTCCCTCAGGACGTTATGTCCAGGAGCAGACACCCCAGCAAGCGTCCCAGACAGGAACGGCTCTCTTCCTCGGACGCATCGCCTGCGCCTCCTCCCCCTTGTTCGCTGTCCAAGGCGTCCTCGTTGGTTGGGGAACCCTCCTCTGAAGGGGAATTTGCAGAGTCGGATGCGGATAGTCCCAGATGGCTGCTTTGGCGGATAGTCTAGTCTCGGCAATCCGGGACACCTTCCAACTTCAGGAGGAGGGCCCCTCTTCCAGTCACCAGGGGGTCTCTTTCCTCCGTGCCAAGAAGACTCCCAAGTCGTTCCCGGTCCATGACGACTTTTCCGTTCTCACCACTAAAGCGTGGGAACAGCCAGGTTCCCGTTTCCTGATCCCCAAGCGGTTGGATCTTCTTTATCTGTTCCCCCCGGATTGGGTGGGAAAGTGGTCTTCCCCTCCTAAGGTTGACCCGCCGGTGGCCCATTTGGCTAAGAATACCACTATTCCGGTCGCGGACGGTTCCTCCCTGCCGGATTCGGTGGACCGACGGGTGGAGTCGCTTGCCAAGTCGATCTTCTCAGCCACCGGTTCAGCGTGGGTGGCTAAGGCGGTTTCCGAATGGGCCCTGTGTCTCCATCAGAACTCGGACTCGGACCTTTCCCGCGCCGAACTCCAGGCTTTGGCGACCCAGATCTCTCAGGCCGGGAAGTATCTCTGCGAGGCAGCCTTGGACGCAGGCTCCTTAGTCGCGCGGTCCTCCGCCCTTGCCGTCTCCATCCGGCTTGAACTTTGGCTTAAGGCCCGGCAGGCTGATTCTTCTTCCAAGCGCTCTCTTCTATCTCTGCCTTTCGCTGGTTCTCATATTTTTGGGCCCAAACTGGACGAGATTATTTCTGAGGCCACGGGCGGAAAGAGCACCCATCTTCCGCAGCCTAAACCCAATCGTCTTTCTCGGCCGTGTCCTTTCACGCAACGCCAATCCTTTCAACGCTTTACGGGTACCCGCCCGGTGACTCCCTCGCCGCGAGACAGCCCACCCAGGAACAGAGGCGGAGGCCTTCGTTCAAACCTCAGCCCGACTGGCGTCCCTGAGCGCAGCCTCAGCGCTCTTCCTCCGGTAAGCAGTCCCTGGCATGAAAGTGCGCCCCCACCTTCCTGGGTGGGGGGTCGGCTCCTTCATTTTCAGGAGGTTTGGCAGGCCCACATATCAGACGCCTGGGCGCTCGAGGTGGTCACTTCGGGCTACAAGTTGGAGTTCAAGTCCATGCCTCCAAACCGTTTTTTCCAGTCCTGTCCACCCAGCTCGGGTGAAGGCCTTCTCCCAGGCGGTTCACGATCTGATGGTCCGGGGCGTTATCGTCTCAGTTCCGGAAAAGGAGTTTTTCCAGTTTTTACTCCAACCTGTTCATTGTCCCCAAAAAGGAAGGAGCAGTCTGCCCAGTGTTGGACCTCAAGATGGTAAACCGGTACCTTCGTGTGAGCCATTTTCGCATGAAGTCCCTTCGCTCCGTGATTGCTTCCTTGGAGCAAGGGGAATGGTTGGCTTCTGTGGATATCCAGGACGCCTACCTACACGTTCCCATTGCATTCGCCCACCAGAGGTTCTTACGTTTCGCGGTCCACTCGAACCACTACCAGTTCGTTGTCTTGCCATTCGGTCTGGCGACCGCACCGAGGTCGTTTACCAAGGTGCTCGCCCCACTTATGGGCCTTCTTCGTTCCAGAGGCATCACCTTGATTCCGTACCTAGACGACATTCTCATCAAAGCGTCGTCATCCCGTCAGTGCGCGGATAGTCTTCAGATCACCTTGGACTCCCTCGCCCACTTCGGTTGGATCGTGAACCTTCGGAAGTCCTCTCTGGTCCCGTCCACCCGCATTCGTCTCCCCGGCATCAAGGGGGGACTCGCAGCTCGGCCGTCATGTCGGAAGCGGCGAGGATCCTCCGGTGGGCGGAGGCCCATCTGCTGGCTCTGTCTGCGGTCCATATTCCCGGTGTGGCCAATTGGACGGCGGACTTCCTGAGCCGGAGGACGATAGACCCCAGGGAATGGTCTCTCCATCCGGAAGTCTTCGACGTCCTCTGTCGTCGCTGGGGACGGCCGGACGTGTATCTGATGGCCTCCGGCCTCAATCACAAGCTCCCATGCTACTTCGCTCGCGCAAGGGATCCCGCGGCTTGCGGGGTGGACGCTCTCGTGGCACCATGGGATGGGTTCACGTTCCTCTACGTCTTTCCACCGTTGTCCCTCCTGCTTCGAATTTTCCGCAGGATCAAGTGGGAGGGTGTTCCGACCCTTCTGATCGCTCCGGACTGGCCGCGCCGAGCTTGGTACTCGGATCTGGTCCTCCTTCTAGGGGATGCTCCGTACCCGCTTCCTTTCAGACCCAATCTTCTGTCGCAGGGGCCCGTCTTCCACCCGAGTTTAACGGAGTGGCTCTTAAAACCTTCCTTTTGAAGCAGCAGGGTTTCTCTGATGCGGTGGTTCGTACGCTTTTTCAAGCAGGCTCTTCCAGGATCTATTATAGGACTTGGAGGTCCTTCCTTCGGTTCTGTGAAGAGCGGGACCTGTTCCCCAGATTCTTCTCCCTGCCGGTCGTACTGGCCTTCCTTCAATTCGGACTGGAACGGGGCATTGCGTTCAGCTCCCTGAAGGGCCAGGTCTCGGCCCTTTCTATTTTCTTTCAACGATCCTTGGCGGGTATGGGTCCGGTGAAGACCTTCCTTCAGGGCGTTGCACACAGTGCTCTGCCCTACCGTCCGCCGCTACATCCATGGGACCTCAACTTGGTCTTGGGGGTTCTGCAGGCTTCTCCCTTTGAACCTCTGCGGGAGGTGTCCCTCCGACTGTTGTCCTGCAAGGTGGCCTTCCTGGTGGCTGTCATGTCCATACGCAGGGTGTCAGAGCAACAGCTCTGTCATGTCGCGAACCATTTCTGGTCTTTCATCAGGACAAGGTGGTCCTCCGTCCGGTTCCTTCCTTCTTGCCCAAGGTAGTGTCGGCTTTTCACCTCAATGAGGACATTGTCCTGCCGTCCTTTTGTCCTGGGCCCTCCCATCCGAGAGAGGTGTCGTTGCACCGTTTGGATGTGGTGCGGGCTCTGAGAATTTACCTTTCGACCGTGGCCCCCTTCCGGTGCACGGACACCTTGTTCGTCCTTCCAGAGGGTTCTAGGAAGGGATTGGCGGCTTCGAAGGTGACAATCTCCCGGTGGATTCGGTCCACTATTTTAGAATGTTACCGCGTTCGGGACAGGACGCCCCTCCCTGGGATCACAGCCCACTCTACCAGGGCACTTGGGTCCTCCTGGGCTCACTTTCACCAGGCGTCGGCGGCTCAGTTGTGTAAGGCCGCGACCTGGTCTTCCCTTCATACTTTTACAAAGTTTTATAGGCTTCACACCTTCACTTCTGCGGATGCCGCTCTGGGCCGCCGGGTCTTGCAGGCTGCGGTGTGATCGTTGGCACGTTGTCCTCTGCCTTCTTCACCTTGTTTTGGTTCCCTCCCCAGGGACTGCTTTGGGACGTCCCATGGTCTGTGTCCCCTAATGATATTAGGGAGAAAACGAGATTTTGTAAAACTCACTTGTAAAATCTATTTCTCGCTTGATACATTGGGGGACACAGCACCCGCCCAATGTTTTCTTTTATGTTTGGTTGGCCGCCAGGTCCTGGGGGCTCGTTCTGTTGGGTCTGTTGACTGGGTGCATATTGTTTATATGATCCCTTTCTGCTTCTCCTACTGCTTTTGCACAAACTGAGAGCTCTCTCCTGGCCGGAGGGGGTATAGCTGGCAGAGGAGGAGCCAACAGTTTTCAGCCTAGTGTCGCCTCCTAGTGGCAGCAAGCAGCTATACCCATGGTCTGTGTCCCCCAATGTATCAAGCGAGAAACAGATTTTACAGGTGAGTTTCACAAAATCTAGTTTTTTTTGTGTCAATGTGCCATTCATTCTTTCGACTTTTCCACTACTTTGTGGTCTGTATGGGGTATGGAAAGCAAGATGGGTCCCCTATATTTCCTGAGCCACGTCTGCTGTGAAGGCGGGACCTTGATCACACTATCACCTCAGCTACCCCAAATCTACAGACAATTTCATTTAACAACTTTTTCACTGTTGCCTTGGCTGTCTGTTTTTTCAAGGGTTAGGCTTCAGGCCATCCAGAGAACATGTCTATGACCACCAGGGCGTATTGAAATCCCTGTGAAGGGGGCATCTGTTTGTAGTCAGTCTGGATCCTTTGAAATGGGTAAAGACGTTTTGGTAGACATTTGACAGGGACTTTTTCCCATCTTCCCAGGATTACATTTGGCACAGACCATACAGCTATTAACGTGTGGGTTAAGTGAACGTAGAGATGGCCGGGGCAAACCATACAGAAGAGATGAGATTGTTCATTGCAGATTTTCTTTGGTGTGTAGGCCCATGAGTCCAGGAGACTACTGAAGGGTAGAGACTTCGAGGCAAACAGAGGAGATGTCCTCTCCTCCAAATCCTGTCCTCAGCCAGGTCTCCTCCTTTTTCAAACCACACTTCTTTTTCTTCTTCTGATGCTGCTTTCTGTATATCTTCACCTCCTCCCTTTTCCTCATTGCAGCCTCCTTTGCTGATCTTTCAGCTTTCACATTTCCTTGGGCCTCCAGAGTATCCGCTTTTGAATGTTCTTTGACATTTTTTTATTTTTTTTTACAAGAGTTCGATTTGCCGTGATGAAATTGCGGCTCTTCCGGATGGGGCTGAAGTCATGAGCTACTCCAAAGGCGTATCTAAAGTCCGTGTATATATTGGCAATTTTTCCCTCAGCCATTCTGCAGGCTTCAGTGAGAGCTATCAGTTCAGCCTCTTTGGCAGATTTGTCAGGAGAAAGAGGTTGGGCTTGTAGCACGTCATCTGAAGAAGTGACCGCATATCCAGTGTAATACCTGCCTTGTTTATCTGCATATCAGGATCCATCCACAAACAAGGTGAGGTCAGGGTTGTCCAAAATTGTTTCCGTTTTATTTGGGAGAGTCTCAGTCTCTTGTGATCGACTCTAGGCAATCATGGCGATCTCCAGCGTAAAAAATCATCATCAGTATAAACATCACCCTCTTCAGCAATCCCCCCTTGAGGAAAAGGAAGGAGGGAAGCGGGGTTGAGTACATAACACCTAGAGATAGTGACAGTATCCAGAAGTAGAAGGGAAGACTGCATGTGAAGGTGTCTAGCAGCTGAGAGATGTTTTGGCTGAGTTTGCTGGAGACTTGCAGAAATGTCATGGGGGGCCAAAATCTGCAGAGGGTCACCCAGGACAATGTCAGAAGTTTTGTCCAGGAGCAGATGACAGGCGTGGATAGCTCTAATAGAGGAGGGTGTCCCACGAGCAACTGGGTCCAATCGGGCTGAGTAGTAGCCCAGGGGCCTGTTCCTGCCTCTATAACTCTGAGTGAGGACCCCAGTGGCATGTCCCTGACATTCCATGACGTACAGCCTGAAGGATAGATCATAGTTAGACAATCCCAGGGCCGGAGAGGACGAGGCCACTTCCTGCAGCTGTTTGTTGCAGTGTTTAGCATCTTCAGCCAAGTAAAAGGGGCATATACGGTATGCAGTCACATAGAGGCTGCATAAGAATAGAGGCGTCCAGGATCCAAGGATGACAGTAAGATATGAGTCCCAGGAAGGCTTGTAGTTGTTTAGAGGTAGTAGGTCCTTTAATTTGCAAGATAGCTTTTTTTCCCCCTCTCCTCTATAAGGTGTTTAGCACCATGGCTGAAGCAATGTCCGTAGAACACTTCCTTAAGCTGGCACCACTGGATTTTGTCTTTGGAAACCTTGCACCCCTGATCTGACAGAAAAAGGAGCAAAGAGAGCGAAGCATCTGAACATGTGTGTGTCCTGGGCACACACTAAGAGCTTGTCCACATATTGGAGCGGCACAACATCATCATGAATTTGTCTCCATTCGTCCAATATAGATGACATGGCCTTACTGAACAGAGATGGGCTATTTTGAGCCCCTTGAGGCATGACCGTCTAGGTATACTGTGATCCTGCATGGGTAAGGCCTCATGCACACTACCGTATGTGTTTTGTGGTCCGCAAATTGCGGATTCGCAAAAAAAACGGATGACGTTCCGTTAACATTCGTGTTTTTGCGAATCCGTTATTTTTGTGGATTCATTGTAATAATGCCTATCCTTGTCCGCAAACTAGAAAAAAATAGGACACACAGAAACAGAATGCACACAGAGTACCATCTGTTTTTTTTGCGGACGCATTGAAATGAATGGTTCTGCATGTGGTCCGCAAAAAAAAACGGAACGGACACGGAAAGAAAATACGTTTGTGTGAATGAGGCCTAAAGGCAAAGAGGTATTGACAATCGGGGTGTAAAGGCACAGAGAAAAAAGCATTGGCTAAATCAATGACTGTAAAGACTGCTGCATCAGAGGGTATGTTGAAAAGCGGGGTGTGGGGAGTTGGTACAATGGGGGTTTCTAGGATCGTGGCCTCGTTAACCGCTCGAAGATCATGTACCATCCTATAGGTATCTGGTTGTCCCTTTTTCCCCTTCTTCCTTACTAGGAAGAGGGGCGTGTTGCATGGGGATGTGGTAGGTATGATAGCACCAACTTTCAAGAACGCCTGCACCTGTTGGGTGACAACATCCATCTGAGCTATGGATGAGGGATACTGTGGCTTTCTAGGGAGCACTGCTCCTGGCTTGAGGTGCACCATGACAGGTTGTACCCACACAGGGGCGTAGCTATAGGCTCATGGGCCCTGGTGCAAGAGTTCAATTTGGGGCCTCCCCCCCTCCCCCCGTTCGGCCATTCCGTTCCCCTGCTCTGTTATAGGAGCAGGAGAAAGGAAAGGACGCATTCGGCACATAATTGAGCCGAACAGAGCCTAAGGATCCCATAGACTATAATGGCGTCCGTTAGGTGTCTGCTCCGAAGATGATTTTGGAGCGGAGACAAAAGCTGTGCATGCAGGATTTTTGACTCCTCTCCAAAATCATCTTCGGAGCGGACACCTAACAGATGCCATTATAGTCTATGGGATCCTTAGGCTCTGTTCGGCTCAGTTATGTGCCGAATGCGTCCTTTCCTTTCTCCTGCTCCTATAGCGGAACAGGAGAACGGAAAGGCCGAACACTGATGTGAACTTAGCCGAATGGTGTCCAGTGACATGGAGGGGGGAGGCGGAAAAATGTGACATGGAGGGAGTCATGTGACATGGAGGGGGTCATGTGACATGGAGGGCGAAATGTGACATGGAGGGCGAAATGTGACATGGAGGGGAGAAATGTGACATGGAGGGGGATAAATGTGACATGGAGGGGGAGAAATGTCACATGGTGGGGAAATGTGACATTTCTCCCCCTCCATGTGACATTTCTCCCCCTCCATGTCACATCCCTCCCCCTCCATGTCACATTTCTCCCCCTCCATGTCACATCCCCCTCCATGTCACATTTCTCCCATCATGTCACATTTCTCCCACCATGTCACAGTTCTCCCCTCTCCATGTCACATCCCCCTCCATGTCACATTTCTCCCCCTCCATGTCACATTTCTCTCCCCCATGTCACATTTCTCCCCCCTCCATGTCACAGTCCTCCCCCCTCCATGTCACAGTCCTCCCCCCTCTATTAATATTATGCAAAAACATTATGCTTACCTGGTCTTGGTCCCCTCTGTAGCAGCTCCTCTTCTCCTCTGTGTGGCACTGGTTGACTCCTGATATCTTCTCTCTGGCCTCCCAACAAGTTGTTTGAGGTCTTGAGGACCTTTCACACTCAGCCAATCAGTGGCCACAGTTATGTCATGTGTCAGGCCAGTGATTGGTTCAGCAGGAAATTGCTGGCCTGACATGTGACACAGCTGCAGCCACTGATTGGCTGAGTGAAAAAGGTCCTCAAGACCTCAAATAACTTGTCGGGAGGCAGCTCTCTCCTGGAGGGGGCCCCGTGGGCCCCCCTGACTTAGGGGCCCGGTCGCAATTGCGACCGCTGCGACCCCTATAGCTACGCCACTGTACCCACAACCTGCCTACATCCTGTGGCCCTTTTGACCACAATGTCTTAGGTATGACAGATAATACAGCAGCTGGGAGAGGTCCTACAAGTAGACAGTCTTCCAGTGACATATGAGCGGCCAGCATTACTGTTTCCTCTGGCTGAAGGGAAGTGGAAAGGGGGACAGTGCCATCAGGTTGAAACTGTATAGTAGCTTGCATTTTTTGTAGCAAATCTGCCCCTAGAAGGTTAAGTGGACATGTGGAGGAAACCACAAATTGCGAGAGTACTCCAGTGGAAGGCCAAAAGATACAGCAAAAGGTTAAGGGAGAGGACCTAGCACGACCGTCTATGCAAACATACTGTACCACACTCTCTTGAAGTGTTCGAGCTGACCGCACCCATAGCAGAGACGGGCGGTTCTATTGCACCTTTGGGGCTGGGGGGGGGGGGGGGTTTCTCTCCCCTGCCATGAGCATTATGCTAGTTCTGGGGGCCGCTTCTATACCTTTTGCTACCAGAGTCAATATCTTAATAGGAACACAATGGTACTCTCGACAAGCAGTTTTTAGTGACTTTTGGATGTGAGGTTTTAGTCCGTCAGCAAAAGCACTAGACAGCATCCTAGTCTATACTGGGTCTTGTTTAGTAAAACCCAGATATTTGAACATTTGTTCCATTCGATTTGCAAATTTCTCCACTGACTCTCCCTTATCTGGTTTCATGTCTTGAATTTGAATTGCCTGATCTACCAGCCTGGTCCTAGCCCATTGTTCTAACACAGGGATGCTCAACCTGCGGCCCTCCAGCTGTTGTAAAACTACAACTCCCACCATGCCCTTCTGTAGGCTGATAGCTGTAGGCTGTCTGGGAATGATGGGAGTTGTAGTTTTGCAACAGCTAGAGGGCAGCAGGTTGAGCATACCTGTTCTAACAGGTCACAGAACCGTTCCCCAGATTGGTAAGTTTTCAGAAACCCCTCCTCCCCATGGTTTGGAGGTGGTAGGTATTTTTCCATTGTTGGCCAGAAAGAATCTCCTGCCTTAATCTGGGTAAGTCCTGCTAAGTCCCTCCATGTGGCAGAGTGTGTTTTCCTGATCTGTTCTAATGCCCTATAAAAGGGCAGAGGGTGCTACCGAATCAGGGAGGGAGTTTACCAAATGAGTGGCTTGTCACATATCTCCCTTTCTGATTTATCTTGGGGGGAGAAGTCTGGGCTTGTCTGGTCAAAAGATCTATCTGTCCGGCCAGTCTGGCAACCGGGCTGTATATCTCTCTCTCTCTCTCTGCTGCTCTGCCCATCTCCCTGTGGCTTCCTAGCTTGCCACGCCTCCTCTGCGCCTTGCGGCTGGAAGGGGAGCTTAGTTTTGGGGGGGCTCCATCTCCCCACCTGCTTCATCTGCTTCCTTGGATTTCTTCTGTCCTCTGGTTTCAGGGCCACCACCTACCATCATAATGGGTATGCTGGGGGGTGCTGTAGGTTGCATGGTTGGGCCTCCAGGCACGTAATAGGTGCCATCTGAATTTAACACTGGATATAAGGGGGTGATTGGTTTTAGAACTTTCCCTGCCCCTCCCGTTGTTGAATTCTCAGAAGCTTGTTTTGCCTCTTCAAAAGTTATCAGAGGAGGAGCTGAGCAACAAGGGGTGATCTGTTTGCAATCTTGTGGTGGAGGCTCTGCAGGGCAGAGAATTGTTCATACTGGGGGATGGGCACGCACAGACTGAGGCTGTGACACCATGGGGTCCTCCCAGCTTGGGGAGGATGGGGGCAGAGGGCACCACAAGCAAGATAAGTATCACGAGAGTTTGAATTCTGCTGCCCACAATGTACATGTGTATCCCGCAGACACCCCCACTGAAACTCCACTCTGTGGGCGGGGTCTCACTGGGTGTACTGCGTCCGGTGCTATTTCTCCAGTGCCATTATAAGGTGGTGGCTCTGGATTTCCTGCCGTATAAACATAAGCTATAAAATCTTTATCCCATCTCTCTGATCCCCCATTGGCAACCAGATGATTTGCTGTCGGCTGCCACGCTTGCACTGCACCGAGCAAACCTTCATCACTCAACTTTCCAAGACACTCCAAGTCTCAATACTCTCTTCCACACTTCAGAGCTAAGCTCTCCATTCTCATTACATCCAGCTATTTTCATCAATTTCCTATAACTGTTCACATGCTTTCTTCCTTCTTCTCGTGCTACCAACTGAGGGGAAGTATACTCGCCCTCAGGCAGGGACGGAGATTGTCCCATGAGTTCAACTACTCAATATCAAACAAGACAAAGACAACTGGCATTTCCCCTTTATTACCAACAAGCAGAGCTCATCACTGTCCAGGATATTTTCCCTGGCTCCCACGTCTGGTCTGCCAGCAGGGGACTAATACGTCTGCCACCGCCTCTAGAGGGTCTCTAGAGATTCCCCAGTTTGGGCAGGAATGTATTTCAGTTCCCCCCCCCCCCCACCCACGAGGCTAATCCCTCTGCCACCACAGGTAGAAATTTTATTATAGCCCTATTTTGAGCTCCCCCCTGGGAGCTCAAAACACAGAAAAGAAGTACCCACAGCAGAGCAAACCCTCCTTCTCAATCTAAGGTTCTAGAGACTCGAGATTTCAACATCAGCCTAGGCTGCTACTCAGTGTAACCATCGTCCAGCAGAACAGACAGCTGTGACTTCACAAACAAAGCAACAAGAGGCAGGCAAGATAAACAAGTTTTCTTACCTTCTCTTGGGGCCGCGGTCCCCTCCTCAAGTGCCTTTCTTTAGGTCTCGAAGGTCAGCTACCGATGTTACGTTCTCTCGAGCCCCAAGTTGGGCACCAAACTGTTAGGGATGCTCTCAATCAGAGCCAAAGATGTTTGCTCTACTGCTCCAAATTAGTAGCTTAATCCTAGGATTTTACATGCATGGAAGAAACGACACTGACACCAGGCAGGGTCAAGGTAGTTCTCTCTTTATTAGAGGAAGACAAATAGTATATATGTACATCAGAGGGGGCATCCCCCCTGAGGCTCATGGCATTGTTCCATTGGCTAGAAGATATAAGCAAAGAAGGAGATAACTCTTAGCTCCTCAGCACTGTGCACTATTTTACAACTTTTTTGGTATGTTGGCTATCTAAACATTCTAGGTTGCCAGCGCAATATTGTAATGGCTTCACTTTACCATCAGTGCAGCATACATCATATATGACACATCAGTGAGGAGAGTCTTCTTAAATAGGCAAACAACCCTTTGTGCTTAGTTTCCAACTTAAATAAATAAGGCAGCGTCCAAGAGCTGGAGGAAATGGGGAGCCATCTTAACTTCTGAAGAATGATATCCACATCTCTGTCAACGTAATAGTACATCATGTGACCTGCCGCATTTTGATGTAATATTACATCATGGTGATCGGGCAGGTCCCTGATAGCCGGCCACTGCTGTATCTGCGGGCATCACTATAAAAGCAGATGCCGGCAGATTAACCCCTTCTATGCTGCGGTCAGCCCGCTGTGTCGGGGACCCGATGGGTGACAAGGCAACCCGATATCATGCACAGGCTGCCCAATGCCTTGCATGGCATCGGGACCTGCCTTCTATGGGGGCTGAGGAGATCCAGCCCCAAGCTCGTCTCCTAGGCAACCTGTTAGTGTATTACTTAGTGTAATACACTAACAGGCAATGCATTACAATTCGGATGTATTGTAATGCATTGCAGAGGGCATTTGACCCTCAAAAATTGAAGTCCCAGAGTGGGACAGAAATATAGTTTAAAAAAAAAGAAAAAAAAAGTTTTTTAATAAAAAAAAATAGTTTAAAGTAAGAAAAAAATGCTCTTTCCCCCTTGTTTTGTAATAAAAAATAGAAAAAAAAGGAAAAAACACACATTTAGGTATCACCGCATCCATAATGACAGGCTCTATAAATATATCACATGATCCACCCCATCCGATAAACACCATAAAAAATAAAACTAAAAACTGTGTAAACTTTATTACATCACATAAAGTGCAACACCAAGTGATCGAAAAGGCATATGCCCCCCCCCCCCAAAAAAAAAATAGTACCAATCAAACCGTCACCTTATCCCGCAAAAAATGAGACCCTACCTAAGACAGTCAAAAAATAAAAAAAATATGACTCAGACAATGGAGACACTAAAATATAATTTCTTTTTTGCTTCAAAACTGCTATTATTGTGTGAAATAAATAAAAAAAGAAGTAACATTGTTTATAAGACTGAAAAAAGACCTCTGTCCATCCAGTTCGGCCTGTCATCCTGCAAGTTTATCCAGAGGAAGGCAAAAAAAAAACTGCGAGGTAGAAGCCAATTTTCCCCACTTAAGGGGAGAAAAAATTCCTTCCCGACTCCAATCAGGCAATCAGAATAACTCCCTGGATCCACGACCCATCTCTAGTAGCTATAGCCTGTAATATTATTACACTCCAGAAATACATCCAGGCCCCTCTTGAACTCTTTTAAGGGACTCACCATCACCACCTCCTCAGGCAGAGAGTTCCATAGTCTCACTGCTCTTACTGTAAATAATCCTTTTCTATGTTTTTGTACAGACCTTCTTTCCTCCAGACGCTGAGGATGTCCCCTCGTCACAGTTACAGTCCTGGGGAAAAATAGATGATGGGACAGATCTCTGTACTGACCCCTGATATATTTATCCATGGTTATTAGATCTCCCCTTAGTCGTCTTTTTTCTAAAGTAAATAACCCTAATTTTGATAATCTTTCAGGGTACTGTAGATCCCTCATGCCAGTTATTAATTTAGTTGCCCTCCTCTGAACCCTCTCCAGCTCTGCTGTCTGCCTTGTTCACAGGAGCCCAGAACTGTACACAATACTCCATGTGTGGTCTGACCAGTGATTTGTAAAGAGGTAGGACTATGTTCTCATCACGGGCGTCTATGCCCCTTTTGATGCAACCCATTATCTTATTGGCCTTGGCAGCAGCTGCCTGACACTGGTTTTTACAGCTTAGTTTGCTGTTCACTAAAATTCCTAGGTCCTTTTCCATGGGATGAATGTTTCCATTCCATGTTACCCAGCGTCTTACCATTTAGTATGTACGGGTGACTTGCATTATTCCTTCCCATGTGCATAACCTTACATTTGTCAGTGTTAAACCTCATCTGCCACTTATCTGCCCAAGCCTCCAATCTATCCACATCCCTCTGTAGCAGTATACTGTCCTCTTCCGTGTCAATTACTTTACACAGTTTAGTGTCATCTGCCAAAACTGATATTTTACTGTGCAAGCCTTTTATAAGATCATTAATAAATATATTGAAGAGAATAGGGCCCAATACTGACCCCCTGAGGTACCCTAATAGTGACAGTGACCTAATCTGAGTGTGTACCGTTAATAACCACCCTCTGTTTTCTGTCACTCAGCCAGTTACTTACCCACATACAGACAGTCCAAGCATTCTCATTTTATATACTAACCTTTCATGCGGTACAGTGTCAAATGCTTTGGAGAAGTCCAGATATACAACATCCATTGATTCGCCGCCGTCAAGTCTAGAACTTACCTCCTTATAGAAACTTAGTTTGACATGACCGATCCCTCATGAAGCCATGCTGATGTGGCGTATTTGCTTATTTTCACTGAGGTACTCCAAGATAGCATCTCTTAGAAAACCTTTAAAAAGTTTACCCACGACAGATGTTAAACTTACCGGCTTATAGTTTCCGGGCTCTGTTTTTGGACCCTTTTTGAATATTGGCACCAAATTTGCTATGCACCAATTTTGTGGAACACTCCCTGTTAGTATAGAGTCCTTAAATATCAGAAATATAATTACTTAATTCTCTTAGAATACCGGGGTGTATGCCATCTGGTCCTGGCGATTTGTCTATTTTAATCTTTTTAAGTCGCCGCTATACTTCTTCCTAGGTCAGACAGGGAACTTTTAATGGGGAATTTACTTTTACACTCTGCATTTAATCTGACAGTTTATTTTCCTCAGTGAATACAGTGGAGAAAAAAATTTAGCTTATAACATACTTGACTCCGCAAACGATGTTAATGGACGATGGAGCTCTCTACGCATGGCGACAGGGGGGGGGGGTGAGATCAGTTTATACAACATATACAACTAAACGGGGAAAATAAAAAAAATTAAACACAGATCTAGCTGCTATGATAGCCAGAGACACATCACAGCACAGTATTGTAGGTGGGGACTTTAATATGGTGGTTAGATTAACTGAAGATAGGTAAAGCCCACACTTACGTATAAATCAACCCCACACATGCGAGGGGGGTCCTAGAACCGTTTCTAACTGACCCAGTCTTAATTGACATATGGCGACTCATGAACCCGGATGGTAGAGAATTTACTTTTTTCTCTCATACTCATGATTCATGGTCCAGAATTGATTAACTTCTCATTGCTAATTCCTTACAACACAGGGTGACTGATTCTCAAATCCACGACGTGATAATCTCTGATCGCGCCCCCATATCTATAACCCTTCCAGAACAACACCCCAGGGGGGGGTTCCCCTACTACCTGTGCAAAGATGAAAACTTTAGAGACCTCTTAAAGGGTTGGTATTTGTAATTCAAAGAGGACAATGTTGCACACGTAGATACACCGTCTGTGTATTGGGATATGGCAAAGGTGCTTTTTTAGGGGCTGGGGCTCAAAAAAAAAGGTAACGCAACAACTTCAGGAGATTAGTCACTCACTGTGTAAAGCATACACAAACTATTTAACTTTACCTTCTGCACAAACTAAACAAATGTGGCAGGAGGCGAAACGAGAATATGAATTTTGGTACGAACGGAAAGTGCAACTTGATATGTCTCATACAGAAGCAAGATTCTTTCGAGGTGGCAACAAATCTGGTAGATTACTGTCGGCCTTGGTTAAAAACTCCAGACGGCAACAACATATTTTAAGTCTTGCCGATTCTCATGGAGACAAAATTGTCTCCATCCTACGAGATCTCTATGCCGCATCATATAAAAATCCAGGCCCAATGGACCCTATGTCCGCTTTTTTCTTAAAATGTACTTCCCTTCCGTCCCGTTCGCAAGCCCAACTCGAAAGTTTAAATGCACCACTTACTGAGAGAGAAACGCTTGACGCCATAAAAAACTTACACTTACAAAAAGCCCCGGGTCCAGACGGGTACACAGGAGAGTTTTATAAACTCTTGGGGGAAGAAGTAAAAGAACCACTCACGAAGGTCTTCAACGGCCTTTGACAGACGCACCCTTATCCTCATCTGACAACCTAGCCTACATAAAACTGATTCCTAAACCAGGGAAAGATGTGATAAAACCCTCCTCATATCACCCAATATCACTCATCAATGTTGATCTCAAGCTAGTAGCTAAAATTAAAGCAGATAGATTATCCTTTATTATGCCAGATCTGAATATACCGAATTTAAGACTCTATAATCTTGCATGTCTATTTAGACATTGCATTGATTGGATATATAAAACCCATTATCACTCAAACCACATCTTGGAACAATTGGCTACACAGTGACCATTGGTAAATTTATTACACTCAAGGAGACAGGCTCTGCCACGATATTTAAAGCACTCTGTCATTATAAGAGACTCAACGATAGCCGTTTCAGGGATCTCACAAACGGTCCAAAACAGATCAGTTTAGCCCCAATGCCCCAGATCACTGACGTCATCTGCCTGCTCCTTTCACTTTATGAATGAAGCAGGAGGAGCAGGCAGATGACGTCAGAGAGGACGTTACACAGCAGCCTGCCGCCGCACCGCTCTGCCTGCTAGAGGATCGGTATAGCAGGTTAGCAGAGCGCTACTGTACTGGGCTTATAGGGAATAAGGGGACATGATTAAAGATTATAAATGTTATGAAAGCAGTCACGCTGTTAGCGGCGGGCCGCCCGCCGCGTGTTGCCAGGCTCCGCCCCCTAAGCAGTCACTATGGGCCAGATGTTTTAGAAAAGGGGGCATCTTTGGATGGCAATGTAATGGGGGCACCTGTGGATGACACTGTAATTGGGGTGATCTGTGGATGACACATATAGCATAAGATGCTATATATGTGTCATCTACAGATCCAATCCATTACAGTGTCATTCATAAATGCCCCCATCACAGTGCTATCCACAGATCCCTCCATCACAGTGCTATCCACAGATCCCCCATCACAGTGCCATCCACAGATCCCCCCATAACAGTGCCATCCACATCTCCCCCACATAACAGTGCCATCCACAGATCCCCCCATCACAGTGCCATCCACAGATCCCCCCCATAACAGTGCCATCCACATCTCCCCCACATAACAGTGCCATCCACAGATCCCCCACATAACAGTGCCATCCACAGATCCCCCCATCACAGTGCCATCCACATCTCCCCCACATAACAGTGCCATCCACAGATCCCCCCCATAATACTGTCATGCACAGACCACCATTACTTCAAAAGCACACCTTTTGGTTAAAAATATTTTTTTTCTTATTTTTCTCCTCAAAAACCCAGGTGCGTCTTATAGGCCGGTGCGTCTTATAGGGCGAAAAATACGGTAATTCATTTTTGTAAACAAAGATTGCTTGATGTATCTAGTGAGTGTACAAGCACATCATTGATATTTTCATTGGGCCAGAGAGACACTAAACCACCTCCCTCTTACATATATCCTATACTCAGGGACACGGGTGATAAAAGAAAAAACTGAAACGACCCTTTTCAAAAAATGGGAAAACAAACTCAATACCAGGTTGCCAGTTGATGACGTCCTGCAGGGATGGAATACAGTATGCAAGGCAGTTCCATGTGAAAAGAGGAGGGAGTCACATTATCGTCTAATACACTCTGCCATCTACACCTTCAGTTTCTCAAAAAAGAGGAAACCTGGACTATCTTAAAGCATGCCCAAAATGCTGTCTGGAGGAGGTGGTTTTGGCACACTGTATTTGGATATGCTCCCATGTACAAGAGTTTTGGGGAACAATCACTGAATGGATCGCTGATATCTGGGGAGACACATTATGTTACACTCCTGATACAATACTCTTCCACATATTTGTAGAAACAACTGAACCTCAATTGATAATCGACGTGGCCTTATTAGTGTCCTTACGATTCCTCTTGCAGCACTGGTTAACGTCGAGTATACCACATGAGGTAATATCCGAAATGTCGCACTTCATGTATATGGACAAATTAGACACGAAAATGCGAAAAGATAAAAAACTTCTTTTGTAAATGGAAAACCTTCATTAACAAACATTTCACACAAACAGAAATTACAAACCTCACGACAGCTTTCAAGTATACGGAATAGTATGCCAAGGAAGTGTTAAAGGGGGACTTTGGGGAAACAGAATGTGGGAACATAAACTCATGGAGATTCTCTACACGTTTTACTTTATCTTTAACACTACAAACATCAGTGATCATGACGGACATCCTTTGGGGGAATTGAAGGGTTAGGGAGGGTGGGAAAGTTATTTACCCTTTTGGGATGTTATTTAGGCCCCATGCACACGACCGTTGTTTGTTTCCGCGTCTGTTCCGTTTTTTCTCACGAATAGGATGCTTCCCCATTCATTTCAATGGGTCCGTCAAAAAATGCGGATGGTCAAGCGTTTTTGTTCCGCATCCGTGATCCGTGTTTTCATTCCGTCAAAAAAAATAGTGCATGTCCTATTTTTTTCACGTTTGCGGACAAGAATAGGCATTTTTACAATGGATCTGCCATAAAAATCGGATCCGTCAAAAAAAACGGTCCGTCATCCGTTTTCTTTGACGGACGCAAAATTTCAAGGAGGAGCGGACGCGGAGGCAGGCAACGGTCGTGTGCATGTAGCCTTACTGTTATATACTTGAAAAAGAGAAACAAAATTTCTGTTACCTTTGTATCTGCTGATGCAATAAATAAAAATGTTTAAAAAAAATTAAGTAAATAAAAACGGTGCCAAAACAGACATTTTTTGGTTACCTTGCCTCACAAAAAATGTGATATAGAGCATTTAAAAATCATATGTACCCCAAAATATTAGCAATAAAACTGACACCTTATACCCTAGTTTCCAAAATGGGGTCACTTTTTGGAAGTTTCTACTATAGGGGTGCATCAGGGGGGCTTCAAATGGGACATGGTGTCTAAAAACCAGTCCAGCAAAATCTGGCTTCCAAAAACCATGTGGCGCTCCTTTTCTTCTACGTCCTGCCATGTGCCCATACATCAGTGTACTACCACATGTGGGGTGTTTCTGTAAACTGCAGAATCAGGGTAATTAATATTGAGTTTTGTTTGTCTGTTGAACCTCGAGGTGGTAAAGAAAATAATGGATTAAAATGAAAAATCTGCCAAAAAAGATTCTTGTGGAACACCTACATAGTAGCATACATAGTAACAGACCGAAAAAAAGACATTTGTCCACCCAGTTCGGCCTGTTTCCTACAAGTTGATCCAGAGGAAGGCCTCTTGCGACAAAGGGTTAACAAAGTTAGTAAAATCAGTTTTAAGTAACTAGAGGTATGTAGTTTCTACAATGGGGCCATTTATGGGAGGTTTCCACTATGTAAGCCCCACAAAGTGACTTCAGACCTGAACTGGTCCTTAAAAGGTGGTTTTTGGAAATATTCTTAAAAATTTTAAGAATTGCTTCTAAATTTTTAAGGCCCCTTTCACACGGGCAAGTATACCGTGCAGGTGCAATGCGTGACTTGAACGCATTGCACACGCACTGAATTCTGATCGATTCATTTCAATGGGGCTGTGTACATGAACAATATTTTTCACGTATCACTTGTGCGTTGTGTGAAAATCGCAGCAGGTCCTAAATTCTGCGTTTTTTAGGCAACGCAGGCCCCATAGAAATCAATGGGGCTGCGTGAAAATCGCATAGCATCCGCAAGCAAGTGCGGATGCGGTGCAATTTTCACACATGGTTGCTAGGAGATGATAGGGATGAGCAACCCTGGACCCCATTAAAGTCAATTCACTGTATTATTTTCCCTTATAACATGGTTATAAGGGAAAATAATAGCATTCTTAATACAGAATGCTTACTGAAATGTTCAATGAGGAGTTAAAAAAAAATAAAAATAAACTCACCTCATCCACTTGATTGCGCAGCCGGCATAGTCTTCATTTTTCTTCTTGCAGAACCTGCAAAAGGACCTTCGATGACGTAGGTGAGCGCGGTAACGTCAGCGCAGGTCCTGCTGAATGAAGATAGAAGATCCTTCACGATTACGTCATTGAAGGTCCTTTTGCAGGTCCTGCAAAAAGAAAGAAGGCGATACCGGCTATCTTAGTTCAGCAGCACCTGTGCTGACATCACCGCGCTCAACATGTGGTGAGAGCGATAACGTCATCGAAGATCCTTTTGCAGGTCCTGCAAGAAGATGCCGGCTGCGCAATCAAGTGGAAGAGGTGATGGGTTGAGTTTTTTTATTTTTTAACCCCTCATTGGACATTTCAGCTAGCATTCTGTATTAAGAATGCTATTATTTTCCCTTATAACCATGTTATAAGGGAAAATAATAAGATCTACAGAATACTGAACCCAAACCCGAACTTCAGTGAAGAAGTCCGGGTTCGGGTCTGGGTACCACATTCAGTTTTTTATCACGCGAGTCAAAACTGAAATTGCGCGCTCACTCGCGCTGGTTTCCCGCAATGCACCAGTGACACATTCGGACAGAATCCGTGACACCGTGTGAAGGAGGCCTAAGCCTTTTTCTAAAAAAATAAAATGACAATTACAAAATGATGTGTATAACAGAAGAGAGTGAATCTGGATTGCACATCCTCAGTACTATGCTTTTGATATAACGACTGTCCTTCGGCATAATTACATGGCATCTCAGCCCAATTTGTAATATATTCTATGCTGTGCTTAAATGAGGCATTAGTATACAGTTTGATCAAAGAGCATAGGCCCACTTACCGCGACAAGGTTGCCTCTACCTTTTCCCCCCCTTCTGGTATCAGCACTATTCCCCATTTGGACTAGGTGTTTTTAATTAGCCTGAGTCTGCAAAGAATCTATAAATTCCTACCATCTCTCAGATGGATTTCCTGAGGGTTGTGACTGGGTGAGCTCTTTGCACTCGTTCACATGGTGCAGTACTGCGTGTCTGCCATTGTTGCCTCGGTGCTGTTCTGGCGGGGTGGTGGGGCCCAGAGACAAGGAGGCTTTGCTGCACAGTGGGGATGCTGTGTGGCTCCTAGGTCCCGCTGTCTGCTGCTGGTGTGGTGCTGGGGCGCCGGTGGTTGCCGCGCCCTGCTGCGCCATAAAATTAGAGTAGGTCCCCACTTGTAGAGGAAACCTTGTCGTGGTAAGTGGGCCTATGCTCTTTGATCAAACTGTATACTAATGCCTCATTTATGCACAGCATACAATGTATTAGAAATTGGGCTGAGATGTCATGTAAGTATGCTAAAGGACAGTCGTTATATCAAAAGCATAGTACGTAGGATCTGCGATCCAGATTCACTCTCTTGTGTTATATATTTACAAAATGATGCCAACATAAAGGAGACATATGGGGAATGTTAAGTAATAAATATCGTAGGAGAAATTGAAGTTTTGAAAATTGCAAATTTTTAAAAATTTTTGGTAAATTTGGGATTTTTTCCTAAATACAGGTGAAATATATTGACTCAAATTTATGACTATCATGATGTACAATGTGTCACAAGAAAACAATCTCAGAACGGCTTAGATAAATAAAAGTGTTCTAAAGCTATTACCACATAAAGTGACACATGTCAGATTTGCAAAAAATGGCCTGGGCAGAAGGGCGAAAACTGGCCCGGGTAGAAGGGATTAAATGTAATGATAATTTAAATAAGAGATTACATAGACCATAGATGACCATATTTTAAGATGTAAAACAATTCATTGTGACAAATACCTTCTCTGCCAGCAGACTGTATTTAAAGGGTATATGTTCGTGGTGCGTCTTAAACCCGGAATTTCCGTGCGGATTTTCGCGCTGGAAATCCGCAGTGTAATACAGTACCAGCTAAGCAGATGAGATTTTCAAACTCTAAAGTACACAGTATGGAAATTTTCTGCTTGGAAGCTGACCTGCGGTGCAGATTTTGCTGCCTGTTAATTGCTTACAATGATTTTCAGTGCAGATTTCACCCTGTGCAATGAAAAGACTGGGACAAATCTATCTCTACCAGACGTGGCGTGTGCTAAACATGGCTACCACTAGATGGCACTGTAGAATTCTGTTGCACATAATGAAGTTATAGAACAGCAATATAAAATAAATCTATTACTGGGCAGTGACTTTTTTTTCTGTATTGTAGCTTATTTAAAGGGGTTTATCCCATGATTAATGTGGAAAAAAAAATGAAAATCTCTTCCCAACAAAGTTGGTACCAACCTGTATTCAGATGCTGGTTTTAAAAATGGACTGGTTTAATTTCCACCAACAGATGGCACTGTATAATAACACATTACTGCACTCATTTTATAATTGTGTGACCGTTTCCTAGTGAAAAAGCAAAAAAAAAAAGTCTGGTCCCGGAACAACATTCTAAATAGACATTTCTCAACTGCTCAAAGGACAATTCCCAAAAGGTACGCTCTGGCAAACCGCAATAGACAATACAATAGTTACATAAAAAATTTGTAAAGTTAGAGCCAGGGGCATAGCTATAGGGGGTGCAGGGGTAGCAGTCGCTACCGGGCTCAGGAGCCTGAGGGGGCCCAAAGACACTTGTGCCACATAAGACACACAAAGCACTGAAGGAAGGGGGCCCAAGCTTAAATCTTGCAACAGGACCCATGAGCCTTTAGCTACACCCCTGGTTAGAGCCATACATTCTTAAAGAGGACCTTTCACTGGTCCACAGTTTATTAGGTAAAGCTATGTACATGGAGAGCGGCACCCAGGGATGTCCCTGCACTTACTTGTATCCCTGGGTGCCGCTCCGTTCGTCCTCTGTAGCCCCCGGTACCGGCGCTCCTGCTGCTCTAATTTTGCCTGGGACAGAGACATCTTCTTTTGCCCTGGGCGTCTCCTTCTCCCAGAGCTGGAGTGCTGGCCAATCGCAGCGCTCAGCTCATATTCAGGATATGACGGATGGACAGTGATTCCCCAGGATACATTCACCTGGAGTAGTTCTAGATTGATGGTGGTGAAGGATCCATAGCAAATGTAACAAAGTCCAAAGCAAGCAGGGGTCAGAGCCGTAGAACCAGAAGTGTCAGCAATCCAAGGGCAGAGAGTAACAAGTTCTTGAAAAACCATCATCAAAGCCATGAAACGACAGGTTTTAGCAAACCAGAAATAATGCAATAATCAGGTCAAAGAGAAGTCTGAAAATCAGCAACAGGGTGTACAGTATGTCAGGAAAAAACTGGGTTTAAGGCTACATTCACACAAACGTGGTGCTTTGTGGATCCGCAAAACACAGATACCAGCCCATGTGCGTTCCGCAATTTGCGGACAGCACAGGCATTGGCTATCATAGAAAATGCCTATGCTTGTCCGCAATTGGGGACAAGAATAGAACATGCTCTATTTTTTTTGCTGGGCCGCAGCACGGAGCAACAGATGCGGACAGCACATGGTGTGCTGTCCGCATCTTTTGCGGGCCCCATAAAAATGAATGGGTCCGAAACCGTTCACTCGTTCATTTCCATGGGTCCCCCCCTGAAAAAAAAAAAAAATGTGAGCATCTGTGCGGCCAGGCCACAAATTATAGAACATGTCCTATTCTTGTCCATTTTGTGGACAAGAATTGCCTTTTTTCCAGTGAGTCCCATGAAAATTTCGGGATGCACACAGACTGCTTCCGTATTTTGCAGACCATAAAACATATACAGTTGTGTGCAGGAGACCTAGGTTTGAACAGTATTAAAAACTAAATTATATGGCTCCACAAGGGAAAAAAAAGTTCAGCCAGAGGTGAGAAGCAGCGAGAAGCCTTCAAATGAAGCAAGCCATTGAAACCTGAATGTACAGCGCCCACCTGATCTAGGTGCTGCCTTGTGTAGTGTACGGGAGCTGTAATGCCCGTCACTACAGAAGGGTCACTGGTGTGCTGTCGTTTCCCCTTTATTTATGGGGAGGTTGGTATAAATAATCTTCTGATGTAATGTAATGCTATGCACTTCCCTGTTACTGTGAGTATTGCATGTACAGGCCTGCTAGGGATTTCAATTCCAGCTCTAGTCACTAGAGGGAGCTAGGGAGCCCTAGTTTATATAAGGCCCAGTCAGGGAAGGCACAGGCAGTCTAAGCTCAGGCCTTGAGCCTGCAGAGTTGAAGCCCAGGCCTTGTGCCTGCAAGGTTAAGCCCAGGCCATGAGCCTGTGAAGGTGTTCAGAGTTCGGGCCCTGCGCCTGTTGAAGTCAGCCCAGGCCCTATAGCCTGAGAGGGTCCAGCCTAGGAAGATTCATTCCCTGGGAGGAGCAGTCCAGACCCTAGGACTAGTGGAGATGTGTTGCCTCCTTAGTCGAGCTGCAAACAGGAGAAGGATTCCAGCAGGAGCATTTCTGGTCACCGGCCTGAGGAGCTGAGGGAAGGCAGAGCAGCAACCAAGACAGCAAGAGGTACTATAAGTCCCAGAGGAGGTACTTAATCTAATCCCAAGGATATACGCCAGATTTAGGGCATTGGGGCCTTGGAGGAAAGTGTCTACATTCCCAGGATCAGACAGGTAGAGAGTGCAAGCCGCCTGTACTGTGAGAGTCCTGTGTGTTAACCCTCTGTGATCACCTTGCTATGTCAGAGACTGCCATATGTACTGTAACCTGTAAGTTACTGAAACCAACCGTCTTCAAAGGAACTGCGCTTCCATCTATGTCCGTGTATGATAACCATCAAGTACTTCAGTAAAGTTAAAGTTCTGTTTTATCATAAAGTGGTTCCTCAGTTATTCCTACTATCAACAAACGGTGTGCCACCGTTAACTGGCACTGGCGTCACGACACCTCAGGGACCCAGCCATAGGCACGTTAAACTACAACACCAAGGGCACCTCGCATTCCACCTGGCTGTGTCCCTCAAGAACCCAGAGAGTGCCCCAGAGGAACAGCGTGCCGGCCTCTCCATCACTGGCATTCCCCAGGTTAGTCCCACACATTGCCCTGACTTGGGGATGCTACATTTTGGCGTCACGAACAGGATACGCACGTTTTACGGACTATGAGCAAAAACGTGAACTTTGTGCCTTAACCAGTTTGCCAAGTGACAAAACTCCTGTTTATTTGAAGTAAACTTTGTGGACCTAAAACGTACAGAAAAGTGTCCCAAAAACCTCCAGAAAGCGCTGTGCAGTGTTGCGCTATCAAGAGGAAGAAAATCGCCACTTCAAAGTGCATTTTTGTGGACTTTTATGCTGTTTTACTACCACTGCTTGCTGTCATTGAATTGATGCATCATGGCGTCCAAGATAGCCGCCGGCGCCATTGGACTTCTTCTTGCGCCATCACTGTCCTCAGTGGCGCGAAAATTTGGCGCCAAAACCCTCCAGGAGGGAGGAGAAAATCGCCCTGAGATACCGCCCACCTTGATGGATTATAATGTGGCCGCCTTCCCTATTGCGTTATACCTAGGGGCGGGCCTGTGACCAGGAAAGATCTGCCCAGCCCGGGAGGAGCCTGTGTTTGAGCTGAAAGAAGAAACTGGTGAGAAGATGGCGGCGCCGGACGCTAACATGCCCGAGCCAGAGCCCATAGGAGAGTGGGGCGCCACACCACCAGACTTCCCTGCACCGGAGACCTGGGACCCTCCAGCCTGGACCATCCACCAGCGAGAGCAAGCTGCTGATCGCCGTGGGATCCGCTGCCGACACCCGCAATGGCCGACGCTGATGGCTGAACTACGGGCCGCGGTGGTCAAAAAGACCACTATGCGGAAAAAACACTTTGAGGAGATGGCGAAATCCATTCAAGAAGACCCATACCAGGGTAAGCCTCAGCTGGAGAGACGCCGCGGTATAGTGGTGGCCTTTGACAAGGACCGGGTTTCGGCTTTATTCAGGAGCTGGGGACAGGCCGAGACCTTTATGTCAACAGGCGCTCGGTGAAGCGCCACTATCTCCCGATCGCCTGCATAACCTCGTGTTGGGAGAAATTGTGGAGTATACTCCCGCGGAAGGCTTAAGGGGACCCTATGCCACTGCGGTTATCCGCCCCAGGGTAAGGCCTGAGACCTGGGAAGACGAGGGTGAGGGTGTATTGTCAGCGCAAGTAGAGGCCCCGAAATCCAAACCGCCCGCTCCACTTACTTGCATAGACAGATCTTTTTGGGCCCGATGTATTCTGGGAGCCCATTGTGCTGCAGAGCCCCGCTGATCCGTACTCCACCTCCTGAGGCCGTACAGCGGGAGGTGAAGCGGGAGATGCAAGACAGTTGCCTGCGGTCCGAGGCCTGTGCTGAGGCCCGACGACTGGCAGCAGTCGATAGTGAAAAGATGGATATACCTCCACTGGAGCCGCCTACAAGCGGACCGTCAGCTCTTGAATTGTTGCAGAGACGGGTATACTGGGTGGAGGACCTCGGTTACGCTGGGTGTGTCCAGTGGGTCCCGTTCCCCAGAACCGAGGCAGAAGTGGAAGCTATGCTGGATAGACCCCTCCAATCAAGATAGTAAGGGAGACGGCTTCCAAATATGGCCTGCTAGGCCAGATCAATTGCTGCGGGATTCCAGTGATAGTTCCTCTGGAGAGGAGTCAGAGGAGTTCGACACACACCTGTGAGCAGGCCTGCTAGGCCATGCTGAATCTCACAGGAGTGCCAGAATGTGTTGCAGGAGCTGTCCCATATTGTTGACAGGCTGGTGGAGCTTGCTGCCAGTTCCCCACGGCCGGTGGCATTTTTGTGAAGATAAGTTGCCACTGTGGAACCACTGCTCCCAGCCTGCCTCTTTCTGTTCCGGGACACCCTGCCTGCTTTGAAGAAAAACAGTCAAAATCCAAGTTGTGCTTTTATTCGCACCTTTTTCCCCTTTTAACCCCCATTTCAGGTTGAAAGGGAATTTTATGTCAGCACTTTTAGGGTGCGCAGGACTTGCCAGGATAACATGGCCCTGGTATTGTCAGAGTCCTGTGATGTCAATAGTATGTGTATTGCTGACCGTATTTATTGCTACAGTTTTATATTCAAGTCAATGTGCCCAGAGATGGACTCCCCATGTGCGAGCCTCTGTGATCTTTATTTCCATGGACTCCCTGAGTGTGAGCCAAAATTTATAATATTTTATTGTGGACTTATAATATGTCATGGACTATCCTGGTGTTCCCTTTTATTCGCTGTGCCAGGTCAGCGCCCCAGTTCCATTCACTATCCTGAGAGAAGAGAACGACGCCCCTTGTCACCGCACTTCACCTTTGCCAACTGGACCTGATGTGAATGTATATGCTGATATATATGAATATGTATGCCTGCATGTTCTTTTTTGTATTCCAGGTGAAAATTCCAGTTGGGCGGGCCCTGCTGGAGTACGAGGTCGTACTCATCTTAAAGCAGCGGGGTATGTAGTGTACGGGAGCTGTAATGCCCGTCACTACAGAAGGGTCACTGGTGTGCTGTCGTTTCCCCTTTATTTATGGGGAGGTTGGTATAAATAATCTGCAGATGTAATGTAATGCTATGCACTTCCCTGTTACTGTGAGTATTGCATGTGCAGGCCTGCTAGGGGTGTCATTCCAGCTCTAGTCACTAGAGGGAGCTAGGGAGCCCTAGGTTATATAAGGCCCAGTCAGGGAAGGCACAGGCAGTCTAAGCTCAGGCCTTGAGCCTGTAGCAGTTGAAGCCCAGGCCTTGTGCCTGCAAGGTTAAGCCCAGGCCATGAGCCTGTGAAGGTGTTCAGAGTTCAGGCCCTGCGCCTGTTGAAGTCAGCCCAGGCCCTATAGCCTGAGAGGGTCCAGCCTAGGAAGATTCATTCCCTGGGAGGAGCAGTCCAGACCCTAGGACTAGTGGAGATGTGTTGCCTCCTTAGTCGAGCTGCAAACAGGAGAAGGATTCCAGCAGGAGCATTTCTGGTCACCAGCCTGAGGAGCTGAGGGAAGGCAGAGCAGCAACCAAGACAGCAAGAGGTACTATATAGTCCCAGAGGAGGTACTTAATCTAATCCCAAGGATATACGCCAGATTTAGGGCATTGGGGCCTTGGAGGAAAGTGTCTACATTCCCAGGATCAGACAGGTAGAGAGTGCAAGCCGCCTGTACTGTGAGAGTCCTGTGTGTTAACCCTCTGTGATCACCTTGCTATGTCAGAGACTGCCATATGTACTGTAACCTGTAAGTTACTGAAACCAACCGTCTTCAAAGGAACTGCGCTTCCATCTATGTCCGTGTATGATAACCATCAAGTACTTCAGTAAAGTTAAAGTTCTGTTTTATCATAAAGTGGTTCCTCAGTTATTCCTACTATCAGCAAACGGTGTGCCACCGTTAATTGGCACTGGCGTCACGACACCTCAGGGACCCAGCCATAGGCACGTTAAACTACAACACCAAGGGCACCTCGCATTCCACCTGGCTGTGTCCCGCAAGAACCCAGAGAGTGCCCCAGAGGAACAGCGTGCCGGCCTCTCCATCACTGGCATTCCCCAGGTTAGTTCCATACATTGCCCTGACTTGGGGATGCTCCACTTGTAATAAAATCACAAGGAAAGGGCACTTTTTTTTTTTTGTCCCCTGATTACAGGTCTAAGCATACAGACGTGGATCGGGCTAAAACTAACATACATTACAGATTTCTAGGGTCATTTACTAAACAGATTTATGCCTGAATTAGGTCCTTTGCGCCACTATCTGCAACTTTTCCCTGCTCATGGCAGGTCTTAAAGGTAGGTGTGGTGGAGACAGGCCGGGAGGTCCGTCTCATTTACCATTTTCTACGCCTGTTTCAGGTGCAGAAAATGGTCTAACTGTAAGACAGCAAGGAAGCTGTATTACATTTAGAAGTGGTGGGATTTACGCCGAAGTTATGTAGAGGTCTGCACCTCTCCATAACTTTGGCGGATCCACCGCCGGTGCAATGTCTTATTAAGACCGGCGTCTAAAATTTGATTATTTTTATTTTTTTTTTATTAAATGCTGTCCCCAACTTTTCTCCAGGACATTAAATCCCCCTCTTCAAAACAAAAGACCAAGTACCGGTATATTTGCTAAGAACCTCATATTTATCATATAAAATGTGGCATTAGTTTATATATAGAGTTTGCATTTAGTGCCTTGAGAGTGCTGATGTGTTGTGCTTTTCTCCATGTTTAGAATTACAGTACTGAGATCTTTAGTATGGCCCAAAGAGGATGAGAATGACTAGGTCTGGTCACCTTCTCTCCAAGGGCCCCGAAGCAATCACACAGTCAGCGTCCATATGACCTTGGTTAAAAGACTTACTGATGCTTGTGAGGAGTGAAGGATAACCTGTTCAATCTGTTCTTATGGAAGACTTACAGTAGCATAAATTTTATGGGGCTGTGTAGGTGGAAACCGGTCAGAGTGTCAATATTTGAGAACCGACCAAAAATATACCTCCATATCACCAATCACTTTGAACCATATATCTAAAGAAATCCATTCTCCCTACTACAGATGAGCTAACTTTTCAAAAATTTGATTTGGCCGGTTCGCAAAATTTTTTGAAAAAATTTGATTCAATCTGAATTTATTCGTGGCAAATCGCGCTAAAAAATTGCTATTTCTTGGCTGCAGAGAGCCTTTATAGTGGTGTAGAACACTGTGCCTTGCAGTAACACGTATAGGGAGTCTGCTGTGGTAGTAAAATAATACTGTGAGTCCGTATGACATGCAGATTACAGGCGTCGCTCTTAGAATCAAGGCACACTTCACTTATTTGGGCAGTTATGGGGCCAAAACTGACCAACTAACTCAAGTATGAACTCAGCCTTACAGGTGGATGTTAGCGTCAAGAAGAAGCGCACTCCTTTTACACCGTCGTCAGCTGATTCCACATAGATGTAAACAGAACCTGTTCTATTAAATACTTATACAAGTAGAGCCCCCCGACAGAGAGGAGGGTGTCAGCAGTATATTTGTGTTGATGTCACTGATTATTTTGCCCTTACTCTGATCCGTCAGAGCAATAACCCACAAAAAACAGATCCTGTCTATGGAGCATCCTCCATAACTCGGTCAGCATTTGGTCAGTAATGGATTAGTATTGCTAATGGCAAAAATAAACAGGAGTGGATCCAAAACAGAGATGAATGAGGAAACCACAGAGTCTGGTAGCTGCAGCATCAGAAGGAGGCCACAAAGTAGCACAATGACAGTGTGGAGGTGGCGGCAGCATCAGGAGGCCACAGAGTGGCGAGGTGACATAGAATGGAGGTGGCAGCAGCATCAGGAGACCAAAGAGTGGCAAGGTGACATAGTGTGGAGGTGACAGCAGCATCAAGAGACCACAGAGTGGCAAGATAACATAGCGAGGAGGTGGCAGCAGCATCAGGAGACCACAGTGTGACCCGGGGACAGAGTGGGGAGGTGGGTGGCAATACGAGTACTAGCTGAAGATGGTGGGTGAAAGAAGGAGCACTTGCCATCAGATGTGTGGCATCAGGCGGGTGGCAGCATCAGAATAGTAGCTGCGGCAGGTAGCCAGAAGAAACCGGTCTCTTTTGTCAAAGTGTTGGTGTGGCACCATGGATGATCCAGTCCAGGGATGGGCAGACTGCGGCTCTCCAGCTGTTGTAAAACTACAACTCCCACCATGCCCTGCTGTAGGCTGATAGCTGTAGCCAAACTGGGCATGCTGGAAGTTGTAGTTTTGCAACAGCTAGAGAGCACCGGTTTTCCCATCCCTGATCTAGTCTGATGCATCAGGCATTGGTGGGTGGAAATCCTGACTGATCCACGCCTGATTCATCTTGACAAAGGTCAGTCTGTCCACATTTTGGGTGGACAAGCGAGTTCTTCTTGAGGTAACTATGGCCCCTGCCGCAGTAAACACCCGCTCTGATGCCACACTACTGGCCAGGCAGGACAGCTTTTCCAGGGCAAACTCTGCTAGTTGTGGCCACGAATCCAGTTTGGCTGCCTAGTAGTCCAGCGGATCTTCAATGTGGGGTGGCAGGGTACTGTTCAAGTATGCAACCAACTGCTGGTTCAGGTCCTGCCTCAGGTCTAGCTGCTGCTGCTGCTGGTGAGACATTTCTTCACTAGGCAGGTGAAGAAAGCTGCTCATCAGGGATTCTAGACTCAAGTTGCTGCTGATGGAGCTGGAACTGCTCCTACCCCCCCCCCCCACCCTGCCACAACAGCCATGGCAGAGGAACGTGAGTGCAGATTGCCCCCCCGGTCAGAACTGCCCAGGCAAAAGAGGTGCAGAACAGCGTGACACCGCCGTGCCATGCACATGTGATATGCTGGAGGGGCACTGTGAATTGTCCCGGCAGTGGAGGCTGAGGACACGGTGGAGAATGAGTCGTAGGACATTGTCGTAGGACCAATAGCGTAAGAATGTGGAGGCGGAAGCGGCATCATCTGGCCAACTTGCTGGTGTGGCTGGGCAGAAACCACATTTATCCAGTGGGCCATAAAGGATATATATTGTCCTTGACCATAGTTACAGCAACCGACCAATTTTCCCAAAAAAGGCTGTATCACAAACAAATTTTACCACTGAATGGCTAATCTACGTAATTCGGTTCATACAGAAGAAAGTCTACAAGCACCCATTAATTTTCCCTAATTCTTTTGGCTATTAATACACCCCCAAAAAATAAATATAACTATCACAATTCACCGCAGAACGGCTAATAGGACGTACGCATCTATCCTATTAATACACCCTATAAATGGCTGTATTACAATGGAACTTCACCGCTGAACGGCAAAAAATTTTTTTTGCCACTAATAAACACCAAAAAGGGCTGTAATTTTCTCACTTCAACACACAGCGCTTTATAACATGTAACTGCACAGCTGAACGGAAAATATATTTGTCTTTTTTCCACTTATACATGCCACAAAAGGCTTTAGAACATATAACTGCACCGCTGAACGGCAAATATATTTGTCTTTTTTCCACTTATACATGCCACAACAGGCTTTAGAACATATAACTGCACCGCTGAATGGCAAATATATTTTTCTTTTGCCACTAATACACGACAAAAATGGCTTTAGAACATATAACTGCACCGCTGAATGGCAAATATATTTTTATTTTGCCACTAATACACGCCAAAAAGGGCTGTAATTTGCGCACTTCACCACACAACCGCTAATAAGCCCTTTTTCCCCACTAATACAAGCCAAAAATGCTTTAGAACATATAACTGCACCACACAAGGGAAAATAAGACATAGAAATATTTCCTTGTAATAAACCCTGTTAATGGCTGTATCAAACAGCACTTGCACCCCAATAACAAGAACGGTTTGCTGGAATTACAGAGCTGTATAATGGCAATTTGGGTCCCTAGTCAGTGCAGCAAGGTGTAATAGGATTGTTCCTATTACCCAGGCTGTAACCCCCACTACTGAACCCAGTTCAACATAAATGCCTACACCTTGAATAATCTTTCCCTGAACTTGTAAATCGTTTTTTAGCACAATTAAGTTTTTTCTAGCACTGTCCCTAGCGCCTGCTGACGTCTCTTCATGCACTAAGTACACTGGAAAATGGCAGAATCCAAGATGACTGTGGCTATTTATAGGGCTGTGACATCACAGGGCTGGCTGGCTACTGATTAGTTGCATGCATGGCATTATGGGTAATCCCGCCTCCCCTTGTGGACTAATATATATCAGGATGACCACCCAGGAACGGCGGATCTGGATACAGGGACATCAGAGGTTGGATACAAGGGACACTGAGAAAATTGCCAAATTAAAACCTATTCCACAGCATTTTCGGGAGAAGCACCATAACATATGGCAAGATTTGAAAATTTCATGCATTGATAAAGTGACACTGGGGTCCCGTGGAGGGGACCTCGTTCGAAAATTGAAGCAAGTTGAATGTAAATGGATTGTCAAACTGCAGATGCATACACCACAGGAGCAAAAACAAACGCAATACAACAGCACTCTGCAAACACAAATAATAAAGTATATACAATCCTGCCATACTCAGTATAGAAAATGTATACTAATGCTACGTGACAAGACGATCTCTTTAGGACAGGAAGCTGCACTAAATACTACCTCCTCTGGTGCCATGCTGGCCTCCATTAAACTCAGGGAATGCAGGAGCTGTGACTAACCCCACTGGTCGTGCACTCCTGACTAAACTGTCTGTCCAATTGGCTGATTTTAATTAGTGGAAGTATAAGGCCTCTTGCACACGACAGTATTTTGCGGACCGTATACTGGCAGTTTTTTCAGTTCAGTATACTGACAGTATAATTTTGGTAAAGCTGCTAATTTTTATTAGTCATTTTTTTTTATTATACCTTTTTGTTTCTTAAATATTAAAACTAACACAAAAATGAATTACTGTAACGGGTTCCCTATTTTGTGTCAATCGTTTTGATATTTAACATGTTTAGGTTTGAGTGAACGGGGCAACGTTAGCGACGACATTTATAAAAAAAAGTTACTTTTTTTATTTGTATTTTTCATTATTATTTTTTGAGACGGGTGATCACGGACAATCGCAGCCGTCCGTCCACAGCCAACATGGACAAGCTCACATTTATTAAAATGAACCAGGCATGGATCCACCAGGACCTGTCTGTAACTTTGGCTGACTAGACAAGTATACTGGCCGCACCCAGCCATTGTTATACTTCAGCGCCGTTTGTTCATTCTGTTTGCCATTTCCCAATGCTTTGGGGCCTCTCCAAATAAAAAAATATAAAAAAATATCAACCTTTTTTTTCTATTCTATGTTATTTTAAATAATTTCAATATCCATATTTTTTTGCAGGACAATTGTCTTGCTCTTATCCCCATTTTGCTTCCTTATGCAGCCCTCTAGCCCTTACTATGACTATTTTACAGCCATTTTACAGCACCAAAGTTCAGGTTCCCATTGACTTCTATGGGGTTCGGGGTCAAGTTCGGGTACCCGAACCGAACTTTGAACTAAAGTTTGGCCAAACTTATCGAACCTGAATATCCATGGGTCCACTTATCCCCATTCTTGATTTCTATTGGGATTGTAATGCTACCAACCACTTTCTGCTGGTTTTAATGGTTTTCATTATTGTGATGGCCATTTTTACATATTAATCCTTATGTGTATCAATATAATTGTCTTTGATATACTTTGCTGGTATTGTTTGTGTTATTTGGAACTATATGTCATTTGTAGGGAGTATAGAGTGTCAATACTTGACCACGTCTGAAAGCACGTACAATTGGCATGTGAGCATCAGAACCAAAGCATGGATCAATGGAAGATGACCTGGTCAGTTAAATCACATTATCATATGGGTGTGTTTGCCTCAATTATCCTGGGGGTGAAATGGCATTAGGGTGGACAATAGGAAGAAGAGAAGCAGACAAAGGCAGTGTGATTCTCTGGGCAATGTTCTGCTGGGACATCTTGGTTCCTCGCATTCATATTTGACATTTACCTTAATATTGTACAGACCAAGTACCATGCGTTCATGCCAGTGGTATTCCCTATAGCAGTGCCCTCTTTCAGCAGGGTAATGAGTCCTGCCATACTGCAAGAGGTCAAGGTGCTGACTTGGCTCCAAATTCTGCAGATGTCAATCCAATCGAGCATCTGTGGGCAGGGCTGTATTTAGAGTTTTTGTTGCCCTGGGCACATTTAGCGCTTACACGGGGTGTGCTCGAAAAACAAGTCCGATCCGTTGGGGCCGCACCTCAACACCTAAAGGATCTGCTGTTAACGTATTGATGGCAGATACCACAGGGCACCTTCAGAGGTGTCATGGAGTTCCTGCCTTGGTGTGTTAGAGATGTTTTGGTGGCACATAGAGGACCTAGACAATATTTAATGTTATGGCTGACTGGTGTATAGGGATCCAGATTGTTGTTTAAAGGCAGGAAACAACTTCATCCTAGATGGTTTTTTAGAAGTCCAGTGTCAGTAGATATAGCGGTAGATTAGGGCAATTTTCCTTATATTTGTTTTCTTTTCACCTTGTAGAATTAGGCTATGTTGACATCATGCTTGTGATATACACTTAATAAAAAACCTCACGGTAAATTTATCAGTAGGGCTCCACTGTTTAAACGGCGGCCAAAAGAGTGTCCTTTTTTGCCTCTGTTGGGCTAATATACTAAAAAAAATGGAATACGCGTAGCATGGTAGATATATACAGTGGCATACAGCATGACCCTCTTTGAGGCGGATCTCCCTGGGCGGACTGGGAACTTAAAGTGGTCCTATGTAGTAGGCGGAACCAAACTGACAGAAGGCGGGGCAACAAAAGTAGGCAGGGACAACACAAGTAGCCAGGGCCAGTAAAAGTTTAGAGCAGCTCAAAAAAACACCCCAGCAGAACCAAATAGCACATCACAGCACAATATACTGCCTCAGCAAAAGCAAATACTACAGTGCAGCACAAAATACTGCCACCTTCACCACAGTATTCAACTGTATCACCGTCCTGAGGTCTGTAATACAGTTGAGCTCAGGAGGACACCTGAGCCCTTTGTCCAGGCACATACTGTAAGTGTCTGATGCTCCTAGTATGAATTGATGCTTAGAGCATCCAATCTTTATGTACCTGGTCAGCGGTCATGAGGTGGACTTGGGCAGCCCACTGGGCATTGGCCCACCGGGAAATTTCCTTGTAGGATCTATGGCCAGTCCGCCTCTGAGGTTGTTTTTTTTTTAACATATACATGTGCAGCATACGGGTAGGTTACCCGACACTGCTATATTTTAATGTGTATCTCCCTTTAAGAAAGTTAGGCCTGTAGCAGGCAATTCATATTCCAGCCAGCAGAGGGAGCCCCCAGTTTAGTATAAATAGGCCAGGGCCTAGCCTAGGGGAGTCAGTTGGAAGTTTCTAGTTCAGAGTTAGTTCTGAGAGATGCAAGCAGGGCCGCCATCAGGGGGGTACAGCCCATACCCCAGTAAGGGGCCCTGACCCTGGGGGGGCCCGGCCAGTCCTGAAACTTTTTTTTTTAATTTTATTTTTTTAATTTTTTTTATTGTGGCAGCCGGCTCTGGGGCCCAGTGCTCCTCCCCCTCTTCCTTCTGCAGCCTGTCCCTTACCTCCCGGGGCCCCAGCTATCTTGTTCTGAGAACAAGATAGCTGGAGTCTCGGCAGATCCATGGGTAGAATGTAGTTGCTAGAAGGAGGTCTGTGACATCACTGGTCACATGCTCCTTCATAGTCACATGGACAAACCCCGACAGCAGCAGCTTGTGGAGGGAGGAGGGGCTGTATGCCTGCAGGCTGCTCAGTGAGGGAGGCTGTGCTGCAGTCCTGGAGTCCACAAAGCTTCATGGAGAGCAGGTGAGGGGCAGCTCATGTATGAGGGAACAGGTGGAGCACTCAGGGGCAGTGGGGTTCAAGTGGAGTGGAATCTGGTGCAATTAAGGGGGTTTATAGCACAGATCCAGGTGTATTCTGAGGGCCATGGTGTATATGATTCTGTCCCTGTCCCTGCGTGTGCCTCTGTCTGTCTGTCCCTGCGTGTGTCTCTGTCTGTCTGTCCCTGCGTGTGTGTCTCTGTCTGTCTGTCCCTGCGTGTGTGTCTCTGTCTGTCTGTCCCTGCGTGTGTGTCTCTGTCTGTCTGTCCCTGCGTGTGTGTCTGTCTGTCTGTCCCTGCGTGTGTGTCTCTGTCTGTCTGTCCCTGCGTGTGTGTCTGTCTGTCTGTCCCTGCGTGTGTGTCTGTCTGTCTGTCCCTGCGTGTGTGTCTCTGTCTGTCTGTCCCTGCGTGTGTGTCTGTCTGACGTGCAAACTAGCTTATTTACTCACCTCACTGGCGCTGACATAATTGAAGAGAAGCGCCGTAATCTTACGCAGACACACTGCGCGAGATTACGTCAGCCGCAAGTGAGGTGAATAAATTAACTAGGAGGCGGCACTGGGCTCCGGAGTGTGGCGCGATTCTGAAGAAAAGGTCTTTGCTTTATTATACCACTATTAATTCTGAGTGTTGGGGGTCACTTATTGAGGATCAGTGTGGATGGCACTTATAGGGGATCAGTGTGGATGGCACTTAGGGGGGATCCTATGCTATATATGTGTCATCCACAGATCCCCGCACAACAGTGCCATCCACATTCCCCCCCACAACAGTGCCATCCACAGATCCCCCCCCCCACAACAGTGCCATCCAGAGATCCCCCCCAAAAAAAACAGTGCAGTCGACAGATCCCCACCCAAAACAGTGCCATCCACAGATCTCCACCCAAAACAGTGCCATCCACAGATCCCCACCCAAAACAGTGCCATCCACAGATCCCCCCCCAAAACAGTGCCATCCTCAGATCCCCCCCCCCTAAAACAGTGCCACCCTCAGATCCCCCAAACAGTGCCATCCTCAGATCCCCCCACGAAACAGTGCCATCCACAGATCCCCCAAAAAAACAGTGCCATCCACAGATCCCCCAAAAAACAGTGCCATCCACAGGCCACCATTAGTTCAAATCCCACCAAATGCTCCCCTTTGGTTAAAAATAATTTCTCCTCAAAAACCTAGGTGCGTCTTTTTATGCTTTTCTATCTTGAAATAAACTAAACCTTTAATATTATGAAATTTAAATTTAATTTATATTAATTCACGCCCCATCCATCTACTCTTGGCCCAGCCCCCGGATCCAAAGCCTTTATTTAATTGACCAGTTTTCTGTTGTTCACAAAAAATAAATATTTTCAATATGTTCCTGTTATGGCACTTCTAATATACATTTAAGCTTTTCCATCACGTCGCCCCTCCCCTTCATTACATTCTCAGAAACAAGCAAACAAGCAGAGCATGGATGTCAATAAAATTATCTCCTCCCCCGGAAAAATTTCTGCGGACGCCCATGCACAGAGACTGGATTTAAGGAACGGGTACCTCCTGCCGGTGCTGGGGAGCAAGCTGGCCGGAATCAGCGACACAAGTACGGGGGGGGGGGGGGGAGGGGAATAATGGAGGGCTGTCTGGGGGCAAAATTAACTTGTGTGGGGGCAAAATTAACTTGTGTGGGGGCAAAATTAACTTGTGTGGGGGAAAAGGTATGGGCAAGATATATGGGTGGGGCTGTGTGTGGGTGTGGCTTGAAGGTGGACGGGGACACAGGGGCCCCATGATCTCCTATTCCTGGGAGAAGTGCGCCTCCAAAGAGCAGGCTTTGGATCCGCCACTGGGGAAGTGTGGGGGGGGGGGCCCAGGCCTTGAGCTGTGTAAGGGGCCCCAAAATATCTGATGGCAGCCCTGGATGCAAGACTCAGTAACTAGTGCAGAAATTGCACCACTGGTGTGGAGGATCATTCCCACTCAGTTTTCCAGGTCAAGTACACCTGAGGTACTCTAAGTAACAGCCTGTCACTAGCAAGTGGGACAGAGAGTATAACCAGCAAGCCAGTCCACATATCAAGTAAGAGCCTGTCACCAGGAGAGAAGGGAGCCTCTACAAAACCTTTGCTCAAGGGTTATCACTGTTTTTCGGGTGTCTGGACCTTGAGAGTATTGCCTACAGCCAGGAACTAAGGCAGGAGAGAAAGTAAGTGTGCCCCTGCAGAGAGAATAGTTGCCTGAAGTGTATTGCTGCATTCAGAGTAAGAGGAAATCCCTGATCCTAGGAGGCCTGTCTTGAAGATAGCTTTTGGGACTGTGATTAATTGCCTGAACCACTGCTGTGACTGTATTGTAACGTGTGGAATATTCTGGAACTGTACCTACTGACTGTTCATCTATCTTCAACTACGTTCAGTAAAGTTATCCTGTTATTCGAGTATATAAAGATTCCTCAATTATTCCACCTGTCACTACACGGTGTGCCACCGTTCAATTGGCACTGGCTTCACGACATTCATCACCTGCCTGTTCCAGTGCTGACCCGATTGAAGACGACAGTCGGTCCCAGGTTAGTGGGTTGCCCTGCACTACAAAGCCCAGCATATCTAAAGCTACACTACTGACCCCCTGGGACACTGCACATGTACCTTACATGGAAGCCATTACCGTGATGGGAACATGGTCCTACTATGTTATATGAGAAGATGGGGCTTCAACAGAAATAGAGACATTCCAGGATTTATTTCTTTATTTTCACATACATAAAAAACATAGGCAAAGCAATATTAGATTCCTCAAATGTACACACAAACCAATGCAAATATATAAGTATATATATAATATATTTATATATATATATGTAGACTTTTTTCTGCATGATAAGAAGTAGTAACGTCTGTAGTAGAGACCATGTGATGTAGGCCTCTTGCACACAAAGGTTTTTTTTTCCGTTTACGTTCAGTTTTTTGTGTTCCGTATACGGAACCATTCATTTCGATGGGTCCGCAAAAAAAAACGGAAGGTACTCTGTATGCCTTCCATTTCCATATTTCTGTTTTTCCGTTCTGTTCAAAGATAAAACATATCCTATTATTGTCCGCATAACGGACAAGGATAGTACAGTTCTATCAGGGGCCAGCTGTTCCGTTCCGCAAAAAACAGAATGCACACGGACTTCTACCATATTTTTTGCGGATCCGTTTTTTGCGGACCGCAAAATACTGAAAAAGCCATACGGTCATGTGCAAGAGGCCTAAGGCAGATTGAAAAGTGCCCCTTCTTGCCCTGAGGTTACGCATATAGAGTATATAATTTCTGGGGATGTACGTATATGACCTATCAGTTCCAGCTAATAAAGAAATAGTAATCTAGAAAAATGCTGAATGAGACGATGAAGTGACAGATTGTCGGATTGTCAGTGCATGAGAAACATTACTAAAGCTGGGGCTACATGGTAACTTGTGGCTGCGTGACGTAAGATCACAGTGTCTCAATGTACATCACAATTAATGGTGGGGAATGTGGTCAAGCTGATGCTACCATGACGGTTGGCGGGAATCCAAACCTGCTGGATTGCAGCTAGACCACAGTCACTCTTATTAGTTCCGACTTTAGCAATGCAACATTGCCATATTAAGTTGCCGCGTAGCCTTAACTCGGACGGAGCAATGTTTGGTTGTGCTGTCTACTTTGTGCTGAACTGTGTCTTTATTTTACCAGTTATAATAGTTCTGAATAAGAGGGAAAGTCTATGTCTAATTCTGCTGAAAATATATATGTTTCTTTTCGTTATAGAATATTCTCTGCTACATTCTGACCGGAAAAAAAATAAACCATCGTTATACTTCTAGAACATTGTCAGTATGGTGTCCAAGGCCAAGGCCACCCTCATTTATTTACATCATAGACACCATGGACAAGTTTTCCCTTTGTCATATCAATTCACAGAAAAATCTGTGTTACATCCGAAAAAAACTTCCCCAAGGCCATGTTCACTTGGCAGATTTTTCACGATTTTTCCATGTGGAATCCACTCTCTCAGTCCAACATTGTTTTCTTTCTTTCCAAATTGTAATAACTTCCAAACAGCATATTTCATAAGACAGATTTTTTCACATAGATTTTCAATGTGGAATCCACTTTCTCAATCCATAATTGTTTTCTTTCTTTCAATTTTTTTAAGTCAAATTGATCAAATAACTTTTAAAAAACATACATCGTAAAATTAGGTAGACTTCAGTTATGTGAGGAACTGGCCATTGTTGTCAACGGAAAATCCACGCTGGAGCCTTTTTTTTCAGTATGTATTTTGGTATTCCACGTCATGGAAAAAAAACACAACATGTTCCATATTTGGGCATCTTTCACATGAGCGTATCTGGTCCGGGAAACAAGCTCCGTGTCATGGCTACATTTCCTGGACTGAATACTGCTCCTCTGACCTGAACTCAAACCTGAACCTGAACTCAAACCATCATAATGATTCATGATGCTGTTAGTTCCTGTCTGAGCGCAGGTGTAATGTACTGTACTCGCATAATGCCGTTAGTATAGTACAGTAGACCCATGGTCAGGCAGGAACTCACAGCATCACAAGTCATTATTATGCTGTGAGTTTTGGTCACAGAAGCAGTGTTTGGTTCAGGAACTGCGGCCATCACACAAAGTGTGTTTCCCAGACCGAACACAGTGTCTAGTGTCAAAGAGGCCTTGGTATGGATTTCCACTATAGTCAGTAGTCAAAAGTCTGCATGGAAAACCAAATAAAAAAACAGCATGGAACACGCTTGGGACTTTGATGTGGATTCCACTCGTAAATTTTCAGCAAGCTAATACAACCGTGTGAACATACTCTGAATCAGATATGCAGTTTTTGATTTAAAGGAAATGTAAAATATAACTTCTCCTTCCTGCTGGATCCATGTCTGACTTTCGCTCAAGAAGCTGCATCAAAAACTGCATGTGCGATTTTAGCCAAGCATAATCCACACAAAAATTGGGCCAAAAATTGCTTTGCAGATTTTAAATTCCATAAAATTGAGAAACTCCACTAAGTTGTCAATTCATATTGTCTAAAACAATTTCCACCAAAGTGAATCATTGAACGGGACCTTCACATCCTCTTTAGGAGTCAGAGCTTCAGTGGAGGTCTACGTCATGTTGATACTGCTTGAGTAGATCTTCAAAAAACAACATTTTTAAAAGGCAGAGTGGGGACCACAAGGGTCATTGTCGTGTCCAAGGAGAAGGTCCAGTTGAAGCAGAAGGTACAGGCAAAGATTTCATACTGTTCCGCCAGCTGTTACAACATGGCTGGATTAGTCAGGGAGTCTTTGGTGGATCGATTGTCTTCATAACATCCACATTTTCAGATAAACATGGAGACAGCAGAGATACCAGGGTAAAATCTCATAGATTTAGGCAACTCAGTTTCTTAGGTCCATGTATCTTTCCTTGAAAGAGAAAAAACAAGATAATTGAATAGTCCCTTCAGGAGACTTTTGAGTGGCAACTGATAAGATGCTCCCATCCATAAGATGGCTGCAGATGGAAGGATATGTTATGAACACGTCATTCAGCCTCCTCCATTGAAACACCATGGGTCTCATTTTCTAAAGTTGACATCAGTTGTGTGGTTTTCAAAATTACTAAATTTTGAGTAACATTTTAAAGAGTTTAACAAAGGAAAACGGGAAGGGTTAAGCAGAAGTGGCAAGGAGGTCTCTTATTAAGACTGCCATATGAACAGAACCATAACTTTAAAGGGGTATTCCCATCTGAACAATTATGGGATATTGATAGGATATAAATGTCCAATAGGTACAGGTCTCACCTCTGGGACCCACTGCTATCTCAAGAACAGGGTCTCAGTTATTTTTCAAAAGTCCCATTGTGGTCACTTCCTCTTCATTCGTTTAAGGGCACCATTCCTGAGATAGAGAGGTGGGATCCACACTTACCGATATGCCATAAATGTCCAAATGGGAATACCCTCTTTAAGCTCCTTGGAACCAATGCAAAAATTTTAAAATGGCCTCCACTTATTATGTGCCAATTATAATACTGGTGTTATGGCCTCCTGGGCCTAGGTGCAACTGCTGCATCTGCAGCCCTTATAACTATGTCCCCGGCCCAGTATAAGAGTGCTCCTATGATGACTGATACATTGCTGAACTCCATTAGATAAAATACCTTGTAGCACACATTACAGATTAAGGGTCCATTCACACGTCCGCAAAATGGGTCCGCATCCATTCCGCAACTTGCGGAACGGGTGCGGACCCATTAATTTTCAATGGGTGCTGCAAAAGATGCGGACAGCACACCATGTGCTGTCCACATCCGCACTTCCGCTCCACGGCCCCGCAAAAAAATAGAACATGTCCTATTCTTGTCCGCATCCACGGACAAGAAAAGGCATTTCTATTATAGTGCCGGCCATGTGCGGTCCGAAAAATGCAGAACGCACATGGCTGGTGTCCGTGTTTTGCAGATGCGCAATTTTGTGGACCGCTAAACAGTTGCAGACGTGTGAATGGACCCTTAGAGGGAGATTTATTATAATTATATTGTAAAGTAGAACTGGCTTAGTTACCCATAGCAAACAATCAGATTCTACCTTTCATTTTCCAAAGAAGCTTGGAAAAATGAAAGTTGAAATCTGATTGGTTGCTATGGGCAATTTAACCACTTTTACTCTGCACCAGTTTTGATAAATCTCTCCTTGAGTCTGTAGAAGAGAAACGCCTTATTGACAGAAAATTTGTCCTTGTTGCCCGTAGCAACCAATTATAGACCAGCTTTCATTTTTTGCTGAGCTCTGATTGGTCACTGTGGACAACCAAGACCAAGCGGTTTTGATAAATGAGACCTAATATATTTCAATGCTGTACCTATTAAAGGTGTGGGGGACTCAGGATAGGTCATCAATATCAGATCAGCGGGCTCTCCCACCAATTATCATCAATATCAGAACAAACTAATACAGTCTCCCAAAATTACCGAGTGCAAAAATAACCACACACACCCCTTGTGGGGCTGAATGTAATAATATATTTTACTTAGCGATCTGTTGCTTCATTCTGGACTAAAAGTGTTTTTAATTCAAATGCAAATGAGCAATTAAGTGCACCAACTATGCCACTCCGTGCACCCGTGCTCCTCCTGCTTCCCCTGGCAGTCCCTCCCTCTCATTCTTGAATGACGGGGCCAGGAGAGAGGACTACATATTAAGGATCTTAGCCCTGTCCATCAAGAAGGAAAGAGAGAAGCTGGCGGAGGAAGCAGGACTTGTCGTTGTGTGGGACATGACCTGTATTTACCGAATCCCTATTTTTTGGGTTTAGTTTGCCTTCAGATTACCTGCTCTGCTTGCTGCTTCTTGTCTTGTGCTCCTGGAAGAAGGACAGATTCTTCAGCTGGGGAGTCCGGCTTCATTTCTACAACAATTTGATCTTTTTCTCCTGGCTTTGTGCTAAAAATTGGAGAAAGATTGGGAACAAAATGTAAGTACAAAACCTAAAACTTCCATTGAGGAACCAAAGTATGGTTAGTAGGGGTAAAATCGATCATATAGTAGTAAAGCTAGGGCGACATGTTGACTTTGGCCGAGCTGCACAACCAAAGGTCGCAGTATTGCAATGTTACATCGGAACACAGCGAAAGTGAATGTGGTCACATTGCGACCTTCAAGATACAAGTTGCCAGAAATCCAGCCTGTTTGAGTTGATGGTGGCTTCTGTTTCCCAGTGACTTGTGGATTACAATGTGACTACATTCAGTTTCATCACGTTGCGATGCAGCATGCAGATACTACAATCTTTGCCAAGGGAATAGCTGAAGGCTCTTGGGCCCAGGTGCAAGAGTTCAGGTTCACTGCTTTGTGGCCAGGGGCAGTAGAGCACATAGCCTTCGTGCTGCCAGAGGCAAAAATTTTAACATCACCCCCCCCTCCCAATCCCAAACCCAAACCCAAATTCTTGACCTAACCCCTTCTCTCTAGCCAGAGGTGTAACTTGACCTATAATTCCGATGTCTTATGCGGTACAAGGGTCTTTGGCCTCCCCAGTAGTGACTGCTACCTCTGCACCCCCTATAGCTACGCCACTGATCTTTGAGTTGCGCAACGTGATGTTTGGCAAAAGTCGCCCTGCATTAAATATAAGAGAAACAGACATTGTTTAATCTTCTTGCTGTGGCAACAATAGCAAGTACAGCCATATTGGCTTCCAGTAAAGCAGTGTGGTTTCTAGATATTGATGCTCTCTCCTCAGGATAGGTCTTCCATATCAGATCAATGGTGGGGTGGGTCCAACACCCAGCAACCCCACTGATGAGCTGTTTTCGGCATGGTGTGATAGCGCTAGAAGCAGAAGGCTTTGTCCACGGTGTAGTGGCCATGACTGTGTACTGCAGCTCAAAGTGAATAAGAGCTGATAGGTGTCAGACTGTCTGACATTGATGACCTATCCTGAGAAAACACTATTTAAGAGCAGCGGATGATCCTGAGTCATATCAGAAGTTTAATTCACAAGAAAAAGAAAACCTGATGAGAGTGACTCATATCAGGCAGGAAGTGGAATCGCACAGATTGTCTCATTCTGATTGTCTTGGGGACAACGCCTGAAAACAAAGACCGTGATCTTACCCACAAGATGTTGTGTTTTTGTGCAAATTAGTAAATGAAAGCAGATTTGAGATATTTCCTTTCTGCTGTCAAAGAAGTACATCTGGCAGATATGGAAAGTGTATCGGATATAAGGGCAAATAATCTGCTTGGTAACAAGTGTCAATTGCTTTTATAGGGAGTCAACCGGAACTTGCTTACACCCATCTAAATGTACCAACTGTTTACATGTACCTTGAAAAATGATTCATACCCCTTGAACTTGGCTATGTTTTTTTTTTCAGATTACATCCACAAACTTAAATATATTTTATTAGGATTTTGTGACAGAACAACACAAAGTAGCAAGTATGTGTGAAGTGAAAAGAAAATGATACATGATTAGCAAAATTTTTAATAAGTAAAAATCTGGAAAGTGTGACGTACATTTGTATATAGCCCCCCTTGTTGGACCACCTTTCACTGCAATTACAGCTACAAGTCTTTTGGGGTATGTCTATACCAGCTTTGCACATCTAGAGGCTAAAATTTTCCCATCCTTCTTTGCAGAATAGCTCAAGCTCAGTCAGATTGGATGGAGAGCGTCTGTGAACAGCAATTTTCAAAGCTTGCCACAGATTCCCAATGGGATTTAGGTCTGGACTTTGACTGGGCCATTCTATCACATGAATATGCGTTGATCTAAACCATTCCATTGTAGCTTGGGCTGGATGTTTAGGGTTGTTGTCCTGCTGGAAGGTGAACCTCCGCCCCAGTCTCAAGTCTTTTGCAGGCTCCACCAGGTTTTCCTCCAGAATTGCCCTGTATTTAGCTCCATTCATCTTCCCATCCTGTCTGACCAGCTTCACCGTCCCTGCTGAAGAAAAGCATCCCCACAGCATGATGCTGCCACCGCCATGTTTCAGAGTGGAGATGGTGTGTTCAGGGGGACGTGCAGTGTCAGTTTTCTTCCACACATAGCGTTTTGCATTTAGGCCAAAAAGTTCAACTTTGGTCTCATCTGACTAGAGCGCCTTCTTCCACATTTTTGCTGTGTCCCATACATGGCTTGTGAAAAACTGCAAACAGGACTTCTTATGGCTTGCTTTCAAAAATGGCTCTTCCATGAAGGCCAGATTTGTGGAGTACACGACTAATACTTGTCCTGAGGACAGATTCTAACAACTGAGCTGTGGATCTCTGCAGCTCCTCCAGAGTGATCATGGGCCTCTTGTCTGCTTCTCTAATTTGTGCTCTCCTTCTATGGGCTGTCAGTTTAGGTGGACCACCATGTCTTGGTAGGTTTGCAGTTATGCAATACTCCTTACATGTTGGATGCTGGATTGAACAGTGCTCTGTGAAATGTTTAGAGCTTGGGATATTATTTTTTTTTTAAACTTAACCCTGCTTTACACGTCTTCACAATTTTTACCCTGACCTGTCTGGGGTGTTCGTTGATTTGTATGGTGCTGTTTGATCACTGATGTTCACTAACAATACTCTGAGGCCTTCACAGAACAGCTGTAGTTACACTGAGAATAAATTACACACAGGTGGACTCTATTTACTAATTAGGTGACTTCTGAAGGTAGTTGGTCACACTGGATTTTATTTAGGGGTATGAGAGTACAGGGGCTGAATATAAATGCACGCTACGCTTTTCAGATTTTTATTTATTAGAAATTATAAAAATAATGTATAATTTTCTTCTCACTTCACACATACTAGCTACTTTGTGTTGGTCAATGACATAAATTCCAAATAAAATACATTTAAGTTTGTGGATGTAATGTGAAAAATGTGGAAAAGTTCAAGGGGTATGAATACTTTTTCAAGGCACTGTATATCACCAAACATCTACATATTCCAACTAAAAATGAGCAAATTGATTTGTCTCATCAGCAAGGCTTCACTTGTGAGGAGTTGCCCCTGCAGGTGAAGATGCGCTCCACCTGCCACTAGGTTGGCAGCGCCAGACATTTAGCCTGGCCCTGACAATTTCCTACCTGCACCTCTGCTTTGATTAGCTGAGCAAGGGCACAGGCTCTATTTCAGCTTTGGAGCAGTGCCTGTGCAGACGCCTGTGGTACTGTACTTTCACACAATCTAATTTTATTTTATAAAGCATGGTGTAAATAGCAAGTTTCTAAATCATTTCTAAAACATATGCCTGCAATAAAGTCATGGCCACAAGGGGCCTTACTTCCACCTAATATGCAGTCCACTTCCTGTTCTCAAGCAAGATCCGTCCCTGGTAATAGAGACTGGGAAGATGGCTCACAGGAAGTGGGGGCGTGTCAGAGCTAACTGAGATACTGAGCCTGATTAAAGAACTGCTTCTATACTGCTTCTGAAGATAACAAGAGTGTCCTGCCTTCCTGTAAGTCTGATTTCCCCCTCCTTATCTGTTCTGTGAGCTCCAGAGCTAAAAACAAACGTAGTGGGAAGTAAGACAAAGGACGTCACAGCAGTACAGTGCTGGCAGAAACCATAGACGTAATGTGTCCCCTGCTTCTGAGTGACATGCATCTAACTGTGCAGCTGAAACAGGAAATAATGTGGCTGAAAAAGACTTTAAGGAAGCCCCAAAAAACTCAGGTTCAGCTTTAAGACTGCAGTGAGGCAGTAGAAACCATACTCACATATCTTCTTTTCCAGAGCGTCCACAAGGGATGCGTCCTTTCTTATACAGAAAATACAACACCGCTCCCAGAACGGCCAGCAGAAGAATGCACACAATGACCGCCACAATAACCACGCCATAACTTTTCTGACTTCTGGACTCTGTAGACATAGTTAACCAACACACAATACAATATTATTAGGTTAAACTGGCTGTTAATGACATCTGCATCCGGGTATATTCTTGGTTTTGATGGTTGTTAAATTGTCTGCTATATCAGGATGTTAGTCCCATAATAACCCATTACAGCATTCTAATTAAATGGATGGGGCTGAGCTGTGATCAGCCATCCCTGGAGAACAGTTCTTGGAAAACAGACTTACTTTTCTCGGAAAATCAAATATAAGGTCCTGACAACTAAATTTATGATAATCAGATATAATCAAAATATTCAAAGGGACCTATTAGTAAGTTTGGGGGCCACTAAGTTTCTAGATTGCTCTTTGACAGCTTAGGTTTAGTGTTCTAAACCTGCCAATAGCAAAAACTCATCTTCACCAGCTTTGGGCATGCACACATTGTGATGATGAAGAGAGAGACAGTATACCTCATTTCCAGCTGCATGAGGGCACATTGGTGGTTTAGAGGCTCCATTGTATTCTATTCCATGTTCATGAGTGCTATAGGCTTGTTCGACCCCCCCCCCCCCCGCCCCCTTATTCAAACTGCTCTTAGCCACCATATTGTAGCTGGGGAAAATAGAGGGTGCCCGATTCTGGTGGTCGGACCATCACCAATACTGATGTTATTATCAATGTATTGGTAATTGCTTCTGGCTGGAATTCCCCTTTAATTTTGTCTGATCAATTTTAAAATGTGTGCATACTTGTAGGTTACCAGCAACTACACTATAGACAGTCTACTCGTATTTCTTCTTCAGGTCATAATTTGAGAATTTTCCAACACATTAAGAACAATGGCCCACATTTACTAATCCTGTGTAATCTGTAGACATGGTAAATTTAGACAGACAGCCTTTAAAAATGTCTCAAGTTTATCACAGTGTCTGGTGCTGGAGGATAAATCTGGTGCATCTTTAGACTGTCTAGTTCGGGGTTGCCCAACCTGTGGCATTCCAGCTGTTGCAAAACTACAATTCCCAGCATGCCCAGACAGCCTACTGCTATCAGCCTACAGCACGGCTGCAGGTTGGGAATTCCTGGTCTAGTTTATACCACCTATTTGCTGGCTTAGTTTACGCCAAAAAGTTGCCCACATGTACCAAATATCTGTCCAAAAGAAACCTTAGACCAATTCTAAGTTGGTCTGAGTTGCAAAAGCTAGCCACCACACAGTCTAGTTTAAAGGGCATCTGTAAGCAGATCTGTACCTATGACACTGGCTGACCTGTTGCAGGTGCACTTGGCAGCTGAAGGCATCTGTGTTGGTCCCATGGTCATATGTGCCCACATTGCTGAGAAAAGGGATGTATATATATATTCCAATGAGCCTAAAGAGAGCAGAGCCCATTGCTCCTAGAGACTCATTTGCATATAATAAAACATCATTATATGTGAGTATAATGAGTCCAGTTTTTCCATCTAAATCCTGAAAAACTGTTCTTGAAGTAGACCTGTGGTCATACTAGGTTCTCTTACCTACGCTGGGGTCTTTTGTGGTTTCAGATTCTGTAAGGAAAATTTAGAAATTGACTACAAAAAAGAGGTTCTTTATGACAATTTCAAATTAATATTTGGCCAAGTGTAAGACAAAATGTTTGCATAGTAGCATTTCAGGTTATAGAGGTATAATAGACAATTCCTGGTAATCCATTCCCTACTTTTTAGGCAAAGAGAAGCTCCCACTAAGGGAACATGGGCGAGGAGAACATACAGCTTCTTGGATGGTGCCAAACAGCCTCCATGTGTTGCCATTAAAGCTCTGTCAGGTGCAGTGTGTCTACAGAGGTATGCCACTAATTTATTGAGATCCATAAGGAATTTTTTCCGATTCATATGAAATTAGGGGCATGAAGAGATACAGAACAAGCCTCACATACAACTGTAAAGCTTGTAAAAAAGCGGGATCTTGACATAGAGGCCACTTAATATGGTGGACTTGGTGATCTCTGTAATGGAGACACCCCTTTGCTCGGTTTTCCTTCCTTTCAGGGATATCTGGCTTTCATTGTGTTGTAGACCCATAACTGGGGCTCCACATTTATTTTGCATATCACATACAACAGTGGCAGCCCAGCAGAAATCAAAGCCATAATATGCTGTGTACATGAACGTTGCAACTAGAAGAAAGGTACAGAGTGAGTGTGGTGTGTTCTAGCTGCAAGTGGCTCTATCTTGTCCAATCTGGGAGATCGAACTGGTCACTGACCCTAGCAATTCTCACCTTCCTGGGAGCCTGGGTCTACTGTGGTTTCTGATCCTGTAAGATAAAGTTGTACAATTAAGTAATTTTCCAAATGTCATTATGAGCTACAGTGAAAACAATGATTTAAGTAGGTCCTTATACTGTAAATACACTCCTCAACATTGACATTGCAACACCAAGAAGGCCTCCTAATCGAGGACGTTGTAGGCGTTAAGATCTGCAAATGATGACATTTTCAAGCACCTAGCTCCAATCTGTGGCATGTGGGAGGGGCATAAAAAACAGATTGGAAGCAACGTTTTTTAGTCATATGAGACCTCAGAAATTGAATCAAGTCATGTGGGATGATTGTGTGATGCCTCATGTTCCTCAACTCCTAGTTATAGCCACTTGTTGCAAACTGAGAAAGCCAGAATCCTTGAACTGAGAGACCTCAGTTCATTACTACAGCAGATCCATGTGCACCTAGGCCGAGATGTCAGCACTGTTCAACATTATATGTCCATGTGGTTGGGAGAACAGTAATGAACTGGAATGACAGCAAGGGGCGTAGAGAGGTAAACCTTCGCAATGCCAGATCATCTGATTAGAAGATTGGTGGATAGTGATCCATTTTGTACTGCAAGTGAATTTGGACATCATATCCCAAGCCTAGGGCGACAAACAGTGTCTACATAAACCATCAGATGGCAATTGCACAGCTTTGGCTACGAGCCAGATGCCCAGCTACAGTTTTCCTTGACTTCATGCCATGGGTCTAACAGCAATGGAGGCTGAAACAGAGGTCTATCCTCTTTAGCAATGAGTCCGGCTTTTGTCTCAGCCATGAAGAGGCTTTCAGAAAGGCACGCCACACTGCTTCTACTCTTGGGATTATATTGTGGGGTGGCATAATATAGGTAGCCGGACCCCTCTAGTCTTCATTTCAGGTGCACTAACATCTCAGTGTACATTGATGGAATCATGGAACCAGTGCTGTGGCCATTTCACCAAAGTGTTCCAGGAGCCGTTTTTTAACAGGACAACGCCAGGCCGCATGTTGCCCATGCTACTGTGAGCAGCCTGCATGGCCTAAATGTGCGAACATGGCCTGCAGCATCTCTAGACTTGTCTCGAGCATCGTTGGTTGGCAATTGCATAGGTAGCTGCCAGCAATGGATCTGGATGACTTCTATACCCAAGTGCATTCAGCGTGGAAGAACATTCCACAGACAACCATTAATAACCTCACTGATAGTATGCCAAGGCGTATAAGTGTGTATACTTCTGCATGTGGCACTTATATATTGAAAAAACCAAGATGTTTTGTATATTTTTTTTATTATATTTTATTTTTATAATTTGCGTATCATTAACATATCTATTGATGCTGTACTTTCCATAATTCATTGACTTTTTCTTCTTGGAATTGCAATATCAGTGCTGAGGAGTGTATATTGCACCATTTAAAGGGATTTTTTTGAACTCCAACACTTATGATCTCAGGATAGATGATCAATATCACATTGGTGGGGGTCCATAGTATGACACCCCACACGTCATCTGTTTCATACTATACCCAGCACAGCGTTATACATTATAGAGCGGCTGTGCTTGGTATTGCAGCTCAAACCTATTTACTTGAATGGGACTTCAGGAAGCAATGGACACAACCACACAAGCCAAGGAAGAAGCTGTAGCTCTTTCCTGAGCTAATTGACAGGGGTGGCGGAAGATGGACCCCCACTAATCTGATGATAGCTCATCAACATTTAGACCTGAAAAGCCCCTTTAAGGATCCTCAGTCTTCAAACCTTGCATATAGAAACAGAATATGTTTTTTGTTACACATTTGGTGGGAGCTATAGGCGCCTTGTATGGTTAATCCAAATGGTACCATGTTCTGCGTTTTTTCCCACTAAAAGCACTGCTTTGTGATATCGCATCCATTGGAACATGTTCCAAGTTTGATGGATCCATATGGAATCTATCAGTAAAAACTCGAACATGCCTCTGTATGTAATCGGAGTCACATGGAGGTACAATATGGTAATACAACTTGTTGAATCCATCCGAACTACTCAGCAGTGTTTTCTTATATGAATGTCATATTCATATTTCTAGGTTTGTATTATATAGTTTTAGTATCAAGTCAAAAAAGTAAAAAAAAAACAAAAACACTAATTGTACAAAATGTGCCATCGATCGTAATCAGAATACATTTTTTTTTAACCTTATGTAACTGGATGTGGAAATCTAGTTCTTGTGTTTGCAGATAATGGATAGTCATCTCTTATCTAAGATTGTCTTATGTTCCCATCCTGAATAACTGCAGTGGTGATATATCAATGATTATAATTCTATGGTAACAGAGCAATCCGATATGTATAAAAAGAATCCATGACACAAATAGGAAATACACTAGATAAGAAGGAGTTGTTGGAATAAATCTTACTTTGTGTGACTGTAATGGTGATATATAGAAGTGATTACAATATTAGAGGAAAGGAGAAATTTATTGGGAAAACTGTACAATGTAAAGGAGGCTCTAGAACCCTGTGGGCGCCTCTAGGCTGGATACAAGATGATATATGGCCCCTAGCCTGGGTACAAGATGAGATACAGCCTCTAGCCTGGATACAGGATGAGATACGGCCTCTAGCCTGGATACAAGATAAAATACGGTCTCTAGCCTGGATACAAGATGAGATATGGCCTCTAGTCTGGATACAAGATGAGATACAGCCTCTAGCCTGGATACAAGATGAGATACAGTCTCTAGTCTGGATACAAAATGAGATACAGCCTCTAGCCAGGATACAAAATGAGATATGGTCTCTAGCCTGGATACATCAGATATGGCCTCTAGCCTGGATACAACATGAGATATGGCCTCTAGCCTGGATACATCAGATATGGCCTCTAGCCTGGATACAACATGAGATACAGCCTTTAGCCTGGATACAAGATGAGATACGGCCTCTAGCTTGAATACAAGATGAGATACAGCCTCTAGCTAGGATACATGATGAGATATGGCCTCATATTGGTTATAGAGGAATACAGGCTCTGTATGGTATTCTGCATCACATTTGCCCAACGTTGTTACAGCTGGGCCTGTAGATCCTGGACACTCGTAGGTTGCTGAAGCTGGCGTCCCAGCTTGTCTCATAACTGCTAGATTGGTGATAAATCTACTAAATAGGCAGCCAAGGAAATGTTGCAATCTAGTGGAGACATTCCTGGGAAAGCCTTGCTGTGTGTGGATGAGCATTATCCTGCTTAAAAATACAAGTTGGAAGTCCTGTCATGAGAGGAACACACGTGGAGGCAGGATGTCCTGCACATATCACTGAGCTGTTAGTGTCCTTCGTATCACTACTAGGGGTGACCGACTGTTGTATGTGATGGCCCTGCAGATCATCACACTAGCAGTTGGGGCAGTGTGTCGCTTCACAGCAAAGGCAGGATTGAAGCGCTCACCACGAGGCCTCTATACCAAAACTGACCATCATTGGATACCAAAGAGCCTGGTTTGTCACTAAGGCTGCTTTCACATTAGTGCTTATTATTTCTATTCTTCTGCTCCGTTATAGGAGCAGAAGAACAAAAATAAGTTAAGCGCCGGATTCTGCTTGTAATTGAAACAAACAGAGCCTAGCAGACCCCATTGACTATAATAGGATTCATTTGGTTTCCGTTCAGGAGAACGTTTTTGCAGCGGAGAAGAAAGTCCTACATGGAAGACTGCAGGAACTGAGCTTCCGACGCAACTGTGAAAGTAGCCTAAAGATGATATGCTTCCAGGCTGTAGCAGTCCAGGTTTCTTGATCACGACACCACTACAATCGAAGGTGTGGATGACTGGCTGTCAATAGCAGGACACCTAACAGGCGCTGTGACACCAAATTTTGTTCTGCTAAGTACCTAGAACAGGGGTGTGTAATGAAGGAGCTACCTGTGTCTGCATGGTGGACAACTAAACTGTGAGATGCCTGTCTACTGGTGGTCTGTCTGGACCATTCGAAGCCTATTGGCCAAGTGTGCCCTCACATAACCACTGCTCCTAAAACCTCCTGACAGCTAGTTTAGAATAATTTTGGAGGTGGATTGTGAAAATCTGCCATTTGAAGGGACGGCATTAATAACAGCTGAGGGAGAGCATGGTTAACCACGACCATGATACTGCTCCTATTCACCAGCACTTATGACATGATGGGGTCCCCTGCAATCTAACATTTGTGGGAAAGCCAAGTTGACATAAACTTTTTTGACTCAAACTTTCCAACAATTTTTTTTTTGTATATCATTACATGGCACGAGTGCAGATATCACTGTGCAAACAATTTGTACCATTCAATGTTGTATAGATGAATGTCACACAAGGTCAGCTAGAACCAGCCGAGGTGCACCACGCCGATCAAGATACACCCACTTAATCTAATAGAAAAAATCTGAAAAAGTGGCTGGGCACACTCAGATAATCCGGACCATACAGAGTAATTCATATATAAGTTTATTTTAATAATTAATAAAGTAAAGGTTATGAACACTCTAAAAACAATGTAGTATAGCAGCAGGCTGCTATTCCGAAGACTGCTGCTATACTACATTGTTTTTAGAGTGTTCATAACCTTTACTTTATTAATTATTAAAATAAACTTATATATGAATTACTCTGTATGGTCCGGATTATTTGAGTGTGCCCAGCCACTTTTTCAGACCATTCAATGTTGCACCAACCTCTGTGGTCACCAGATAGAGCTGTGGTTGTGAGTCCTTTGTAAACATAAAAAAACAAATCAGTTTATATTTTTTTCATGTTTACTGTGTTTGCCATGTACGTTTACTGCATGCATCAGGAATGCGTAACAGACCCCGATACCGAGAGAGGCCAAAAGAGTATTTTTTTAATACGGGTGCCTATGTGTGTTTTTTTTTTAATCATGGGTCCCTCTGGGTGACAGACATCACTCCATTAAATGCATACACTCATCGTTGAAAGTTTGAAAAGAGCCTTACATGGACCACATAGTAAAACATATTGGCTCATGTTAGTAGAGCTGGTCTTCTAGGCGCAAGTAAGCAGCAATCATCATTTATCCCCCACTTTTGGGTTGAAGAAATTGCTATCATTAGGAATAGTTCGGGCTCCTTACATTACGACTGAAACCAGCTCCACTATGATTATATGTGCTGCATTTTGCGGTTTTAGGCATCGCCCACTTTCACATGTCCGTGATGACATCCGTGACAAGATGATTAGTGGTTCATCTGTGAAGATGTCCCTGAAGGGTCCGTGTTTGGTCTATGTGTCATCCGTATTCTACGGAGACACAAACACATTAAAAAAAATCAATGGGTGGATAACACGGACAGCACATGTTTGTTATTCAGTGACATATGAAAGAGGCCTAACCTAGCGAAGAAGACCATAGCATGACCTACAGCTTTCTAAGAATATCCCAAAAAGTGGAAGATGATCACTATCTGTAAATACTAGGGGGCAGTTTGATTCACTATAGACTTTATGGTATCCAGTTAGTCTGAGTTGGTGTCATGTACACCAGGTCCAAGCCAGGCCCGCTAGTTTGGAGGTGGCCTCCACTTTGACCCACCCAAGGTGTTACAATGGCAAAAGAATCCAAGGCACCGCCAGTAGGTTTGGCTGCAGCTTTATTGTGGAGCAAAAACAGCAACCTTTTTCGACATGCAGGTCTTTCTCAAGCTTTAAAAATACCTGTATGCTCCTGATGTGAGTCTGTCAGTGAAATTATTGTACCATACAAGTTCTGCATGCGCCCCTGAGGTGCGTGTGCAGTGGATGGGAGTGGTAGTGGCCCTGATGAGGTGTTGCTCCCTGGGGGATCAGTACAGTGGAATTGAAGAATCAGGCCAGAAGTATCAGTATAAAAGTCTCTCATCACTTAGTGCAGAAGATAACGTTGTGGCATATCCAGTATTATGTACAAAGAGCAGTTTCTGGCACCAGATGAGGAGGCATGGTGGCTCGTTGGATGGAAATGTAATGGCACGTGCAGGCACCTGTGGATATAGGTGTCCTCTGTGTGATACAGGCTTGAAGTTGGTGGCCATACTATGGTACTACTACTTTGGTAGTTGATATCACCCGCTGCTAAAAATGTAGAATATCCATATAAAAAAAATCCCCTGCAAACTGGATGCCAATAAAGCCATTGATGTTGCAACAAAAGCATCATTCATGAATTAAAAGGGGTTCTCTGGCAATTTATATTGATGACCGATTCTCTGGATAGGCCTTCAATATCAGATTGGTGGGGGTCTGACACCCAGGACCCCCACCAATCAGCTGTTAGAAGAGGCTGTTGCTCCATGAGCTCTGAAGCCTCTTCCTAGGCCAGGTGGCATCACCATTCATTGGTCACATGGCCTAGTTGAAGATCAGCCTCATTGAAGTCAATGGGGCTGAGTTGCGATAGCAAGCACGGCAGCTATCCAATGTACGGCGCTGTGCTTGGAAAGCTGCGGGAGATGGCTGCGCTCCCTGAATCAGCTGATCCTCAGGATAGGTCGTCATTATCAGTACCTGAATAACCCATTTAATGGGGTAATGCTAAACACATTCACAAGATGTTCGATCAGCCGTCTTTTGTTTTTGGTGCTAGATTTTCGCAAACCTTTCCTGCCGTAGTCGTTCTCCCTACAAAAAGGCGCACTCGCAATACAGGCGGCGTGTATCGAGTTACCTTTTCGATTTGCATTTAAATTGAAGAGAGTGCTGTGGATTTCTCCTAGATGGATACTGATGTAGATGTGGCACCACCTTAGTGGCACCATAGTGCCGTTATTAGAGTGATATAATATATTATCTGACTTACTTTTCTGTAGTTGGATATATTCCATGCTGCTGTTGATTTCATTCTCTGCCTTACACGATATTCGACCATTCAGATGATTTTGAGTCACTAGGAAGCTCAATTCACTAATAACTTCGCTATCAGAAACATTAGCAACATCAGCATCTACCTGCGGAATTAAAGGGAATGTGTCATTAGCAAATGACCAACTGTTTAAATAGTGTTTTTTTTTTTTTTGCTTCTTTAGTTTTCCATGTCACTATGTATAGTAAAAGGGAGTCTCCAGCAGCGTCATCAATATGATGTCATTATAGATATAGAAAGAGGCACAATTCATATTCATATTATTAGTGAGACGTCTTGTTGTGGACAGATCACTCTCCGTCATCTTATTATATTCACAGGTAGGATTACAATGATGGGTAACACTATATATATATATATATATATATATATATATATACTATATATATACACACACACATATATATATATATATATATATATATATATATATATATATATATTTATATTTATATATACATATACACTACTCACAAAAAGTTAGGGATATTTGGCTTGTGGGTGAAATTTCAAGATGAACCTAAAATGCACTCTAACCTTTACAGGTGCACTTAATGTGACCTTCTCAAAATTTCTAAATGCACATGTCCAACTGTTAGTACTTTTTGCACAACTTGTTCTCTAACATGAAGTTTAATGGCAAAATTCACAACAGGTGTTTGATCCATGAATCACCCAATAAATTTCCGGGTTCAATTAGAATTGGTATTTAAACAGTCCTCCTCATCATGCTGTTCACATTTTGACATCATGAGACCAAGACGACACCTAACAATTGATCAACAGTGCATCACCATTGCGAGGCTTGAAGCAGGATGTTCTCAGACGGAAGTGGCCACTGGGCTTAGAGTGTCATCAGCAGGTTGCAACAGAGATACAGAGAGTCACAGAGAGGCATAGAAGTGGATGTCCTTTGGTCACATCCCACACTGATGACCGCTTCTTTGTGATTGCCATACAACTCTAGGCACATTTAAAGGAGGTGAGAGGCCCCCAAGTGTCACGCACACCAGTGGTGTACATAGAGAAGTAAGGCCCCTATAGCAAGGAGCAAACCAGGCCCCCCACACAGGACATAAGGGTTTCTGCCTAAACCATTTTCAAAGACCCTTAGGCCATTTTTCCACTGCCTCAAGTTGTTCCTTTAGAGGGTAGAGTCCTGACCAAGTTTTCACCTCGAGTACAAGAGGAGATAATCCCAACTAAGACTGGGCTCCCTCTTGCCCTGGGCCCCATAGCAGTCGCATGGTCTGCCGCTATGGTAGTTACGCCCCTGCGTCAGACCATCTGAAACCATTTACACAGGGGTGCACCACCAATAAGGCCAGGTGAGGCGTTCGCCTCAGGCAGCACCAGGTAGGGGCAAGTGGGGGGATTCAGCCGAAGGGCCATGGGCAGAAGGGAGGGGGTTAGGTTAAGAAATTGGCATTGGGGGCGGGGGGGGGGGGCAGGTGCGCTGTCTCAGGTTTCGCAGTTACATCAGCGTGGTCTGCATGCTAGATGACCTGCAAGGGTATCTGACCACACCACAGGGCACGGGCATCACCGTCTTGCATGGGCCAGGGAGCATCTACTCTGGATGAGGGACCAGTGGGCCTCAGTGCTGTTCACTGATGAAAGTCGATTCATGCTGAGCAGAAATGATGACTGCCAATGATGTTGGAGACGTCAAGGAGAGCGTTATGCATCAGCCACTGTTGTCACCATACGAGCCTTTGGTGGTGGTGGTTATACAGTGTGGGCAGGTGTCTAGTCAATACAGAACTGCCCTACACTTTGTGAATGATACAGTGACAAGCCCATAATACTGGAATAACATCATTAATCCAGTCATTGTGCCTCTGCATGAACAACACAGGCCTAATGTCATCTTCATGGAGGACAACGCGTAAGCTCATCGAGGTCGCATCATTAGGGAATGGCTGCTGGAGACTGGGGGACCTCACATAGAGTGGCCTGCACTTTCTCCAGACCTGAATCCTACTGAAAACCTATGGGATCAGCTGAGTCGCCTTGTAGAGGCTCGAAACTCTGCACCCCAGAACCTCAATGACCTGAGGGCCGCCCTTCAAGAAGAGTAATTGATTCTCATGGCCACATGACAAGTTATTGAGACACTGACATATTTGTGGGGGTATACCCACCACTGGGGTTGGCTTTTGTTTCAATAAATTGTTTCAGATGAGGAAATCACCATTGCTGCTTCTACTTAAATGCCCGACTTTCATGATATAATATCACTGGAGCGTGAACTTTTTATGTTTTCTATAAATCTCATCCGAAACCCAAATATCCCTAACTTTTTATGAGTAGTGTATATAGATAGATAGATAGATAGATAGATAGATAGATAGATAGATATATAGCGCCTTGAAAAAGTATTCATATTTCATAACCCTTGAACTTTTCCACATTTTTTTTCACATTACACCCACAAACTTATGTTGCGATGACCACCATCAATGGATACTTTAACCAGCTATGGGGAAACGGTACAAGTAATTTCAGAACATAAGAATGTGTCCTGCTAAAGGTATTTTCCAGGAGTAAGATACGGATGATCTATCCTCAGGATAAGTCATCAATATCTAATTGGTGGTGGTCCAACATCCAGCACCCGTGCTAATCACCTGTTTGAAGAGACTGTGGTGCTCTGGTGGGTGCTGTGGTCTCTTCTTAGGCCAGTAACGCAGTTCAGTCCAATTCAAGTGAATGGGCCTGGGCTGCAATACCAAGCACAACCACTATACAATATATGGTGCTGTGCAGTGAGGAGGCCGCAGCGCTCGCCCAAGCCCTGCAGCTGATCAATGTGGATGCCATGTGTCGAAACCCACCATTCAGATATTGATGACCTATCCTGAGGAAAGGCCATCAATATTATACTCCTAGAAATCTTTAATGTCTGAAAAGAAGAATATGTGCTATGAAATTCTAAATAATGAACCTTGTTCGCTTACCTTTGTGCCATTGATATACCAGGTTATTTTAGGTGTGGGATTACCGACTGCTGTACACTTCACAGTCAGCCTGTCGCCGTCTTGTACTTCTACATGCTGTGGACTGACAGTCACTTGTGGTTTCCCTGCAATGAATGGACATGAGTAGATGTCATCTGTTGTGGACTCAGATTGTCCCTTTCTCAAATTCAAACCTCCATTACCTTTTAAGATCACTAGTAGCTCCTGGGTCTGTGTAAGTCCTGGTACACCAGTTATGCTTGCAACACAGGCGTACCGTCCTGCGTCAGTGTAATCCAGGAAACGGAGGCTCAAGTCAGAACCAGTGGCTATGGTGCTGCCGTCCTAGAAATGTCCAAATTACAGACGAGACTTTGTAAATTAGAGAAGCTGCATTATGTACTGCTTGAACCATTAAATACAATAGTGAATGAGACTAAGACAGAAAATAAATCAACGTTTGGATGCAATTCTTCCTCCACTACTAAGATAGGAATGTTCGTTCCTGTAGATTTATGGTGAGGGTCCACAATTAAAGGGATATTTCCCTCTAGGACTTTTATGGCATATAGATAAGATGTGCTATATAAATGTGCAATAGGTGAGGGTCCTATCTCAAGAATGGGGTCCCAAAGCAAAGTCAGAGAAAGCTGCTGTCCATGATGGGCCCCATTCTTGAGCTCGATGCAAGTCCCAGAGGTGGGACCTACACCTATCAGATTTTTGGTGGGATCTGCAATTAGAGGGGTATTTCCTCTAGGATATTTATAGCTTATCGATAGGGTATGCCATAAATAACCAATACGTGATGGTCTTATCTCAAGAACGGGGTCCCAAAGCGAAGTGAGTGAAAGCTGCTGATCACGATGGGCCCTGTTCTTGAGCTAGATGCAAGTCCTAGAGGTGGGACCCACACCTATTGGATTTTTGGTGGGACCCTCAATTAGAGGGGTATTTCCTCTAGCATATTTATGGCATATAGATAAGATGTGCTATAAATGTGCAATAGGTGTGGGTCCTATCTCAAGCATGCTATCCCAAAGCAAAGTGAGAGAAAACTGCTGTCCATGATGGGCCCCATTCTTGAGCTAGATGCAAATCCAAGAGGTGGGACTCACATCTATCAGATTTTTGGTGATATCCTCAATTAGAGGGGTATTTTCTCTAGGATATTTATGGCATATTGATAGGTTATGCCATAAATCTCCAATAGGTGCGGGTCTTATCTCAAGAACAGGGCCCCAAAGCAAAGTAAGGCCCCTTTCACACGGGCGTGATTTCCGCGCGGGTGCAATGTGTGAGGTGAACGCATTGCACCCGCACTGAATCCGGACCCATTTATTTCAATGGGGCTGTGTACATGAGCGGTGTTTTTCCCGCATCACTTTTGCGTTGCGTGAAAATCGCAGCATGTTCTATATTCTGCGTTTTTCACGCAACGCAGGCCCCATAGAAGTGAATGGGGCTGCAGGAAAATCGCAAGCATCCGCAAGCAAGTGCGGATGCGGTGCGATTTTCTCGCATGGTTGCTAGGAGATGATCGGGATAGGGACCCGATATTTATTATTTTCTCTTATAACATAGTTATAAAGGAAAATAATAGCATTCTCAATAGAGAATGCAAAGTAAAAAGGGCAATAGGGGGTTAAAAATAATAATAAAACTAACTCACCCCCTCCATTTGATCGCGTAGCTGCCGGTTACCGGTTTCCTGTTCTGTCTTCAGCCGGGAAGGGGGTGAAGGACCTTCAGTGACGTCACTGGGTCACATGATCCAATCACCTGCTTTCATCATGGAAGCAGGTGATTGGACCATGTGACCCAGTGACGTCACTGAAGTCCTTCACCTTCCCGGCTGAGCAGAACAGGAGACCGGCAGCTACGCAATCAAATGGAGGAGGTGAGTTAGTTTTTTTTATTATTTTTAACTCTCTAGTGCCCTTTTTACTTTGCATTCTCTATTAAGAAAGCTATTATTTTCCTTTATAACTATGTTATAAGGGAAAATAATAAAATATACAGAATACTCAAACCGAAACCGGACTTCAGTGATGAAGTCCGGCTTCGGGTCTGGGTACCAAACATGCCGATTTTTCACGCGCGTGCAAAACGCATTGAAACGCTTTGCACTCGCGCGGAAAATCGTGCATTTTCACACAATGCACTCGCCTCTTATCCGGGCGTCAAACATGAGAGAAAGCTGCTGTTTCCGATGAGCATGATCCAAAATGAGCACAACGGATGTTCAAAATAAAGATTACAATTTTATTTTTCTGTTCTTATGATGGATCAGAAGAACAGAAAACTGAATGGTAATGTGAACTCGGCCTAATCTAGTTTTTTAGGATAGATATGTTAGGGAACTATATAGTTCTCTACTATATAAAGGCATAGTGATAACGAAAACACAGATGTTAAAAATGGTGACTTCTTCATGAAAGGTACCAGGTCACCGCTCACCTGCGTCCAGTGGATGTCTGTGTGAGCTGAAGCATTTGCATGGCAGGAAACACTATGAACACTTCCAAGCTCCACAATAAAAGGAGACTTTTCAGATAGCACAGGAGGATCCAGGTCTAGGGAAATAGAAAAGAAATTGAGATATAAGGCTTTGTTCACACTTAGTTTACATTTTATTTGCTGTACTGCGATATTCTAGCCAGTAACAGAAGCAGAGATCTGGTGGAACCACGATAAACCAATGAGGAAAAGAACATCACAATGGATTTGATATTACAATAACAGCGATGGAGCCTATAACATAGTAAGAAATGACCCTTGTGTGATTGGCAAGCTGGACAGTCCGGGCACGGGTGACAACATTATCCACTATCCAAGGAACAAAATAGTAGGAAGTCAAATCACATTATAGCAATTAGAAGATTGCTTGTTTTTCTGTCTATCCATCCATGGTACACATAGATAGTGCAAGATACACACACAGATTTTTCTTACATTATGTATTGTGCATTATGTGTTGCACTTTTTGATACTGGGTTATATTAAGCTATTGTGTTTTACACTGACTAAATGTACGCCTATGTATTGAATGCACATCTGCAATGTTACTTGCTACCACTAGATGTCACTGCAACACTAGATATAAAGACTAGATATAAAGGCTGCAATCAGGAAGTACGGGAGTGTGTGGCTGAGACCAGATGGAGTGCCTGGAAGTCTGTATAGCTAGACAGCACATTGTAGGCCCGAGGAACCAGCTTAAGTAAGGCAATTCAAAACCTAGCAAGTGTGTGATGCAAAAGAGACAGGCCTGCATAGAGAAGGCGTGTTGGTAAAAAAATGCTTCATCCATTATCAAACAGATAGTCAAGGAAGTGTCAATTGTCCTGGGCTGAGCCAAGAAAAAAGGCAGAGAGACTGTATCTGAATAGGGCAGCAATGGAGAACAACTGCATGAAGCCAAGAGATACAGCGTGGGTTAAGAAGAAAGAAGACTCTCCCTGATAAGGAGAGAATGGATGAGTGATAGAGCTGCAACTGTGTGACCAAATAAGTTTAGCTGGTGGGAGTTACACTAGTGGATCTTGCTATATTTTGACAGCAGAGAGTGGCTCCTCAAGACTGTTGGTGGCTGAAAACTGGCCTAGGGGCTGTGGAACGGTTCTTTCAGGGTACAATGAACTGTCTGTAGCCAGAGGAACTTGGCATGGATTCTGTTCCCCAAGAGTAAGATTTAACAGAACTTACAGACATTTTGTGCTACTGAAAAAAAGTGGTAAAATGGACTTGTTGAACTGTTCCTTGAAAACCACCAAACTTTTCTATGTCTCTTTTAAGAGTTCAGAAACTGTAACATTTTCCCCAAGTTAAGAGACTTTACAAGCCGTAACTTTTTGAATTGCTTAATGATTATTGAGATGTGATTGTACTGTGTGAATCATACTTTTCTATCCTCCAGTGAAATAGTAAAGTAAGAGTTCTACTTCAAAGATGTGTCTTGTGATTGTGTTCTGGTTATCACCCATTACAATGCAGTAACATCTATAGTAAAGACCCAACTTACAGTGGACGTGTAGTTCAGTCTCCGCTTCCATTTCATTAAAATCATCCATACTAAGCCCTTTACAGATATATCCTCCAGAATCATTCCTTGAGACTGTCCAGGAATATAAAAAATCTTCTACAAGAGGTTCTTCCTCATCTTTCTGGGAAGAAGCAAAACACAGGTACATTATTAAAGGGGTTTTCTGGGATTGTTATATTGATGACCTATCTTCAGGATAGGTCATCTATACAAGATCAGCAGGGGTCTGACTCTGATTCCTGGGACCTCCGCGAATCGGCTATTTGAGGAGAATGCAGTGCTCCAGTGAGTGCCGCCGCCTCGTCGAAGCTCACCAAGCACAGTGCTGTCCATTTTATAGTGGCTGAGCTTAGTATTGCAGCTCTTGAATGGGACTGAGTTGTGCCTAGACCACGTGACCGATGAAAGTGATGTTATATGGCCTAGGAAGAGGCCTAAACACACATCGAGCGCCACAGCTTCCTAATATAGCTGATTGGCGGGGGATAGTCCATCAATATGTAAATCCCGGAAAACCCTCCTTATCCAACATGTTGAGGCAAAAACACATCAACCATTTGAAATTTTTTAGATTGAGTCCTTCCTTGGGTTCTTCCCACCTTTCTGATTGTTTGTTTAGTCCACCATTTGCTGGCTTTTCTTTATCCTGTCACCACTCCTGAAATACTTCAAAACACCAGTGATTGTCTGTCCACTGATTCTAACATCCTCCTCTATTTGATGGTAGACTTTCTAAGGGACTTTCCGTGTCCGTTTCCGTTTTTTTTTGCGGACCATATGCGGAACCATTCATTTCAATGGGTCCGCAAAAAAAAAACAGAAGGTACTCCGTGTGCATTCCGTTTCCGTATTTCCATTCCGCAAAAAAATAGAACATGTCCAATTATTGTCCGCATTACGGACAAGGATAGTACTGTTTTATTAGGGGACAGCTGTTCTGTTTCGCAAAATATGAAATGCACACGGACATCATCCGTATTTTTTGCGGACCGCAAAATACATACGGTTGTGTGCATGAGGCCTAAAACCGATCTTGTGTTACCACCATCTACTAACCTACCTAAACCCGATATTTTCATGACAGTATATGGTACCACCATATCTCCTAACCAGCACATCCACTATCTTGGGTTTATATTTGACTCCGATTTTTCCTCCCTATATTCAATCGCTTGCTCATGTCACCTAAACCCAAAAAACATTTCCAGAATCCGCCCTTTTCTTACAGTGGAGACAGTAAATACTCCTATTATTGTTGTGATGCCCACTTAAAAACCAAACTAAAGCTGAATCTACCATACTAAGTCTACAATGCCTGCTATCTCCACACCAGTCTCGAAAATGGGCCCCCAGATCTGAAGGAGAGAACACCGTGCAAGCGAGTCCTCACTTCATTCAATGCTATATGAGTTCCGAAAATAGCCAACTGCTGGCTCGGCTATATGAGGCAGTCCCCAGGAGAGGTGGTCGTGCATGTGCCATTCTGGTGATAGGAGCGGGTTCGAGAGGTGGGACCTGCACCTATCTGACTAGGGGTATGCCGTCAATGTCTGAAATAGAAATACCCCTTTAAAGCAGCATGTGAACCTGAATAAGTGACAAGTGTACATGGAAAATGTAGCTCGCAGAAAGAAGAGGAGATAAATATGGTGAGGATTGCAATGTTCAGAAAAAGAAACAGAGCACAGAAGATAAATGGCAGGCATTGTAGACTAGCAATATCCCATCAATGTCTGAGATGGGAATGCTCCTTTAATTGAGTCCCCACCCCTCACTTTTCCCTGGTCTGACAGTTGGTCTGACAGAGAGTGTTGAGACTCTCTGTTGAGACTGTAGTCCAGATAGAGAGGAAGGCAAAGTCTCTGGACAGGAACTAAATATACATGGAGTGACTTTTTTTATGTATCTTAAAAAAATTTTTTTATCGAGTACTGACATATAGCTTGACAAATGTACGATAAAAAATTGATGTAAGAGTCCCATTAAAGTGAGTCAATCCGTTAAGCTGAAAATTTCCAAACATCAACGGATAAAAAGGATATTAATATATATTTGAGGGCCACTAACTAAGAGTGAAAAGGCTGTGGTGGCTTACCCTGAACAGCGTAATCTGAGGTTGTGGGTGCCCGTTGCCCATACACATCAGCTGTACTTTATCTCCTTCCTTTATTATCTCATGTTGGCTCTTCACAAAGAGCTTCACTTCAGTGTTTGGGTCTGTGAAGAAGCAACGTAATAAGACAACCACAGGAACAAACACCAGAAAAGCCGAATAATAAGTCAAAACTGCTGTAAGACTGAATACAAATAAAGTCATAAGCAATGTTTTATTACTTACAGTCTACAGTAATGTTTTTTCGATCCGATTCCTTCATAAAAGCCCCGTTTGAAAGGTGATAAGAAACCTCACAGTAAAAAGTAGAGTAAATATCGGTCTTATACACAGGAGACGAGAGGACACTCTTGAATGTAATCAGACCATTGGACTTCACTGTGATCTGGTTAGTGACCACCACACCTGGAGAAGAATAAGCGGAAACAAGTGTATTAATACCAAAGGCAGGCTTGAGCTGTTCTTCTGCCCATGGGTCAAACTGGCCATGCTCTTAAAGGTCAACTAACCTAGCACGTGTCCTCAATAGGGAAAGAAGCGTAAGGGTCTTTTTAGACGGGCTTCATGTCAGTCGATGGAAATTACATGAGGGATGAATGATCGTTATTACGATCATTCACCCCCCATGCAGTTTACATTATCTTATCAGCACGTTGTCTGTTAAAGGGGTTATGCCATGATTCATGTAAAAAATTTAAATCAGACATCATATAGTACATGACGGAACCAGCCCTGTTCCGCACATGCATCCACAGATCTCCCCATTCATTGCTCTAATCGCTCTACTAGATTATTTTTAGCCTGGCAGCTCATGGGATGTGTCCTTTGTGCTGGAGAGCTCTCCCTATAAGGCCCCATTCACACGTCGGCAATTCTGTTCCGCATTTTGCGGAGCGGAATTGCGGACCTATTCATTTCTATGGGGACAGACTTTGTCCCGTTCGGATCCGGAATTGCGGATCCACACTTCCGGGTCCGCACTTCCGTAGAGCAAAAATATAGAACATGTCCTATTCTTGTCCGCAATTGCGGCCAAGAAAAGGCATTTTTTATATAGTTCTGGAAATGTGCGGATTCGCAAAATGTGGAAAGCACATTGCTGGTGTCCGTGTTTTGCGGATCCGCGGATCCGTGGATCCGCAGATCCGCAAAACACTTATGGACGTCTGAATGGAGCCTAACTGCCACAGCTTCTAACATAACATATGGCTGGTGGAAGTTGAATACAGAACAAACAGCAGGTGGCGCTATCAAGATACATTTTATTGAATAGCTCACTGTTTATACAAAATTTTTAATTACATGCAATTACAAAAGTATTCAGATCCAGGTGCTGGTTTGAAAAATGTAGAATATGTTTTGTATCACGACCCCTTTAACACAGGAAGATGTTCTGCCAGGGGTTATCCAGGATTAGAAAAACATGGCTGCTTTTTTTCAAAAACAACACCCCTGTCTACAGGTTGTGTCTCTTATCGACTCCATTGGAGACAATAGGGAAGAGCTGCAATACCATACACAACCTGTGGACAGGGGTGGTGCTGTTTTTATGAAGAACCTCAGGATAGGCCATCAATATCTGGTTGATGGGGGTACGACACCCCGCACCCACTCTGTGCCGTAAGTTGTCAATGGAACTACAGCCACCAACAAGATACTGATGGTCTATCCTAAAATCACGAGGATGATGATTGACAAAGGTATTTTGGACATTATCTTACAGTGGGTGTACTGTTTGATAGGTCCCCCAATGAAAGGCTGATCGCTGAAAGTGATGAACTATGTACTAAATATTACATTAATGTTCTCTCTTTTCACTCTTGCTTACCATCCTTTCCAGTTTTCAGTTGTGTATTGTTCCTATACCACGTGATATTGGGTGCGGGATAGCCGTTCTTCGTTTCACATTCTCCAATCTGCAACAAAATAAATATTTCCAAGTAAACTCCCATAAACCCATAATCAAATAAAAAACTTCCTCCTCCATAGTGTCCACATTTTAAAGGGGTCCTCCGGGATTACTATTGTTTTTAACAAATCTGTTCATATAGTTGCTTCCTCTTCTACATCTTTTCTATATTCTTATTTTCAATTTGGACTCTCTTGACCCATTTTCACCATGTAGACAAATCACTCTGGTTTGTTTCCTTCCTGTATGTAGCACTTCCTGTTCCTGTATCCAACCAAACCCATGATGCACTTCTTCTTTCTCTGCCACAGCTCCAGCCCCGCCCCTAACAATGCCCAGCTAGTGTATAGCTCCTCCCACCCAGCTAGTTACATAGACACTCCCCTATCACCCAGCTAGTTTATAGCTCCTCCCACCAGCTAATTACATAGACACTGCCCCTAACAGCACCCAGCTAGTTTATAGCTCCTCCCATCAGCTAGTTACATAGACACTCCCCTATCACTGCCCCTAACAACGCCCAGCTAGTTTATAGCTCCTCCCACCCAGATAGACACTCCCCTAACACTGCCCCTAACAATGCCCAGCTAGCTTATAGATCCTCCCACCCAGCTAATTACATAGACACTCCTCTATTACCGCCCTTAACAACCCCCAGCTAGTTTATAGCTCCTCCCACCAGTTACATAGACACTCCCCTATCACTGCCCCTAACAACACCCAGCTAGTTTATAGCTCCTCCCACCAGCTCGTTACATAGACACTCCCCTATCACTGCCCCTAACAACATCCAGCTAGTTTATAGCTCCTCCCACCCAGATAGACACTCCCCTATCACTGCCCCTAACACCCAGCTAGTTTATAGCTGCTCCCACCCAGCTAGACACTCCCCTATCACTGATCCTAACAACACCCAGCTAGTTTATAGCTCCTCCCACCCAGCTAATTACATAGACACTTCCCTATCACTGCCCCTAACACACCCAGCTAGTTTATAGCTCCTCCCACCAGCTAGTGACATAGACACTCCCCTATCACCGCCCCTAACAACGCCCAGCTAGTTTATAGCTCCTCCCACCCAGCTAGTTACATAGACACTCCCCTATCACTGCCCCTAACAACACCCAGCTAGTTTATAGCTCCTCCCACCAGCTAGTTACATAGACACTCCCCTATCACCGCCCCTATCAACACCCAGCTAGTTTATAGCTCCTCCCACCCATGTAGTTACATAGACACTCCCCTATCACTGCCCCTAACAATGCCCAGCTAGTTTATAGCTCCTCCCACCAGTTACATAGACACTCCCCTATCACTGCCCCTAACAACGCCCAGCTAGTTTATAGCTCCTCCCACCAGTTACATAGACACCCCCCCTTCACTGCTCCTAACAACGCCCAGCTAGTTTATAGCTCCTCCCACCCAGCAAGTTACATAGACACTCCCCTATCACTGCCCCTAACAACGCCCAGCTAGTTTATAGCTCCTCCCACCAGTTACATAGACACTCCCCTATCACTGCTCCTAACAACACCCAGCTAGTTTATAGCTCCTCCCACCAGCTAGTTACATAGACACTCCCCTATCACTGACACGCTCATAGATATGACATCACAGGAAAGAGCCCAGAACAGAAGATAGCTGTAATAAAGGTAAAAAAATACATTACAAAATACAGCGACCTTTATAAATGATTATTTTAAAGGGTGTTTATACAAACAGGAACATCCCTTTAAGATGCCCCTACACTTCCAATAGTTGTCTCATACAACGTCAACTGCCTGATCCTTCTTTTCCCTGACATCTGATGTCGGGGGGTCAGTCGAAGGCCCCCATACACACATGAAATCAGCAGATTGGTATGAGGGCCTCTGCTGCTCACATGTGGCAGACTTGGTGAAGATATTTCCACAACTGTTCCGTCCATCTGAATGGAGTTTATAGAAATCCATGCTCATGCTGCAGAGAGAACCTCCTCCAAATGGATATACGTCTCAACAATTTCTAGGTCTGTCATATGTGAAGATGCTCTTAGGTTGGCCATAAATGGGATAACTGTCAGCCAAATACTCGGGTGGCCAAAAGCTCTTTCCTCCATAGTCATACACCCTTGTCTCGGCTACATGTTCGGGGCCCTCGTGCATGCACGTCACTCTCTCCATTCACTTCTATGGGAGTTCTGAATATAGCTGCACAAGCGAGCACACCTTTTTTTGGAACTCCTACAGAAGTGAATGGAGAGAGTTGCGCATGCACAGCCACCTCTTCATTCACAGAAGTCTTCAGATGGGGTTGGGGACTGCCCATTCTCAAGATAGTCATGGGTCCTAAAGGTGTGACCAGGGGTGCACCCTTAATGAGGCCAGGGGATTGCCTCAGGCAGCACCAGGTGGGGGCAAGAAGGGGGCAGCAGAAGGGCCATGGGGAATGAGCGCTTTAATTGTGGCAAAGAGGTTAGGTTAACAAATTGGCATGGGGGGGGGGCACCATTTCAGTTTTCGCCTCAGGCAGCAGAAAGGCCGACCAGAAGAGAGTTAACCTTTAAGAAGAGTCTGGCGGCTGTTTATCCCCTGGGTATGATGAAATCCAGCCCCCTATTTATGTATCACACAGAACTGTACTTCCTTCTGCCTTTTTTTTTGTATGATTTGCAGATTCACAAAAATCCGTATAAACGACCATGGGGATGTGTAACGCATTGTTCGCCAATCAACAAGACCTCCCTGCATCTCCTATTCACTCTGATGGAAACATGAGAAAGCTTGACTGGGGGGGGAGTTAATATCCCAGCTGGCAAAGTGATAGAAAACAGAGGGTGCTTATTAACCCCTTATGGAGATGGCTTATTTTGGCCGTTAGGACCCAGTGATTTTTTTTCAGTTTTTATTCCCATATTTTGTGAGTCATAACTTTTTAATTTCCCTTTGATATATTTTTTCTATTTGTTGTATTTGCTATCTATAATTGTAGTTATTACATGTAACAGTAGTCCATGGTACATTTTGAGAAACTTACAGGAGAATTCATTAAAAATATATATATATATATATATATATATATATATATATATATATATATTTTTTTTTTTGTTGGGGGGGATTCTGCATTGTCTCTTTTTATTTTTTTACACCCGTCATTATATACAAATTTTAAGTCCATTCTATGGGTTTTTACACTGATGCCAATATCAGACATGTATACTATAGACATGTCTTTATATTTTACTACTTTTTCACCTTAAAAACATTTTTCATAGAAAAATATCTTTCCCCCTATTCAGCCGTAAATTACATATTTTTCCATTGATGTAGCTTCATGAGGGATTTCTATTTGTGGGACGAGTTATATCTTTGGGAAACACATCACTCAGTGAAAAGCTTTGATTCATTTATGGGGGATAAAGGGTAAAAAACACATATTCCATCATTATGTTTTGTTACGAATATGATGATTTTATATATACATATACAGTGAGGAACAGAAGTATTTGAACATCCTGCGATTTTGCAAGTTCTGTGTATATTATATATATATATATATATATATATATATATATATATATATATATATATATAGAATAAAAATTGAGGCAGCACCACCTAGTAAAGTGAATGGCGGGTGCAGCGCTCACCTGTGGAGTAAACCCACTCCAACAATTGTAGACAGATAAAAGTCGAGCAGCACTCCAAATGTATTCAAATAGTAAATGCGTCTTTATTCACCCTTGGCGTGGCAGCGTTTCAGCTCCTACTAGAGCCTTTTTCAAGCTTGAAAAGGCTCTAGTAGAAGCTGAAACGTTGCCACCCCGATGGGTGAATAAAGACGCATTTACTATTTGAATACATTTGGAGTGCTGCTCGACTTTTATCTGTCTAAATATATATATATATATATATATATATATATATATATAATTTTTTCTCATCAATACTACACTTTTTACAAGCTTTTTATGGTAATACCTATGTTAGTATGACAGATTTGATTGATTAGATTGATGATTCAGAAAAAAAAAAACAGCGTCAACCTCAGAGGTTAAAAATGAAAATGTCCAGGTAAGGACCAATTTTATATTAGAAGACCCCTGGAAACCTTCTTTATGCTGATATCACAACTGCAGTTTCTAGGGCAGGTTTTTGAGCCAAAGACAGAAGTGATCCAGAAAGAAGGAGAGAAGTTTTTCCTTTATATTTCCCATTCCCTTTGATTCCACTTCTAGATTCAGCTGAAAAAAATGCAGGATAAAGTACATGTGTGATACAAGGGGTTCTTCGGTTTCAGAACACATTTTGGCATGATGTTTACATGAAGAACTTCCTGTTTTCCTCAGCTTCCTGCCAAGTTTTCTAACTAAACCCAACATGCTTTTCTCTGTAAAGTTTCACAGAGCTTGATTTGCTTCGCTAAAAAGCAGAAGGGAGGTGTAAGGGGTGTGACTGCAGTGTGGCAGGAACAGTGTGGCAGGTGGAGCAAGCCCTGAGAAACATTACAGAGCAAAGCATGTTGGGTATGGTTAGAAAACTGGAAACTGAGGAAAACAGGAAGTTCTGCATGTAAACATCCTGACAAAATTCAGTGATGCAGAGAGCAGGTAAGTGCTGACATGAAAAATATATGGGGAAAAAATACGCAGGTGCTGTGAACAGACAAAAACTGTCATTATGAAACTGGAGAACCCATTTGAGTGAATATCATTATAACAATTAGTGACATCTTCATTCAGTGTTCATATATACAGACATGCATTAGTCTTTTATGAGTTTTCCATTTACCTGAACAGCCTCATCTGTTATTTGAATTCCGTTTTCTTCCATTTTAATTTCTGGATCATCAGGAGCCTCTGTATGAGAAAGAAGAATGATCAGAATTTTCCTGAGAAGAACTATACATTTTTATTTTATTTAAAATAATTTAAGATCTGATTGCCACAGGAATTAAAATGGTATGTGTGAACCTTTACTTTGGCTGGCACGCTACCACTGGTGCTGGGTGTCAACAAGCCAGCCTGCCTTGACGTTGGCTTACTTCACATGGGTGGTGTGGTTTCTGTTTATTACCGAAGCCACAATGCCTTCCGGGTTCATCACGCAGTAGAAACTGACACTACCCAACAGGTCCCTCTGCCTTAGGCCTAGTTCACACATCAATTGGTTGACCAGTGATTTCCAGCCAAAGCCAGGACTGGAGGCTACTCAGACATAAGGTATAATGGAAAGATTTGCACTTGTTCTGTATTTTGGTTTTGCACCCGGTTTTGGCTGACCGAACACTGACATGTCAATTAGACCTTATAATGGGGTCTGTCAGGTTCTGTCAAGGTGCCCATTATTTTGATTTGTATGTAATGTGGTGGAATCTCCAACAGTGGCTCCAAAAGTGGCCTCTGATTCAGATGTCAACACAGCCTCAGATACTTAGCTGGGGAAACAAACTAAATCTTTGCTCTGGATGAAGGCAAGTCTAGCTATGACTCTAGGAAACGGCAGAGCAAATAGATCTACAGGTACATCACAGTAATGGCTCAGAAGCAAAGCCTGCGGCATCAATGGTTAGTCTGACACCCAGATCCTAAAGAAGCCCGGTAGGTCTGCCATGTTTGTACGCCTATTAGGTTTAAAGGGAACCTGTCATCAACTGTATGCTGGGACTCCTAGGCTATGAGCTGTGCGCTGCGATTGGCCAGCGCTGCAGCAAGGGACACCCCTAATACAAAAACTCCGCCCAGTACAACAGAGGGAGCTGCAGACACCGGAGCCTATACCGGGCGAACGGAGCGGCGCCCAGACATACTAGTAAGTGCAGGGGGATCCCTGGGCGCCGCTCTGCCCACAGATATAGTTAGTTTTTACTTTTTAAACTGGTGAAAGGTCCTCTTTAAAGGGGTTTTCCCATCTTAACAATTGTAGCACATTGCTTGGATATGCCACATATTTCAGGTAGGTGTGGGTCCCACCTCCTGTCTCCAGGACAGGGCCCCCAAAGTAAAGGGAGAGCCTCCATTCGCCTCTGTGGAAGTTCTGAAAATAGACAAGCACTGGCCTGGCTATTTCCATCAGTCCCATAGTGGTGCACTGAGTGGTGGCCACGCTTGCAAGCGCTCCATTGACGGCACACCCGTTCAGCTATTTTCTAAAGCCACATATCAGTGAATGGAGAGGACGCTGTGCATGTGCAGTGTGCTCTCCTTCACTTTGGGGTCCCCATTATGGCGATAAGAGCGGGATCCAGAGGTAAGACACACACCTAGCGGACATTGATGGCATATCCTAGAGATATGCCACAAATGTTTAAATGGGCATACCTCCAACATTTACCTGTCAGCCATAATACACTGGTGATTTTGTCATAGGAGGCCTGCTGATTCTCATAATTCCTCTATTGTTACAAACTGAAATGCAAAACCCACCAACCTGATTTCCGAACCTATAAACCAAAGAAACTCAGAGAAAAACTAAAGCGCTAAATGAGGGCACAATTGTAAGAAAATGGCTTATTGGCTAATTAGGATATTCATTACTTTGCTGCAAGACAATGCCCGAGATAGTAAAGCCTGCTAAAGATTGAATATACCGTTCAGTAGGGCAGGTGCTGAGACCCCCACCAACGAAGGGGCTCTTATTGGCTCTCTGCAGAGAGTGGAGCAGGAGATGTACAGACTGTGGGGAGTCGCTCTGGTAGACAGCGGTGCGGGTGCAGTTTAGAGGCAAAACAAGGAGTCCAGATTGTGCAACAAACAGTGTTTTATTCACACTTGCACACCATAAATGAAAAACAGTCTCTTTGGTGACAGTTCACACACAACGGAAATAACGTGGCAAAACAAAAACAGGCCAACACAGGTTCAGTCACCTGGGAGGTGTAGGTGCAGGTTCGCACCACGCTGTCGGCCCAGCCGCAGAAGAATCCAGCTTCAGGTAGCCAGGAACAAAACACCTCCTTGCTGAGCTCTTTCCTCCAGGACAGAGAACTCCTCAGCCCTGTTAGCAGCTCCAGGATAATCACAGCCACCAGCTGCTGAGCTGGCTGAGCTTTTAAACCCAGCCCAAAACCAGGACTGGGTCGTGGGGAGCAGCCACCCACCCTACACTTTAGCTGCTCCCGGTAAGAGCCGGCCCGGATCGGCTTTGCAGCCATGCTATTTAAACTCTGTCAGTAGCACTAGCTGCTGCTGACATCAACAAAAACGGGCTCTTACCTCACCGAGGCTATGAACCTCGGTGACACATACCTGCCATCCACGACGGCACCCTGCACCTTACCACAAGACTCATAGACTTTCTAAATACTTATGCCCCCTGATTTTAGTGATTGGTAGGGGTTTCAGCACCCGGACCCCCACCAATCAAAACATCTAAATCGAAAATATCACTACGGCATATCACAAGTTTTATGACACTTTAATAACTTGGGTTCAATGTCTCTGGAGTGTTCATCCTTCACCACCTCGATGAGGAAAGAAAGATGATCTGGGCTTGTTTCTCATGGTTTGGGAAACTTAGTTCCTTCAAAGGAAAATCTTAACATTACCATATAAAATTGCATTCTAGAGAATGATATACTGTGGCACAAATTTAGGGAAGACTGAGGCTCCCATCTTTCTCCAGAACGGGCACTCAAAGTGAAGGAGAGTGCACTGCACACGCTTGGCGAGCTCTCCATTAATTTCTATGAGAGTGCCGAAAATAGCTGAGCGAGTGCACTAGTTTTTTTTTTGGAAGTCCCATGGAAATGAATGGCGGGCGCAGCTCATAAGAGCGGCCACCGCTGCATTGACTTCTGTGGTCCTGCTGAAGATAGCCAAGCCTACTATTTTCCGCAGTCCCTCTGCAGGAACAGCCCAGCCTGATGGATACTTTTAAGACTAGTGTGAAACTAGCCTGAAGTGGTCTGCACCATAAGAATAATTATAGAACTCACTATAGACTCTGAGGTGCACATTGCTTTCCTTGACTTTGCCATTTTGGTCCACAACACGACAGGTAAATAGCTTTTCGTCTTCTACTTTTGTGTGTTCAATCACCAGATGCATATGCTTATTCACATTGACACGACTTTTCATGTCCGATTCTTCTATGGTTGTTCCCGATGGCCCACTTGTATAAATGACAGTGGGATTTTCATTCTTCTTCTATAGAGACAATAATAATAGTGTACAATAATCATCATGACTGGGCAGAAAATCTTTTTATTTTTTAATATGAAAAAGCATTCACCCCTAAAACTCAATGTTGGAAATGCTTACTCGTCCACCATTACCATCACCATCATGTAGTGATGCAGTGATGCAGTGATGCAGAGAACAGGGGAAGGAAAGTGCTGGCATGAAAAACATGTGGGGCAAAAATATGCAGTCTTTTGGGTGCTGTGACTTGATAAAAAATGTTAATATGAAAATAGCGTAGTTAGGCCTCATGCACACGGCCGTTGTTTTGGTCCGCGTCCGAGCCGCATATTTTGTTGCGGCTCGGGCACGGACCCATTCACTTCGATGGGGCCGCAAAAGATGCAGACAGCACTCCGTGTGCTTGATATAAGAAAGGATAGGGGCAACACTGAGCTATATCTGGGCTGTGATACTATCAATAAAATATTAAAAAATGTTAAAAACTGGATTTTATTAATTATTAAAAACCAATACGCATCAATCAGGTATATAACCGTGTTCCTTGTTGGATAAAACCACCTCCGCATCCGTTGCTCCGTTCTGTGGCCCCGCAAAAAAAATAGAGCATGTCCTATGAGGTCTTAACTAGAGCAATCTATGTTTTGTTAAGTCGCCCTATAAGACGCACCTAGGTTTTTGGGGAGGAAAATAACAAAAAATAACCAAAAGGTGTGTTTTTGGTGGGTTTGGAACTAATGGTGGTCTGTGCATGACACTATTACTGGGGATCTGTGGATGGCACTGTTATGGGGGATCTGGGGATGGCACTGTTATGGGGGATCTGTGCATGACACTATTACTGGGGATCTGTGGATGGCACTGTTATGGGGATCTGAGAATGGCACTGTTATGGGGGATCTGTGACAGACACTGTTACAGGGGATCTGGGAATGGCACTGTTATGGGGGGGGGGATCTGTGACAGACACTGTTACCGGGGATCTGGGAATGGCACTGTTATGGGGGGGATCTGTGACAGACACTGTTATGGGGGATCTGTGGAAGGCACTGTTATGGGGGGTGGTTTGTGTCGGACACTGTTATGGGGGTTCTGGGGATGGCACTGTTATTGGGGGGATCTGTGACGGACACTGTTATGGGGGATCTGGGGATGGCACTGTTATGGGGGGGGATCTGTAAAGGACACTTTTATGGGGGGATCTGTGGATAGCACTGTTATGGGGGATCTGTGGATGGCACTGTTATAGGGGATCTGTGGATGGCACTGTTATGGGGGGGAGCTGTGGATGACACTGTTATGGGAGATCTGTGGATGGCACTGTTATGGGAGATCTGTGGATGGCACTGTTATGGGGGATCTGTGGATGGCACTGTTATGGGGGATCTGTGGATGGCACTGTTATGGGGGATCTGTGGATGGCACTGTTATGTCATCCACCTACACCCCACCCCATAACAGTGCCAACCACAGACCCCCCCCCACCTCTTAAAAGTGCCATCCACCGATGTCCCTCATAAACTTTTCATCCACAGACCCCCCCCCCTGCCGCTCCAGTGCTGCACTATACATTTATAAAATGTCCCCTCATTCAATTAAAAATTATTAAACATACCCCCTCACTTATTACGGTACCTTACATCCTAACAGCTTATGAATAATGCGGGCAGGCCGGCAGGGCAGGCGACAGCGTGGCTCACTAACGTCACGTGCCTGCGCCGCCTGCTTCATTCATAAAGTAGGCGGCGCAGGCACGTGACATTAGGGAGTCACGCTGTTGCCCGCCCCGGCGGCCTGCCCGCATTATCTATAAGCTGTTAGGATGTAAGGTACCGTAATAAGTTAGGGGGTATGTTTAATCATGTTTAATTGAATGAGGGGACATTTTATAACTATATACTGCAGCACTGTGAGTGACGGGGCCGGAGCACAGTTAACACACCGCCCCGGCCGCAATTGCCGGCCCCCATCTCCTCCTCCCAGTCCCTCCCCGCTCATACATCGCAGGCTGTTGAGTGGATGCTAAGAGCAGAGTTTTGGGGGCTGTATTACGCAGAGGGCATCTTGCTAAATTTCTTGAATGGGTTTGCAACCAGCCATTTTGCAATCAACATTGCCATTGAAGACATATCAACATTTGTAGAGGCCACTGTGTCTTGACTGGTGCACTTTAAACAACCGCAACTATAGAACCTGCACTCGTCGATTTGAAAGTTAAAAACACTAAATATTATCTCACATGTTTAAAACATGTAAAAAAAATATCTTGAGGAGCATTTACGGTTTTCAAAGTGTAGGTTCTTAGTCATAGCATATCTCTATACAAAGAGACCTCCTGTTTGAAGCCACATCTCCTTCAGATTTGAAAATCTTTGTACAGAAACATGCTATGACTTGGAACCCACTGCGGAGGTTTAGAACGCATCAGCACTCCTGAGGATGTTTTCCTACATGTTTTCAGATATGTGAAATAAAAGTTAGTGTGTTTAAAATTCTCATGGACCAGTGCTGGATCCTTGGCTCTTTCTTTTGCAATTGTTTATTGACCGTGGTCAACATGATGTTTCCTCCTGCACGGTCAGTGTACCATATGTGGATGGAGACTGGATGGAAGTTCGGAGACCGGACTTTGCACCTTGCAAAACCTCCATAGACACATCTTGCAGACACATAGAAATTGCTGCAATATGGCAGATTACTCCAGTTGACAGAATATTCATTGAGGTACTTAACACTATATGGGGAACCCTTAATTTTTCTTAAGAATGGTGTGAAACAAGTGTGATATGGTTACTTACATAGAACCACTGCAGTGTGGGGGTGCTGGAATCATCATGGCTGTACACGTCACATGGAAGAGATATTTTATGACCCAGCATGTTGTCCATTACTTTGGTGGAATTATCATGCTGCCCCTGTATCCCTGAAAAGAAACCAAGCAAAAACAATAATAACATATAACTCACAAAAATGGAGAATATCAATAACATCAGGAAACAACTGGTAGGAACAGAGTAAAGCAAAGGCGTGGAGTGTGGAAAGGAAAAATCCTTCCCGGGCTCTGTAGACACAAGGGAAGAGTCCCACCCTCTCTAATTGTACCTTGTTCATATCTGATTCCTACAGTATAGCAAATTTGTAGAGAGAATGTTGTGTTTCTTGTTGCGCTTCATTTTGTGGGCCAGTTGTCTCGTGTCAAGGCAGCTGGATAGCAGCTTGGTACACTGGCAGGTTGGGGGTCCTTGGATTTTGCATAAGATTAGTGGTGGTGGAGTATTAATCATGTATATGGTTTTTCATAGACATTTATAGTTGATCGGGCTTCTGTTCGGGGACCACAGAGAGTGGGTGTAAATTATAATAGTCAACTGCATTTGGTCATGGAGCCCCCCAACCTGCTAAAGATGGCTGAGGATAAATGGAGTATGTGGGCAGAAGGGTGCCAGACTTTGGTAGCTCCATTGACGCCTTTAATTTTACTGTTATTGGTGTCTTTGTGGTTGGTGGTAGTACACCAGATTTTTTAATCTATAGTTGCATAGCTCTTTACATGGTATTTGTGTAGGTTTTAATAAAACTGCTGCAATGGCCAATGTAATCCAACTCATGGTCTCTGTGTCCTTTACCAATTGGGCGTAGACAGTAGTTGACAGGAGTGGCTGGGTAGAAAGTGGCCAGCTGGAGTAACACTTGCCCCACATATTATTGCTGATCGTTGGGATCATTCTCATAATTGGTGGTAGCCTCAGCAGTTGCCCCACCATCACCACCAGATCAGACACTTATACCCTCTCCTGTGGATAGGGGATACGTTGTCTTAATGGGATAACCCCTATAGTCACACAGAAAAAATTTGTAGCTGCCAATTATTGCCAAAAACATTTCAAGTAAGAAATGATTAAGAAATGATCAGGATATTTAGATTCAGGCTTAACGTAGACAGCCATATTAAATTATATATTAAAGGCGACCTGTCACATTGAACGTGCAGTCCGATCTGTAGGCAGCATGCTATAGAGCAGGAGATGCTGAGCAGATTGATATATACTTTTGTGGGAAAAGGTTTAATATAACTTGTAATATATTAATTGAAATCACTTCTTATTCTGGGCTTAGGAGGGCAGTGGGCGGTCCTGCTCAGTGACTCACAGCTATCTCTGACTCCACCCACTGAAGCTCTAAGCCCACAATAAGATGAGATTTCAATCACTAAGTTACAAGTTATACTGAATCTTTTCCCACAAAAATATATATTAATATGCCCAGCTCCTCCTGTTCTATAACATGATTCCGGAAAATTGGACAGAATTTTCATGGTGACAGGTTCCCTTTAAACCCAACCATAACAGTTACACTAAGTTTCAGTATCAATGGCAGGAATAAAGAAAATTTCAGAAGTGATGAGAAGAAAATAAATATGTCAACTTTGAAAAGTTTATAAAGCCATTCTGAAGACTCTGGGGCTCCACTCGGTGTGGTAAGTCTGCCCAAAGGTACTCAGCATGACAAATTATACGTAATGTTCATCATATTAGATAGTATTCAAAAGATAACCATGATAACACTACAGCGGCAAGAACACCTGTGGCAGGGAATTAATTTAAGTATGTTACCAAGTACTGTATATATCTTTCTATTTGAGGATTCTAATTTAAAGGGAACCTGTCACCATAAAAATGCAGTGCAATCTGCAGGCAGAATGTTATAGAGCAGAAGGAGCTGAGCAGATTGATATATAATTTTGTGGGAAAATATTCAGTAAAACTTATAATTTATAAATTTAAATTCCTGCTCATTCTGGGCTTTAAAGTCCAGGAGGCGGTCCCATCAGTGATTGACAGCTATCTCTGTGTACACAGTCATAGAGGGAAGGCTGTCAATCACTGATAGGACCGCCCCCTTGACTTCAATTCAGGAATTTAAATGTAGAAATTACAAGTTGTACTAAATCTTTTCCAACAAAACCATATATCAGTCTTGCTCAGCTTCCCCTGCTCTATAACATGCTACCTTCAGCTCATACACCCTGTTCAACGTGACAGGTGCCCTCTAAAGGGGAACTTCATTTTGCAATGGCTCTTAAATTATTTTGTATATTAAATAAAGAAACACAGAAATAATAAAAAAAATTTTTTTGTATTGTATTTAATTCACTTGTTTTTAGATAAAAAAAAGAAGAAGATCTTGGCAAATATTTTTCCATAATAATGTATTACAAAATAATGCGTTATGCTTTCTACATGTAAAAAAGATGAATTTTTAGTCCTGCAGCCACACATCACACATCAAGCAATACGTGCATGCTCGCTACATAAACGTAAAAACCTAGCCTGCATCCGCTCATACAGACAGGTCCTTGTATTCAGGATATATAAGGCTCTGTTCTTAAAGTCCATGGGGAGAAAGTGTAATCCAAGGCTCAGGAAAGCAGGGGAAGGAGCTGCTACAACAAACCTGAGATGATGTTTTCCTTGAAACGACCCCTAGAGCTTTCAAGAGCCATTAAGATATGCGTTTTAACGTGCACTGTATTATTAAGAAGTCAGGTATAAGAGCCATGCGAGTTCTTAATTATTTCTTTACATGAATTTTATTTGCACTTCAAAGAGCCAATGGAGAAGTCAAATCAATGGTGTAGGTCCTAACAATCTAGATTGGATGCATCTTCACAACTATTAGATTAGTGGGGACTGACTCCAGACAATCAGCTGTCTGAAGACGCTCTAGGGCGCTGGAGCCTCTTCAGTAGTTACCAAGCACAGCGCCATACATTCTGTAGTGGCACTGCAGCTCTGTCTCATTCAAGTGAATGGGACTGAACTACATGTAGTACCAGGCACAGCCACTACAGGATGTATGGCACTGTACCCGGCAATGGGGAGGCTGCAGCAGTCGCTGAACTCCGTGACCCCTTCACACAGCTGATCCCCTTCTGGTTTTATATTAAAGGGATATAACCTCCCCTTAATGACTGCCAATACGTGTTTCTAGGCAGTCATTAATGGCTTTTAAAACACAGCGGCCTAGAATAAGGGCCGCACGGGTCTCCCATATACCAGAAAGTGGGGGCTTGGCTCTCACATGAGAGCTGGGATCCCACTCTAGCAGCCGAACCAGCAAAAGTGCCGATCAGACCCGTTTAACAACTCAGATGCTGCGGTCAATAGTAACAGCGGCATCTAAGTCGTTTAGAGGGAGAGGGTTCCCTCTGTCTCCCATCAAAACTCCCATTGTGGGACTTATAATGATTAAAAATTAAAGTTTTATTAAATAAAAAAATCTCCAAGTTAAAAAAATATATGTTTTTCCATGAAAAAAAGGGATTTTAAATGGAAAAAAGTTACAAAAATAAAAACCTCTTCACATATTTGGTATCCATATCTACCTGCACTACACAATCATGATGCAAAGTGAACACCCTAAGGCCTCTTGCACACGACCGTATGGCTTTTTCAGTTTCCATTTCGGTTCCGTTGTTCCGTTCCGTTTTTCAGTATGGCATATACAGTATACAGTAATTACATAGAAAAAATTGGGCTGGGCTTTAAATTTTCAATAGATTGTTCAGCAAAAACGGAACGGATATGGAAGACATACAGATGCCTTTCCGTATGCTTTCCGTTTTTTTGCGGACCCATTGACTTGAATGGAGCCACTGTCAGTATACTGAACTGAAAAAACTGCCAGTATACGGTCCGCAAAATACTGCCGTGTGCAAGAGGCCTAAGGCCTCTTGCACACGACCGTATGGCTTTTTCAATATTTTGCGGTCCGCAAAAATACGGATGATGTCCATGTGCTTTCCGTTTTTTGCGGAACGGAACAGCTGACAAGTACTATCCTTGTCTGTTATGCGGACAATAATAGGACATGTTCTATCTTTAAACGGAACGGAAATACTAATGTTTCATCCGAAGTCGATTCGCTCATCCCTAGTGCTAGAGGCACAGCTTTCTTATTAGGTAAGCGAGCCATTTTACACGTTTAAAAGATTTGTTCTTGTTGCCCATAGCAACTAAACACAGCACAGCTTTCATTTTTCAAGAAATGAAAGCTGTACAGTGATTGGTTGCTATGGGAAACGAAGAGAGTTTGATAAATCTTCCCTAGTGTATACTGCGTATAGAATCATAGAGACTATGGTTGTTGTATATGTAACTACTACCCATGTGGTACATTCCTTCTTGTAGTCGCAATCAGTATAAGGCTAGGGCTACACCGGGAACTTGTAACCGCGCAACATACGATCACTGTGAAAATAGCAAATAATGATAGTGAATGTGGTCCCGCTAAAATTCAGCAAGTTTGGATTTCTGCAGCCTGTCGTGAAACAGTCGTGGTAACCAGGGGGGGACTGGGAACTTAAAGTGGCCCTGGTAAAAAAACTAAAAAAGTGGCCCCAAGTTGTAGGCAAGGACAATAGTGCAACACAAGATATCACCCCAGTAGAACCAAATACTACAGTGCAGCATAAATTAATGCCCTATCACCATATTGTAGGAGGGCCACCGGCCAGGTGCATAAGTACCTGATACTCCTAGCATTACTTAATACAGAGAGCATCAGATCATATCTGTCCACAGCCATGAGGAGGGCTTGGATGGAGGCTGTTAGCGCCCCCTACTGTAAATGCTTCTGGTCCACCTTCCCCTGCATTCAGAGGTGGACTGACATGCTCAGTATCTCCCCTGCTCCCATCCCCTTCTCTCAGTACCCGCCTAGTTATTTCAGAGTGATCCAGGCACTTGATCCATGCTTTTACATGTATAGAAGTATACAGCTGTATCTCTCTCCAGAGAGTGGAGAAGGGAATTGTGCGGGCATCTCTGGGGCTGTATGCGAGGGATCATTTTCTAGACTGGGAAGGAAGGGGTTAACAAGAGCTAATTACAATGCATCCTGCTCGATGCAGGTGCTTGATGAGCTGCTGCCCACCCACAAAATGGGAAGAAAGTCCTCTAAATATTTGAGTAAAAAAAGTTTTCAATTTGTCATGCTTTAAATGTTGGTCTGTATAGCGCCAGTCTGTCCCCAGAAAGGAGTTCCCTTTTTTTTTTTTAAATACCACTTAGTAAAACAATTTCTGCTTTGCATTCTGGTCACTGCCCTCATTCACAGATTATTATCCATCTCATTTTTAAGACAAAAGATCAGTGTGTGCATTTGGTACTTACTTACTCAATAAAACTCTTGTCACACGGATTTTATAGGATTTCCCAGTGGAATGTATAATGGACTCCATTGAGAAACTTACAACTATCCCTGGAAATCACTCCAACTGAAGGAGCTGCTTAACTTGTGTTTTCATTCCTTAGTATCCACATCTACATTTCATTTTTTAAGGGGAATGTGCCATCAGAAAATGACCTTTTGTTTAAATCATGTTTTTATGTTAGACTTTATTTTTTAATTTTTGGGGACTTTGGTTTTAATTTTCCATGTCATCATATTAAAAAAAAAAAATACCCTAATTTTAGCAGTTTTCACACTGGCCACTAGGCCTCATAATAGAGACCCCCTGTTCTGCACAAGTAACTGTTTAGGCAGTGAGGGTGGCGCCACTGTGTTAACCAACTTAGGGCGAATCCAAAGGGTGCTAACCCTCATTCACACGTCAGTGTTCCACGGACGTGTGCTGTACGTGTTTGGCACAGACAGGCCACGGATCCATTCATTTGAATGTGTGTGTTCACACATCAGAGTTTCAGCACAGTCTATGGTTCGTTTTTTAGTACAGATGCATGTCCTATCTTGATCCATGTTCACGGATCCTTCAAGCCCATTATAGTCTATGGATCCATGAAAACCACCGATGCAACACGGATGCCATCCGTGTTTTACGTATCATTAAGAAGAGATGCTTTGGAAATTATTTTTCAGCTGTGCAGTGTCAGTGAAACATGAATGACACATGGACAGGAAAAACGAACACACGGACCCAACACAGATCCATCACAGACATCTTCACGGAGGCATCACTGACCACCATTTCACGGATTTAAGCACGGACACTTACGTGTGAATGAGGCTTTATCCTGGAAATCCCGTAACATTCAACCTTTATCGCCTACACAGGGATCTTCACTGCCACTGACCTACCATGCCGTTACCTCCTGGAGTTGTCTCTGTGTGGTTAACAGCTGAACCATGAGAGTCAGAGACATTGGTGAAAATCTCTGAGGGGTCAGGCAAAATTGTAGTCAGGGATAGGCCGAGGTCAGGGCTGGCGGAGTATGTGCAAAATGGTAACAGGTCTGAGGTCAGGTCAGGGCAGGCAGCATATGTTTATACAGGTCAAAAGCACAGGTCAGGGCCGGCAGCATTGTTTTATACAGGTCACAAGCACAGGTCAGGTTAGGCAGCAAAGCATCAAAAACAGGTAAACGGGCAGAGGTCGGTATATGAGCAGACAACAAGATACATCAAATCTAGCAGGAACTTAGCAAGCTAAAAGGTCTATTGCTCAGGCACCGTCCCAATAAGGAAGGTGCCTGAAGTACCAAAGGGATGCCAGCCATTGGCTGATGAAAATTAGGACTTGGGTGCCCTACAAGTGCAGGAGGAGAGGCCTAGCCGTCCAGCAGGCTACAGTCTGTGAAATGAAACAACATGTATGCGATGGGAAAAACCACTCCGGGAAGGAGAGCTGGAGGTGGGTCTAGCTCGCTGGGTAAGTGCAAGGCAACAGTGGCAGTTCGCAGCTGCCGCTGTAACAGTAACTTTTCAGTAGCTATCACATTGTAATCCTGGCTGTGATGATAATGACAGATATAATGTCTATATAGATAACACAGGATGATCCATTTACAATAGGTGATATCACAGCTTATCTACTCCCTCCTGACCTCTGCACAGATCACACTTAGAAAACTCTCCCATAAAAGTCAAAGAGTTATCTCCTGACCATTGTGTTTATGGTCCATGTAGCTGCTCTAAAAAAGAACAGGACATCTTGACATATTTTTGGCCTAGTGGTCAGTGTGCAAACTACATAATTTTAGGATTTTTTTCAACTATGGATAGTGACATGAAAAATCACCAAAATATTGTAAAATGTTTAACATTTAAACTTATCAGTCATTTTCTGATAGCACATTTCCTTTATCTCTGTCTGAGCATCTTATTGTTTGTATCTTTCAGTCTTCTTTACTTTTATGACATCTCGTGTCTCATTCATTCCGGTAACCCTGCCCCTCCTAGTACTCTTCGTATAATACAAGTCCTGTATTCAGCCTCCTCTCTAGAATCCAGCTGGTGAGATGCTTGGTAACAAGATGTATTTTTCATTCATACAACAGAGCTTTCATGAAGCCTCAAACTTTTTATGCCTTGGAGTCAAAGGGAGGAGATTCGGAAAGAAACTCCAGAAAATATTGTATTTATTATTATTGTAAATGCAGACATTTAAAGGAATTTTCTGGGAGCAGAATATTGATGACCTGTCCACAGGATAGGTCACTAATATCTGATAGGTGGGGGTTCTGACATGTGTTATCAGAGTTATCAGAGTCAATTTTAGCTCAGCTACCTCTGTAGCTGATTGCCCTGAGATGGACCCCCAATGATCAGAAATTGATAAATTATCCTGAGGATAGGTAATCATTATTGCACCCCCAGAGAAAAACACTTTAACCCCTTGCTGACTGCAGCAGTACATGTACAGTGGAAGTCGGGTCTTTAAAGATGGGACCGCTGCATTCGCGAGCTGATGGGTTTCTGCTGTTTTAAACAGTAACCACCAAGGGCTAATGTCTTAAATTGGAGATGTCGCCGATCACAGACATTTAAACTCACTTGTGACCACGGCATCTGAAGCAGCATTCCCGGGAGTGCTACGCTCTAGGGGCTACAACAGCTTTCCCATGCAGAGATATATAAAAGCCCTGGTCTTACTGAAGAAACCAAGGCTTTTATAGCTACAGTTTCTATGAAGGCCTCTATAAGACATAGAGAATCCGCAGTGCATTGCAATGGTAATCCATTTGGATATGCTGGAGAAGCAGTCTAATGGTTGCTTGTTGTAGCCACCTGGGGTGACTTTAAAAAAAAATTAAAACGTAAGAAAAAAATGATAAAATATAAAGATTCAAATTACCCCCTTTTCCTATAATTAAAATAAAAATAAACAATAAAAAAATAAACATCATAAGCATTGCCATATCCCAAAAAACCCGTACTATTAAAATATAAATTCATTTATGAATGATGTAGTGGAAAAAAATTAAGATGGTCAATCCCAAAAAATGGAATAAAAAGTGATCAAAAAGCCATACACTTTGTGATTACTTTTTGAATATTGATATATGTTATCAATAAAAACTACAGAGCACCCTGCAAAAATGAGCCTTCACACAGCGCCATAGATGTAACTATAAAAAAACTTACGAATGTCAGAATATGGAGATGAAAAGAAAATATTTACCCTAGAAAGAAAAACTAGATAAACATGTGGTACATTTGTAATCGTACTGACCTGGAGAATAAAGGTAATAGGTCAATTTCACCACACAGGGAAAACAATGAAAACAAAACCCATAAGACAGTGCTGGGATTGCGTTTCTATTCAATTTCACCCCATTAGGAATATTTTTCCAGATTCCGACTACATTGAATGCAATATTAAAGGTTGCCATTAGAAAGTACAACTTGTCCCACAATGTGAATAGTAGTCATAGCATTAACTTTTTTAGTAATTTGTGCTACAGCAGGTCTTTCGTGGAATTGGACCAGAAGATTAAGCCTTTGCTCCCCTGCATATCAATGAACCCCCATGAGTCGATTATATGGTAGGCACTAACTACTATAGACAGTACTGTGAACACTCCACAGACCTGCAGTTTTGGAGATGCTCTGACCTGGGGCATAGCTAAAGGCTCTTGGACCCTTGTGGAAGAGCTCAGCTTGGGCCCCTCTTTCCCTCAGTGCTTTGTGGTCAGGGTTATGGAACCACATTGCCTTTGTGCTGCCTGAGTCAAAAATTGAAATGCCCCCCCCCCCCCATGCCAAATTCTTGACCTAACTCTTTCCCTCCAGCCAGAGGTGTAACTTGACCAGCATGCACTTTCTATAATACCAGTGTCTTCTTATGTTGCACAAGGGTCTTTGGGCCCCCTCAGGATCCTGGGCCCTCTGCACCCCCTATAGCTACGCCCCTGGCTCTCAACCAGTTGTCGCATTTTGGCTCTTGTCAAAGCGGCTCAGATCCTTACACTTGCCCATTTATACTGCTTCCAACACATCAACGTCAAGAACTGAAAGTTCACATACTGCTTAATATTTCCCTATCAGTTGCAGGCACAAAATGGTCTTTTTTCCATTTTTTTTAACTTAATTTTTTCTGTGGTTAGATGTTAAATTATCGTTGAAAACTGCATTATGATTGTACTACATACAGGGTGATCGTTTCCTTTGCCATTTTTACATTGTGGCTAAGCATTTTTAATGTTTTTGACTTTTTTTTTTCTAAACCCATCGGATGCTCTAGGTATGGCTTTTTTCCTGGAGTTTTCCCATAGGTTTTTCTATAGGATTTGGAGAAAAAAAACACCAGGAAGAAAAGGTATGCTTAAAGGTTTCCAAGAAAAAAAGTAATTAAAGGGGTTGTCTCACAAAAAATATTTAACAGTATTCAAACCAGCACCTGGATCGGAATTCTTTTGTAATTGCATGTCATTAGAAATTTAGTACAGCCAGTGAGATATTCAATAAAATGTATCTGTACAGCGCCACCTGCTGTTTGTTTTTGTCTTGTTTCTTTGTCCTGCTCACTGAGATGGCCGCACGCGCTCAGTTGTGATAGGGAGAGCATGGACGGCTGCAACAGAAAAGACACTAATAAATCTAGCAGAATAATTGGAGCAATGAATGGGGAGATCCCTGGATCCATGTGAGGTATGGGGCTGGTTCTAGCTTTGTTAGAAAAGACTTTCATGTATTATATGATGTCTGATTTTATTTTTTTTTACATTAGTCATGGGATAATCCCGTTAAAAATTCTGGGGGGAAGGGGAAAAGCTTGGCTTTTCTTACCAATAAGCAAAAAAATAAAATAAAACCTGCAATGATGTAAGCAAATAAGCAGAACCTGTAGCTGTGGTCCGAGAGTGTAAACTTAATACAGTACATGATATTCATGATGCATTTGACTGGCATGAAGTCAGGAATGTGACATTTGAGGTTGACCACCTCATGGTTCATACCTTGTCCATAAATATGAGTTCACGAGGAGCCCATATGTAATCATCTAAGCCTAAGAAACCACATAACATCCATAGGAGGCTGTTGAATATTTCATTCCCAAACCACGAGTTGCCATGGTGATTTTGTAATACTTGTACTCATCAATCATCCTGAGCCCCTCGGTTTCTGAGCTCCCGCTTCATCCTTCCCACCGAGGCTTGTCTTCCAGACTGCATTAGTGACATGCCCATGAACTGAACATGATCACCGCAGCTATAAGCTTGCCTCAGTGGTCTTGTGCCGCACACCGTTGAGCGCAGTGGTCATGTACGGTACAGAGGTGCATTACCAGCCAAAAACATGGAGTCATGAGGGCGGCAGCGGGGAGGATTGCAGCGGCAGGTGCTGGAACAGAGGAAGCAGTGACTGACTGAGAGGGACTTTTGTAGCATTTCCTGCTTGATGAGTCAGGACCAGGAAGTGGAGAACAGTGGGGACTAATCAGCATTAAAATGACGTTAGAAGGATCGGTTAGGGGGAGTATTGCCTAATTTTTTTTTTTTTAACCCACTGTGAACCATATTTAAAAATTAACACGGATGAAAAATCCTTATAAATGTAATTTCTTATCAAATGTTCAGTAAGGTTTCACCCATCACGACTTCAGTATTTCTTTTTATTGACAGTGATCACACAGTTTCCATATGGCTCATGTATACCCTTGTGTCCATATCCAGGCTCGGACTGGCCCCCAGGGGTACAGGTGAATACCCCGCTGGGCCCCTGAGCAGGGTGGGCCCCTAGTCTCCCACCCCCTGCACAAGTGGCACATAACACAGTAGACTTACTGCACTACATACATATATTCAGTGTACAGCACCTCCACCGGCCTGTGTTCATTTAAAAAACTTGATAGATTATTAAAGAAACTCCCCAGTTTATTGTTATAGACACGATCAGAGCGGAGATGATTGGCCAGTGTATCCTGGCAAGCAGCAGGCGCGCACCCAGCCTAGCAGTTGTGCGCTTCCGTTCTGCCCGCCTTACCACCTCAGCTCAAGCCCAGCCGTGACCCCAGAAGTTCAGAACCGCAGCCTGACTGAACCCAGGATCCAGCCCAGGCCCCAGAATAAACACAGCAGCTGCCAGCCCACCTACAGTAAGAGGACATAATGAAACGTTCATGCACCTATAGTCTAGATGGGGGGGGGGGGGAAGCAGCAAGCAGAGTTCCTATGGGGGTGGGGGGCATTGTAGGGTCATGGAGGACTCAGGACTCCCGCCCCCCCCCCCCATGAACTGCTGTTAAGGCCTCATGCACACGAACATGCTCTGTTCCGTGCATTAGGGACCGCAATTCGTGCAAGGGCGTGACCGGGACGGATTGAGGACACATTTAACTTGAATGGGTCCGTGGTCTGTCCGCACTGCACTTTTTTGCGGTGTGGAAGCATGGACAGAAACACCACAGAAGCACTCCGTAGTGCTTTCGTGGTGTTCCGTTCTGTGCCTCCGTTCCACACCACATCTTTGTGATTGCAGACCCATTCAAGTGAATAGGTCCATGATGCGGCGTTGGGGGTGTGGCAGTATCATCTTTTTACCAGGACCTACCCTCTCAAAGTTGGTGCAGGGACCCTCATATTCAATCATCTGCCAGCATCTTGCTGCATTGTGAGCAGGTACGTACGGTGGGCCCCCAAAATACATTTTACTGGTGGGCCCTAGACACCCCAGTCCGACAGTCTCCATATCATATACATTTGTTTTTTAACTCATTTCATGTTTTATTGGGATCCCCGATCTACAATTATTTTAAACAAGGGTCCTTAAAGGGGTGTTTTCCTGTTTGCATCAAAATCCATTATAATAATCATTTATGAAGGTTGCTGTAATTTTGTAATGCAATTCTTTAACTTTTATTTATCCTAGCCTCCGCTCTGGGCTGTGGTCACATGACCATGTCCATGCAGCTCTTTCCGATTTCCTGTGATGTTATGTCCATGGGCGGGACAGTGATAGAGGAGTGTCTATCTGACTATCTGGGTGGGAGGAGCTATAAACTAGTTGGGTGTTGTTAGGGGAAGTGATAGGGGAGTGTCTATGTAACTAGCTGGGTGGGAGGAGCTATAAACTAGCTGGGTGGTGTTAGGGGCAGTGATAGGGGAGTGTTTATCTGGGTGGGAGGAGCTGTAAACTAGCTGGGCATTGTTAGGGGCAGTGATAGGGGAGTGTCTATGTAACTAGCTGGGTGGGAGGAGCTATAAACTAGGTGGGTGGTGTTAGGGGCAGTGATAGGGGAGTGTCTATCTGGGTGGGAGGAGCTGTAAACTAGCTGGGCATTGTTAGGGGCAGTGATAGAGGAGTGTCTATCTGACTAGCTGGGTGGGAGGAGCTATAAACTAGTTGGGTGTTGTTAGGGGAAGTGATAGGGGAGTGTCTATCTGGGTGGGAGGAGCTGTAAACTAGCTGGGCATTGTTAGGGGCAGTGATAGGGGAGTGTCTATGTAACTAGCTGGGTGGGAGGAGCTATAAACTAGGTGGGTGGTGTTAGGAGCAGTGATAGGGGAGTGTCTATCTGGGTGGGAGGAGCTATAAACTAGCTGGGCATTGTTAGGGGCAGTGATAGGGGAGTGTCTATGTAACAAGCTGGGTGGGAGGAGCTATAAACTAGGTGGGCGGTGTTAGGGGCAGTGATAGGGGAGTGTCTATCTGGGTGGGAGGAGCTGTAAACTAGCTGGGCATTGTTAGGGGCAGGGATAGGGGAGTGTCTATGTAGCTAGCTGGTAGAAGGAGCTATTTTGGTTGGATATAGGAACAGGAAGTGCTACATACAGGGCGGAAACAAACCAGAGGGACTGGTTTACATGGTGGAAACAGGTCAGGAGACTCCAGGGGTCAGGGGAAGATGTACATGAGGTAAGCAACTACATGAGCATATCTGTTAAATACCATAGTAATCCCAGAGGACTTCTTTAATGAAAATTACTGGGGGGGGGGGGGGGCAATGCTATTTCTGTCCACCGTCCTAGTTATAGATGTTCATGATGAAGAGTTCTGCCAAATATAACTGTGTAGAGTATAATTCAATAAGGCACATGTGAAAACCTCTAAACAGATTACTGCTAATTTGCCTCTAGAGCAGAAGTGATGCTGTAAACGGGAAAGGTACACTGCCTTCTTCCACACATTCAGCCGCCCCTGCGGGGACATTGGCCTTACATGTTGACCCGAGGTCACACCATTTTATGTGTTTTTGAGCATGCTGTGATTTACACACGCCTTTTTCCAGTGACGGCTACGCAGCCATTCTAAAAATGAATGTCCATGGATTATCACGACAGGACATGCTGTGCTAGTATGAAGCTTGCATTAGTAATACGTGCGGCCGGCATTTCCTGCCCTCATGCAGAGAATTGGTTGCTTACTATTTTCCCTTTTGTTTGTATAATTGATCACTTCCAGCTGTCTATTTCGAAGGGTGAGAATTGGATGGTGTCCTTCAATTTGTGGTCATCTGGGGTGACAGGGACTATAAATATATCCCTTGACAAACTGATCAGCTGCAGGCACAGCGGAAATGTATATGTGTCTCTATGACAAATATCCTACTCCAACCAAGGTCTACAATATCTAAAGTAGACCTATGTCATGGTGCAGGGCTGCAGAACCCTTCAGTAGCTATAGGTGATCACGCACATTAGATCGAAGGAGGTTGAAGAACCATTAAACCACCGATCATCTGAAGAACGATTGGTTCGCAGCCAGACATATTTTACTATTGGCCATTAAGTCGTACAAACTGGTCTAGAGACAATGGACGAAGAATGAGGTTTCTTTTTGGAAACATTTCCCATGATCGATCTTTCTTTAAATGAAAGATCTTTCATCCCACTATCGATCAAAAATTTCAACCACGACCTTCTTTTCAGAAGATGATAGTCTGTCATCAATTGCCTAAAATGATCATTTGTTGTTAAATTTCCCCTGATAAGATTGTTTAGGGTTAAATTGTTCATTTTGATCAACTTAAAGGGGTTTTTCCAGGAAAAATATTCTAGTTTTCAAACGAGCACCTGGATCTGAATACTTTTGTAATTGTATGTAATTAAAAATGTATTATAGATAGTGTGAGCTATGGAATAAAATGTATCTGTATAGCGCCACCTGCTGTTTGTTATTTTTCTTATTTCTCTGTCCACCTCGCTGAGAGTGGACACACACATGGGTGGACTGGCCAGACTCCCTGCAGGGAATTTTCCCAGTGGGCTGATGCCCATAGGGCCACCCGGGCCCTCCTCACTGCTGCTGGCTGGGCACATCCTATTGGGGATACTATAGGGGTCATTATTAGAGGAAGTCCAGGCAGTATGCTGAATGTAAGGCTGGCTGAGGGTTGTGGCCCACATTTCACCTCCTAAGCCCCCTGCTCCATATCCATATTAGAGACAACTGGAGGAGCAGTACACAACATGACAGCTATTGATGGCCACCACAGAGCGTAAATCGTCTAGAATTTTGATGAAGAAATGACAAGGACAAGATCTAGAATTTAACCATTTAGTGCTGGACCATTTACAAGTTTTTTCCGGATTAATACCTCTTGTATGAGTGATGTGCACTATAACATGCACTTTTTTCTGGCACTGAAGGACATAACTGATATATTTTGTACATTTCTTTTATATTCTGTTCCCCATATGGATGTAAAGTAGCAGCCAGACATGGCAGGCTCATTTTCCCCCAATGGGTCTATACGGAGAAGTGTTCTATACTTAAAGGTAGCGTATCTCTCTAAATGCGGGATTGCTCTGTAGAAGGACACCATGTTCTGTAATATTACAAACAGGCCTGGATGGCCACACAGCGTACAGCAGGAACAACAATAGGTGACCTCCAGCCAGAGAGGCACAGTATGTAAAATGGTTGCAGTGGATGTAATGGCTATCCCTTTGAGCCTAATCGACACCTTTCTATTGCAGTGGCAACGTTCTATATGTAGAGTCCGGACCTCCCTTTCTTCCCTTTAGGCACACCCTGATTCTGAGGCTCCTGTCTGGCGGTAGCTAGAGTGCCCTTGATGTTAGGTGTTTGGATGGGAGCAAGGCAGGGAGTGTGGAGTGCAATGTGGAGTGTAATCGTTGGCGTATGGTACAAGTGTCAGTAACCAGGCCAGTGGTAGAAAAATAAATGTCCCTCTTTACTGTGGTACAAAATAGGAGTTGTAGTATATCCAAGTATAGCAAAACACAGTGCCAATTGTATGGATTTAGGCAATAATGAGAGTTATGGCCCACTTTCCTCTATATATTTCTAAAGTCTCTCTCAATAGAATCAATGGCAGTACCTTGGTAATAATGGCTGTAATGTCAACTGCGAGATACAGGGTTTTGAAGGCATGTCTGGCCAGGATGTTTTCATGTATGTAGGGTATCTCAATGGTGTGCCTCACTTGCAGCAAAGTCTGAATGGCTGTAGTAGCAGATTACCTTGCTGACTCCTATGCTTTGCCATGCAGATTCCAAGTTCTCCAATTCTCTCCTTTTTCTTTCTCTCCTTCTATTTTGGTAGCTGTTGCAGAGATCTATTAGTCTCTGCAGCTTTTTGGGGCCTGAGAACAGGGAGCATAAGGTAACAGCTTCCTTCTTCTCTCAACTCTCTCCTAAAACTCACTAACTGAGCTGGGGGCGGATCCTAGATACCCACCCAACCTCCTGCCAAGACAGAGCCAGGATGATTAACCTTTGGCTGTGCCAACTATACATCGCTATACTGGGGAATAATAAATGACATAACATACAGTAGCATGACATTACATTACATAACATTAAAAACCAAACCATTTACAGATACTCGCTGCTCTGGGGTACTGCACTTACCACTGCTGTGGCTGACATGAACATCTCCCATAAACATGGCCGTTTTTTCCCATCTTCCATTCTTGAATATCGTTTGACAATGTTTAAAATATGTTTATATTAAGACCCTAACTATGCATCAGCTGCCTGTGATGCCAACATGTTTTTAAATTGAAGAAATGTCAATTTCTAGATTTGTACTTATAAAGTGGAATAGCTACCTTACCATACTACCATGGACATTTGGAAACCACATGCCAGAGAAGTAAAGATGTCAGAAAATGTACGGTATCTACATGCGTTCGGTTTGAGTAATGGACTGGCTGATCAGTTGCTGAGGTTTTAGTGGAGATATGCATTTTTCAGCAAGGTTAGTAAATAACATCTAAAGGAGCTTGAGTGACTGCAAAATACATTATTTAGATAGCCGATAGCTTTTATGTTCCGACCCTTCTGACACTAATGATTCAATTGATTTTTTTAACTCTTTTATGCATTTTACATGGACATTTTATGGTAAAAATGGAGAACAGAGCAGTGATACATTTAGGCCTCTTGCAAATGAACGTGCCATGTTTTGCGGTCTGGAAATTGCGGATCCGCAAAACACAGATGCCGCAATTTGCGGAACAGAACAGACGGCCCATTATAGAAATGCTTATTCTTGTCTGCAAAATGGACAAGAATAGGACATGATCTATAATTTTTGCGGGGGCACGGAACAGAGCAACGGATACGGACAGCACACGGAGTCCTGTCTGCATCTTTCGCAGCCCCGTTAAATTGAATGGGTCCGGACTGGGGAATGGAGTTTCTACAACCCTGTTTGAAATGATAGTCAGTTTGTGGTTTTGACTTGAATGTATTGGCTTCTAGGAGAGTCTTCAGCATCCTGACAATCCATGTACACTGCCGATACAATATAACCCTGGCCTCCTCACTTGACCTTGTGATTAGAGATGAGCGAATCGAAGTTGACGAAGTGGAATTCGATCTGAATTTCAGGAAAAATTAAATTCACACTGAATCCGAATTTCCTGACGCTTCTTGGTAACAAATCACATTTTTTCCTAAAATGGCTGCTGCACATGTTAGGACATGGAGCAAGGAACTCTGGGAACGAGGGATCACCCACAATGCCATGCATCCAGCCAATAAGCAGCCAGCTAGCCCTGTGATGTCAAAGCCCTATAAATACCCTCAGCCATCTTGGATTCAGCCATTATCCAGTGTACTTAGTGCAGAGAGAGACGTTAGCAGGGGCTAGGGACAGTGCTAGGAAAGACTTGAAAACTTTTATTTTACTGAATAGAAGTTCAGGGATAGAGCACTAGAAGTGTAGGGAAAGGATAGGGAGGAATGATTCCAAAGTATTGAAGCAGAACAGGGTCCAATAGGGGAGTGTTCAGCCTGGGTAATAGGAACAATCCTATTACACCTTGCTGCACTGACTGGGGATCCAAATTTCCATTATACAGCTCTGTAATTCCAGAAAACCGTTCTCTTTATTGGGGTGCAAGTGCTGTGTGATACAGCAATTAACAGGGTGTATTACCAGGAAATATTTCTATGTCTTATTAGCCCTTGTGCGGCACAGTTATATGCAGGGCCGGTGCAAGGTTTTTTGCCGCCCTAGGCAAAAGAAAAGTTTGCCGCCCCCCCCCCCTTATCATTCTTCACCCCCCCCCCCGGTCATTCTTCACCCCTCCTCCTTTGTCATTTCCCCCCCCCCCCCTTGTCATTCTTCCTCTCTTGTCATTCTTCCTTCCCCCCTCTTGTCATTCTCTCCCCCCCCCCCTTGTCATTCTTCCTCCCCTCTTGTCATTCTTCTCCCCCCCTCTTGTCATTCTCCCCCTCCTCCTCGCCTGTAATGTAGCGTGGCCGAGCGCTTTATGGTCCACGGGTACAGGAGCTTTAGATTCCTGTACCCTGATGGACTGACAGGAAGTGCACACTGTGTGCGCACTTCATGTCAGTCCGGCCGGGTACAGGAGACACATGCTCCTGTACCCGCGGCCATAAAGAGCTCAGCCGCGCTACAATGGACTGACAGGAGGGAGCGCTGAGCGCTTCCCTCCTGTCAGCTCCTCTCTTCATGCTGAGCCTGGGCGGTGCGTCCTCATGGACGCGCCAGCCCGGGCAGTGCTGCAGCCGCCTGAGGCTTAATTCAGAGCGCTCGGGCGGCTGCAGCATGAGGCAGGGCCGGCGCTCCTAGCAGCGCCCCTTGCCAAGGGGCGCTCTACGCGGCGGCCTAGTCCGCTTATAGGACGCGCCGGCCCTGGTTATATGTTCTAAAGTCTTTTTTGGCGTGCATTAGTGGGGAAAAAAGGGCTTATTTGACGTTCAGCGGTTCAGTTATATGTTCTAAAGCCTTTTTTGGCATGTATTAGTGGGAAAAAAGGGCTTATTAGCCGTTGTGTGGTGAAGTGAGAAAATGACAGCCTTTTTTGGCGTGTATTATTTGCCCTTGTGTGGTGCAGTTATATGTTTTTAAGCCTTTTTGGGGGTTTATTAGTGGCAAAAAAAGTATTATTTGCTGTTGTGTGGGGAAGTGACAAAATTGCAGCCTTTTTTGGGGTGTATTAATTTCCTTTTTATTTACTTATTTGATCTAACAGTATGTCAGAGGCCTAAATGTTTCTGGCGCAGGCACAGGTGGCAGCAGGGGTCACTTCCAGAGGCCTGAGCTCCCAGTGTCATCTAGCGGTCGTGTCTTGACCAGCAACCCAGCGGTTCATGAATGGTTGACTCGGTCATCCACTTCGTCTCCAGTGCCATTAGACAACCCCAGCCAAGAGTCGGTGGGTTCGTCAGACACAACCCTTTATTGGCATGGCCCGGGAGCAGGCCCTGTGCCCTCACCTGTCCTCAACCTGCCTCTGTCCTTTTCTGTTCTGTCAACCAGAGAAGTATTGTATGCTGTGGGCTCAGCACCACTATACAGCGAGGATGAGCTACTAGAGGACAGTCAGCAGCTACTGGCAAGCCAAGATCTTGAGGAGACATCCGCCGTTTCCTACAGTAGGCAGGCAAGTAGTGATGAGGAGAGTGGCGTGGGAGCTAGTGTTGCGAGCGGTCAGGCTCCTGGCTCAGAGACCATTGAGGAGGACATCAGAGACGTGCAGACAGTGCTCGATGATGATTTAGTCGCAATTGGGAGCCAGGTGATGAAGGTGCTTCATCATCATCAGGAGAAGAGGGTGGTAGCTTGCGCCTGAGTCTAGAGTCGATGATCAGCAGCTTTCTTAACCTGCCCGGAAAGTAGTGGTGCAGAGGTTCACGGAGACAGTGGCGGTAGCAGTCAGTCAGTGCGGAGTGTTTGGGGTAAAATCACCTACTGTGGCTGAGGCAGGGTGGGGGGTAGGAGCAGTACCAGCTCCATCAGCAGCAGCTTGAGTCTAGATTCGATGATGAGCAGCTTTCTTAACCTGCCTAGTGAAGAAACTACTCACCAGCAGCAGCACCTAGACCTGGAGAATAACCTGAACCAGCAGGTGGTGGCATACTTGGACAGCACCCTGCCACCCCACATTGAAGATCCACTAGACTACTGGGCAGCCAAACTGGATTTGTGGCCGCAACTGGATGAGTTTGCCCTGGAAAAGCTGTCCTGCCTGGCCAGTAGTGCGGCATCAGAGCGGGTGTTTAGTGCGGCGGGGGCCATAGTTACCCCAAGGAGAACTCGCCTGTCCACCCAAAATGTGGAGAAACTGACCTTTGTCAAGATGAATCAGGCATGGATCAGCCAGGATTTCCACCCACCAATGCCTGATGCATCAGATTAGATCATCCATGCTGCCTCACCCAAACCTTGACAAAAGAGACTGGTTTCATCTGGCTACCTGCCTCAGCTACTATTCTGATGCTGCCACCCGCCTGATGCCACACATCTGATGCCAAATGGTTCTTCTTACACCCACTATCGTCAGTGGGTGCTGTTTTTGCCACCCACCTCCCCACTCTGTCACCGCCTCACCACTCAGGTCTCCTCATGCTGCTGCTGCCACCTCCACACTATGTCACCTTGCCAGTCTGTGGCCTCCTCATGCTGTTGCTGCTGCCACCTCCACACTATCTCACCTTGCCAGTCTGTGGCCTCATCATGCTGCTGCTGCTGCCACCTCCACACTATGTCACCTTGCCAGTCTGTGGCCTCCTCATGCTGCTGCTGCCACCTTCACACTATGTCACCTTGCCAGTCTGTGGCCTCCTTATGCTGCTGCTGCCACCTCTACACTATGTCACTTTGCCACTCTGTGGTTTTCTCATGCTGCTTCTAAATCAACACTATGTCACTGGGCCACTCTGTGGCCCCCTCATGCTGCTGCTGCTGCCACTGCCACCTCCACACTATGTCACCTTGCCAGTCTGTGGCCTCCTCATGCTGCTGCTAATTCAACACTATGTTACTGGGCCACTCTGTGGCTTCCTCATGCTGCTGCCACCTCAACACTATGTCACTGGGCCACTCTGTGGACTTCTCAAGCTTTTCTCCCACCCTCCCCACTCCATGACTGGGCCACTATTTTGCCTTTTTGGCCTGGTTGACATAATCATTTATTTGACCCTTCTTCTGATCTGTCAGAATTGGCTTATGATTTGGTAGCCAAAAGCAGGAGTGAGTACAAAACACAGAAGACATGCAAATATTCCATTCACGTGTCATCTCTGTTTTGGATCCAGTCCTGTTTGTTTTTTGGCTTTAGGAATCCTGATGGATTACTGACCAAATGCTAACCAAGTAAAGGTGGATGCTCAACAGACAGGATCCGTTTTTGGGGGGTTATTGTTCTGACGGATCAGAAGAAGGGCAAAATAATCAGTGATGTCAACACAAACTTACTGCTGACATACTCTCCACTCTGTCAGGGGGCTCTACTTGTATAAGCATCTAATAGAACAGGTTCTGTAGACATCTATGTGGAATCAGGTGACGACGGTGTAAAAGGAGTACGCTCTTTCACTCTACAATAGAATCTTGGGCCTCTGCACGGTTCTTTATTCCTGGCGCTAACATCGCCCTCTAAGGCTGAGTTCACACTTAAGTTATTTGGTCAGTTTTGGCCCTGTGACTGCCCAAATAAGTGAAGTGTGCAGTGATTCTAAGAGGGACGTCTGTCATACTCACCCACAGTATTATTTCACTACCAAAGCAGACTCCCTATGCGTGTTACTAAAAGGCACAGTGTTCTACACCACTATACAGGCTCTCTGCAGCCAGGAAATAGCTGTTTTTTATCGCGATTTGCTGCAAATAAATTCGGATCGAATCAATTTTTTAAAAATTTAGCGGACCGGCCGAATCGAATTTTTGAGAAATTTGCTCATCTCTACTTGTGGTCACATCTTCCAGGAGCTCCTAGCTAGACTTTACAGTCCACTTGGCCTCGCTCACCCATAACACCCAGTTGTCTCTCAATTATCTCACACGATCGCCCTTACAGGGTACAAGACATTCAAAGCCGGCCTTTATAACCTTTCCCACAACCAGCAGCAACCACTTTCCTGAGACGACTTCAAATGATGTTTATAGTGTATATAGAAGTCTCGTAATGAAGTGTTCTAGATAAGAAACACCTGGCTCCAATTATTTCCTTCTTGAGGCAGAAGGACATAATTACGCTTGCACACACGGCTTCTTCATAAATCAGTAATGAAGTCATTAAAGTAACGTAAAATCTACTGTGTCTTTTACAGTTCTAAGGCGAACTAGATAATTATAGAGCATTAGTGCCATTATTAATATTTCCCAAAATTAAATTGTATTTATCATTCATTATAATGCTAGCTTTTAAAGTATTTATCCAGTTTGTACAACTCCCATTGTTACCTCAAATAGCCCTAAAAAAAACAACCTCTTTGAAGGGCATCCTGGAGAAAACTGAAAGTGTAATATAGTCCACTGCCACCAGTGGAAGAGCTATTGCTATAGGTCTCATACACACTTAAAGAAGCACTCCAGCCTATTTTTGGACATATAATGCTAATTTATCAGCAAAGTTATATCAGTGACATTTGTTTCACACCTGCTCAGTTGCATCCATTGAACCCTTTTATGATGGGGACCTGCATCATGTGTACCCAGTTCGACATCCAGTCCAGAGGTTTGTCTTCTGTGATCAGCTTTCAAATCTCTGCCAGAAGCTCTCAGACACCTCCCCATCAAGTTTGTCCTTTCCTGTTCCTCTGAATGTCCCTAATTACGTATGAGACCCAGACAGAAGATCTGTAAGTGCTGTGTGAAGCATTTCCAGTGTATTTCTATGAGTTACAGCTTCACACTGCTCTCTCTATGGTAAGCAGGTGATAAGGAAGAGCAGAGTGAAGCTACGTCACATAGAAATACACTGAGACTCTGCATGAGTACATAATTTAAAATAGATATACCCCAGGCATACACAAGAGTCTCCACATATCTAACAGTGTTGTCCAAATATAACTTACAGGGGTTTTCCGAGACATTGATACTGATGACCTATGCTCATGATAGGTCATCAGTATGTGATAGGTGGGGGTTCTCCCAGCTTTCCCTAGGTCAATGACGACATGTTCATTGGTAACGGGGCCTAGGCGTAGCTCACCCCCATAGAAGTGAATGAGGCTGAGCGCAATACCAAGCACAGCCGCTATACAATATACGGCACTGTACTTAATAAGCACGGAGAAGGCCACGACGCTCACAAGAGCGCCAATTCCTTCTCAAGCAACTGATCAGCCGGGATCCCAGGTATCGGACCCCCACCGATCAGATACTGACAGTGATGACCTATCCTGAGTCATCAGTTATAAAGTCTTGGAAAACCCTTTTAATTACCCTTTTTGAGGATCTGAAGGCATGATCAGCCTACATTAGGGATTTATTATCACTGCTGCTCACATGCCACTATCCTGTTACGTTGATCATGTCATGACCCATTACCGAAAGCATTGTATCACATCTAACTATATGCAGGTATGATGTCATCTGGCATCTACATGGTGAGAACAGCATCACATGTTGAATATACTACAAAGGGTGGAGTGTTGAAAGCTGGAAAGATGTGATTCTTAGCAGCTTTCCTCGAGTAATTAAATAAAATGTATTGTTCTTTTCATTTCTCTGTCCACCTTGCTTAGGTGGTCACACATGCTCAATTTTACTTCAAGACACGGAGGCTTCGCATTGCATTGCACTCTTTCTTTACTGAATATAGCAGCAAAGGTTAACAGAAAAAATCAATCCGGTAACCCAGGTAACTAGCCCCTCCCCACTCCAGTCCTGGTACAAAACCCCAAGAGCCAGTATTCACTTCCTCTTTCTTTGCTGCTCTTGGGACAGTTAAGTACAGAGTGCTTGTCTTATATGACTGTGTTCTATATGATTGCTTAATAAACAATTTTTCTTTTCAGCACTACAGTTCTGGGCTATTTCGCCCAAGCTGTAGTTTTCTTCCCCGTTTGTATTCCTCAGTTTTCTGTTTGGGGTAGTTTAGGTTTTTTCTCTGGTACCTCCAGACCACATCTCTTACCTGTACACTCCTGACTGTTTTCGTGACAGTCCTTTCCTCGGACCCGTCCCCTTTGGGGTCCACGCTTCCCCTCCCTATTGTGGGACCGTTTTTCTTCCCCTGTCATCCGCCATTGTCGCTGGTAGTGGGGGCTCCGCCCCCCTTCCCCTTCATTACCTTTGCGGGCTTTTCTCCCGGCTTGTGCGTTTTCCTGCGCTGTTTGGTGCCGTCCTCTTGCGAGATCACGGCTCTAGCGGTTTTTCACGCCACTTCTCGCGAGATCGCGGTCAGTAGCGAGCCGTTTGTCTGGTGCAGCCGCTATTCCTCCTGCTCGCCCCGGTGAGAGACGCCTTACAGCGCGGTTAACCCCTGCCTGCCATTGCCCCACAATCGGTATATATTCTTGTGGCATCTACATCTGCCCAAGAGTTGTTATTGGTTTTTGTCAGGTCTGTGCATTTATTTCTAACAGTATGTCCAATATTTCTTCTGGGGATTCTGACGCATCCCGGGCTCCCCTCAGCCCTGTCATGACTGCCCCTAATCCCAATGATAATGGTGTTCATACCCTCGGAAATGATGGTGCGTTGGCCATACAGAAATCTGTTTCTGACGCCATCGCCACTGCTATGGGATCTATGTCGGCCACGCTGACCCAAACAATATCCCAGACTTTGCTGGCCCATGCACAACCCCCGGTCCCGGCTACCCGTCCGCGGACCGTCCGTTTTCCACCAAAACCCACAATAATGGACTTGACTCACGCCTCCAGAAACATTTTAGACTCTGGCGTCCCTTGCCAGCAAGATAGATTGCGTTTGTCACGCAAAAGAGCCTGTTCGCGCCAGGCGGAACATGCGCGTCAATGGAAATGTGCCAGAGCACAAAAAGTGGGCGACTCAGACTCTGAAATCGGGTCTAGTGAGGAGGCAGAGGATGAGTCGCTTTCTGAGTCTGACCAGGACCCTGCGGATACAGAATTGGAGCCAGAGGAGGGACCTTTGGTCCCTTCAGCCTCAGGCCCCTCTGCGGCAGGTACACCAAATTCCAAGTCTGAAAATTCTGACTCTGTGGTCACCGATCCTTTCGGTGAGCCACTTTTTGACTCGGACGCACTACACCACCCGCGTTCCGCGGAATGGGTCCCGGCCGAACATGTGGCCAAATACCTTGAATCCTGGGTCCGACCGCCCCCTCAGCAAGGCGGCCCGTAATAAGCAAAGAGCAGAGTGTCCTCGTCCCCTCATAGCCAACAAGGTGTGTGACACTCCTGCAGTTGATGAGAAGATGACCCAGTTCCTAGCGAAGTCGGGGTTTAATCCCCGCAAGGGTCTCGAATCCGCATTAAAAGCTTGCCAAGACAAGCTTCTAGACATCTTTGGCCCCTTGGCGAAATTGTTTGATTTGGCATAGTCGGCCCGAGGCGAAAATAAAATGGTAGATCCAGAAGAGCTGCGCGGCTGGGTGCAGAGGGCGATTTGTATTCCCGGCAGCGTTAATACTTCGCTCTCCATTGAGAGGCGGAAGGCAATATTGTTTAAAATTGACCCAAAATTGTCCAACCTCTCCCTTAGCGAATCGGGCAAAGATGCCCAGGGACAACTGTTTGGTGACTCTTTTATAAAAGAGTTGGGTCGTTACGTGGGCACATTCACGGCCCTTGATAAGGCCCAATCATCAATGAGAAGTTTTTCAGTCCCGGGTCTCTTCCAGGGGCCGCCTGTCCGGCCGTTCTTCTCAAACCCGATATCAGGGCCGAGGCTCCTTCAACCAGTCACCCTTCCAGCGGGGACAGACACCCCAGGAACCTAGACGGGAATCCCCGTTCTTCCCTTATCGAGGAAGATCCTGGCGCTCTAGAGGTTTCAGAGGCAGTTCTTCATCCAGACGTCCATACGGTAAGACCAAAGATTCCTCACCTTTCTTCGGAGGTTTGTGTAGGGTGCAGACTCCAGCTTTTTTCCCATGCATGGCAAAATATTACCAGGGATCCTTGGGTTCTGTCCACGGTCTGCGGGTTCCAAATAGAGCTGATAGGTTCCCCCTTCCGTCTTCCTCCTCCAGTTCCCTTAGTGTTCTCTCCTCAGGAATGGGCCTTGGTGAACGAGGAACTTGGCGCCTTGCTCCGGAAACAGGCTATAGAGCTAGCACCAGTGGGTGCCAAGGGCGTTCAAAGCAATATCTTCCTTGTCAGGAAGAAGGATGGTCAAATGCGTCCGGTAATAAATCTACGGACTCTCAACAAGCTCTTGTTATACCGCCATTTCAAGATGGAAGGGATTCACTTGCTCAGGGATCTGCTCCGCCCAGGGGACTGGATGGCAAAATTGGATTTAAAAGACGCCTACCTGACGGTTCCAGTGGCGGAAAATTCCAGAGATTTCCTCCAGTTCCAGTGGCAAGGAAAGATCTGGCGGTTCACCTGCCTTCCTTTTGGCCTCTCCTCGGCTCCGTGGTGCTTCACAAAGCTAATGAGACCGGCCATGGCTTGGTTGCGCAGTCGGGGCATTCGATTGATCGTCTACCTGGACGATATTCTCCTTATGGCCCAGTCCCCGGTTATTCTCAAGACCCATCTTCAAATGACAATCGATCTGTTGACAGATCTAGGTTTCCTCCTCAATTGGGACAAATCTTGCCTGTCTCCTTCCAGACAGGTAGAGTTCCTCGGCTTCACCGTGGACTCGGAATCGGAGTCTCTCAGCCTCCCACCTTCCAAACTCAGAGCCATTCGCAAGGAGCTGCGTCGAGTCCTCGCGGCCCCTTCTGTCACACTCCGCCAACTAGCCCGGATCATCGCCCTCCTAGCCGCCTCTATCCAAGCGGTTTTCCCGGCTCCCCTCCATTACCGCGCACTTCAACGTCTGAAGATCGCGCATCTCCGCAGGGGAGCCTCTTACTCGGACAAGATCGTGCTGGACGAGGAAGCCAGGGACGAAATCTCCTGGTGGATCCACAACCTTACTGCTTGGAACGGCAAAGCCATCTTCGGGGCCCAGCCGGAGATCACTGTGGATTCCGATGCCAGCCTTTTGGGCTGGGGGGCCCACTGCAACGGTGTGTCCACGGGAGGTCGTTGGTCAGAAGCCGAATCCCGCCTGCACATCAATGCGCTAGAACTTTTGGCAGGATCCTTCGCAATTCGAAGCTTTACTGCAGAGACGGCCAACGCTTGTATCAAATTGCGTATGGACAATGTCTCTGCGGTACGTTACATCAACCATATGGGTGGTACCCGTTCGCCCATGTTGGCTCGACTGGCGAAGGATTTTTGGGATTTCTGTCTGGAGAGGAATCTGGTCATCCAAGCGGAATATTTACCCGGGCTCCACAACACCGAGGCGGACTGGAACTCTCGGTGGCTTACAGACACCAGCGATTGGAAGTTGAATCCGGAGGTGTTCTCCTCTATTTCCTCTCTCTGGGGTCCCTTCGCGATCGACCTTTTTGCTTCTCGTCTCAATTCCCAGCTTCCGCGGTTTTACAGCTGGCGGCCGGATCCGGACGCGGAGGCGGTCGACGCTTTTCTGCAGGACTGGAGCGCTCTCCCGCTCTACGCGTTTCCACCATTCTCCCTCATCCCTCGAGTGCTTCTCCAGGTCAGGAGGCAGTCAGCGGAACTGGTTCTGATAACTCCCTTTTGGGGTGCCCAGTCGTGGTTTCCACAGATGCTGGAACTTGCAGTAGAGGTCCCTCGCCTGTTACCGTCTTTTCCGGAGTTGCTTTTGGACCCGTTCGGTCAGACGCATCCCCTCATTCGGGAGGGTTCCTTGTCCCTCTTAGCGTGGAGAATCTCCGGGATCCCTGGGAGATCCAGGGAGTTTCGGGATCGGCTCGGCGCCTATTGGCAGAAGCATGGGCCCCTGGCACAAGACGCGCCTATCGCACAGCCTGGAGAGCTTGGGCTGGTTGGTGCCTGGAACGGGATTTGGATCTTGTTTCAGCCCCTGTAACAGCTATTCTTCAGTTCTTAGCCTCTCTTTTTGATCTTGGCAGGGCCTACCGAACGATCAATGGTTATCGTTCGGCTATTTCTTCATCCCATCGGGGTTTTGATGGCTGTCCAGCAGGACAACACCCCTTGGTCTGCCGCCTCATGAAAGGGGCTCGCCTGGTTAGGCCGCCTAGGCCTCGGTATTCTGCCACGTGGGATGTTTCTTGCGTCCTGTCTCTTTTTTCCTCTTGGCCCTCAAACACCGAGTTGTCGCTCCGGCAGCTTTCGGCTAAACTGACTACCCTTCTTTGCCTCATCTCTTGCAAAAGGGTTTCTGACGTTCATGCTTTGGACTTTACCACCATGTCTTTTACCCCGGACTGGGTTTCCTTCCGCATTTCCAGGTGCACAAAATCTGCTCTCCGGTCAGTTTCTTACCCCTCTTTTCCGTCTGCTCCGGCCCTTTTCCCCGTGTCCTGCTTGCAGGAATATATCAGACGCACCTCTGCGTCCCGCTCCCCCATTTCCCCTCATCTTTTTCTCTCTTTTCGTTCTCCGTTTGCGCCAGTGTCCTGCGGTTCGTTGGCCCGTTGGGTCAAATGGATTCTTGCCCAAGCTGGCGTGGATACCTCACTGTTCAGCGCCCATTCAACCCGGGGGGCTGCGGCCACTTCTATGTTCACTGCGGGTGCTCGCCTTCAAGACATTTTAAGGGCGGCAGAATGGTCTCGGGAATCAACGTTCAGAGACTTCTATTTCCGACCAGGGACGCATGTTTTTTCCTCAGTAATCTCGCAGCTTTAAACTTGCAATGCAAAGCCTCCGTGTCTTGAAGTAAAATTGCATGATTTTGCTAGTCTATGACGTAAAGTCATGATTTTACAAGAAAGACACGGAGGCGAGCATTATCCCTCCTTTGGGTAAGTATCCCTTTGGGTAAGTATGAGGGCGTAAGTTTTCCTTTCTGCTCTCTTATATTTTATATTGTTTAGTCCTCATATTTATGTTGTTTACTTCTTTAAGGCCTTTGTCTAGTATGTTTGCTCTTGTCCTTTCGTCCATGATTGGGTTCTGAGTTTAATCAACGTCCGTTTTCTGCTTTCAGCCTGATTGTCACAGCCTTCCGGAGAGAGTGCTGTTCCTGTTCTGTCATGATGGACGGATTGTTCTTCATGTTCTCCTGTTCGCTCCAGTTTGAGGACGGTTATCGTTCGATGAAGTTCGGTTGGTTCCATTGGGGTTCTACAAGTACCGGTCCATGATGTGACTTTCGGGGTTTCTTCCAGATCTCATCAAAGAAAGAGGAAGTGAATACTGGCTCTTGGGGTTTTGTACCAGGACTGGAGTGGGGAGGGGCTAGTTACCTGGGTTACCGGATTGATTTTTTCTGTTAACCTTTGCTGCTATATTCAGTAAAGAAAGAGTGCAATGCAATGCTCGCCTCCGTGTCTTTCTTGTAAAATCATGACTTTACGTCATAGACTAGCAAAATCATGCAATTCTTAGCAGCTTTCCTCGAGTACCGTAATATCAAGCTTCAGTCTTTTGGCTCACAAGACTAGTTTAAACCCCAGGACTCACTCCAGTTTATGCAGAATATATTAAAGTTACTTAACGGGTTGTCCCACAAAAATATTCTATATTTTTTTAAACCTGGATGGGAATAATTTTGTAAATTGCATGTAATTAAAAATGTAGTATAGTTACTGAGTAATTCACTAAAATGTATTCCATCCTTCAACGTTCAACAGCAATAGCTATAGTAAGAAGCTGTGACAGTTACGGGGAGAGAGCTGCAGCAGAAAGGACATGCCCCTCCGAGCTGTGATAGGGAGATCTGCAGCAGAAAGGACGTGCTCACTGAACTGTGATAGGGGGAGAACTGCAGAGAAAAGCACACATTGCCTGAACTGCCAGCCTGAAATAAATCTATCAGAACACTTGAAGTAATGAATGTGGAGAGCTCTGGATCCATGTCAGGTTCATGGCATATCTCCTTTAGGCCTCTGAGATGGAACCTTGATTCCAGCTCCCTGGGCCTGCTAAAGGTACAAACTAACTTTACATCATCAAATACAAATCCACAAGCCTTCAGAAATCTCTGCCCTTTGATAACATCTTTCCTCTCTCAACTGGACAACAGTGAGTAGGAACACTGCACCAAATTTTTGGAACCACCATTAAGTGGTCTATGCCATTTCTTTAGTGAAGAATAAACCACTAGTATTGACTTTCACACATTTGCCTGAATTTTTCTGGACTTCCCACAGGAAATCTATGGTGGAGTCTGCCACATGCTGAAGTAAAGTGTTAGCACCGATGCTCTTCACGGCTGAGATCACCAAACTACTGAACCGGGAACCAAGCACAGGAATTATTTAGATGCTCCAAGATTAAACAAGAACCAAGCAGACTTTAAGACGTTCCCAAGGAAGAAACTGTCTACACCACTTGCAAACAAGTTTAAGATGGCGATGGCAGAAGAACTTACTGCATTCAGAGAGGATGATTCTGATGAGGAAAGTGTCGGTGCATGTTCACACACAACAGGAGAACAGGACTCTCAGTATATCACCCGCTTGTTCGAACACAAGCTCTCTCCCCGGTTCTAAAGATGCTTGCAGATATTAAAACAGACATAATACAAATTGGCCACGAGTGGAATCATTGGAGAAGACACAGGCGGATTTGATTCTACAGTGATGCGATGCAAATTACAATGCTTAAACAGTAACATCTCTTTAACATCTAACTGATGTTAGAAGGTCAGGAAAATTGGAGCAGGTTAAAAAATGTTTGTATAATGGCTTACCAGAAGATCTACTCCCAGTAACCACTCAAGTGTTCTCCTCTTTGATAGTTGAAGAACGTGTGCACAAAGTATTAATAGAGTAGATACACAAAGTCTTCCAGGCCAAACCAGAACCTCCCAGGAACATGATGTGTGGTCTACTCAACCACAATTTTAATAGCCACTAAGGAAATCGCCTACCAAGGTGTAAAATACAACCATACCAGGATCTAGCTGCCACTACACTAGTCATCAGAAAATACCTCAAACCTTTGACAGAGGATCTAAGGCCTAGTTCATACTTCAGTGATTTGGTCAGTGGTTTCCATCAGTGGTTGTGAGCCAAAAACATGAGTAACAGGCATAAGGTATAATGGAGAGATCTGCACCTGTGTTTTTGACCCGCACCTGGTTTTGGCTTACGATCACTGATGGAAATCACTGACCAAATCACTGTAGTGTGAACCGGGTCTAAGAGCCAAGAAACTAACCTTCCACTGACTCTTTCCTTCTTACTGAACAGAGGTCTGTGAGGAACATTTTGAAAGATTTCCTGAACAGTAATTTATGCTAAAATGGAGTTGTCAATCTTTTATTAAGAATGATGGCCTATTCTCAAGAAAAGTCATAAGTAGCTGATTGCCAGGTGTCAAACAAACCTCCCCCGCCCTCTGATCAGATGTTAGGGTGTAGCTCTGTCACGGAAAGCAGGCACCAGAACAACATAGCCCCACCAGCCGTGTAGTGGACAGACCATGCCACTGCAGAGCTGATCTCATCGACTTCAAGGGAGCAGCACTGTAGTAACGATCTCCCTCCACTTCAAGGTTGATGGTACTGTGTAGTTCAGGCGCAGCGACAGAGCTACACCCAAACAGCTAATCGGCGGGAGTGCAGGGTGCGTGGCTTCGCTTGGTATTGCAGCCCAGGCCCATTCACTTGAATAGGACTGAGCTGTTTCTAGGCCATGTAACTGACGAATGTGACATCACTGGCCTAGGAAGAGGCCTCTTCAAACAGCTGATTGGTGAGGGTGCCAGGAGTCAAACCCTCACCGATGGATGATGATCTATCCTGAGGACAGGTCATCCATATTCTACTCTTGGAAAAGCCTTTCAATTTTCAAAGGAAAACCAGTTCAACTGCCTTTATAAATTGTGGGAAACAATTTGCAAAGTACAATATCTGCTACAGGGCCCCCGTTAGCATTTATAGTACTTTCTTTTAGGGAAGAGTCAACAACGAATATTCTGAAGTAGGAAACTTGCACTGTATTTGGCCAAAATCCAAAGCGGCAAAATCTGTACTAAATCGTTACTATTTTGCTATGGATTTCGGTGCATAAATTTTACAGATTTGTCTTGTAGATGATTTTCACAGCAGAAAACCTGCAAAGTTTAAGCCACGTGTGCCCTGAATATTTAGTTTGCTTTGAAAGTGACAAAAATAGAAAAGCCTGTGGTGATAGAATAGCAGCAGGAGATGGGTGTCCTGATCTTGTAGGAGATAGTGACCTCTGCTGGGGTCCCATCCTAATGTAAGTAAGCTGTAAGGAAAGTGCAATGCATGTGAATCGACAGTGCAGCATAAGGCCTCATGCACATGGCCATATTAGGTTTTCATACCACCACCATCATAATTTGCCCACAGACGTATATATTAGATACTGTTTGTTTTTTGTCTTTTTTATTAGATATAAATTGTTCCATGTTCTGAAAGTTCACATTATTGTAGAGATAGATGGAGATATTCACAGCAAAATGCCAGGGCGCCTCAGAACAGCCTTATGACTCTGTGGAGGGTGTATGTAAAAAAAAATATAAGAATCTACATCTAATACTATATAAACCAATAAGTAAGTCTAACCAAACCACATCACCAAAAAGATAAAGGTACAAGACCTAAACTTCCACACACAAAAATGAAAGTTTGGGTCTGGTACCTTTCTCTTTTTGGTAATGTACATGTAATACCAGTACATCTAAGTTGACAGAACCATACATATCATAACTATATCAAACTAAGTTCAATCATGAGTAAGGACCCTAAAATATAGGTGGTCCGAAGCGCGTAGACGATACTGGGATTTGTCACTGCATGACTTTATTAATTTATCGTCAATAAAAGTTTTTCATCGTTTTCCACAGAGCTGGAGTTTTCTACATAAGTTCAATCAAGTTACACAATTCAAAACTCACAACTTTCCAAACCAAATGTAATGTGACCTCTACATTTGTTGTGAAATGAGTATAAACAGAGAAAAAATTTTTCTCGGATGAGCATCATTAAAGGGGTTTTCTGGGATTTAAATATTGATGACCTATCCTCAGGACCTCAGAATAGGTTGTCGCTATCAGATCGTTGAAGGCCAAATTCCCAGAACCGCCACCGATCAGCTGGCTCCAGTGTGCGTTGAGGGTCTCTTCCTCAGCCAGCGACATCACGTTCATCGGCCACTTGACCTTTCACGTGAATGGGATTGAGGTGCAATCCCAAGCTCAGCCACTATACAATGTACTGCTACGGCTCTGCTTGATATGCTGTTAGGAGGCCACAGTGTGCACCCAAGTTGGCAATTTGCGTGGGTGGAGAGGTTGTAAGTCCAGTCTCCCCTGATCTTCTGATCTAATATTGATGTACTATTGAACTATCCACATATTTAGTTCTCAGTTCTTGGAAACCCATTTCTCAAATATACAGTAGAGTTGGATGCACGGAAGAAACAGGTTGAGTTCCACTGATGTTTTTGGATCATGTACAGTGATGTCATCAGCAATATATGCTGCCAAAATCTGATATCTCATTGCAATGCAGAGCCCTACTGCTCTATAACTACGATGTTTGGTGCTAAGCAACATTTCCTTGTAAGTCAATAAAGTCACTTTTAATGTCTTGGTTAAAAAATCTTGCCAACCTATTGTCCTAGGGTTGATGACTCTTGAATGAGGGAATTCAGAGAGCCACATCATCCATGATCTAGTTACTCAATCAGTGTACAATGGCACAAGCCTTTATTACATGACTAAAATAGACAATACCAGACATAAGCAAAACATTTGGGAATTTACATTGCCGGGGATTCTGCAAATCTGGGTGCAGACTTCTATTCTCCATGAAACTCGCAAACATCTCAACCACCTCACTAAGCATCTTAAAGTGGTAAAATGATTATATTCACAAATTCACAGCCGAAATTTATTCAAAAATGTGGAGGCCAAAATAAACTCTCTATACTTAGCAAGCATGACAGATATTCTGGCACACAGCAATGATGTGCGGATTAGAAGTTCCAGTACAATCACATCCAAATCCTTAAAAGAGAAGCTCAGAAAAAAATCTAAGACAGCAGAGATAATAGAGATCTTGTCGATAGAAGATGAATAGATGACGGAACTCTCAACAGCCTGTAAACAAGTCATGTTACAAGACTCAAAGCGCAGAAGAGAATTATGGATAGAAAGGAAATTCTGTGTTAGAGATTTCAAGGCTGTGAGCAAATGGAGTTTTAAAATAGCACATGAACACATAAGAGGTCCTAGTAATGAATGGCCCTGGCCCCACATGACCCGGAAATCAACACCACATCATAGTCAATGCTAGATTTTTATGGTGGTGATGGACAAGATCTAAGGTCAGTCAAAAGCTAAGGAAACTTTCATTGGATTTTTTTATTATTGAATTTATTAAAGAAAATTCCAATAAATCTTCATTACCAATGTTCAACAATTTCTCTGCAGCCAGAAATTTTCTCACATATATATTCTAGGCCGCTCTGTCCCATTCTCAGTGAAATCCATCAGAGGAGAAGTTTGACCGCTTCTTTAACTCTCCTCAGAGCTCGTAAATACTCATTTAAGCTGAAACTAAGCTGAAACGCAACTGAAGGCATCTGTGTTGGTCCCATGTTCATATGTGCTCGCGTTGTTGATAAAAATGAAGTTTTAATAAATGCAAATGAGCCTCTAGGAGCAACTGGGGGGGGGGGTTGCCCTTACATCTAGAGACTCTTCTCTATCTGCAACTGCCACTGTCATTTAAAGTGGAGAGGGCATGAAAGTTGCAAAGTGAGGTGTGAGGTGAGCCTCTAGGTGTAATGGCAACGCCCCCGTTGCTCCTAGAGGCTCATTTGCATATATTAAAACATCATTTTTCTCAGTAAGGCGGGCACATATGAACATGGGACCAACACAGAGTCCTTCAGCTGCCAAGTGCACATGTAACAGGTCAGACAGTGTCATAGGGACAAACCTGCTGACAGATGCCCTTTAAGGCGTTCACACCACTGATGCTTTCGCGTAATAAACAAGATTGTATATTGGGTGAACGGCGGCACTTTTATACAAGGTAGTTATTGGAAATGAGCATTTCTGGGATCATTTCTGCCCTAATGATTGGCCTTTTAGAGTAGTGTTTATGAGATATCAGGAGTGCAGAGATAAGAGCAACAGGATAAACTGCCAGACAACTCCTCTGATGGATTGCTTTGTAAAGGGGAACAGCCTGGAATATATGAGAAAAGATGCTAGCTATAGAGGATAGACTACCAACATCAGATTGGTAGGGGTCAGACTCCGGGCACTGATCAGCTGACTGTAGGGACTGTGATTCTTCAATGAGTCTTGCATCCTTTACACAGTTTACCAGACACAGCTCTGTGCATTTGATAGCTGTCGTGCCTGGTATTACAGCTCAGATCCATTCAAATAAATGTGACTGAGCTGCAAAATTAGGCGCAGCCACTACAAAATGAACATAGCTGTATCTAGTAAGCAGAAAATGGATGTGGTTCTAGTGGGAAACACAGTATCTTCAGTCAGTTGGGTGGGGGTGCCAGGAGTCATACCTACACAAACTGATATTCTTGGTCTGTGCTAAGGATAGGCTATCAATATCAAAGTCCCAGAAAATCTCTTTAATAATAATGATGTCTTCTTATGTGAGAGAGGCCATTGAGGCCCATCAAGCACCACGACCCTCTCAAGCACCAGGGCCCTCTCAAGCACTAGGCTCCCATTTGCACCTCCAGAGTCACATCCCTGGTTTAATTATGCTAAAGGCACCAGTTATATTAAAGAAAGAATGCATGTTTCCACCAATTTTTCCATGAGGGTGGTGAACAGATTTGACTTAGGGAAACTCCCATAGACATTGTCTAAGTGCACCCCGCCCCCTCCACCCGGTCTTCACTGTTTCACCTCTACTATACAGGGATCTGGAGTCTGCTGCAGGGGAACCAACAGTGCTTGCTACCTCTTGATGTAGTCTCTGTTCAGTGACAGCTGACCCAGGCAGGTCAAGAAACACAAAGGGGACAGAAAGACAAAACAGAGGTCAAAGGACAAGCCAAGGTTAGGGCAGCCAGGGCTTGTTCAATCAGGTAAACTAGGAGAAAGTTAGGGCAGGTGGCATAGGGTCAAAACAAAAGTCAGGTAGGAGTCAGGGCAGGCAGCACAGGATTAATCTAGCAAGGTTGGGCATGGGAGGTCAGCACAACACAATTGCACACCTTCACTAAGCTAAGACCTTTTTGCTCAGGCACCTTCCCATAGGGGAAGGCACTTTAAATAACCCAGGGAAAGCCGCACACATGCCCTTTTAGAGCCGAGGAGAGCGTGTGCATCTTACAAGTGCAGAGAATAGCAGGCAGGAGGTCAAAAAAGACCTGCAGAGTGAAGCAGACAGAACTGCACCCACACCAACGGCCATGCCCGCTGGAAAGGAGTAGAGAAATGCAACTGGTCACGGTCTGCTGGCCATGCAGCACTGGAGGAGAGGTGAGTATATAGCATGGACCCTGGGCATTACAGGTACATCCAAACCAAACAGAAACTTTAAAGACTTGCTGTCACACATTTGCATACAGCAAATCTACAGCATTTTACGCTACCAGCAATAGGGATGACACGTTAAGAAATCTCATTCACAGTGGTGACCTGCGGAGTGGATTTTAAATGTCAATTTATGCAGCAGATTTCAACTGTGGGTTTCACCCTTTGCAGTGCACGGGGTGAAATCATGAGGATTTCGCTGCAGAATATGGGTCGATACCTGATTGTAATTGTAGTCCTGTGACCGTACCCTAGGGCTCATGCACACGACCGTATTTTGTTTCCTTGTCCATTCCTTTTTTTTTTTTGCTGAGAGGATGCAGACCCATTCATTTCAATGGGTCCGCAAAAAATGTGGACAACACACCATGTGCTGTCCGCATCAGTATGCCTGGTCCGTTGCCACGCAAAAAAAATAGAGCATGTCCTATTTTTTTCTAGTTTGCGGACAAGGATAGGCATTATTACAATGGATCCGCAAAAATAACGGATGCCATAAGGAACATCATCTGTTTTTTATTTGCAGATCCACAATTTGCGGACCGCAAAGCACATACGGTCGTGTGCATGTAGCCTAGTCAGAGAAAATATAAAGGGCGCCATGAAATATATTGTTGACTTGGACCAACCCTACCAAAATGGCTCAAGGAATTAAATGAAGTCAACTGAAATTCCATCTTCCATTGTGTGCGGAGGGATGAGATTCCCATGTGTAATTTCCTCTGCCAGTAAATGAATGGTAAAACATACCATGTTAATAAGTGCATTATGGAGGCTCCGCAAGCACGCCATACCATGTTAATAAGTGCATTATGGAGGCTCCACAAGCATCTATTGTCCAGCAAACTTGTAAGAGGATGGGTGGGAAGCATAATTTGGATGGTCTGACGACAGCAAGGTTGTGAGGTCAGCGCTATCCTTTGTAAGAATGGGGAGATCCATTTGGGGGTTTCCTGGTCAGCATGAATAAACGCCAATGTCAGACAATCTACATAGTGTGCATGCTGTGAAAGGCCACGGAGTAGAATTCAGGAGGGGCAGGCTGTACATCATTACCACCATCACTAAAATAGTTCTAGGGGCCATCCCATACACACCCAGAGAGGGCAATGCAGACTGCATACCCCATAGACTATTCTCCAGACCTACATGACATTCAACAAGCCATGCTCAGTAATAACACTCATGCACACGCTCAGCCCAGGAGCTTTAATTGTTTAGAATGAGACCTTTGAAGCTTTTACTAAATATGGCAAATGCTCACGTCTGTTTTTTTTGCACCACATATTCCGCGGAAGTTGATCTATTAAACTTACAACGTAAAATCTAAGCAAACAATACAGATAGAATATACACGAAGCAACCAAAGGCAACATCACTTATAGCTACAGCACTTTCCCTTTAAGGCAGAACCTTTGCAGCTCCTGTTATGCCAGGAAGCTTATGATGACACTGATAAAGTCTCTTCACTGCCTGGCATTACACATTATGATTTTCCCCCATGGGGTGCGAGCTGTCCATTCACACAGACATATTTTGATAGGATGGCAACTTTGTTTAAAATTTTAGTTACATTGTAGCAAAATAAAAAGAATAACAACCTGCTTATTGACTCTTGCAATTAAATTTAGTATCAGTTTTTTGAATATTATTCTTTTTCATTTTTTGCAGATCATTTTATTTTGTTTCGATGGCATCAATCTTTCGCATGCTGCGATTATTGCGACAATTGGTGAATTTCGAATAACAGAAACGACAGTACCCAGCCTAGAGACCTCACCCTGCTAATATGCATCACTATTACAGCCATTTTTTTCACTTTTGTTCCAGATTCATAAATTCTTTTGCGCATGTTTATCTATCAGTCCCGCAATATTTGTCCCAAAGTTTCCCACCTTTATCAAAGTCAATGATCCCTCCACGACCATAGGTAAACACAGTGATGCACAGCGGATACAGAGGCGATAACCATATATGCATGTATAAAAAAATGCATTGCATGAATTTATATATAGTCATATATACAGTACATATATATATAACGCAAATGTAATTCATTTACCTCTCCAGCTGAGCAGGCACAGGGAGAGCAGGATCAGTGTATCCATGGTCCTGTATGTTACTGTACACAGCAGAAGCTGAAGAAGACTGAGAGCAGAGACAGGCTGACGTCAGGTGGGAGAGGGAGGGTGGGAAGAGGGTGTGAGGGGAGAGGAGCGAGGGAGGGGGCGGACATACAACACACCGACCCCACCAGATACAAGCAGCCTTGACTACTGCTGCTGCTGCTGCTGCTCAGGGCTCCAGGTGATGGTGCAGCAGAAGAGGAACTTACCGGATATAATATAGGCTACAATTTTGTAAAGTTGAAATGAAGTTCAATTCGATTTTTCAGCCATAAAAAATTAATCGTGATGACGACAACATACTTTTTTTTTTTTTTTACACGAATTTTAGATTAGCCCTGCCAGTTTTCCGTCAATCATGCTAACCTTTTCAGAAACCAACTGTTTCAATACATACCCTAAACAAAATGAAGCACATGGTCACATGAAATTAGCATGTAAAGCTAGCTGTGGTGGTGGGGGGGCACATACTTTAACCTGGCAGCAGGCAGGGTAAACCCAAAAAATGTAATCGACTTTATTATGACATTAGGAAACTGCATTATGGTCAGATTTCTATTTCATATACACAGTATGTATTCCTTCCTTATACAAATCTCATTTCCCATAGCTGCTCTCTCAGCAATATCTGCAGAATGCAGACAACCAGTATTTTTTCTGATGCTTCTCTCCGCAATTACTCAGATGCACCTTCTTGCTCATCAAGGTTTACAAGGAAATTGCCATGAACTAAATAGAAGCAAGAAGTGGGATATATTAGGCAGCAAGTGAACAATCACTTCTTGGAAGCAGTAAAAATGAGCAAGCGTAAGCATCAGAGCAATTGAGCCAAATTGTGGTGGCCAAACTTGGTTACATGGTATCTCCAAATAGGCATCATGTACACCAAGTAGAGTAGGGCCGTACTAACTTGCGGGTGGGTACCACCTAGATTCACCATATTCCAATATGAGAGCAGGCTCCATTGCACCGCCAGATATAATTTTCAATACTTTATTGTAGAGTACAAAAGGATGTACGGTCAGTGTCGGACTGAGTTCCCTAGGGCCCACCAGTAAGATTTATTTTGGGGGCCCTTTGTATGGATACATTAAAATATTATCTGCTCACACAGCAGCAAGATGCCACCAGATGATTGAATATGGGGGTCCCTGCAGCGACTTTGAGAAGGTAGGTCCTGGGGAGAAGATGACATTGGCAGCTTTTCTCTATACCTAGCAGTCATATCAGCTCTGATGGTGTCTATAATAATAAACTCGGGAGTTTCTTTAATAACCTATCAAGTATTTTTTATATGAACATAGACTGGTTAAGGTACTGGATATTGAATATATGTATGCAGCTAAGTAAGTCTACTGTGTTATGTGCCACTTGTGCGAGGGGAGGGAGACTAGGGGCCCACCTTGCTCAGGGGCCCACCGGGGGATTCACCTGTACCCCTGTGGGCCAGTCCAAGCCTGTGTACGGTAACAAGCACACAGGTCTGGGTCAAGTTGAGGAAAAAGAGGACCATGAAAAAATGGAAGATGGTGACCTTGTCTGATGAATCACATTTTTTTGAACATTAAGAGGATAGCCAGATGCTTGTATGTCACTTACACGGGGAAGAGATAGCACCAGTAGGTGATGTTCTGCTGTGGATGGGACTTTGACAAGTAGCACCTACCTAAACATGGTACTGGCGAGGTGCCCTCCTTCATATCATCATCTTTCCCTCATGACAGTGGTTTCTTTCAGCAGCATAATGTTGGAAAAAATTGTACAGGAATGGTTTGAAGAACATGATAAAGGGTTTAAGGTGTTGACTTGGCCTCCAAATCGAAATCTGATTGAGCATACTGTATGTGGTATGTGCTGGAAAAACAAGTCCTATCCATGGAGGCAACATCTAATAACTAAGGATCTGCTGCCTACGTCTTGGTGCCAGATACCACAGGACACCTTCAGGGGTCTTGTGGAGTCCATGCCTTGACAGGTCACAGATGTTTTACTATCATGAGAGATGCCTACACATATTAGGCAGATAGTTATGATTGGTATAGGTGGCTGATACCTATAAAGGGAATGTGGATCCTGGAATATTTCTCACCGTGGGAAATGTGGAGTCTGTTTTCCACTGGGATGTGACATATGGAGGAAGGAATCCATACATCTGAGTACATTGTTGGATTTTTTGCCCTTTTTTAGCAGGATTTGGATTCTGTGGATTGGATTTGCTTTATTTGTATAGTAATGACGATCGTTGATTACTGTATGGAGGAAACCCCTTCCTTTGGGACTGTTCTTCCTGTCTTAGTTTATAAAGACAATGATGATTAAGCTGATTTATAGAAATTAAAGTGCCTCTCACAATGTATGTAATATCTCTGAGATCTGCTATCAGTATACTACCTGTGGGAGTCCTTTTTAAAGGTAGCACTAAGGTAACTTACTACCAACCTTTCTTCTGTTTCGCTCCATCTGGGATAGAGATGAAAGAATTTATTTTAAATGTATCAGACTTACAAATTTCACAAAAATTCTGCTGCCAAAGGAATTCAAAGTTTTGGTGATTCACTCTGGACTTGTGGTCGGATCGGCTATCAGAAAGGTGTACGTAACCTATCTACAACAAGCAGTAGAATTGTGCCATAACTGCTGCGGTAGGGCAGCCTAAAGGGGGCCACCCTAATATGAAGTGACTGTAAGATGGTGTGGGTGGGTGGGTGAAATCAGCTGAATCGGCGTCAGCCTGGGCCCACAGGTGCCTATAAATAGCCTTGTAATCAGCCTCCCCTCCCACAAATACAGCAAAGGTCTTTGCTTAATACTTGTGGTCGGATCGGCTATCAGAAAGGTGTACGTAACCTATCTACAACAAGCAGTAGAATTGTGCCATAACTGCTGCGGTAGGGCAGCCTAAAGGGGCCAAAAAGAGCAGACCTTAGTTTAGAGCAAAACATATACATACCATTACGACACCCACTTTGAACGCAAAGACACTACACGATGAAGGTGCGGAATATACCGTACGTACCACAGAGACTTCTATGTACCTTACCTCTTTGTCACGTGCGCCGGCACGTCGTTCTTGGAGGTAGCTAATGTTGATGCTTTTGAAAGAGTGGTTGGTAATCAGAAACGATTTACTCCTATGTTGAACAACATATGAACATATTACGAGACGGTCTGAATCCTGAGAGCTGCAGACTAAAACAACAATGGTGAATCTGATGGAAGGGCCTAATTGAAGTCCAACCATTCGCCAAGGGCCCTGTTAATAGTAGCAAAATACTTCACCTATACTTATTCCCCCGACCACCGCTTTAATTATTATTATTATTTTTTATAAAGGACCCAAAAAGTTAGAAGATGGCGGATGCCGTCTAACTCTAGTAATGGATTAAGTGAAATGTGTAGACTCACCAGGCCTGGGGAACCATAAGCACGAGTACATGGCTGATCCAATTAACGAGCTAATGTTGCCTGTAATGAGGACAGAAAACATACCCACCATACTAGCAGTTGTGACAGGAAATAAGCTTAAGGTCGTGATAAACTATGTATGCTGCGCCTACAGTAGTGATAGGACTTGTTGAGTCCATAGACGTGACAGACTACGTATATTGTGCCTTATTATTGTACCTACTACTGGATGATAGACCGGTACCCAGAAACTAGGTGCGACACCAACACCCTCAGCCCGAGTTTGACGATGAAGTAAGCATGTCTGTAATGAAGACATAATGTACACCCAATGCCTGCCGCTATGACAGGACAAGCTTAAGGTCATGATAGACTACGTATGCTGTGCCTGTAGTCGCGCTAGGACTTATCGTGTCAGTAACGAGACAGACTTCGTAAGTCGCCTGTAGTCGTGACAGGACTTATTAGTCTGTAGTCGTGACAGACTTCGTAAATCGCCTGTAGTCGTGACAGGACTTATTAGTCTGTAGTCGTGACAGACTTCGTAAATCGCCTGTAGTGGTGAGACAGGACTTATTAGTCTGTAGTCGTGACAGACTTCGTAAATCGCCTGTAGTCGTGACAGGACTTATTAGTCTGTAGTCGTGACAGACTTCAGTAAATCGCCTGTAGTCGTGACAGGACTTATTAGTCTGTAGTCGTGACAGACTTCAGTAAATCGCCTGTAGTCGTGAGACAGGACTTATTAGTCTGTAGACGTGACAGACTTCGTAAATCACATGTAGTGGTGAGAGGACTCCCTGTGGACGAAACTGATGCCATAGTATTATTTTTTATTTTCCTGAACAACCCTTTGAGAGCCGAAATTTGAGAAACGTGAAAAATGAGACCACAGGGTCAGCTTCCTGGGAGAATGGGTCTATAATGCAAGGACGGGCAAGAGAAAAGTAACAGCGGGGAGCGAGGAAGCAAGAACCTAGAGAGGGTAAATGGGAGAAAAATGCGAACCCAGGAGAAGGTGATGTCTGAAAAGGAAGGCTTGAGATGACTGCTTGAAAAGAAAACGATGAAAACCCAACAACCTACAACAATAATGTGAGTTAGATTCTAATGCCCAAAAGCCATGCATGCGAGCCTCCACAAGAAGAATTGTATTGCGAGCCACAGCTGACCGAGCCATGCGAGCGGGCCTGAAGGCAGAAATAGACATGGAACCTACTGTGGCGGACCACGCAGCCGACCTCGAATGGCGGAGTTGTGTGTAAAATGTAAATTGAGAAGCCATGCGTGAGACACTAATGGCGGGGCCAAGCGCGAGAGACACTAATGGCGGGGCCAAGCGCGAGAGACACTAATGGCGGGGCCAATCGCGAGAGACACTAATGGCGGGGCCATGCGCGAGAGACACTAATGGCGGGGCCATGCGCGAGAGACACTAATGGCGGGGCCATGCGCGAGAGACACTAATGGCGGGGCCATGCGCGAGAGACACTAATGGCGGGGCCATGCGCGAGAGACACTAATGGCGGGGCCATGCGCGAGAGACACTAATGGCGGGGCCATGCGTGTCAAACTTAAACGGAGAAGCCATGTGTCAGAGACTCATGGCGTAGCCATGAATGCGAAACTTATGGCAATTTTTTAAATTTTTTTTTTTATATTATTTATTTTTTTTAATATTTTTTTTTTTTCAATTTTTTTTTTCTTTTTTTTTTAATTTTAAATTTTTATTTTTTTTTAACCACTTAAGCAGCACCAGTATGACTAGGGGACTCGCATAACCATGACCCCCTTCGACAGTAACCTAGGACACTAACCAGCTTACAACCATATTGTACCCCTAACGAACAACGGTCATAGACCCCACGGAGCCATGAGGCTGAAGCAGTCATCGGGCCCCGGAAGCCAAGACTGAACTAGATGACATTACAGTGACGATAAGTAATTAAAATGTGAGCCAGACCTGATGGGATATGCATAGACAATAGTGAACCGAACCCCGTGCCTAGGTAGACATTAAACCAACCGTAAAATTGAACAGATGGGAGAAAAAGAGCCAGAGGCATTACAATTCGCTAAGAGAAGACCCTAATCGTGACAACGCGTGAACAGCTTGTAAAACATAGTAGGAAACTTACTCCTATTAACCCACTGACCGCTGAGGGACTGTATGGTGAGCTGGGGCAGGAGACCAGTCTGAGTGAATGCGAACCAGGACTAAAGAACAGCACCCAATTTTTATTATTTATTTTATTTTTTTTTTCCCCGAAGTGAAACAGAAAAGTAGGCCTATGGAATGTAACAACCAGCGAGGAAAGAAACGTAAACCTGAAAGAAAGCGGTATCAGAGCGGTGTGCTGACTGCCCTAGTGAAAATACTGAGTAACCATGATGTAGCAATGAAAGGGAAAAATACAGCTTTAAGTGGAAGCAGAATATAACATCTGATGTAAGAACAGGTGGGTGAATGCAGCTCTGGATGTGAGTGGTGCCTAAAACATGGTATGGGCCCAGCTCTGAGCATGAAGAGCAAGGTATAATGCAGCCGTATGAATGCAATCTGAAGTGAGCAGAGTATTAATGTGATGCAACAGCAAACGCATGAACGCAGCTCTAGTAGTGAATGGAGTATAAGACAAAATGTAAATGCAGACACACGGACGTAGCTTTTGAAGGTAACGAGCCTAACCATGATCATTCGACCATAAGCGCCCCACCTCCTTCGCCCCAGAGCGCTACAAGTCACTAACCGTGTAACCAAGTCCGATCCTACCGTGAATGCCAGCACTCGCCTGGCACCTTCTGCCATTACCCAGGTGCGAACGAACCTCCACATAATGCTACAGTTTTTTTTTTTTTTTTTTAAATGGGTCACCACAACACCACCTAAGAAAATATAAACGTGTTTGAATATAACCCATGATGCAACGCTAATTAATCGACATATAGTGCACTTATAAACCTAGCACAGAACTGCTGACACATGTGTGCCCATAACATACAGTTTATAGATTAAACACACTTACCAGAGCATCAGTACTCAAATACCGGCGCCTTGACCGATCTGCTTGTGTCCCCATATACAGACCACTGATATACATCCACCAACACCTTGCATGTCTGGCTTTAACTGCGGATGTGCCCCCACATGTAAAACAGGTAATAGGAAAACACTTTTTTTTTTTTACGTATGAACCAATATCAGAAAACATGCGACCATACCTACTCTAGGCGCATGCTACACCAATAACTATATGCAATAGCCCCTAACAAGCCCCTAAACAGCTAAACAAAATACTAACGACCGTCATTTGACTGTTAGCACCCAACTCTGCTTTGACCCAGAGAACTGCGAATCGCAAAACGCACTGTGGGTCCCGTGCCAATAAGTACAATTCTACAGTAAGTGCCAGCATTCGCCTGGCCCTTTTTGCCAATGCCCAGGTGTGAACGAGCCTCCACATGATGCTGCTGCATTTTTTTTTTTTTTAAATCAACCATTGATACACAAAACACAGCGTGCATAGCTTGAGCCCACTAACAACCAATGCTCGGCCCTTTAGCGCCCAAACTCTGCTTCATCCCAGAGCGCTACATGTTGCAGACCGCAGCGTGGGTCCCGTGCAAACCACTCCGATCCTACCATGAATACCAGCGCCCTCCTGAGACATTCTGCCATCGCCCAGCCGTAAGGAGCCTCCACACCATGCTGCTGTATCCTAGAGCTGACCCAGAGGTAGTGAAATCAGCTGAATCGGCGTCAGCCTGGGCCCACAGGTGCCTATAAATAGCCTTGTAATCAGCCTCCCCTCCCACAAATACAGCAAAGGTCTTTGCTTAATACTAATCATGCAAAATGGCGCATACGACATTTAACATAGTTTCTAAGGCTGAAAAAGGACATCTGTACATCTAGTTCGGCCTTCTATCCTGCAAGTTGATCCAGAGGAAGGCAAAAAAAAAAACTGGGAGGTAGAAGCCAATTTTCCTCACTTCAGGGGAAAAAAATTCCTTCCCGACTCCAATCAGGCAATCAGAATAACTCCCTGGATCAATTATCTCTCTAGAAATCTAATAACTATAACCTGTAATATTATTACACTCGCGAAATACATCCAGGCCCCTCTTGAACTCTTTTAGTGAGTTCACCATCACCACCTCCTCAGGCAGAGAGTTCCATAGTCTCACTGCTCTTACCATAAAGAATTCTCTTCTATGTTTGTGTACAAACCTTCTTTCCTCCAGACGCAGAGGATGTCCTCTTGTGGTGAAAGCGTTTAGTGGCGTATTTCAGTGCAAATATATATACATATATATATATATATATATATATATATATACGCAGTTCACTGTTCCAGTTATTTGTGGTAAAAGCATTTAGAGACGTATTTCAGAACTAAAAGAAAAATATATACACAGTTCACTGTTGCAGTTATTTGCGGTAAAAGCGTTTAATGGCCTATTTCAGTACAAAACTAAAAATATATTCTCAGTTCACTTCTGCAGTTATATGTGGTGAAAGCGTTTAGTGGCTTATTTCAGTACAGAAAGACAAAAAATATACACACTTCACTGCCACAGGAAAAGGGGGCGGCATGAAAGGAAGGGGTTGTGAAAAAATTACTGGGGGAGCGGGCCCCATTAAAAACTTTGCTGTGGGGCCTAGTCATTTCTAGTTACGCCACTGATATATGCGCTTCGCTGTTGCAGTTATTTGTGGCTAAAGTGTTTAGTGCCCTATTTCAGTACAGAAAGAAAAATGTATAAGCATTTCACTGCTGCAGTTATATGTGGTGAAAGTGCTTAGTGCCCTACTTCAGTACAGAAAGAAAAATATATAATCATTTCACTTCTGCAGTTATATGTGGTGAAAGTGTTTAGTGGTCTATTTCAGTACAGAAAGAAAAATATATATGCACTTCACTGTTGCAATTATTTGTGGTGAAAGCGTTTACTGGCCTATTTCAGTACAAAAAGAAAAATACTTTTGTCGCTTTTAGGGGTGTTTTTATTTGCAGATGCCAAAATGTTTCTGGCGCAGGGAGAGGTCGCAGCAGAGTAAGGGGCAACAGGAGTCTCAGTGAGAGGCCTGATCTCCCGGTGTCATCTAGCGGTTGTGTCTTGACCGGCAACCCAGCAGTTATTGATTGGTTAACTCGGTCATCCACTTCATCCCAACTGACATCAGACATCCCCAGCCAACAGTTGGAGGGTTCGTCAGACACAGCCCTTAGTTGGCATGGCCCGGTAGCAGGCCATGTGCCCTCACCTGTCCTCAAGCTGCCTCTGTTCTTTGCTGTTCCCTCAGCCACAGAAGTATTGTATGCTATGGGCTCAGCTCCACTATACAGTGAGGACGAGCTACTAGAGGACAGTCAGCAGCTACTGCTCAGCCAAGATGTTAAGGAGACATCTGCTGCTTCCTCTGCTAGGCGGGCAAGTAGTGATGAGGAGAGTGGCGTGGTAGGTGGTGTTGCAAGCGGTCAGGCTCCTGACCCAGATGCCGTTGAGAAAGACATCAGTGACGTGCAGACACTACTCGAGGATGATGAAGCCGATCACACTTGGGAGCCAGGTGCAGAAGGGGCTTCATCATCATCAGAAGAAGAGGGTGGCAGCTTGTCTCTGAGGCTACAGCTGAGCCAGCAAGTTGGTAGCATGGCTGGGAGTCAGCAGGGTGGCAGCAGTTGGAGGTGGGGAGCCAAACGTACCCGGGGTAGACCATCTACTTCGCAGCAGCATACCTGCCTGGTAAGTAGTGGTGCAGGATATCAAGGAGGCAGCGGCGGTAGCAGTAAGTCAGTGCGGACTTTTTGGGGAAAACCACTTACTAGGCAGTGTGGCAGTTTTTTGTTCAGCTGCCGGAGGAGGTGAATGTGGCCATATGTAGAATCTGTAAGCAGAAGATGAAGCGTGGCCATGGTGCCAATGTTGGCACTACGGCCCTGCATCAACATATGCAGCATCGCCATACAGTGGTCGGGGAGAACCCTGGTTCCGATGTGGTGGTCCAGCCTGCCGCAGCAACAACTGCATCACCCAGTGGCACGCACCCAGTTTCAGGCAGTCAAGGCTTCACCACCTCAGCCGAAGGGAGCTGTCAGTCATTCCCATCATCTGCTGGTCCCGATGCTCCTGCTCCTCCTCGTCAGTCATTCTGTCAGCAATCGATCACCAAAGCGGTGATGTGTGCACTCATCCAACAGTGCAGGCGCTGAATGTGCCCCCGGCCAAGTTGCTGGTGCTGCAGTCCCTCCCTTTCCAAGTGGTGGACTCTAAACCTTTCAGAGAACTGATGGCTTGTGCCAAGCTGAGGTGGAGTCCCAAGCCGTAATTTCTTTGCGAAAAAGGCAGAACCAGCCCTGCACAAATATGTAGAAGAGAAGTGGGCCAGTCCTTGAGCCTGTCGGTGTCTGCCAAAATGCACGGCAGCGCCGACATGTGGAGCTGTTACTATGGTCAGGAACAATACATGTCCTTTACGGACCACTGGGTGAATGTGGTTCCTGCACAGCCACACCAGCAACTTGGCCAGGTCACGCCGCTTCCATCTCCACATTGTCATGCCGTTGGTCCTGCGACAATGTCCGCCTCCGCCTCCTCATCCTCCACCATGTGCTCAGCCTCCACTGCAGCCACATGAGCCCTGTGGGGGCTAAAATGGTAGAGGAGGGGGAGGGGGAGGAGGACATTGGAGCACAGGCAATGTGTAGCGAAATGGGTGGTTTTTCTACTCAGCTGACTGGAGAGGAGGAGCAGGACTATACAGAGGAGCTACAGGGCGATGAGAAAGACGAGACAGAGGACCCAGACACACTGTGGCAGTATGCAGTGGAGATGGAGGCAGGGAGTCCCCCCAAGTCACTTGCACAAATGGCCCGATGCATGCTCACTTGCTTGCATAGTGACAGCCGAATTGTCAACATATGGCAGAGGGATGACTTCTGGTTCTCCACCTTGTTGGACCGTGACTGAACACCCACTGAGATGGAGGACAAACTTAATTACTACCGAGACATCCTATGTAGTCAGTTGGCCGCTGCCTATCTGCGCCATCATCTATCCTCTCGCAGGTCTGACCGGGGGGCCCTCTGCGCTCACGTTCCACTGCCATGGCTGCTGGGGAGGGCTGGGGGGGACAGTAGCAGTACCAGCTCCATCAGCAGCAGCCTGTCTACAGTCGCTGATGAGCAGCTTTCTTCACCCGAATAGTTAAAAAACTACTCAACAGCAGCACCATCAGGTAGACCTGGAGCAGGACCTGAACCAGCAGGTGGTGGCATACTTGGACAGCACCCTGCCACCACACATTGAAGATCCGCTTGACTACTGGGCAGCCAAACTGGATTTGTGGCCGTAACTGGCAGAGTTTGCCCTGGAAAAGCTGTCCTGCCCGGCCAGTAGTGTGGCATCAGAGTGGGTGTTTAGTGTGGAGAGAGCCATAGTTACCCCAAGGAGAACTCGCCTGTCCACCCAAAATGTGGAGAGACTGACCTTTATCAAGATGAATCAGGCGTGTATCAGCCTCACCCATACTTTGAAAAAAGAGACCGGTTTCTTCTGGCTACCTGCCTCAGCTACTACTCTGATGCTGCCACCCGCCTGATGCCACACATCTGATGACATGTGCTCCTTCTTTCACCCACCTTCGTCAGCAGGTACTGGTATTGCCACCCACCACCCCACTCTGTCACCGGGTCACTTTGTGGTCTCCTGATGCTGCTGCCATCTCCACACTATGTCACCTTTACACTCTGTGATATCCTGATGCTGCTGCTGCCATCTCCACACTATGTCACCTTCACACTCTGTGGTATGCTGATGCTGCTGGTGCCATCTCCACACTATGTCACCTTGCCACACTGTGGTATCCTGATGCTGCTGCCATCTCCACACTATGTCACCTTGCAACTCTGTGGTATCCTTCTGATGCTGCTACTGCCACTTCCACACTCTGTCATTGGGCCACTCTGTGGTCTTCTCATGCTGCCACCACCTCCAGACTCTGTCATTGTGCAACTCGGTGGCCTTCTCCTGATGCTGCCAACTCCAGACTCTGTCCTTTTGTCACTCGGTGGCCTCCTCATATTGCTGCCACCTCCAGACTCTGTCATTGTGCCACTCGGTGGCCTTCTCCTGATGCTACCAACTCCAGACTCTGTCCTTTTGCCACTTGGTGGCCTCCTCATATTACTGCCACCTCCAGACTCTGTCATTAGGCCACTCGGTGGGCCTTCTCCTGATGCTGCCACCTCCATACTCTGTCATTGTGCCACTGGGTGGCCTCCACATATTGCTGCCACCTCCAGACTCTGTCATTGTACCATTCGGTGGCCTTCTTCTGATGCTGCCAACTCAAGACTCTGTCAATGTGCCACTCGGTGGCCTTCTCCTGATGTTGCCAACTCCAGACTGTGTCATTGTGCCACATGGTGGCCTCCTCATACTGCTGCCACCTCCAGATTCTATCATTGTGCCACTTGGTGGCCTCCTTATACTGCTTCCCCGCCAGACCCTGTCATTGGGCCACTCTGTGGTCTCCTCATGCTGCTTCCACCTCACCACTATGTCATGAGTCCACTCTGTGGACTTTTCATGCTGTTCTCACTCTCCCCACTTCATGACTGGTCCACTATTTCAGCTTTTGGCCTGGCTGACATCATTTATTTGACCTTTCTTCTGATCTGTCAGAAAGAAGGAAAAATGAAACCTCAAAGGATCCTGTCTGTGTAGCAGCTGTAAGGCCTGTATGGTCCCATCAGAATTGGCTTATGATTTGGTAGCCAAAAGCAGGAGTGGGTACAAAACACAGAAGACATGCAAGTATTCCATTCAGGTGTCATCTCTGTTTTGGATCCACTCCTGTTTTTTTGGGCATTAGCAATATGGATGGATTACTGAGTAAATGCTGACCGAGTAAAGGCGGATGCTCCATAGACAGGATCCGTTTTTTGTGGGTTATTGTTCTGACAGATCAGAGGAAGTGCACTTCTTCTTGGCGCTAACATCGACCTGTAAGGCTGAGTTCACACTTGAGTTATTTGGTCAGTTTTGGCCCCGTGACTGGCCAAATAAGTGAAGTGTGCAGTGATTCTAAGAGCGACGCCTGTTTTCTGCATCTCATACGGACTCACCGTATTATTTCACTACCACAGCAGTCTCCCTATGCGTGTTACTGCAAGGCAGTGTTCTACACCACTTTAAAGGCTCTCTGCAGCCAGGAAATAAGAGTTTTTTAACGTAAGTCGCCGCAAATATATTCGAATCGAACTGAATTTTTCCCCTAAAAATTGGCGAAACGGCGAATCGAATTTTTGAAAAATTCGCTCATCTCTGCATATAATGAAAAGCAAAGACCAATACAGATAATCAGCACATTTAAAAATAAGGATACTGTTTAATTACTGAGAAGCACAAAAATATGTATTGCACTTTGCGAGTGAACACACAATTTTTGCACAGAAGTGGACATTAGTCCCAGACTAAAGATGAGCTAACTTCTTGAAATTTGTTTCATGTCCAATTCATTAAATGTTTCAAAAAATTAGATTTTTGTCCAAATCAATTGTACCCAACTTAAAAGTGGTCCAACTGGCCTGAAAATTGGTATATAATAAGCCAAAAAAGGATGCAAGCCAAAGTAAGGCCACCAGGGAAAAAATTATACAAATTAAGAGAAACTTTATTAGACATACAAATTAAAAAAAAAATATTAAATACAATATAGATAATGAGGGGGCATCTCCAAAAAATACATGTATCAACAAACTAGGGTATCGCCCTCCACAGAGCAAACCACGGTCATTATAATAATATGATAAAACAATATAAATGTATAAATAGCAAAATTGGAAATTACAGTGCTAAAGGTACTATACAGAGAAATATATCTATAAATAAGCAAATAACAGAGAAGGCATGTAAATGACCTGCATGAATGAAAAGAGATTAGAGTGTGATGGGAATGAAAACCCCACGCGTATCGCTGGACTCACATGCAGTTTCCTCAAGGATAACAAGAAGAATAAACATGTCCGATAAATAGCCTAAAAATTAAAATTAAATTAAGAACAGATGATAGAAGAATTACTTACATGATTAAGTAGTAATGAAAATTGGTACATGACACTCTGAGGTCTCCTAGGACTCATATTTATTCTCTCTTGTCCTTTTCTTTTTTCGTTTGTTTTATTTTTCATATTTTTGCTCTTTCTTTATTCCCTCTCCCTCCTTTAAGCTCTTTAACACACAGACAACAATGGCAAATAATGCCAGAGTAACATGGCACAGTGTTATCTTGGTTATCTTGTGACAAAAGCCATTGAAATCCATTGCAAATCCAATATACTGTTCCTGCCCATAAAATTCTTCATTATTTTTGGGAGCAGTAGCAGTACAGTGTGGATGTGGAAAAAGTAGGGTATATAGCGATGTTAGTGTCATGTGGCAGCAATAGTAGCAGCAACACAGCATGGAACAGACAAGGCAGTAGCATTGTGCGGCTGTTTAGGGGTAGTAGTAGTAAAAGTGGCTGCTGGGTAGGGGTAATGGTAGTGGCGATAGGGGAAATAACAGCTACGACAGTGGCAGCAGCAGCCATAAAGTACGGAGCAGAATGGTAGGCAGGCAGACAGCACTAGTGCCATGATGGGGCAGCAATAAAAATCCCTTGTTAGAATGACAGATCTATTCGATGGCCTCAGGTGGATAATCCTCAAGGATCCATGCATCATTCATTTTGACAAATGTGATATTTTGTACACTGGCAGTGGACAACTATCTGTTTTGGTATGATGATGCCACCTGCTGCACTGAAAATGTCTGAGATGACACTGGAGGCTGGACAAGACAGTACAGTGAGAGCAAACTGGATTTCTGGTCACTGTTCCAGTCTGCCTGCTCAGAAGTCTAAGTGGTCAGTGAAAATGGTAGAACTGGTACTGGTTGATTTGCGTTATCTGTGTCAGCATGGCACCTGAAAAACCTGCTCCATCATGTTCATGAGACCAAACTGGCTGATAAGGCTTCTGCTACTTGTGGTAGCAGAGGCAGTGGTAGGTGGGTGACTCGGTGTGGGGCACAGAGGGGCCTTCTGGTCAGACACACAGGCAGCAGGGGTCTGTTTGCTGAAAGCTGCAGCAAGCTTTGTACACATTGTATTTCGGTAATACAGCAATTTAGCCTCCCTTTTGGCATCAGTAAAACATTCCCCCATTTTGCTTTCACAGCGACGGTCTAAAAGCATGACTATCCAGTAATCATCAGATTGCTTGATGCTAACGATACACCTGTCAGTACATAAGCAAGCAAGCATACAGCTTACATGTTCGCCAGCATGCCCGAGAACCCAATTCTCCCCTACTCTGCCATCTACTGCGATGCTTGGTTAGCTTAGGGTACTTTCACACTTGCGGCAGAGTGATCCGGCAAGCAGTTCCGTCGCTACGGATCCATCTTACAAATGCATTGCAAAAACGGATCTGTCTCTCCGCTTGTCATGTGGAGAGACGGATCCATTATATATTTTTTTCACATTTTTACTTGTCTGCGCATACGGATCCGGCATTGCGGTATTTTGAATGCCGGATGCGGCACTAATACATTCCAATGGGAAAAATGACAGATCTGGCATTCCGGCAAGTGTCAAATGTCAAAAAGACTGAACTGAAGACATCCTGATGCATCCTGAACGGATTTCTCTCAATTCAGAATGCATAGGGATAAAACTGATCAGTTATTTTCCGGTATAGAGCCCCTATGACGGAACTCTATGCCGGAAAAGAAAAACGCAAGTGTGAAAGTACCCTTAGGCCTTCCGTCGCCGGAAATGCCCGCCGGATCCGTCACAACGCAATACACCTGAAAGCATTTGAAGACTGATCAGTCTTCAAAATGCTTTCAGTGTTACCATGGCAGCCAGGATGCTACTAAAGTCCCGACTGCCATGGAAAAGTCGTGTGGAGCAGTGGAGAAGCTACTTACCGTCCGTGCGGCTCCTGGTTGCGCTCCACAATGACGTCACAGCGCCCCTACGTCGCATGGATCACATGATCCATGCGACGTAGGGGCGCTGTAACGTCATTGTGGAGCGCCCCGGGAGCCGCACGGACGGTAAGTAGCTTCTCCACTGCTCCCCACTACTTTTCCATGGTTACCATTCAGAAAGCTAAACGTCGGATCCAGCGATGCGCTGAAACGTTTAGCTTAAAGTAGGATCCGGATTAATGCTTTTCAATGGGCATTAATTCTGGATCTGTCCTTGCGGCATGCCTTCAGTTTTTTTGGCCCGGAGGAAAATCCGCAGCAACGGCAAAAAAACGTTTGAATACTGAACTGAAGACATCCTGATGCATCCTGAACAGATTTCTTTCCATTCAGAATGCATTGGGATAATCCTGATCAGTATCTTTCCGTCTTAGAGCCCCGAGGACGGAACTCTAGGATGGAAAGGAACAACGCAAGTGTGAAAGAGGCCTTAGCCATTGTCATTATCATCATAAGCCTCATGCTCCTGCACCACCAACTCCTCCTCTTCCAGTGGTAGCTTTTCATCCTAATTCTCCTCCTCCACTTCCTCCTCCATGAGACTTTGTCTGTGTGGTAGTTACAGGGCGGCTAACAAAATATGGAAGCTGTTCTTCTTCCACTTTACCTTGTTGCATGAAAGTGGGCATCTGCTTTAAGATAAATATCAGGGATGACATCAGTGATGCCACAATTGTCCCTTCTGTCAAATCTGGTGGCCTCTTCAAATGGCCACAATCCTAATGAGCTGCCAGCCATTGCCTCCCTGCTGAGATGGTTTGGTGCATGACAAAATCATTCAACGCTTTACACTGGTCATACATCTGTTCTAGCATATGCAAGGTGGAATTCCAGCGACTTGGAACATTGTGGATTAGGCGGTTCAGTGGCATACTGTTCTGTTGCTGAAATGCAAAGACAGTCTCATAAACATGGCCACCACCTTCTCCATGCCATGGTACTTTTTCAAAAAGCTCTGTCCTGTTTCTGTTGGGGACAGCTGGATGTCCTTTAAGGTCCATTGTGAAGGAGGCAGATAAGTGCCTGGGAACAAATATGAGAATAAAGACATGAAGGTGTCAATAGGACCTGGACACGTTGTTGTGGTTCTTCGCTGCTGCTGTACAAAACATTAACCCAATATACTGTTCCTGCCCATAAAAGCTGCTCCAGGTGTTTATGGTGGCATACACCATGCCATAGAGCAAGGACCAGCCAAGTTCTTCGCCACATAACAGCATAAGGCAGAGATGGCTTTTTTTGAGGAATAATGTCGGCTAGGTATCTTCAAGAAAGACTGAGCTCATGCCATTAGTTCCCTAAAGGCTGCAGTATCCACTAAGTGATACAGCAGCACCTGTATCGACAGCAACTTGACCAGGTGGAAGTTCAGCTTGCACACCATTGGATTGCTCGGTATGTAGAGTTGTTTCTTTGCCACACAGTCCGTTATTGAGGACTATCGATTGAGCGGAGTAGGAAGAAGTAATTAATGATGATGGCAAGGACACTGTATCTCACGTGGATGCGGCCTGGCTGCCGTCAATGAGACCGAGAGATGGAAGACACTCTTCTGATAGCTGGTGGCCAGTTCTTTTTTCCTACAGAATCTGGTGATGCTGCCTCATGTGCTGCAGTAGTGCTTTGGTGCCAATATTTGTGTTTGAACACCTATGGCTTATTTTTGTCCTGCAGAGCTAAAATATGGCAATGTTTTTGTCTTCTGGCACAGTATTATTGGCATCACCAGTTCCTGAGCTGACCACAATAAATGAAGATCTGGTTCTGGCATATTTTTGGAAAGTTCTGACTATATGTTTCCTCTGCTCTTTATTGCTGCTGCAGCCACCACATTCCTCCTCTAATTATATCTCTAGAGATGAGCGAAAAGATTTGATTCGCCAATTTTTAGGGAAAAATATATATATATATTCGCGCCGAATTACGTTAAAAACGGCTATTTCCTGGCTGCAGAGTGCCTTTATAGTGGTGTAGAACACTGTGCCTTGCAGTAACATGCATAGGGAGTCTGCTATAGTAATGAAATAATACTGTGAGTCCGTATTACATGCAGATGACAGGCGTTGATCTTAGAATCACTGCACACTTCAATTATTTGGGCAGTCACAGAGCCAAAACTGAAGTATGAACTCAGCCTTACAAGTCGATATTAGCGCCAAGAAGAAGCGCACTCCATTTACACCGCCGTCAGCTGATTCCACGTAGATGTCTACAGAACCTATTCTATTAAACGCTTATACAAGTAGAGCCCCCGATAGAGTGGAGAGGGTGTCAGCAGTAAGATTGTGTTGACGTCACTGATTAATTTGCCCATCGTCTTAACCATCAGAACAATAATCCACAAAAAACGGATCCTGTCTGTGGAGCATCTACCTTCACTCGGTCAGCATTTTTTCAATAATCCATCAGTATTGCTAATGGCAAAAAAACTGGAGTGGATTTAAAACAGAGATTTTATGTGAATAGAATATTTGCATGTCTTCTGTGTTTTGTACCCATTCCTGCTTTTGGCTACCAAATCATAAACCAATTCTTATGGGACCATACAGGCCTTACAGCTGCTATGCAGACAGGATCCGTTGTACGTCTCATTTTTCCTTCCTTCTGACAGGTCAGAAGAAAGGTCAAATAAATGATGATGTCAGCCACGCCGATAGCCAAAATAGTGGACCAGTCATGAAGTGGGGAGGCCACAGAGTGGCCGAATGACAGGGTTTGGAGGTGGAAGCATTATGAGGAGGCCACGAGTGGCACAATGACAGAGTCTGGAGTTGGCAGCATTAGGAGAAGGCCACCGAGTGGCACAATTACAGAGTCTGGAGTTGGTAGCATCAGCAGAAGTCCACCGAGTGGCACAATGACAGAGTCTGGAGTTGGTAGCATCAGGAGAAGGCCACCGAGTGGCACAATGACAGACTCTGGAGTTGACAGCAGTATGAGGAGGCAACCAAGTGGCACAATGACGGAGTCTGGAGGTGGCGGGAGCAGCAGCAGCATCAGGAGAAGGCCACCTAATGGGAAAATGACAGAGTCTGGAGTTAGCAGCATCAGGAGAAGGCCACTGAGTGGCACAATGACAAAGTCTGGAGGTGGAAGCAGCATGAGGAAACCACAGAGTGGCCCAATGACAGAGTGTGGAGGCGGCAGCAGCCTCAGGAGGAAGTCAAAGAGTCGCACAATGACCGAGTCTGGAGGTAGCAACAGCAGCAGCATCAGGAGGATACCACAGAGTGGCAAGGTGACATAGTGTGGAGATGGCAGCAGCAGCATCAGGATACCACAGAGTGGCAAGATGACATAGTGTGGATACGGCAGCAGCAGCATCAGGATACCACAGAGTGTGAAGGTGACATAGCGTGGAGATGGCAGTAGCAGCAGGATACCACAGAGTGGCAAGATGACATAGCGTAGATATGGCAGCAGCAGCATCAGGATACCACAGAGTGGCAAGGTGACATAGTGTGGAGATGGCAGCAGCAGCAGATTACCACAGAGTGGCAAGGTGACATAGTGTGGAGATGGCAGCGGCAGCAGCATCAGGATACCACAGAGTGTAAAGGTGACATAGTGTGGAGATGGAAGCAGCAGGATACCACAGAGTGGTAAGGTGACATAGTGTGGAGATGGCAGCAGCAGCATCAGGATACCACAGAGTGCGAAGGTGACATAGTGTGGAGATTGCAGCATTAGGAGACCACAAAGTGACCCAGTGACAGAGTGTGGCGGTGGGTGGCAATACCAGTACCTGCTTACGAAGGTGGGTGAAAGAAGGAGCACTTGGCATCAGATATGTGGCATCAGGTGGTGGGGCCTTGAAGGTGCCTGAAACCAGATGCGTGCCACTGGATGATGCAGTTGTTGCTGCGGCAGGCTGGACCACCAAATCGGAGCCACGGTTCTCCCCGGACACTGTATTGTGCAGTGACGCAGGGCCGTAGTGCCAACACTGGCACCCTGGCCACGCTTTACCTTCTGCCCACAGATTATACATATTGCCACATTCACCTCCTCCGGCGGCTTAACAAAAAACTGCCACACCGCCGAGTAGGTGATTTTCCCCCCAACAGTCCGCACTGACTGACTGCTACCACCACTGCTTCCGTGAACCCCTCCACCGCTACTTTCCGGGCAGGTAGGCTGCTACGAAGCAGGTGGTGTACCCGGGCACGTTTGGCTCCCAACCTCCCACTGTTGCCACCCTGCTGACTCCCAGCCATGCTACCACCTTGCTGGCTCAGCTGATTCCTCACAGGCAATCTGCCACCCTCTTTTCCTGATGATGATGAAGCCCCTTCTGCACTTGACTCCCAAGTGCGATCGGCTTCATCATCATCGAGTAGGGTCTGCACGTCACTGATGTCCTCCTCAATGGTCTCTGGGTCAGCAGCCTGACCGCTCGCAACACCACCTCCCACGCCACTCTTCTCATCACTACTTGCCCACCTAGCGGAGGAAGCGGCGGATGTCTTGTGCACATCTTGGCTGGGCAGAAGCTGCTGACTGTCCTCTAGTAGCTTGTCCTCGCTGTATAGTGGAGCTGAGCCCATAGCATACAATACTTCTGTGGCTGAGGGAACAGCAAAGGACAGAGGCAGGTTGAGGACAGTTGAGGGCACAGGGCCTGCTCTCGGGCCATGCCAACTAAGGGTTTTGTCTTGTCTTGTTGGCTGGGGGTGTCTGATGTCACTTGGGATGAAGTTGATGACCGAGTTAACCAATCAAGAAACGCTGGGTTGCTGGTCAAGACACGACCGCTAGATGACACCAGGAGCTCAGGCCTCTTGCTACGACTCCTGCTGCCACTCCCCCTTACTCTGCTTCGACCTCTGCCTGCGACAGAAACATTTAGGCCTCTGCCACTCCTCTGTGCATGGCCAGGCACTTCTCTGTCTGACATACTGTTAGCTGAACTAAATAAATTAAAAGCAAATTAAAACACACCTAACAGCGACGAAAATATTTTTCTTTTTGTACTGAAATAGGCCACTAAACGCTTTCACCACAGATAACTGCAACAGTGAAGTGCATATATATTTTTCTTTCTGTACTGAAATAGGCCACTAAATGCTGTCACCACAAATAACTGCAACAGTGAAGTGCGTAGATATTTTTCTTTCTGTGCTGAAATAGGCCACTAAACGCTTTCGCCACAAATAACTGCAACAGTGAAGTGCGTAGATATTTTTCTTTTTGTACTGACATAGGCCACTAAACGCTTTCACCACATATAACTGCAGAAGTGAACTGAGAATATATTTTTCTTTTTGTAATGAAATATGCCACTAAACGCTTTCACCATATATAGCTGCAGGAGTGAACTGCATATATATTTTTCTTTTAGTACTGAAATAGGCCACTAAACGCTTTCACTACATATAGCTGCAGAAGTGAACTGCGTATATATTTTTCTTTTTGTACTGAAATACGCCACTAAACGCTTTCACCACATATAACTGCAGAAGTTAACTGCTTATATATTTTTATTTTTCCACAGATATAAGCCACTAAAGGTTTTTCAACATAGCATTTGCACCCCAAGAACAAATTGCTGGAATGACAGAGCTGTCTAATGGCTATTTGGATCCCCAAATAATCTTTCCCTGCACTTGTAAATCACTTTTTTTTGACTATCAGGTTTTTCCTATCACTGCCCCTAGCGCTTTCTGATGTTTCTCCCTGCACTCAGAATGCTGGAAAATGTCTGAATCCAAGATGGCTGCCGTATTTATAGGGCTGTGACGTCACAGGGCTGGTTGCTGATTGGCTGCATGCATGGTATTATGAGTTATCCCGTCTTCCCAGAGTTCCTTGACCCATGTCCACACACGTGTAGCCACAATTTTAGGAAAAATTAGTTATCACGAAGCGCGAGGCAATTCGCATTCGTTGCGAATCGAATTTTTCCTGAAATTCGTAACGGATTCCACTTCGCTCATCTCTAACTATATGTATGTCAATAGTTTGCTAAAATATAGTTCCAAGTTCATTTACTCATTAGTGGTCATTTGAGATAATTTTGAATATCCATTACGATGACATATGGCTGAGAGTAGCAAAATCATTTTCCCTTGGATCTAAGAATGAGAAGATGTCCTTTTCCGGACAATTACGGTCTGTGCTCCTCTTTCATCAATGTTTTCTCAGGCTCTTAACTGTGGCAGTAGAGACAATGTTTTAGGTTCACACAGAAACTTGTGCTGTCCCCAGACAAAAAAAATTGATTCAAAATAATTGGTGATGGATTATTGGTAGAAAAGGGGCTAATGAGAACAACATTGGTGATCTTCAGAAATAAATTGTTTAATAGACACATTTCTGATTCTGAGTCAAGTATCTGGTGTCCAGTGGTTTACTCACCTTCTCAGGCACTGTCTGTTCTGCCAGGTTCTGAGAGTACATCCTGATATACATAGAGCCAGAATTGAGCTGAGATATTACATTTTAAGATTCTGAGAAGTATAAGTATCTCTGGATTTTTTTTTTACATTTTCCTGCAAATTATATAAGTCATGTCCTTAAAATTTGCTAACCCACTGTATTCCAATCACAAGTTACACGTATACATATACACATTGTGTAACACACCTCCGAACTAACAAAGATCCCAGACCAAACTCTAAAAAAGTAAAGGCACCAAAATAAATACAGCCCCCAGAATGCACTCCTAAACACAGACCCAGAGGTATGTGAACAAGTTCACCATAAGTGGCCATACACCAAAAACTGCCATCAGCCCACAGCTATTCCTCCCACTGCTCACTGTCACGCTTTGGTGTGGGAGGGAAACACCACACCGAGCATAGAAGAGAAGGGGGAAAAAGGGAATTAGGCCTGAGAACTAGGGAAGGAAGATGGCCAACTCCTAGTGAAAACCCTAACCAAAATCCTGACTGACTACAGTATGAACAGACCCCAAAGGTAGGTGAGTTCATACGCAGGAATACCTAGAGTCCTATCTCGCCCTATAGAACCCTGGTACTAATGGCGGGGACGAGACTACCTGTTCATCCAAAAGAAAGGACAAATAGGAGTCTCCTACAGGCCTAATACAAACAATAGGGAAACGCAACAAACAGAACCCAAACAAAATACAAAATGGAAGGAAAAGACTTAACTTCAAAGAGGCTATGGAAGCACCAAGAACTCAGCCGAGATCCAACCACAAACAATCCACAGGCACAGAAGCTATAAACCGCACAGCATAGTGGGAGAAGCAACTATAAATAAGGAAGGTTAAATGACCACATAAGCAACACCTGGAGGCAAGGGGTGTGGCCATTACCAGAAACAACACAGACACCTATTGATCCACAAGAAAAACCTGTCAGATCAAACATTGTGTGCCGGTCTAACAGATCTCCTGCCACTCACTGCCGTTGGGACGTCCGTATGTCTCGGTATGTCCATGACACTCACATACACATGAAAATGGAATCCTTCAGGTTGTCCTTCCATAAACATCATTATTGTTCAGTATTTTTCTAGAAGTGGACACATTAACAAAAAATTTTGCAGTTTGTAGAGTCTTCTATAGTTTTTTTTTTCTTTCTGTTGACAAATGTGCACTCAGAGAGAACTTAGGCTAATTTCACGCTAGCGCTAAAATATTCTGGCAGGCTGTTCCAGCGGAAGAACATCCCGCCAGACTTTATCATATCTGGAATACCCAGATACTACCTTTGCCCACTGGAGCACACTGACTCTGGTCTGTTGCCGGCATTTGTGCAGGGATTCGGCTGGGCAAAAAATGCTGTCTGCAGTAGTATTTGTTTGGCCAAATCCCAGCACTAATGTTGGAAACAAGCTGGATGCCCACTGTGGGCCATCATAGTGGTGCTCCAGCCCCTTCAGGCTATGCCAGAACAGGCTGCCGGAGGATTTTAGGAGCGGAGGTAAGGCAGCTGGGACGGTGGGACGGAGAGAAAAAAGGGGAGTGAACACAACGGCCGACGACTTACCAAGCCGGGGAAAAGTGGACGTCTGTTCACACCGGTATATTTTGGTTATACAGGAGCCAATATCTGTTCTGATATGCCAAGATCGTACTTATACTAATATTGCACTATATTGCACTTTATTGGAGACTCCTTCTCATTCAATTGGAAACTATTTGGGTCCTCTATCAAGAACGAGTAGGATATTCCATAAACTGTCTATATATAAAATATATAGTGGCGGCTTGTACACTACTGAAGGAGACGTTCAAAAACCGGATCTCTGACTTTGTTCACACTATTATCACGGACCCGTGTTTTGGACATTTTTCGATAGTTTTTATTATTTGCACTGGTTTATGCACAGAGGTGCTCAGCTATTTGCACAATGTCACCTTAAATTTGCTTATTGTGAATTTGCACTATATCTCTTTGCCTATTGCGTTTTTGCACAATTTGTTTGCACAGCTCATTTGCACATAGACCCAGCCCTGGTTTATATACATAGTCCAGGTGCATAGGTTCTCTTCACGTGTCGTTTATACCAATCAAGGAGGTGGTTTTATCCAACAAGGAACACGGTTATATACCTGATTGATGCGTATTGGTTTTTTAATAATTAATAAATCCAGTTTTTAATACAGCCCAGATACAGCTCAGTGTTGCCCCTATCTTTTCTTATGCCGGAGGATTTTAGTGCAAGTGTGAAACCTACTTAGGGAAAGGAAATGACCTCCCATGATACCGTAGCTATGGCCAACACGGATGACATGCGTATAATTAACCTGTCCAGCAGACCATTAACTAAAGATGAGGTGACAGTCCTAAGTAGAGGCTTGTCTTTTGTACCCAGTAACAAATTCGATCTGTTTGGGTGGGTAAAAGACCTCCATCTGTTTGTGCGGAAATTGAAGTAGCGAGAGTTTTTTGCTACGCACGACAGAAGGCAATGCCAGGAGCTGGGCATCAATTAGGATGACCTAGCAGATGTAAACCGGTCTTTGGGAGGAAGCTAGTAGGGGTGTGGGTGAAGGCCCGTTTACCACCCTGAAACCACCTTCTAAAAAGAATCCACCAGTTGGTGATCACACCCCAATTGATATCTTTTAGCGGTGGATCGGTTAACTGGCATGTCTGAGGATAGGTCTGAACGGGCCAATCTGTCACTAACTGAGAGCGAGGCACTGAGGGCCTTAGAGAGTGACGACACCATTGTCATCAAGCCCTCAGACAAGGGTGGTAATGTGGTGATTCTGAACAGGGATCATTATTTGGACATGTGCCTAAGGATCCTTGAGGATAGGGCATGTTACCAAATATTATCTGAGAATCCTACCCTGTCAGACCGCAGGGAATTGCATCAAATTCTCGCTGAAGCACTAAGGGATAAACTCATCAGCGAATCTGAATTCGAGTTCTTGCTACCACCATACTCTCAGATGGCCTGTTTCTATGGGCTCCCTAAGATCCATAAGAGTCTAGAGCCCTTGAAGGGGAGAACCATAGTTTCTGGGACTGCTAGCCTCACACACCCAATAAGTACCTATGTCGATCGCATTCTGCGTCCTTTTGTCATCTCTCTTCCGTCGTATGTACGTGACTCCATGGAGGTCATCAGTAAGATTGATGGCCTCCAGGTGGAGAAGGACGTGATGCTTGCCAGCCTCGACGTTTAGGCCCTTTATAATTCCATACCTCATGTACCCACCTGTTAGGTGGTGGCATCGTTCTTACAGGAGAGGAGTGTACATATGGATAGACATAACGCGTTTGTGATAGAATTGGTACGGTTCATTTTGGAGCATAACTCCTTTACCTTCAACAACAAAATCTACCACCAGGTAAGAGGTGTGGCGATGGGGAGCCCTTGTGCCCCCATGTACGCTAACCTCTACCTAGGTGGTTGGGAAATGGAGGTGGTGTTTGCAGAACAAATGGGTTAATTCACGTCGTCGATTATTCTCTGGTTGAGATTTATCGACGACGTGCTGATTTTCTGGAAGGGCACGAGTCATCAATTCAATCGGTTTGTGGAGAATCTTAATCACAATGTGTGGGGCTTATTCTTCACTTTTGAAATTCATCCCACAACCATAACGTTTTTAGATCTTACTATTTCCAAGGGGGAGAATGGCGAAATTGTGACCAGCCTGTTTCGCAAAAAAACAGCGACCAATTCCTTGTTGGATTGGAGAAGTTGCCATCCACAGGCGCTGAAAAGTGGCATACCACATGGGCAATACTTGCGATTGAGGCGCAACTGTTCCAGGATGGCTGACTTTAAACAGGTGGCCTCTGATCTAAAACATAGGTTCAGTTGGCGTGGACACCCAGAAGGGGTACTGGGGCAGGCTTACCAACATGCCCTGAGCTGTGATAGAGATAAACTACTCCATCCCCGACAGCGGCAGGAGAGATGGGGGCAGATGCGCATTATGGCCAATTACGATGATGCGCATGCGCAGGTTAGACAAATTCTGTCACAGTTTTGGGGGATCCTGCAAGCTGATCCGGATGTTGGTCATCTTGTCGGACGTGTACCATCTATAACTTACAGGCGTGGACGGAATATAAGAGATTGCTTAGTCCACAGCATGTTTTCACCTCAGTCACGTCCGACGTTTTCATTCAGGAATCAGCTGAGAGGAACTTTTAAGTGTGCGGGATGTATTGCCTGTAATTCGATTAAACGAGGTAGCTCCTTCCAATGCACGGTCACTGGCTATATATATCAGATATGGTCCTTCATCAATTGCCGGTCGACCGGAGTGGTGTACCTCATCACATGTGATTGTGGTCTCCAGTACGTCGGCAAGACGACAAGAGAGTTCAGGAAACGTATTGGAGAGCACCTTAATGATGTAAAGAATGAGGCGGATGTACCAGTGGCTCGTCATGTGAAGGAGTGCCATGGAAATGATCCGGGTGTCCTGTCTTTCCAGGGGATGGAGGTTGTTCGTCCATCTCCGAGGGGTGGAGATTTTGACAGGCGAGTCCTCCAAAAAGAGGCTCAATGGATATTTCAGATGCAATCTGTGAGGCCTAAGGGTCTCAATGACCACATTTCCTTCACTTGCTTTCACTTGACAAACTGGGGCCACTGCATTAAGTCAATTCTCACATTGACATCATCTGATGAATCCCTCCCTACTTGTGATTAAGTGATGAGATATTTTCTAAGTCAGCATAGTCCCTGGGTTGGTATATGCCGTTATGATAACCTACGGCTGTTTTGATATCAACCATTGAGGACTAGCTACGCTGGTTGTTATGTGTCTGCAGAATAGTGGTTTGACCTTCGATACTATACCTGACATTCTCCCTTTTGCATGAATACCGCCAATTTTTTATAATCCGCTGTATATTCCCTTTATAATTTCCATGCCCAGATCTGTCTGATCTGTATTGAGCAGCGGGGTCCGGAGATGTGCTGCTTCTCTTCAGTGTCTTCACATACTCCGGTACCTGCGCTGGGATTGTGGGCAGTCTAAGGCATCGCTAAGGGGGCGGTGCTTCAACTATTTAGACGCTGTTTTTGGGCGGCCGCTTTACGGCCGTCCCAGTGCCGGAGCGCTGCCCCTATTCAGAGAGGGGAGGCGCGCTATCTGTTTGTGTGTCTGTTTGTTTGTTTGTATGTTCGGCAGCACGGACTGTTGATTACTAGCCCTACGTTCCTGTAAATTAGCTCCTGATGAAACAAAGTATATGTGGAAAGGCGTTGAGCGTTTATATAATTACGGGAGAAACAATTTTGGGGAGTAAGTGCAGCCTGTCCTTTACAGACTAATACACTACGGCCATCAAGGGAGCCCTCCATGTGCTCCCTTCTTAGCGTCCTATTCAACAGTGAGCAGTGGTGTTTTAGCTTAGCGCTACCAGTGGGAACAGCTTTACCTGCACTGAGTGAGTGTGGTCGCTAACAAATTATTTTACTGCACCGGGGGGACCCCCCAAGTTTTTAACAGGCTCCGGTGCGGTAATTCTGTTTTCAGGGAAGGTGCTATCAGTGGTCCATTTGAGTGCACCTTGCTCAAACCTATGCTGGTGCTTCCCTGCTAAGTATTGTAGCGCCTTCTTTGATACAGTTGGTGAATGAACAGAGTCCTTGATATATATTCTATACCTCCCCCCGTTTATTTTAATTAATTATCAAATAAAAGTTATGTTTTAAGTATTCCCATCGTTGGACCATTTGATTCAAGTGTGAAACTAGCCTTAACAGGATGGACAAATCTCGCTGCGCTTCTTCTCTTCCAGCAGAGGATGAAATCATCACTGGGCTCGGCGCATGCCCAGTAAAACATTTGAAACTGATGCCCTCTGGGTATGCGCCGAGCCCAGTGATGGTTTCATCCTCTGCTGGAAGAGAAGAAGCGCAGCGAGATTTGTCAAAGATGCTGAAACCAAGGGTGGGCGGGGTTATCTGCAGTTGGTGATATAGTGGTGGTGGGGGGGAGACAACGGCGCTGCTGGGAGTGTAGACTATGAGCCGAGGAGAGGCGTGCTTAGGCTTTGCTGGAGGGCGGGCCAGGGCACTCAATGGGGGCGTTCCTGGGCACATTTCAAGAAAAACAACGCCCCACTGGGCACCCTACTAGCTAATTTGCATAAGGAATAAAGTGGATTTTTTAAAAATAGAAACCAAGCAGCAAGGAAAGAAGAGCACATCTGGAAAGGACGTAGTAAGTGCTGCAAGACAATAGTTTTAGTTTAATGGTGATGATTCTGGTGACAGATTCCCTTTAAATGTACAACATTTTGTGTATTGTAGATTTAGTCACATTATGTATTTGTCTACATCTCCTAGGTGGAAGCAGCTCCATGTCATTTCCTGGTGCACTGTATGTACTGTACAGAAGTTACTATCCTCTCTATAGAAAGTGATTTACAGCATATACCAGCTTTATATGAATTTTCTATTTAAGAACTTGCTTTATTTGTATTAGGTATCTGATTATGTGTATATATTCTTTACTTTTTTTTTCTTTTGGGATGACGTTTTTAGGACTTCGGAACAAGTTACTAAATTTGTAGAATTTTATTCCCAGGTTACAATATTTTCAATTTACAATGGTCGTTCTGGAATGAAATTATATTGAGGGGCCACTTCTATAGGAATTATGTCATAGGAAGTTTGCGTGGGCTTTAGCTCCAAGTGTTGTTTCATAAGGAAGCCGCTTAATTGTTTCTTTTACCTCCTTTTAAGGATCTGTTTTGAGGATGAAATAGAGGAACTCTCCATCACAATAAGGTAAAAATGCCTCAGGAAGGATATAGTATTACCCTGAAGACTTAGAGGAAAGAACACCAAAGGCATGCATCACAGACCTTTACACAATAAGGTTAAAGATGTGAGCAGATTAACTCACTTCCAGTGGTGTTTAAGGAAGGGACAGCTTTTGCTGTTTAGATAAGACATTTTAAACAATTTTTATTGTTTTTACGACTAGGAAAGAAAAATAGAAAAAATGCTAAAAATGTGCAATTCTAAAATGGATATTTATGCTTAACGAAAGGTCATTCAAACTGCACATCAGGGTGATACTGTACCTTCATTGAGATACTTCTATGATAGCTAAAGGTACAAATACCTGCCGATTTCAGCAGGCTCTCTTGAGTCTCCCCAATTGCTGATGTTGGAGGAGATAAGTATCGGGCAGTTGAATTTCATTTTTCCACAGCTATCTAATGTGTATGGCCAGCCTAAGAGCAATTTTAGACACCTAACATATGTGTTTGAGGGCATGCCAACTCTCTCCTAAGGGCGGGTTCACATCTCTGTTATGGATTCCATCATTGTTTTCCGTTACAACATGGTTAAAATGGAAAATAACGGAATCCATAGGACGGAAGTCAAAACGGAAGCCTTTAAGAGGCATTCTGTTTTGATCCTTCATGAAAAAAATCTATGGGCAGCATAACAGATCCATCCTGGTTTCCATTATGCAGGTATCCAGTCCTGCATAACGGAAACCAAGACGGATCCGTTATGCTGCCTAGGCTTGTATTATGACGGAATGCAAAACGGAAGCCTTTAAAAGGCATTCCGTTTTGCTTTCTGACATAATAGAAGTCAATGGGAATCATAACGGATCCGTCTGGTCTCCGTTATGCAGAACGGAAAAAAATCCTGTTGACAGGACTTTGTTTTCCGTCTTGCATAGCGGGAACCAGACGGCTCTTTTATGATTCCCATACACTTCTATTATGACGGTTTAAAATGGAATGCCTCTTAACCCCTTAAGCACCCAGCGATTTTTCACCTTAAAGAGGACCTTTCACCAATTTAAAAACTAAAAACTAACTATATCTGTGGGCAGAGCGGCACCCAGGGGTCCCCCTGCACTTACTAGTATGTCTGGGCGCCGCTCCGTCCGCCTGGTATAGGCTCCGGTGTCTGCAGCTCCCTCTGTTGTACTGGGCGGAGTTTTTGTATTAGGCGTGTCCCTTGCTGCAGCGCTGGCCAATCGCAGCGCACAGCTCATAGCCTGGGACTCCGCTCTGCCCAGAGATATAGTTAGTTTTTAGTTTTTAAACTAGTGAAAGGTCCTCTTTAAGGAACAGGCCATTTTTTTGCAAATTTGACGTGTCACTTTATGTGGTGATAACTTCAAAACCCTTTTACTTATCCAAGCCATTCTGAAATTGTTTTCTCATCACATATTGTACTTCATGACAGTGGTAAATTTGAGTCAAAATATTTAATTTTTATTTATAAAAAAATACCAAATTTACCAAAAATTTGGAAAAATTAGCAATTTTCAAAATTTCTATTTCTCTGCTTTCAAAACAGATAGTGATACCTCCTAAAATAGTTATTACTTTACATTTCTTATATGTCTACTTCATGTTTGGATCATTTTGTAAATTACATTTTCTTTTTTGGGACGTTAGAAGGCTTAGAAGTTTAGAAGCAAATCTTGACATTTTTCTGAAAATATCCAAAACCCACTTTTTAAGGACCAGTTCAGTTCTGACGTCACTTTGTGAGGCTTACATAATAGAAACCACCATAAATGGCCCCATTTTAGAAACTACACCCCTCACGGTATTCAAAACTGATTTTACAAACTTTCTTAACCCTTTAGGTGTTCCACAAGAATTAAAGGAAAATGTAGATGAAATTTCTGAATTTCACTTTTTTGGCAGATTTTCCATTTTAATCCATTTTTTCCCGCTAACAAAGCAAGGGTTAACAGCCAAACAAAACTCAATATTTATTACCCTGATTCTGTAGTTTAGAGAAACACCCCATATGTGGTCGTAAACTGCTGTACGGGCACACGGCAGGGCGCAGAAGGAAAGGAACGCCATATGGTTTTTGGAGGGCAGATTTCACTGGGATAATCTTAAATTGGCATGTCACATTTGAAAACCCCCTGATGCACCCCTAGAGTAGAAACTCCAAAAGAAGACCACATTTTGGAAACTACAGGATAAGGTGGCAGTTTTATTGGTACTATTTTACGGTACATATGATTTTTGGTTGCTCTATATTACACTTTTTGTGAGGCAAGGTAACAAAAATAGCTGTTTTGGCACCGTTTTTATTTTTTGTTATTTACAATGTTCATCTGACAGGTTAGATCATGTGCTATTTTTATAGAGCAGGTTGTTACGGATGCGATAATACCAAATATTTGTTGGTTGTTTAAGTTTTACATAAAGCATTTATGAAAAAAATAACAATTTTTGTCTCCATATTCTGAAAGCCATAGTTATTTTTATTTTTTGGGCGACTGTCTTATGTAGGGGCTCATTTTTTTCCGTATAAGATGACGGTTTGATTGTACTATTTTAGGGTGCATATGACTTTTTGATCACTTGGTATTACAATTTTTGTGATGTAAAGTGACCGAAAATTGCTTTTTTGACACTTTTTTTTTTTTTTACGGTGTTCACCTGAGGGGTTAGGTCATGTGATATTTTTATACAGCAGGTTCTTATGGACACGGCGATACATAAAATGTTATTTTTTGGGGGCGATTGTACTAGGTAGGGTCTCATTTTTTGTGGGTTGAGATGACGGTTAGATTGGTATGATTTTGGGGTGCGTATGACTTTTTGATCGCTTGGTATTACACTTTTTGTGTGTAAGGTGACAAAAAAATGGCTATTTTTATTTTTTACAGTGTTCACCTGAGGGGTTAAGTCATGTGATATTTTTATAGAGCAGGTCGTTACGGACATGGCAATACCTAATATGTCTACTTTTCTTTTTTTCCCTATTTCTTACAATTTTTTTAACTTTATTTTGGGAAAAGGATGCTTTTTTTTTTCCACTTTTTGTTTTGTTCCACCCTGGGACTTCAACTTTTGGGGGTCTGATACCCTTTACAATGCATCACAATACTTCTGTGTAATACACTTCAGCCTGCTTGCCTGTGACATCCAGGGGGCTGGATCTCAGGCTGTCAAGGAAGGCAGCCACGATGCCTAAGGAAGGCATCAGGCTGCCTTCCCTGCCATCGGGTCCCTGTCACAGCAGCTATGGACCTGATGGCCACCCCGCACAATCCCGCATGTGCTGCAGACAGCACTGACCGCGGCAGTGTGAGGGTTAATGCGCCGGCATCGGTGTTTTCACTGATGCCGGCGCATACAGCAGGGGTCCGGCTATCAGTGACTGCCGGACCCCTGCCACTGATTGGGCGGGCGCAGCTCCTGCACCCGCTCGATCAGCATGACGTACATGTACGTCACAGGTCTTTAAGTACTGGCCAGATATGACGTACATGGTCCTTAAGGAGTTACGTCATGGGTCCTTAAGGAGTTAAAGGCATCCGTTTTGACTTCCATCTTATGGATTACGTTATTTTCCGTTATAACCATGTTATAACCATGTTATAACGAAAACAATGATGGAATCCATAACGGTGATGTGAACAAGCCCTAACTCGTTGAGTGTCAACATCCAATCCGTTTGTTCTCACCACATCCCTCATCTCATTGATGTTCAGTGTTTCTCTAACAGTGGATACAAACACATCAGTTGAGCTGCCCCACTCTCTAACCAAACATGTATGTGGGATCAGGAGGAATGGTTGTTGGCCACATTTAATATTGAATTGAGCATAACTACACTTTCAGATGACTTTTCAAGATAAGCTTTTGTGTGGGAATATAAATGTTTATCACAATTTCTGACTATAATATGACTTGTATGCTGCAGTGTTCCCCTCTGCAGGCTCCACCTCTAATTCTCAAGTTGTTCCTGTGCTAGTGAGTGGAGACTAGCTGCTATGATGTCTCCCACAGAGTGCACATTGATAGAACAGGAGATTCTAGGACATTCTAGAGATGTACTAAACAGTATTGATGCAAAAAAGCACTTAAGGTGAGATATAACACGTACTATAAATTGCTGTATGATCTCTGTCTGTGCCTCCATATCTTTGACTGCAGCTCAATCCTCCTCTCCACCCTCTCCACATACAGTATTTCTAAATGTAGCTACAATCTGATTCTTCAGTGAGCTTTCAGTCTTGGTCTCTCAAGACAGATTTAGTAGAGAATTCATGAGGGAGGGGAGGATGAAAGGAGCCTGAGCAGTGGAGAAAGATGCATTTTTCTCTAAAAGATATATTATAACGTTTCTTATATTTGTCTGTACAATTGATTTATGCAAAGTTTGTTGAACGGTTAGTGACAGCTATGTTTAGGGAACAAATATATTTTCTCCTGCATCAGCAAATAAAATTTGTCTAAACAATGTATTAGCCTACAAGAAAAGGATATTGTTCATTACTGCAGGGAAATTCATTTATCTTTTGGCACGGCGTTACGGAACTTTGCAGAAGATTGGAATAATACTGAAGTTGATGGATTTGATACCGGAGAAAGAGCAATATCAATTATTTGTAAGTATGAGAAAATACATGATCAAAATGGCGGTAACACTAACAGGACATGGGGGGGGGGGTGCTAAAGTAATTTAAAGGAAAATAAGTAATTTTCCATAGCAATCAAAATTGTGCTTTTTTTTTCTACAAAAATGAGAGAAAATATCTGAATAGCTGTTATGGCAACTCAAAAACTTCTCTTTTGTGCTAATTTTGATTCATTTCCCCTATTGTGGTTCGAAGGGATTCTTTACTTGAGGCAATCCCTACTTTTTAAAAGGGTCCTTTTAACCAAAAAGCATATCATAAAGTGTCCTCCTGCTGGGATCTCCACTGATCAGCTGTAATCTGTGTAAATGCTCCATTTCTCTGCAGCACCTCCACAGGAGAAACAAAAAATTACAGAGTGTGTAACGAAGGATAGGACAGGTCAGAGAAAGAGAAAACCATTCTCCGTAACTTAGGCCTCTTTCACACTTAGGCCTGTCATGATTTCTCTGAAATCTCTCTGAAGCTCTGGAACAGAGCACCAATATTCACTAATGGGATATATTCAAATATGTTTTCTAAATCATAGAAACCCTTTAAACGCTACAAATCTGCAACTATGTCTGCTAATACTCTGCTAAAGCCTGAAGACCTGAATAACAGGAGACAGAATGTTTGTAGGACCTCCTGCCTGACAACCACCTATGGACGACCATAGCTGTTAGACAGCATATACCTAGCAACTGACCTGTCTCAAATGTCTCAGCTGTCTTACTCAAGACTGGATTAGCCCTGCAAGGAAAGCAGAGATTGGGAATAACTGCTTGTCAGCTGAAAGGTCATACAACTTCCTTCTCAGCTGGCATTTTAGGGTAGTTTCACAGTTTAGTCAGCTCTTTCTAATAAAACATTCTCTTGAGAATACTTTTAAGACAACTCATACAAGCTAGGGAAAGAATTTGAGAACTTATGATAATCAATGCTCGATAACCTACCTGCGATATATCTACCCTGGCAAAGAAGTAACTTGACCCGGGCCTCACCACTGAGTTCTCCACCAATTTAAAACAGGGGTCGAGAACCCCCTTACTCCTCCTCAAAGTTGATGTGTCCTATTCAGAGTTTGAAGAGAACAGCGGTCAAGTTTGTGATCCACTTTTCTATTCAGTGTCCAAGGGGCCGACATAAACAGCTGACTGCTGTACTAGGCGACCTTCGTCAGTCCTACACACTTTGAATAGAGTTACACCATGCATGCTCGACCAAAGCTTTATTCAAACTCCTCCTCACTGCTGTGGAGCAGTAAGGAAGAACAGGGGATTCGGGACTAGCGATCATGGGGTCTCGTCGGTAGGCCCCTCAGCAATCAGATATTTATCAGCTTTAATATCTATTATGGCACAATCGTTTTACAGGGGGTTTTCCAGGAGTTCAATATTGATTACCTATTCTCAGGATGGGTTATCAATATCTGATTGGTGGGGGTCCAACTGCTGGCACCCCTGCTGATCAGTTGTTTGAAATCGCCTCTTCCTAGGCCAGTGATGTCACATTCAATGACCACATGGCTATTTGCAGCTAAATCTATCTCTGACGCTCCATAGAAATGAATAGAGCGGCGGCGCACATTTCCGACCAGCCGCATAACTACAACTCCCAGCATGCAAAGACTGCTTACAGCTATCAGCCTACAGCAGGGCATGGTGGGAATTGTAGTTTTACAACAGCTGGTGAGCCACAGTTTGCCCATCCCTGGGATAGGGGATGACTTTCTCTTACTGGAATACCCTTTAGATGAAGATAAGTGACTTTCTTAACAGCTATTCAAGTGACTTGTTCTAAAGCTTGTGAAAAATGTGTTATTTTTGGGACCGGTTGTTGTTTTTAATATATGTCCACTAGTGCTGAGAAGTGATAATTAACCAAGTAGTGTTTAATGCTGTTAATGCTAGTTAATTTATGTAGGTTGAGTGGAAGTGGTTAAGAAGTGAATATGTAAAAACTCATTATCTTAAATAATAAATGGGTATTCTAAACACTTCCTACTTACGCCATAAGAAAAAATGTATGGTAGCTAAGGGTGTGTTATTAAAGGGGTAATCTTACATTTTTTATCTGATCCTCTGCTTCCTTCTCCACAGTACTCATTATAGAAATGTACCATTTGTAGCTGTAGCATTTGTGCAATTCCTTTACACAGCAGGTTGTACTGCTGATTCTGACCCAGATTTAGTAGCACACTGTTCCTGGATGTGTTGGTTCTCTCTGCTCTCCCCCTCCATGCTCTCAACAGCAGAGAGGGGAAGGAGGCTTTACATAGCAGCGTGTGTGTGTGATGGGGGAGCACACAAGTTTTCAGGGAGGGTAGATCCCACAGGCTGTGGATAGTAATGAGCATACTCAAGTCAGTCTTCAGGAGGAGAGAGCACATGGGCAATGCATGGGAGTAGAGAAAGGAAAATCACACATGCCTCAGCATCAGTAGACTTCCAGCCCAAGAAAGAAGAGATCCCTCATGGGCTGTGGATGGATGAAGCTTTGAAGAGCTAGTGAAGGTAGCAGCATCCTGGACATGGACCTCACATATCCAGCATGTATTACTAATGGGAATATGTCCACATGACAAAACTTCTACACCAGGGGTCTGAAAATGAATCAAGGAATACAGGGTGCAGTCTAAAATGTAATGCTTCACTAACATCTAATCATAGGATATGACCACCTATGGCACCGTCAACTGTCAGAATGGTGGTTCTGTGAATCTTATTTGCAGAACCAATGCAGCCTCATTTTCTTTAGTATTTAAGAGGTCCCACCACTAGCACACGTCCCTCCAAACTGGTCTTTCAGAGTGATGGAAGGAGGCAAGCATGCAGCACTGGTCTCTTTGTAGACGTTTGGAATCCAATGGAAAGAGAAGTCCATAGGCATGGCCATGGTCTATAGGGAAAGCGGCCACTGTAAATTGGTAAAAAAGTTTTTCCCTTAGTATGTGAGGTTCCCTTAAATAGGATAGGCCAACAATGTTCAAGTCCTGTATAACCCCTTTAACTATTTATATTAATTGAACATCATACGTTTGGGATATTTTAATTGCTTATTGGTTGTGCAAGCAAAAAGGTGATGGATTGAGGGAGTATTCTGCTTCATCCTCAAGATACAGGACACATATTAGATCTTTGAGACGCCCACTGATCACAAGAATGGGGCCCTGTACCCCATGGGTACAGCAGTGGGTTGGGCTTCCATGCGGCAGCTTCATTTGTCTCTGTGGGACTTCAGGAAATATATGAGCGCTGTAATCAATGTTCTCCAGTAGAGATGAGCGAAAATTTCATGAAAAATTCAATTAGCAAAGAATGCGAATTTCCTCGCACTTCGTGGTAACGAATCACAATTTTTCCTAAAATGGCGGCTACAGGTGTGAGGACATGCGGCAAGGAAGTCTGGGAAGGCGGGATGAGCCATAACGCCATGCATGCAGCCAATCAGCAGCCAGCCAGCCCTGTGATGTCAAAGCCCTATAAATAGCCTCAGCCATCTTGGATTCAGACATTTTCCAGCATTCTGAGTGCAGGGACAGACTTGAAAAGGTGCTAGGGACAGCAATAGGACACACCTCAAATGAAAAAACGATTTATAAGTGCAGGGAACGGATAGGGAGGAATCATTTTACAGCATCTTAGTTCAGGGAATGACCTCAGAAGGCGCTAGAGACAGTGATAGGAAAAACCTCACTGTGACAAAAAAGCCATTTACAAATGCAGGGAAACATTATTCAAGGTGCAGGGAAAGGATAGGGAGGAATCATTTCCAGCATCTTAGTGCAGGGAGAGACGCCTGAAGGCGCTAGGGACAGTGATAGGAAAAACCTCATTGTGTGAAAACAGCGATTTACAAGTGTAGGGAAACATTATTTTGCATTCAGCGCTGCAGTTATCTGTTGAAAAGCCTTTAGTGGTGTATATACGTGGAAAAAGAAAAAAATATTCTGCGTTCAGCACTACAGTTATCTGTTCAAAAGCCTTTAGTGGCGTATATACATGAAAAAGAAAAATATATTCGGCGTTCAGCGCTGCAGTTATCTATTCAAAAGCCTTTAGTTATCGTATTTTAGTTGAAAAAGAAAAATATATTCAGCGTTCACTGTTACAGGTATATCTGGTAAAGCCTTTACTGGAGTATTGCAGTAGAAAAAGAAATATACATTCGCCATTCGCTGGTGCACTTATATGTAGAAAAACCTTTATTGACGTATATCAGTAGAAAAATAAAAATGCATTCTCATTCGCAGCTGCAATTATATTTTGAAAAACCTTTAGTGAAGTATATCACTAGAAAAGAAATATACAGTCACCATTCGCTGCTGCACTTATATCTTGAAAAACTTTTATTGATGTATATCAGTAGAAAAAGAAATATACATTCGCCATTCGCTGCTGCACTTATATCTTGAAAAACCTTTACTGACGTACATTGGTAGAAAAAGAAATATACATTCACCATTCACTGGTGCACTTATATATTGAAAAAACTTTATTGACGTATATCAGTAGAAAAAGAAATATACATTTGCCAATCGCTGCTGCACTTATATCTTGAAAAACCTTTACTGACGTATATCAGTAGAAAAAGATAAATATATTCAACCTTCACTGTTGCAGTTATATGTGGTAAAGCCTTTAGTGGTGTATTTCAGTAGAAAAATTAAATATATTCAGCTTTCGTGTAGCAGCTGTAAGGCCTGTATGGTCCCATCAGGATTGGCTCCAAAAGCAGGAGTGGGTACAAAACACAGAAGACATGCAAATATTCCATTCACGTGTCATCTCTGTTTTGGATCCACTCCTGGTTTTGTTTTGGCAATAGCAATACTGATGGATTACTGACCAAATGCTGACTGAGTGAAGGCAGATGTTCCACAGACAGGATCCGTTTTTTGTGGGTTATTGCTCTGACGGATCAGAGTAAGGGCAAAATAATCAGTGACGTCAACACAAACTTACTGCTGACACCCTCTCCACTCTGTTGGAGGCTCTACTTGTATAAGCGTTTAATAGAACAGGTTCTGTAAACATCTATGTGGAATCAGCTGATGAGGGTGTAAAAGGAGTCCGCTTCTTTTTGATGCTAACATCGACCTGTAAGGCTGAGTTCTTGCTTGAGTTATTTGGTCAGTTTTGGCCCCGTGACTGCTCAAATAAGTGAAGTGCGCAGTGATTCTAAGAGCGACGCCTGTCATCTGCATGTCATACGGACTCACAGTATTATTTCACTACTACAGCAGACTCCCTATGCGTGTTACGTCAAGGCACAGTGTTCTACACCACTATAAAAGCTCTATGCAGCCTGGAAATGGCAGTTTTTTAACGTAATTCGCCGCAAATAAATTGAATCGAAGCATAATTCGAAGTGAACCGGCCGAATCAAATCTTTGAGAAATTAGCTCATCTCTATTCTCCGGCAGTCCCATAGATAGGAATGAAGTGGATATTTGACCTGCCACTCCATACACTTCAGGGTTCTCCCAGTGGGGTATGGAGACCCCATTCTTGTGATCAGTGGGGGTCCAGCAGTCGAATAGTTGTCCCTTATCCTCTGGATTAGGGGATGACGTGATATAACCGGAATACCCCTTTGTAAGGCTCTTAACTGTAATAACTGGAAGCTATAACTATGAAGTCCCAGGCGCTATCACATGTATTGATTCCGCTCCCCAATGTCTTACAGAGCAGTGACGCAGATATTATCTGCCACGTCCTAAGTGCTTTACTGAATCAGTTCCATAACCTGTTCCATAACTTATCGATAGTTGCTTGGGTCTGTAATATCGCCCTGTGTTTGTCATTTGTCAGCGCTGCACATGGATATTGTCATATCTACCTAGTTGCATTTTTTTTGTACAGCATGAACTCCTTACCATGAAGGATATCTTTCAGGAGCCTTGCTGGAAAAAGCACAGACTGGAAGAAGAGAGTGGTTATTTAATGGCCTGACAGTGCAGAACAATGTGCAATAGGAGGGGGATGGGTAGAGGTGGGGAGGGGGTTCGAAACATTAACTAATTTTTCCTAAGAGAAGTAGCCACAAAATAACTTGTCAGCGCCACCACACAGTATCAGCAGAATGTAAATACACAAGCTGACCACTCTTTATTATGAATTAACTACTTGCATCTCCCATGTAATAAAAATTCTAGAAAATCGATACTTTGCGTTTTTCTTCCTCTTTATATCGTCGCGATCCAAGAGCTATAACTTTTTTATTTTTCCGTCTATATAGCATTATGAGGGCTTGTTTTTTGTGGGACAAGTTGTAGGTTTTAATGGCGCCATTTTGGGGTACACATAGCTTTCTGATTAACCTTTATTAATTCTTTCTGGGAGGGAGATGGGAAAAACAGCAATACTGCCACTGCGCTTTTAGTTATAAATTGTATTGTCTGAGTCACTACGATTACAGTGATACCAAATACATATAGTTTTTTTCCGTTTTACTACTTTTCTGCAATAAAGCCCCTTTTATTTAAAGAAAAAAAATGTTTTTGCATTGCCACTTCCCAAGACCCATAATTTTTTTATTTTTCATTCTATGGAGTTGCGTAAGGGCTTGATATTTGCAGGACAACTTGTATTTTTCATTAGTATCATTTTGGAGTAAATGGCGCTTTTGCAGCGGGCGCCTCCGCCCAGGGCCCTTTAAGAGTTAAAAGAGTACTTGTTTTTGTGCTGCCAGTTGCAGTGAAGCAACAAGGGCACAGGGTCCCTTTTAGTGATACTGTAGATGGCACCCAGTTGTAGGGATGCCTGAGTGGTGTAGGGTGGCCTATAATGTCCCTTAGGTGTTGTGCACGTGTCACGGTGCTCCTACCTGAATACGCTGGACCCTAGGCTTTGGCTCCGAAACAAGGAAAAGGGGGGTTATTGATAAAGGGGATGATGGAAAAAAGTGAGTCCAGACCTTGTGATGATGTTGATAGCAGCTTTGCTTTGGTAAACGTTCATCAGAAACAATCTTCCAACTTTGTCTTGGTTTCCAGCAGGCTTTGGCGTTAACTGTGGCAGGCAAACTCCTCTCTGCTACATCAGTTGCTCTCTGACTCTCTGCTGTGATGACAGGCTGGCTATAGAACTCAGCTGCCCGGACCCGTGCAGCGCTTAGACTGGGCTGCCGTAAAAAAGCAGCTGGCCCAGCCTAAGCCCTTTAGTGACCGCCATAAAAAGCGTATGGGTGGTCACTATGGGGTTAACTGTTGTATCTGTGCTCCTGCCAGAGTTTACTTCCTGCTTTAGTCTTGTACTGTTGTTTGGGCGTGCACGGGCGTGTCTCTCCTCCCCTGTGAAGCAGCACGTAACACAGTAACATACTACATAAGGCTGAAAAAAGACATCTGTCCATCCAGTTCGGCCTGTCATCCTGCTAGTTGATCCAGAGGAAGGCAAAAAAAAAAACTGTGAGGTAGAAGCCAATTTTCCCCACTTAAGGGGAATAAAAAACTCCTTCCCAACTTCAATCAGGCAATCAGAAGAACTCCCTGGATCAACGAACCCTCTCTAGTAGCTATAGCCTGTAATATTATTACACTCCAGAAATACATCCAGGCCCCTCTTGAACTCTTTTAGTGAACTCACCATCACCACCTCCTCAGGCAGAGAGTTCCATAGTCTCACTGCTCTTACCGTAAAGAATCCTCTTCTATGTTTGTGTGCAAACCTTCTTTCCTCCAGACAGGGGCATAGCTAAGGGCTCATGGGCCCTGGTGCAAAATTTCAGCTTGGGCCCCCTTCAGCTTTCTGGCCAGGGGCCTTCATGCTGCCAGAGGCAAAAATTAAATCCGCACCTCCCTAAAATGCCAAATTTGGTGTCTTTTTATGTGGCACAAGGGTCTTTGGGCCCCCTCAGGCTCCTGGGCCCAGTAGCGACTGCTACCTCTGCACCCCCTATAGCTACTCCCCTGCCTCCAGACGCAGAGGATGTCCCCTCGTCACAGTCACAGTCCTGGGGATAAATAGATGATGCGAGAGATTTCTGTACTGACCCCTGATATATTTATACATAGTTATTAGATCTCCCCTCAGTCGACTTTTTTCTAAAGTAAATAACCCTAATTTTGATAATCTTTCAGGGTACTGTAGTTGGCCCATTCCAGTTATTACTTTAGTTGCCCTCCTCTGAACCCTCTCCAGCTCTGCTATGTCTGTCTTGTTCACAGGAGCCCAGAACTGTACACAGTACTCCATGTGTGGTCTGACTAGCGATTTGTAAAGTGGTAGGACTATGTTCTCATCACAGGCATCTATGCCCCTTTTGATGCAACTCATTATCTTATTGGCCTTGGTGGCAGCTGCCTGACACTGTTTTTTGCAGCTTAGTTTGCTGTTTATTAAAATTCCTAGATCCTTTACCATGTCAGTGTTACCGAGTGTTTTACCATTTAGTATGTACAGGTGACTTGCATTATTTCTTCCCATGTACATAACTTCACATTTGTCAGTGTTAAACCTCATCTGCTACTTATCTGCCCAAGCCTTCAATCTATCCAGATCCCTCTGTAGCAGTATATTGTCCTCTTCAGTGTTAATTACTTTACACAGTTTCGTGTCATCTGCAAAAATTGATATTTTACTGTGCAATGCCTTCAACAAGATCATTAATAAATATATTGAAACGAATAGGGCCCAATACTGACCCCTGAGGTACTCCACTAGTGACAGTGACCCAATCTGAGTGTGTACCATTAATAACCACCCTCTGTTTTCTATCTCTCAGCCAGTAACTAACCCACTTACAGACATTTTCCCCCAGTCCGAGCATTCTCATTTTATATACTAACCTTTTATGTGGTACAGTGTCAAATGCTTTGGAGAAGTCCAGATATACGACATCCATTGATTCGCCGCTGTCAAGTCTAGAACTTACCTCCTCGTAGAAACTGATTAAATTCGTTTGGCATGACCGATCCCTCATGAAGCCATGCTGATATGGCGTTATTTGCTTATTTCCATTGAGATCCTCTAAGATAGCATCTCTCAGAAAACCTTCAAACAGTTTACCCACAACAGATGTTAAACTTACCGGCCTAGAGTTTCCGGGCTCTGTTTTTGGACCCATTTTGAATATTGGCACCACATTTGCTATGCGCCAATCCTGTGGAACACTCCCTGTCAGTATAGAGTCCGGAAATATCAGAAATAAGGGTCTGGCTATGACATTACTTAATTCCCTTAGGATACGGGGTGTATGCCATCTGGTCCTGGCGATTTGTCTATTTTAATCTTTTTAAGTTGCTGTTGTACTTCTTCTTGGGTACACGCCCTCTATCTCCCCAGCCTATGGCTGAGTTGCAGGAAGTATTTCAGGGCGCTTCCTGCTCCAGGAAGATGCCGGGGCAATCTTGGTTGATAGCTTGTCTTGTTTGAAGGTGTTTTGTAGTATTGCTTTTCTGTGTACTGGACCCTGCTTCTTGGTTCAACGGACTTTGCTTGATTGCCTCCTGCCTCTGACCTCCGACTTAGTTTATAGACTTTGCATGATAGCTGCTTGCCCTGACCCCGGACTTCCTGATTGCATCATTCCCCTCGGTGCTTTTCACCATTATCTCTGACACACCGACCTTTTGACTGTCTGGTTTAGTTCTATTGTTTACATCTGAAGACTTGCTTATATCTGGAAAAACTGCTTAGTCATTCCCATAGACTTATATTGAAACTCTATACAAATCTATGACAGACTGGAATTGCAACATTGGTACTGTTTTGACTGTCATTCTCCACTCTACCCCTCCCTTAGAAGGTTCTAGTTCAGTTAGAAACTGTATATAAGGAGAGAAGTTAGAGCCCCTAGTTGTCTACAGATAGGGACCAGTGTTTATGAGTTACAAAAGAAGATGCTGAGACAGGGATACTGTGCCACAGATCCTGGGTAACCAGCCAGTCAGATAACAAAGCCAGAGACCCTAGGCCATCAACCCTTTGGCCAGGGTACCAGCTTTATGAGAAAGAGGGACAGCTAGCGCAGGCCCTTTCTCAGCTTCAAACCCTTCTTCTGCCCGGGAGGAGACTGGAGAAGCCAGCCCTATGCCTCTCCTGTATTGTTTTATACTTGAGTTCCTTTAGTACATTCTATGGACTTATTTCCCATTGGGGTGCACCAAGTCTTACCATTCCTTCCAGAGAGCAGCCACATGTGCCAACACATCGACGGTGTCTGGGGGATCCAACGTAGTGTTGGGACCACCCAAACCCCACCACTGCACAGGTGACGTACAAACTGACAAAATCTTTGTAATAAATATGAATAGACTTTAGACTGAAAAATCCATGGGTATTTCATGAAACAATTTCGACAAATGATGTATGATATTTTGTAAATCCAAAAGAATTAAAGCAAAAGGTTGCATGCTAATACATTACCCTCTTAAACTAGACAGTCTAAAAATGAGGCAGAATTTTCCTAGCGGCTGATGGTGAATGATAAATATGGCGTACCTTTACAATGTCTAGTCTAAGTGCATACTATTTCCTAGTTGGCTTACTTTGGGCCACAATTGTGCCAAATTCTGGTACTATTTTGGTGCATAGTGTCGCAATTTACACCACATCCCTTTCCCATTATGAATGAGGTATGAGAAAGTGTCTAAAACCCTTAATAAATGTGGTGTAAGGTACATGTGCCAGAATTCGAACACCATTTAATGGCTCCTTGTTCATGCAACATTTTTGGAACGTGAAATCCATGTCAAATCCATGCCTAATTGTTTTCAATGGGAATCCATGTTTCTGCTTATACAGATTTTAAATCCACACCAATACACAAAATCCTTGTCAATAAGTGACATATCCTTATTTGCCACATGGAAACCACAGCTTAGTACCACCCAACGGATTAGCCCCATTGAAAGGGACTAATCCATGTGCAGACCTGCAGCAGTTCAACCTGCAAGTTCTCAGCATGACTCTGGCTACATGAGTCCAGCAGCTCATTTTTTCCGTTTGTCACAACGTCATGAGCCTGATGTTGCCGAGCTGTGCTTGCACATGCTATTTCAAACAAACAGCATGTACAGGTGCCAGACGACAATTACAGGTGTTTCCTGGCAATTAGCGCTGAGCCGCATTGTGTACGGGAAACCTAAGGAATATTCTTGAACTGGTCAGTGTTGGGGGAAAGCAGGGTCAGACACGATGGATTTCAATATGCCCAATCCTTTTATTCTCAGGAGAGGTAAACCATCACCAACTTCCCTCCTCCGCATTCAAAAACACATGAACAACAGATTATCTGACCAATTTCTGTCCAATCAGACCAATAGTTGGTGTGTATAACAAAAGATCTGTGTGTGTAAATGGCCCTCTGGGCAATAATTGGTTAGAAAATCTCTAAGATAATCTGTTGGTGTAAGTCAAGCCTGCATATGTATGGGGGAGGAGGGGTCAGAGAACCAGCAGGTGTGGACTTACTCTGCCATGTGACGGACCTCCCCTAAGGGCGTTGTCTAAGTGAAACCCTCATCCTTCACAATACCCCTGATGGTGGGGATAGACTTTCCAGAGGAGAACACCAGGTCACTACCCCTTGAGTTGGGTTGGCACATGAAAAAGCTGACCCAGTCAGACCACGGTGTACCAGTGCAAGGTACTAGAGGCACGTACTTAGTCAACAGGCCAAGTCATAACCAGGAGCAACAGTGCAGGACCAAAGAACGAGGCAGAGGTGAAGTCGTACAAGCAATAGGTCAGGGAGGGGGGGCAGGTACAAGTCAGGCAATCCGGATCAACAACAGGAAAGTGAAGGTGGAGCAGGCAAGGATCAGACATGTAGTGGAATCCAGAAGACAAGCCCGGGTCAGGAATTCAGAAACACAAGCACAGACAAGAGCAACCTTAGCAGGACACAAGGACCTTTGATGCTCAGGCACCCAGGAAGAGGAGTGGACCGCTTTGTTTAGGTGCAGGAAGGCTGGGATTAGTCAGAAGGTCAGCACAAGTCACATGTGCTTAACCCTTAAATCACAGGAAGTAACGTGCACTGGCCCTTAAACAAATGTGCTACAGGTAACACGGGGCTTGACGGAAACCAGGGTGGCAGCATCCGTGAAGGAAGGCACCTGCAAGAACAGAGCCTGAGACTAGAGGAATATCGGTGGTCAGCAACCGCCGTTACACACCTGTTGGAGATTGCTTAACAGCAATCCAAAATGTATGGTCGGCCTAACCTGTTCATAACCAGGGGATTTTTAATCATCAGGACCAGATACACTTTAGACATTTTTAAAAATATTAACAGCTATAACCTTTTGATTTGTTGAGCTGGCATAAATCACTTTTTTTTTTAAATGTTTAAGTGTATAGTTTAAAAAAATAGTGAATAGCTACCGGTATTTTATTCTGGTGATAATATAGTATTACCCCAAAAAAGACTTTTTGTGTGTATATCACTGTCTACTGTAAATTTTGATTAAGTACAGGTCCACTTTTGAGTAAATGGTTCTTGGCTAGCGATTTGACAGTGATTGGGGCAGGAAATAAATTTTTTTTAGGGGGAGGGGAGCAGATCATTTTTTGTGTATTTTTTCAATTTATTTTTGTATTTAATTTAATTTTTATACTAAATCCCCCAAAGATCAAATACTATCACTGGGGGGACTAAAACTAGTACTACTAAGCACTGGGACTGCGCAATACGGATTTTAGCAAGGCATCTTGGTAAATTCAAGTAATTTTCGTCGGAGTCTCTGTCACCAGTTCATGCTGCCCTCAAATAGCTTTCCCTTAGTAACTATACAATAAGGCTATAATCACGCGGTCAGGTTTCCTGATGCAGTTTCGGAAGCCAAAACCAGGGATGAATTAAAAAAAAAAGAAGTCTTTTCTGTCCTTTATACTTTCTCTCCTTTTATGATCCACTCCTGATTTTGGCTTCCAAAACTTCATCAGGAAACCTGACCGTGTGGCCAGTGTTCATCCACCTCCAATACAAAAGAAGAATACTGTATTTAGCTATACTGGTATGAAATGATGCTATACTGGTATGAGATGATGGACAGGGAGATGTTAATGGATCATCTTGGACCAACTGCTGAAATAACAAAAATCTTCATATTTTGGAAATCACCATCTAAGACATGAGGTCGAAAGTCAGCTCACATGGTGTGTAAAACACATGAGATGAGGGAACAGCTATTTATTTTTTGAAGTGTCAGTGTCACAGACGTTCCCGCGACAGGTGGCAGGAGATCGGTGAGACTGGCAACACGTGGTTTGATCTGACATGTTTTCCGTTTGGATCAAATGACGTCTGTGTTGTTTCTGGTGCTTGCCACATCTTCTTTCTTCAGGTTTGGCTATTAGGGTTATTTAACTTTCTGTATTTATAGTTGCTTTTCCCACAATGCTGTGCGGTTTATAGCTTCTATTTGGATCTTTTGGATAGATTGTGGTTGGATCTCGGCTGAGTTCCTGGTGCTTCCATTTCTCCTTTGAAGTTAAGTCTTTCCTTTCCATTTTGTATTTTGTTTGCGTTCTGTCTGTTGCATTTCCCTATTGTTTGTATTAGGCCTAAAGGAGACTCCTGTTCGTCCTTCCTTTTAGAGGAACAGGTCGTCTCGTCCCTGCCATTAGTACCAGGGTCCTATAGGGCTTGATAGGACTCTAGGTATTCCTGCGTATGAACTCACCTACCTTTGGGGTCTGTTCATACTGGTAGTCAGTCAGGATTTTGGTTAGGGTTTTCACTAGGAGGTGTCCATTTTTCTTCCCTAGTTCTCAGGCCTGATTCCCTGTTCCCCTTCTTCCCTCCTATGCTCGCTGTGGTGTTTCCCTCCCACACCAAAGCGTGACAGTCAGGCTGAGCTTGCACACGTGCATCGGGTGAGTCACCCACAGACCAGATGGAAAGTCACATCTCTGTAAATGGATTACTAGCCATGGCTACAATGGTGTATGTTTATAATGAGAGGAGGAAAATGAAGGATAACGGCAAGAGCGGAAATCAGTCTGTAGAATAACTATTCATTATTTCTTTCCAGTTGCTTACATAGCGCTAACAGGTTCCTCTGCGCTGTACAGAGCTGGTTATCACTCACATCAATCTCTGTCCCCATGGGGTCACAACCGAAATACTGTATCTGAGACACACACTTGGAAGAAATTCACAGTATATTTTTGGAGAAAAATTGAGAATCTGGATGAAACCCACACAAACGCAGGGAGAACATAGAAACTCCATGTGCAGTATCTCGGAACAGGGTACTTACAAACTGTTTTTGTTATGTAATATTATGTAACGTTATTTAATATGTTAAAGGGGTCATCTCACCTGAGACATTGGGGGCATATTACCAGGATATGCCCCCAATGTCTGATAGGATAGATATCTTTAGAACAGAGCCCGCAAAGTGAACAAGAGCATGCGCAGCCGCCCTCCATTCATTCCTATTGGAGTGCTTGCCCGGGTATTTCTGTCAGAAGGGAATGGAGCGGTGGCCACGCTTTCACGATGTGCTTCCTATTCATTTTGATTTCCAAAAATAGCCAAGCACGCCATTTTCAGGGCTCCCATAGGAATGAATGGAGGGCAGCCGCACAACTGCGGTGCACCCTCGTTTACTTTGCGGACTCTGTTCTAAAGATAGGTGCGACCCGCACCTAGCGATGTGCATATTTCTGCATGGATGAGTCAGGGTTAGTAATCTTGACTCTGAAAGAAGTTAGGTGCTGGACTTAGTCCACTCCCAGCTCAGTTAGTAAGTAGTCTAGAGCTAGTTGAGGAAGTCTGAGAAGCTACATTTGCTCTCTGCTCATAATATTAGGCCTAAGTTCCAGGGAAGAACTTAGAAAGAACCAAGAAGGTCCAGAATCTGCATGGCTGAGTATTGGTGTCAGTCATTAAGGCAGGGCTCGACAAATCCCAGGCGCCAGGTCGCCATGGCGACCAGGAATTTGGTCCTGGCGCCTGGGTAGTTGTCAGCCCGTTCTGTCAGGTGCCCGGGCGCAGGGTCCGGCGCGGACTAGGAGCGCCGGCCCCCTTCATGTTGCAGCCGCCCGAGCGCTCTGTATAGAGCCTCAGGCGGCTGCAGCACTGCCCGGGCTGGCGCGCCCATGAGGGCGCACCGCCCGGGCACAGCATGAGAGAGGGACTGACAGGAGGGAAGCGCTAGCGCTCCTCCTGTCAGTTCCTCATTGTAGCGTGGCTGAGCCTACCGTGGTCCGCGGTACAGGAGCATCTGTCTCCTGTACCCAGCCGGACTGACATGAAGTGCGCACACAGTGTGCACTTCCTGTCAATCCGCCCGGGTACAGGAAACTAAAGCTCCTGTACCCGTGGGACTATACAAAGCTCGGCCACGCTACACTAGAGGCAGAGGAGAAAGAGGGAGAAGGTGAATGACAAGAGAGGAGAGGGGAGAGAAGGTGAATGACAAGGGGGAGAGAAAGTGAATGACAAGGGGAGAGAAAGTGAATGACAAGGGGGAGAGAAAGTGAATGACAAGGGGGAGAGAAAGTGAATGACAAGGGGGGAGAAAGTGAATGACAGGGGAGGGGAAGAAAGTGAATGACAGGGGAGGGGAAGAAAGTGAATGACAGGGGGAAGAAAGTGAATGACAGGGGGAGAGAAAGTGAATGACAAGGGGGAAGAAAGTGAATGACGGGGGAAGAAAGTGAATGACAAGGGGGGAAAGTGAATGACAAGGGGGAGAGAAAGTGAATGACAAGGGGGAGAAAGTGAATGACAAGGGGAGGGGAGAAAGTGAATGACAAGGGGGGAGAAAGTGAATGACAAGGGGGTGAGAGAAAGTGAATGACAAGGGGGGAAAGAGATTTACAAGACGGACCCCTCTGCCCTCTCCTCCGGACCCCTCTGCCCTCCCCTCCGGACCCCTCTGCCCTCCCCTCCGGACCCCTCTGCCCTCCCCTCCGGACCCCTCTGCCCTCCCCTCCGGACCCCTCTGCCCTCCCCTCCGGACCCCTCTGCCTTCTCCTCCGGACCCCTCTGCCCTCTCCTCCGGACCCTCTGCCCTCCCTCCGGACCCTGTAATCCTTGTAAGGGTTTCCACATGTCATGGCGGCCGCAGTGGCGATCACTTAGACGCTGGCAGCATCTGACGTGTCATATAACCTATTGAAAAGGGGAAGCATTATGGGGGGCCCTATATACTCGCACATTATGGGGGGCACTATGGAAAACAGGAGTAGGAACACAATGGGGGCATCTACTGGGGGCCCTATGTACTGGCATGCATTATTGGGGGGCTCTATAGAGAAGTGGGGGGGGAGCACTATGGGGGCATCTATTGGGAGCTTTATGACGCGGCTCCGCCTGGCTCCTAACTTTTTTAGCTGGCTCCTAGATTCCAAGGAAATTTGTCAAGCCCTGCATTAAGGTATTAGCTGTTTAAGTCAGTAAAGACTTTACTGCAGTAGAGCCACATTGCTAATACACCCTCCACACAGTCCTGGCCAGCCGTAGCTTAATTCTGTACCCCTCAGTTGGCAATTACAGTCACCATTGCAAAAGTAATATTGCCAGCCTTAGATTTTGCAGAGAGAGAGAGAGACTTTGGAAAGCTAGATGGAAGGAGCACTACAACCCCCATCCTGGCCTGTATCTCTACATTGCTATCTGGGAAGATTTTTACAGTGAATTGTTTGGAACTGTGTTTCGATATTATTGGATGCGCTACATCTCCCATTGTGCACTGCAGTAAAGAAACACGATTATCTTCTACAACTGGTCTGGTTACTGACACCAGAACTATTCGCACCTACATCTCCTGCCTTGGACCTGAACTCATAACATCAAGGGTATCCCAACTACTTTCAGGCAACATCAGGGTGTGCCCGAGAAAAGAGAGGGAGCACTCTCCTATCACTGCCCTGGCCCCAGGGAGCATCGCTGTGAGGATTGCCTCTGTGAATATTCATTGCAGCCTCAGGAAGTATCACTCCCTTCCACAGCTCCGCTGGGGGTTGCAGCACATGCAGATGTTGCATTTGGTCAGATACAAACCCTGAACTCCAATATCTAAGCCAGTCCCCTCCTCACAGGGAACGAGAAGGATCTCCTCAGTGATCGGAGCGAACGGTGTATGGATCCATGGAAAGTATATGAATCCATTACTAAAAAGTGAGGAACTTAACACCCGGACAACCATGAATGAAAACTTCCGACGTCCCTATGACATTTCAAAAGTTTTTTTTTAAATAATAGGTTCCCTTTAACCAGTCCCGGACCGCCGTACACAGGATTGCGTCCTGCGGGCGGCCGGGATCTTCTGAGTGGACGCATCGGCGCGTCCTCTCACGAGACCCGTGAGTTCCTGTGAACGCGCGCGCAGGCGCGCGCGCGTTCACAGGAGCGCGCGTCTGGAGAGTTAAACTACAGCCTGCCAGCGATGATCAATCGCTGGCAGGCTGTAGATGCGATATAAATCGCATCAAACATGTATACCAGACACTGTTTTGTGAACAGCGTCTGGTATACCTGCTACCTGGTCCTCTGGTGGTCCCATTTGCTGGGATCGACCACCAGAGGACCAGGTAACACAGTAAAGTTGCACCAAACACTACACTAACCCCCTCCCCACCCTCCCCCTCACCTATTAACCCCTTGATCACCCCATCTAGACCCCTGATCACCCCCTGTCATTGATCACACCCTTTACGTGTCCATATGTGTTTTGCGGATCCGTGGATCCGATCCGCGGATCCGATCCGCAGATCCTCAAAACACGGACACCGGCAATGTGCTTTCCGCATTTTGCAGATCCGCACATTGCCAGAACTATATAGAAAATGCTTTTCTTGTCCGCACTGCGGACAAGAATAGGACATGTTCTATATTTTTGCGGAACGGAAGTGCAGACTCGGAATCGCTGGATCCGTAATTCCGATCCGAGCGGGACAAAGTCTGTCCCCATAGAAATGAATGGGTCCGCAATTCCGCTCCGCAAACAGAATTGCGGACGTGTGAATGGGGCATAAGGGTCCCTTATCACCGCCAGTTAGCTAGCTACTTGTTAGTTAGTTAGCGCCCAGCCCACCGCACCGCAGTCACTGATTTTGGCAGAGATTTTTTCATCCACATTGATCGATGCGAATGAAAAATCTGTGCCGTTCATTTTTTTTTTTTCAGCGCAGAGGCCGAACGGAAAAAAATCTCATTACCCGTATGCTCAATATACGGAGAATCGCAGAAACTCCTAATGCTGGCCATACGTGTAATGATTGCGGAGACCCTCAAATGCCAGGGCAGTACAAACACCCCACATGTGACCCCATTTTAGAAAGAAGACACCCCAAGGTATTCGCTGAGGGGTATGGCGAGTTCATGCAAAATTTTATTTTTGTCACAAGTTAGTGGAATATGAGACTGTAAAAAAAAAAATCAATTTCCGCTAACTTGTGCCAAATTTTTTTTCTGTGAACTCGCCATGCCCCTCACGGAATACCTTGGGTGTCTTCTTTCCACAATGGGGTCACATGTGGGTATTTATACTGCCCTGGCATTTTAGGGTCCTAAAGTGTGAGAATCCAAATGCGTAAAAATGGCCTGTGAAATCCTAAAGGTACTCATTGGTTTTAGGGCCCTTTGCGCATCTTGACTGCAAAAAGTGTCACTCATGTGGTATCGCCGTACTCAGGAGAAGTAGGGCAATGTGTTTTGGGTGTATTTTTACATATACCCATGCTGGGTGTAGAAATATCGCTGTAAACGACAACTTTTTAAAAATTTTATTTAAAGTTGTCAATTTACAGAGATATTTCTCTCACCAGCATGGGTATATGTAAAATACACCCAAAACACATTGCCCTATTTCTCCTGAGTACGGCGATACCACATGTGTGACACTTTTGCAGCCAAGATGCGCAAGGGGCCCAAATTCCAACGAGTACCTTTAGAGGGCATTTTTACGCATTTTCTTCTCACGCTTTAGGGCCCCTAAAATGCCAGGGCAGTATAAATACCCCACATGTGACCCCATTTTGGAAAGAAGACACCCCAAGGTATTTGCTGAGGGGCATAGTGAGTCCATGAAAAATTAAACTTTTTGTCAAAAGTTAGCGGAAAGGGAGACTTTGTGAGAAAAACAATAAAAATCAATTTCCACTAACTTGTGCCAAAAATTTTTTTCTATGAACTCGCCATGCCCCTAATGGAATACCTTGGGGTGTCTTCTTTCAAAATGGGGTCACATGTGGGTATTTACTGCCCTGGCATTTTAGGGGCCCTAAAGCGTGAGAAGAAAATGCGTAAAAATGCCCTCCTAAAAGGTACTCATTGGAATTTGGGCCCTTTACGCATCTTGGCTGCAAAAGTGTCACTCATGTGGTATCGCCGTACTCAGGAGAAGTAAGGCAATGTGTTTTGGGGTGTATTTTTACATATACCCATGCTGGGTGAGAGAAATATCTCTGTAAATTGAAAACTTTGAATAAAAAATGTAAAAAGTTGTCGTTTACAGCGATATTTCTCACACGCAGCATGGGTATATGTAAAAATACACCCCAAAACACATTGCACTACTTCTCTGAGTACGGTGATACCACATGAGTGACACTTTTTGCAGCGTGAGTGCGCAAAGGGGCCCTAAAACCAATGAGTACCTTTAGGATTTCACAGGCCATTTTTATGCATTTGGATTCTCACACTTTAGGGGCCCCTAAAATGCCAGGTGAGTATAAATACCCCACATGTGACCCCATTTTGAAAAGAAGACACAGGAGAAGTAGGGCAATGTGTTTTGAGGTGTATTTTTACATATACCCATACTGTGTGTGAGAAATATCTCTGTAAATGACAACTTTTAAAATGTTTTATACAAAGTTGACAATTTACAGAGATATTTCTCTACCCAGCATGGGTATATGTAAAAATACACCCAAAACACATTGCCCTACTTCTCCTGAGTACGGCGATACCACATGAGTGACACTTTTTGCAGCCTGGGTGCACAAAGGGCCCAAATTCCAACGAGTACCTTTAGGTTTTAAATGGCGGCTCACAATTTAGCCTCGCCCAAAATGCCAGAACAGTAAACACACCCCACAAATGACCCCATTTCAGAAAGTAGACACCCCAAGGTATTCACTGAGGGCATAGTGAGTCCGTCTGAGATTATTATTTTTTTGCCAGAAGTTATCAGAAATTGAAACTTTTTTTTTTTTTCTCAGAAAGTGTCATTTTCCGCTAACTTGTGAAAAAATGAAATGATACATGAACTCACCATGCCCCTCCGCGAATACTTTGGGGTGTCTTCTTTCTAAAATGGTGTGATTTGGGGGTATTTATACTATCCTGGCATTCTAGCACCTGAAGAAACATGACAGGTGCTCAGAAAGTCAGAGCTGCTTCAAAATGCCGAAATTCACTTTTTGCACCATAGTTTGTAAACGCTATAACTTTTACCCAAACCAATAAATATACACTTATTGGACTTTTTTTATCAAAGACATGTAGAACAATAAATTTAGAGAAAAATTTATATAGAAATGTAGTTTTTTTTTAAAAATTTTACAACAGAAAGTGAAAAATGTCATTTTTTTGCAAAAATTTCGGTCATTTTTGATTAATAGCAAAAAAAGTAAAAATGTCTGCAGCAATGAAATACCACCAAATGAAAGCTCTATTAGTGAGAAGAAAAGGAGGTAAAATTCATTTGGGTGGTAAGTTGTATGACGGAGCAATAAACGGTGAAAGTAGTGTAGTGCGGAATTGTAAAAAGTGGCCTGGTCATTAAGGGTGTTTAACCTAGGGGGGCTGAAGTGGTTAAGTTAAATATTAGCTTTATTACTAAGAATACTATGAAACCCAGACTTTTACATAGTTCTCCATGCTTGCAGTAAAAACAAGATTTTGAGGTGGGATTATTAATTCTTCCTATTGCCCCCTTACTCTTTCCCCCATAATTGTGACTGACAGACAGGACACCGTTTTGGAGTTATTACTCCTCCCTCTGACTACTTATTTGCCCTTTACTTGAGAATGACAGGGCATCATTTTGGGATTATTACTCCTCCTTCTTACTTCTGACTAACAGGGCATAATTTTGATTGGCAATACTTACAAAAGTACTCAAGGATTCGTATTTACATATTGTAAAAATTTTGAGACATATTTCTCTTTGACTAAGCCACATTAACCTATTACGTATCAGTCAGGTTGCTGGTAAAACCATGTGATGAGCAACAGGGTTATCTTATCTATTGCATCCAATATTGCATTGAAAAGGTGAATACATATTTAGGTCATTAAAGGGGTTGTCCAGGATAATACTTTAAAAATAGGCAGTAGGGGTTAAAACTAAAAAAACATAATCAATACTCTCCCTCACCAGTCCCCCAGAGCTGCTTTTCCAACACTTCTCTAGTCCCCGCTGCTTTCCACTTCCTGATCCCGTCTACACACAGGCAATGGTTTGGCACTGGCTGACGTTGGCCACCACTGTGATCAGTGATTGTCTGAGTGGTCAGCCCAAGCTATTGTCCGCCTAAAGTCCGCCAAGAAGTGGAGTGCATCTGGGACCAGAAGAGCGTCAGAAAGGCTGTGGAGGTGGAGTATAGAACATTTTTTTCATTGTAAAACCCATTCTGCCCATTTAAAAAAAAATACTCCCTTGGAACCCCCGTTCACCATGTTGACCACATTTTTTGATACCAAGGTGATGGAGAAATTAGTCATTTTCATATTGTCCAATATCATTTGGCCGGTGGACAGGACTGTGTTTTTAGGTTACTGTATGTCATGAGGCTGCTTGTGTGTGATGGACGATAGGCAGAAACCTCCCAACCTTCAAATCTCCTGTGCTTTTATTTAGGACACAAGGCAGATCCCGAAACGGAGATGAAATGCTGCTAAATGACAAGTAGGGAATCTGTGGCAAGTGTTAAAAAGTAGTGTCAGGAAAGAATTCCTTTATAGTTCTTGCATTAAGTCACCTTGACTTATCGAAGCAGTCGGGTGCAGCACTCTGTCCTAGACAATACTACACGTCTTCTAAAATATTCATGTACATACCGCGCTAAGTGCCCCTTGTATTTGAGATGTTTGGCAATCTTGATTATAATTTTAGAGTTTTGTAATAAGATACAGATGTATAATCATATTAGTTGGGTTTTACTTTCAGGGAAGCATACAATGTAAGCAGTAGTTGTTGTTTTTTTTCACTGTAGCTGCCTTCTCCATCTTCAATAAGTGTTGTGTATACAGATTGGGACCAGCAATGCCGCCGATTCCTGCTCAGATCCCAGTAATCATGTGGTTGCTGGCGACAGGGTATCTGCATGAGCTGCTGGGTCTTAGCAGACCCAGATCAGCACTGCAGCAAGGCTTTACAGCATTGTACATCCACTCTGGGGATTATATTCTCCCTGTATATGGGATTCATTTGTCATCCCTATTACAGCAGAAATAAGCAATAAAGAAAAAATTAATGTTTAAATGTCCCCTCCAAAGGTCATATATGACCTTATGGGGACACAAAGTGTAAAATTTCAAAAATAAATGAGTACAGACAAAATAAACAATGATAAGAAAATAACGACAAAAACACTCCCACATGCCGCACTGCAGCTTCTAGCTCTGCCCAGTCCATAACCCATACATCCCCTATATTAAATCAATCATCTCATAAAGCTAAGAAACTTAAAAAAGTATTTTAGCCACACTTTCTGCGAGTAAAAAATTAATAAAAATGTGAAAAACAGACAGCATTTTTCTTTTTTTAACTAAGATAAATACAACATAATAATAAAACCCAAAAAAGACCACCATACCACCAAAAAAGATGCAAAAATTCTTTACATAATCGAACGGAAAATAAAGTTACACTTTTAAAGACACATATACTAAAAAATGGTTAGCAATGCCAGCCATAGAGACTGCTTCTTAAATGATCAGCTGGTAGGTTGCAGAAAAAAGCTAATAATTCACCCCCCACCCCCACCCCCAAAAAAACAACAACTAAAAGAGTCGATAACTACTCCTCCTGTTCCCCTACCCCTTGAAGGGTTCTCCATAGGGAGAGGGAAATAATCTGATGTCAGACATCACTGGTGGCGGCTTATCTCTCATGAACACAAAAGCATCGGGCATGTTGAAATCCAGCATCCCCATCTTTTTTCCTCCAAACTGTCAATCAGGGGAGAGTGCACACACCACCCAAATCTGTGTTCTCGGCCGACAGTCATCTAACACATATAGCCACCCTAACCCCAGCTGAACGGATTCTCAACTTGTGTTCCGAGGGTCTGGGAGATTCCTTTTCTCAGTGATCTTCTAGACATTACATGAAGGTTGGCGAGGATATGGTGTATATACCTTATGGGCAAACAGAGGCTCCACTGGATATTTCAGATCCTGGTACAATAACACTTGAGCTGATGTGCCTTTTCATTTAGATAAGAGGACCCTGGACATCAGTGGTTGGCATTGTTGCCTGGTGTGTTCTGGCTGTAATTGGGTGACTATCCCATGAGCATCCACCAACACAAAAGCACACTTAAACGTAAGGGACCCAGGGATGATTTAGGGATAGTTCATCAAATCCTGGAGAACCTGGAAAACTCTTCAATGGGGTTGTCTCACCTCAAACATTGATGGCATAATGCTAGGATAGGCCATCGATAACTCAATATCAGATCCCATCTCTGGGATCTATTCCAATCTCCCGAACGGAGCCCCTAAAGTGAAGGAGAGCACACCGTGCATGTGCGGCGTACTCTCCATTCATTGCTATGGAAGTTCTGAAAATAGCTGAGCGAGTGCACTCAGTCCTATAGTGGTGAAAGAAGAAAGCACTGTGCCTCGCTCCATTCACCTATATGGGACTGCCAGAAATAGCTGTGCTGGTGCTTGGCTATTTTCAGAACTCCCATAGCCGTGAACCGAGCATGGACGTGCACGTGTGGTGCGCGCTCCATCTCCTCCGGGGTGCACAGTCTCCCCAGTAACGCGCCACATCAGCAGTAGCAAAAACCGTGCAGTGCTACATTCATAAAGCAGATACGGATTACTAGAAAACAGTAATGTGCATTTGGTCCTGCCAAAACTTTCTTATATCTTGGATTCAGCCAAGTCACCACTGCTAAGTCCAGGCATCCTGATGATCTTCAGAGATACAGTAGCAGCATTTCAAAGTAAAGAAGGACAGCACTGTAAAACAGGCTAGGGCAGTGCTAAAGCCCGCCCATCAGAGCCGGTGACACTGCTAGGCAGAAGCCTCCGCCTAGCAGTGTAATCATATAAACAAGAAAGCCCTTGCTCTGCCACGTGATAGAGCGCAGGGCAAGGGAGAGCATCGGAGCATGAAATGCTCATGTCAGGGGGGCTGGAGGGGTGAAAATGGGGATATGTCCAGGTTCAGCTCTGAACCCGGACAACGCCTTTAAGTCCCATAAAAAATATCAAGATAGCAAATATCAGTGGAAAAACATGACACTTTGCAGACCTGTATGGTCCTAATTCATAGCCTAGACATGAGTAAGTGCAAATTGCCCCCAGTATGGGCCCCCATTTTTGAGAAAGTTACTATTTTTTTTTTTTGTGGAAGAATTTTTTAATTTACCCACTGTACCCGGCTTCTATATAGGAACAATAGAAGACATGCTTCATAAATATGGTGTTTCTTCTGAACGCTCTATTTCTCAATGTATGTACTCTAGACCAGTGTTTTTCAACCTTTTTTGTGCCACGGCACACTTTTTTTATGAAAAAAATCACGAGGCACACCACCATTAGAAAACTCTGTAGCCTATAAGCCCTATATAGACTATATAAAGTAATTCTCGTCAAAGTGTCTTAAATAGGAATGAAATAAACACAAAGAAATTATTTCTTTGATCTTCGCTGATACAGTGCAGCAGGTGCATCCTGAGCTGAGGGCTTTTTTCCCGCCAGCTCATCTATCATTGTCAAGTTCCCAGCCCCCCCTCTCCTCGCCTCTCCTCATATCTCAGGACCGGGTGGTGCTGTGCTTGGCTTGAAGTTAAATTGGCGTGCCTGTGAATTAACTTACTTACCTGCTCCTATGGCTCCTGTCCTGGCTCTGGATGATGAGTCCCGTCCTCCTTCCCTCTCAGTCTCTTCTCTGGCTCTGCTCCACCTCCGAGTGATGCTGGGCAAGTCGTGCGGGGCGCATGTTCCCAAATCCCGCGAGACCTGCCGTGACCTCGAGAATAGTGTTGAGCTCGAATTATTCGCAAATATTCGTGGTATAAAAATTACTTGCGATTTTTTTTTACCACGAATATTCGCAAATAATTCGAGCTCACGGACACGGCACACCGGACAATGTCTCAGGGCACACTAGTGTGCTGCGGCACAGTGGTTGAAAAACACTGCTCTAGACGACTGGAATAAATACATTGATAAATCCCCCCCCCCCCCCCATACATCTCCAAATCACTGCTCCCCTCACATAATACAGAATATTACAAAACTGGCTGCCACCCCTAGGAGGAGCTCAGTGCACCCAACGAAAGCTGTAGACTCTCTATGAATCAAGCTCCCCCTAATGGCGACTACAGGAAAATTCCAGGAATCTATGTTGGAAACAGGCAACGCGGTTCAGCATCGGACCCCCCTTTTCCTGGGCCCCCATAGCATTTGCCTGGTCTGCCTCCATAGCAGGTATACCTATGACGAACCCTTAAAGGATCTATTCTAATAGTAACCGTTGCCGGTTATTGTAACATAGTTAAATAGTTGAAATAGCTCCATCAAGTCTGACCTATAATCCTACCGTGACAATCCAGAAAAAGGCAAAAAAAACCTCCATGAAGCGGATGGCAACTGCACCAAATTAGGGTAAAAGAAATTCTTCCGACTACAAATATTGCAATCAGAATAAACCCCTGGATCGACATCCCATCTCCATCGAATTTTTGATATTATAGTTTTTAAGGAAGGCATCCAGGCCCTTCTTGATTTTGCCCACTGCTCTTACAGTAAAGAATCTCCACCTAAGACGATGTTGAAACCTTCGAAACCCATGCAGGCGTTTATCAAAGAAGAGCTGTGTCACGACCACTGCCATGTAAGATAAGGTTCCTCCTAAGAGGAGCGAAGTATTCAAAAATTAGATTCGGCTGCTTCGCCGAATTTTATAAGAAAATTTGCCTTGTGATGAATTACTTTGTCACGAAGTGCATTTCTTCATAAGAAGCGTATGCAATAACAGCCCCCCGTCATAACGCCATACATCACCACGGCACGGGATTTCGTGCAAGATCCTCAATCAAGATGGTAGCTGCCAGCTCTACGCACTCCAACAGGGTATGATTTTTTTACATTTTTCACCACCATTCAGGGTAAATCGACTCGCTAACACCAAGCACAAGGAAATTCGGCTTTGCTGCGAATCAAATTTTCGTGGAGTTCGATTCGCTAATGCCTAATAATTTCCATGCGCTCCAGCCTAACTGTATTTGTACAGTACGTTCTCACACATTCATAGTCCTTTTTTTTTTTAGAATAGCATTTTCTCAGCACTTCCGCTGAAGGTCTTGTCTGTGAACCCTCACTATATACATAAGCGACAAAAATGCTGAAACCATTAAGAGAACAATAAAAAAAAATCAAAGAAATCCTCTGCTTGAAGAAGTTCTCATCCCCTGCCCCACTGCAGCCGCCCTCCAGGAAATTGCTTGGTGATGGGGGGGGACTATTTATAGAGTGATGTCTTCTAAAATGTGAATCTTTTGTCCTTTTCTCAAGGGTCTCATTGTGAATATGCAGAATCAGTCTAGAGGGGAAGACGGGGATAAGGACAGGATACTCATAGAAATGTGATGAACTCCTTTCTATATAAGGCAATGGAAAGGTGGGGGAAGAGTTTCCAAAAAGTCCACTCAAGTGTAGAGCGAGGCAGCGATTCTTAAGATGTCGTTCAAGGACATCTGTCATGAGATTTGTACCCAAGAAGCTGGCTGACCTGTTACATGTGCACTTGGCAGCTGAAGGCATCAGTGTTGGTTATATGTGTCCGCATCGCTGAGAAAAAGGATGTTTTATTATATGCAAATGAGCCTCTAGGAGCAACGGGGGCGTTACCATTACACCTAGAGGCTCTGCTCTCTATGCAACTGCCGATCCCTCTCTATTTTGATTGACAGGGCCAGGCGGTGAAAACTTCATCACACCTGCGTGGTCCTGTCAATCGATGGAAGCATGCATTACTTTGGTTTATGGACTGAGATAACCACAGACTGAACACGGACGGCATCCGTGTTGGGTCCGATTTTCACAAATTGATCAAAATGTTGTAAAAAAAATTAAAAAGTTGCTGTTGTTTTTGTGGACACAAATACTGTATAAATCATGGTAAACAAAAATAAACAAACAAGATGTTGTGACCTCGGACCTTTTTAAATGCAAACTGTTTAAGTGTTGGTGTCTGCAAAACCGAAACCGACTTGGGTTTTTTGGGAGTTTGATATTGACGACTGTCCCCCAGGATAGGTCATCAGTATCTGATCGGTGGGGGTCCCACTTCCGGCACCCCACCAATCAGCTGTTTGAAGAGGTTGCAGTGCTCCAGCAGCCTCCTCTCTGCTCACCAAGCACAGCACCGTACATTGCATAGTGGCCGTGCTTGTTACTGCAGTCCAGGCCCATTTACTTGAACGGGACCGAGCTGCACATAGGCCGTGTGACGTCACTGGCCTAGGAAGAGGCTGCAGCACTCACAGGAACGCTGCAGCCTCTTCAAACGGTGGTTATGCCGGGAGTATCCCCAGCGATCAGATATTAATGACCTATCCTCAGGAAAGGTCATTGAATATTTTAGTCCTGAAAAACCCTTTTAAATTTATAGGAGATCACAAAGGGTAGGAAATCTTAGCAAAAGACTAAAAGCTGCGACTTTCTAAGTAAGTGTATGCTGAAAAGCGGGAGCTTGTAGTCTGTTATCGTTAGGGTTGCCACCTTTCACAACAAAAAATACCGGCCAGGTCAAGTCACACCCCAAAGAGGGTGTGGTTGTGGGCGTGGCTTAACACTGGGTGGCAATCATAGTGTGGCTCCCGATAATATTAATGCCCCCCAGTAATATTAATGCCCCCCAGTAAGAGTAATGGCCCCATTAGTGCCCCTCAGTAAAAATAATGCCCCCATTAGTGCACCCCAGAATTATTGCCCCCCAGTAAGAGTAATGGCCCCATTAGTGCCCCTCAGTAAAAATACTGCCCCCATTAGTGCCCCCAGTAAGAATAATGCCCCCATTAGGGCCCCCAGTAAAAAAAATGCCCCCATTAGTGCCCCCCCCCCCCCACTAAGAATAATGACCCCATTAGTACCCCCAGGAAGAAAAATGCCCCCCATTAGTGGCCCCTTTTCTGCCCAAAAAAAAAGCACTCACCTCCTCCATTTGCTCGCGCTGCTGACTGGAAGCCCAGTAGAGGTCCTGCGCTCTAGCGTGATGACGTCTCCCAGGTCCTGTCCTGCACATCCAGTCAGCAGTGCGAGCAAATTGAGGAGGTGAGTGTTTTTTTTTTTTTAACAATAGTGGTGGGGTGAGGTTGCACTAATGAGCACTTCGCATTGGAAAATACCATGTAGGAAAATACCAGCAAATAATATTGCCGGGAGAAAAAAAGTATCGGTACCGGAAACGGCAGGGCTACTAAAATGCCGGCCTTGCCGGTGGTAACCCTAGTTATCGTAGAGCAGGCATTGGCAACCTTCGGCACTCCATCTGCTGTGAAACTACAACTCCCAGCATGCACACTTACTCCGCTGCTCTTGTAATTCTCATAGAAGTGAAAGGAGGATACTGGGAGTTGTAGTTTCAGAACAGCTGGTGTACCGGAGGTTGCTGATCCCCGTTATAAACCCTCTGTCAGAATTTGAAATAGCCCTGCAGAAAATGTAAGTGAAAGTAAAGCTAGAACTTAAAGGGGTTGTCTAAGGACAAGTGGCCTCTGGAGGAAACCGACAGAAGACAAAGTGCTATGGTCTTCTCCTGGCTGCAGCTTCATCCTAATGACTGCCAGCAGTCAGATCCCTGCCAGACACTGAAGGCATTAATGAAGTATAAAATACAATATGAAACGAAAAAGCTCCAAGTGTACTGCTCCTATCATCGCCATGGTTTACAGATCACCTGTCAGCAGGATCAACCCTATTAAACCAGAGATTCATTCAGATAACACTGCCAATGTCACTCTGTTACCTGCTTGTGTCATCCCATAGTTCAGCCCTGATTTTGCACCTTAAAGGGATTCTCCAGACTACAGATATCTGAGATATTAATGACCTATCCTTAGGATGAGTCATCAGTAGCAGATCGGTGGGGTCTGACACTAGGTACCCCCACCGATCAGCTTATTCGGGCAGCTGAAAATATACAGTGTATGGATTTGGATGCAGAAGGCTCGGTACACTGTGTAGTCGCCATCACTGACATTGGAGACTACACGGTGTACGGAGCCTTCTGCTTCCAGCTTCATGCACTGTATAGTGTCCGGTGCAGCAACTGCTCAAAACAGTTAATTGGTGGGGGTACCTGGTGTCGGACCCTCACCGATCTGATACTCATGACCAATTCTGAGGATAGGTCATTAATAGTAATTTTTGATTTTTTGATTTTCTTTTTCCAATTTCAAGAGTCAAAAGCTTTTTTTACTTTTCCATAGATATAGCGGCATGGGGGCTTGATTTCTGAGGTACACTATTTTGCGGTCCATTTAATTTCAGTTTTTTTCTGCTGGGGGAATTTGCTTTTGCTAAGAAAAAAATGTTTCACAGTGTAGGACCTCATTCACACAGGTGCAGATCTTTCCTTGTGGAGACTCTAGTCCTGGTTTTCGCTGACAATCGCTGATAGAATTCACTGACCGAAATACTGACGTGTGAATAAGGCCTCATGCACATGAACGTATTTTCTTTCCGTGTCCGTTTTTATTTTTTTGCGGACCATATGCGGAACCGTTCATTTTAATAGGTCCACAAAAAAACGGAAGTTACTCCGTGTGCATTCTGTTTCTGTATGTCCGTTCCACAAGAAAATAGGACATGTCCTATTATTGTCAGCATTACGGACAAGGATAGGACTGATCTATTAGGGGTCAGCTGTTCCGTTCCACAAAATACAAAAAGCACACGGACGTCATCTGTATTTTTTGCGGATCCATGTTTTGCGGACTGCAAAATACATACGGTCGTGTGCATGAACCCTTTTTGTAATGTGTAGGGGCAGTCATACTGACCAGTATTAACAGTGTTGGGGTGTCTAGGGGTACGCTGTACAGCTACATGCAAATCCTACCTGCTCACACAGCGGCGAGCGCCAGTGGAACGCAGACCCATTCACTTGAATAGGTCCGCGATCTGCCTGTTCCACAAAAAGATAGGACATGTTCTATCTTTTTGCGGGACGGAAGTACGGAAAGGAACCCCACGAAAGCACTCCATAGTCCTTCTGTAGTGTCCAGTTCCGTCATTCCGTTCCGCATCTCCGGATTTGCGGACCCATTGAAATGAATGGGTCCGCATCCGTGATGCGGAATGGCCACGGAACGGTGCCCGTGTGTTGCGGATCCGTGAATGCAGCCAATAGCAGGCCGTGACGGGGACGAGCCTCCCCAGCGTCACCAGCGATACTAGGGAGGCTAGTCTCCATCATGGCCTGCTATTGGCTGCAAGTCGCCCAATGTTATTATCCGTGCGATGAGGAGATGAAACGGCGGCCATGCAAGGTAAATAAAATCTGTGTTAGGGGCCCAGGCATATAGGGGGGGGGTTTATAGCTCTCTGATAACCACTTTAATGGACTGTGTCAAGTGCCACTTGTACAGGGGGAAAGGTTTGGGGGGCCCACCATTGCTCAGGGCCCACCGGGGGATTCCCCTGTGGGCCAGTCCCTGTGGGCCAAGTCAGAAACAGGAGCTCGCAGCAGCTAGGTGAAGGACTAGCATATATTCTACAAAAGATAGCATCTATATAGCATATATTCTCTAAAATTGCAGGACATTTGTAGTAAAGACTATTTAAAAATGTGCTTAATTTTGCATTTAAAATTTTGCAAATAAACAGAAAAAAAAAATTTGTTCAAAGGTGTCCATAACCTTTAGCAATGGTGGTCACTATCTGTACATAGTTTTCTGTACAGCTACACACATTTTACTGTCACTGACAGGCTGAACTCTCTCCCGCTATGGTCAGTGTCGTTTTTATCCCATTAGTTCTATCCGCAGAATAATTCTCTGTACCTATTGTTTCATTTGTCTTTTCCTATTTCCCTCACTAAGGCCCCATGCACACGACCGTTGTTCGGGTCCGCGTCCGAGCCGCATATTTCGCGGCTCGGCCGCGGACCCATTCATTTCAATGGGGCTGCAAAAGATGCGGACAGCACTCCGTGTGCTGTCCGCATCCGTTGCTCCGTTCCGTGCCCCCGCAAAAAAAATAGAGCATGTCCTATTCTTGTCCGTTTTGCGGACAAGAATAGGCATTTCTATAATGGGCCGCGTTCCGTTCCGCAAAATGCGGAACGGAACGCGGAACAGCTTCCGTGTTTTGCGGATCCGCGATTTGCTGACCGCAAAACACCAACGGTCGTGTGCATGTAGCCTTAATGTCATTGCGCTCCTTAACTTTTAGATTAAAGCAGCAGTTTTTCAGGCTCTCGCTTCGCCCCAGCTACCCCTCCACCCTTCTCCTCCTCTCGCTGTAGACGCCGCAGCTGCCTCAGTCACTCAGCAATGCCTTTGGATACTAAGGTCCTTGTTTCCCAGAGAAGCACTTGCACTTGATCCCCCAGAGGAAGGTGGGGAATGACGAGGGGGGCACACATCCTCTCTGCAGCCCTCCAGCTCTTCTCACGAGCCCCCGGCTCTTTCCCAGGGCTTTCATTCTATTTCAAGCTCAAGAGTGCTTCATTTATATATCCCAGTCTTCTGGCCATGAAATCCTGCTCCTGCGCCGTCCTTTCACAGCTGGCTGCGGGTCGTGGCCTCCGCCCAGTTGGTTGTCAGCTCTGTGACACTGCACTTCAATGAAGCTGCACTGCATTATGAAATCTGAGGGGAAGATTGTTCTGTACACGGTACATACTATGGATCCATCACAGATACAACCGGACTACAGTGGTCAGGGCACACTGGGGGTTGTAGTATCATCGCAGCTAGATAGCCACAGGTTGGCGACCACGGAGGAAGCGCTCTTCATTGCAGATGTATTTCCATCTTATACGTATTGAACCGATTTCAAATCAAGAATTATTCTGCAGACCTAGCTGGAAGGGTTTAGGGTTCATGCACACAAACGCATTTTCTTTAAGTTTCCGTTCCGTTTTTTTCCATTCCGTATACGGACCGTATAGGGAACCATTCATTTCAATGGGCCCACTAAAAGATAGAACATGTCCTATTACAGTCCGCATAACGGATAAGGAAAGGACTGTTCTATTAGGGGCCAGCTGTTCTGTTCCACAAAATACAGAATGCACACGGACGTCATCCGTATTTTTGCGGATCCGTTTTTGGCGGACCGCAAAATACATACGGCCGTGTGCATGAGCCCTTAGGATCAGTCCACGCAGGACACCGTTAGGGCTCATGCACACGAACGTGTGCTGCCCCTTGCCATATTGCGGACCGCATTTGCTGATCCGCAATACACGGGCACCGTTCCATTCACTTCAGTGGGTCCACAAATCCGGACATGCGGAACGGAATCACGGAACGGAACACTACAGAGTGCTTCTTTGGGGTTCCGTTCCGTACCACAAAAAGATAGAACATGTCCTATCTTTTTGCGGAACGGACGAATGCAGACCCATTCAAGTTAAATGGGTCTGTATTCATCCCGGCGGCCGTACGGAGGTTGCCCGTGCATTGGGGACCGCAAATTGCGGTCCCCAATGCACAGAACGGACCACCAACAGCCGTGTGTATGAGCCCTTAGGTGCAGCAAAATCTGCACGAGTTACGTTAAGAATTTGCAGCGTGTGAATGGGATTTAAAAAAAAACTAACATCCACTTTGCAGCTAGCTTACACACTGAAGATTTTCCACAAATAAGGGCTCATGCACACGAACGTATTTTCTTTCCGTGTCCGTTCTGTTTTTTTTGCGGACCACATGTGGAACCATTCATTTCAATAGGTCCGCAAAAAGAACGGAAGGTACTTCGTGTGCATTCCATATCTGTATGTCCGTTTTTCCATTCCGCAAAAAAATAGAGCATGTCCTATTTTTTCTTGTTTGCGGACAAGGATAGGCATTATTACAATCGATCCGCAAAAATAACGGATGCCATGCAGAACGTCATCTGTTTTTTTTTGCGGATCCGCAATTTGCGTACCGCAAAACACATACGGTCGTGTGCATGTAGCCTAATTCCACCGCAGAGAATCTGTGGCGTACATAGGTAACATAAATGCTCATGATTTTCCATAGCAGAATTGCATGCAGAAATCCTGCAGCGTTTAAGGTCTGTGCACATGGAGAGTATTACACGTGGACATTCTGCTGTAAATCCGCACTGTAAGGGCTCATGCACACGGTCATGTTTTGCAGTCCGCAAATCACGGATCCACAAAACACGGATCCTGGCAGTGTGCATGCCACCATTTATTTTTACATTTAATGTACTGCCCTTGTCTGCAAAGCATGTACAGGAGATGTTCAATTTTTTTTTTTTTTGCAAGGCCACGGAACGGAAGTTCGGATGCGGACAGCACAGGGTTTGTCTTTTTGGCCCCGTTGAAATGAATGGGTCCACATCTGAAAGATGCGGACTGGATATGGACAGAAACTATTTTTTCACGCATCAGTTCACAGCATGTTCTATATTCTGCGTTTTTTACGCAGCCCTGGCCCCATAGAAGTCAACGGGTCTGCATGAATATCGCATTACATCCGCAAGTGCGGGTGCGATGCGTTTTTTTAACTGATGGTTATTAAGAGATGTTGTTTGTAAACCTTTAGTTTTTTTTATCACGCGCGTGAAAAACGCATCAAAACGCATTGCACCCGTGCGGAAAAAATGGAACAACTGAATGAAATGGCAGACAAAACTGACTGAACTTGCTTGCAAAATCGCAGTTTTTTAACAGAACGGATCCTTAACGCATCCGGACCTAATCCGTCAAGAGGGGGCCTTATAGTAGCAGCGAAGTGGATGATATTTAAAAATACGGGGGGTTATTTACAAAGACGACCGTTTTACGCCAGTCTATGTTTCCTCCCTGCTCCGCATAGGCGTTTAAAAAGTCGCAAAAAAGGGTCTTGCTACGTTTTTTTTTACGCCAAAAACTGGCATAAAAATGTTAGTAAATGACGCCCATGGTGCGTGTTCACAGTAAAATCCGCACATAACTTGACGTGCGGTGTGGATTTCAAATCCGCAGGAGCAACGGGCGCATTGTCATCACACCTAGCACATGCACTTTGATTGACAGGTCCAGGCGGCGTAAAGGTCCTGACCCTAACAATCAAAGTGGAGAGGGCGCGGCAGTTGCAGAAAGAGCAGAGTCTCTAGGTGCAATGGCAATGCCCCAGTTGCACCTAGACGGAGTGTTATTTGCATATAATAAAACATCACTTTTCTCAGCAGTGCGGACACATATAAACATGGGACCAACACGGATGCCTTCAGCTGCCGAGCGCACATGGAACAGGTCAGACAGTGTCATATGGGAAAATCTGCTTTAATTTTCACATTTGTAGGATTTTTTTTGTTTTGCTGGAGATAATACTGTTTGTAGCAATGCTCTGCAGAAAGCACGTCTTACGTGTAATTGTACAGGAAATTAGATGCAATTCTCGGAGGAGCAGAACTGTACTTAAGGCATTAGGGGAAGGATGCAGGACGGCGGGAAAGAAAACGGATGATTGTGCGCACGCCATGCATTAAATGATCGCTATATGAAAGTCTGATCGTAGTTTGCTGCACATCAAAGCTAATGGCACGGCCGCTGCAATTCAAGAAGCCAGTGCCTCCCCATATCGTGCGTAACCTTGACTCATACCGCCAACTGCACAAGCAGACCCCGTCCACCCTCCCCCGCACACAGCCACCTGCTTCTGCTTCTCCTCAACTGTGTACACAGCTGGATCTGATGATGGATGCCAGGCACCTGCCCGACGAAAGGAAAAAAAAGGTAGAAGGATCACATGGCAGAAGTCAGCGCATTCATCGCATTATGCAAAATGATGCTGATTTCTAATATACGTTGTGTCTATTCTTTGATTTCAGTAGCGTACAGTATACAGTAATTACATTGAAAAATTCGGCTGGTCAGAAAATTTTCAATAGATGGTTCCGCAAAAAACGGGAAGGATATGGAAGACATACGGATGCATTCTGTATTCGTTCCGTTTTTTTTTTACAGCCCTATTGACTTGAAAGGAGCCACGGAACGTGATTTGCGGGCAATAATAGGTCATGTTCTATCTTTGAATGGAAAATCGGAAATAGAGAAACTGAATACATATGGAGTACATTCCGTTTTCTTTTTGTGGACCCATTGAAATGAATGGTTCCGTATACGGACCGTATACGGACCGCAAAAAACGGAACGTAAACGGAAAAAAAATGTTCGTGTGCAAGAGGCCTTAGGCTACTTTCACACTAGCATTTTTGCCTGGATCCTGCAGGGTTCAGCAAAAACGCTTCCGTTACTGATAATACAACCGTCTGCATCCGTTATGAACTCCATTGAAAGTCAATGGGGACGGATCCGTTTTCTATTGTGTCAGAGATAAACGGATCCGTCTCCATTAACTTGCATTGGGGGTCATGGATCCGGTATGAGAACGCAACTAAACAGAACGGAATGCATTTTGGAGCGCTCTGTTCCGTTCCGTTCAGTTCAGTTTTGTCCCCATTGGCAATGAATGGGGACAAAACTGAAGCGTTTTTTTCCGGTATTGAGACCCTATGATAGAACTCAATACCGGAAAACTTAAACGCTAGTTTGAAAGTACCCTTAGGCTCCATTCACACGTCCACAATTCTGTTCCGCATTTTGCACTTCCGCACTCCCGTTCCGCAAAAAAAGTAGAACATGTCCTATTCTTGTCCGCAATTGCCGACAGGAATAGGCATTTTCTATGAGAGTGCCGGCGATGTGCGGTCCGCAAAATGCGGAACGCACATTGCTGGTGTCTGTGTTCTGCGGATCCGTGGATCAACAAAACACACACGGACGTCTGAATGCAGCCTTAGGCTCCATTCACATGTCCGCAATTCCGTTCCGCATTTGCGGAACGGAATTGCGGACCCATTAATTTCAATGGGGACAGACGATGTCCCGGCCGTGTCCGCAATTGCGGATCCACACTTCCGGGTCCGCAATCGCGTTCCCGAAAAAAATAGAACATGTCTTATTCTTGTCCGCAATTGCGGACAAGAAAAGCATTTTCTATGAGAGTGCCGGAAATGTGCGGTCCGCAAATTTCAATGGGTCCGCAAAAAAAACAGAAGTGTTTCCGTATGCATTCCGTTTCCGTATTTCTGTTTTTCCGTTCCGTGCAAAGATAGAACATGTCCTAATATTGCCCGCAAATCACAGTCCGTGGCTCCATTCAAGTCAATGGGTCCGCAAAAAAAACGGAACACATACGATAATGCATCCGTATGTCTTCCGTATCCGTTCCGTTTTTGCGGAACCATCTATTGAAAATTTTAAGCCCAGCCCAATTTTTTCTATGTAATTACTGTATACTGTATATGCCATACGGAAAAACGTAACGGAAACGGAAACACAACGGATCACAAAAACGGAACAATGGATCTGTAAAAAACGGACCGCAAAACAATACGGTCGTGTGCAATAAGCCTTACAGGAACATAAAAACGTAAAGGACCTATTCGGCCCATAACTGAACTGAACGGAGCCTACAGACCCCATAGACTATAATGGCATGCCTCCCAAGTGTCCCTCTTTGATCCTTAGGCCCCTTTCACACGGGCGAGTTTCCCGCGCGGGTGCAATGCGTGATGTGAACGCATTGCACCCGCACTGAATCCTGACCCATTCATTTCAGTGGGTCTGTGTACATGAGCGTTTTTTTTCAAGCATCACTTGTGCGTGAAAATCGCAGCATGTTCTATATTCTGCGTTTTCACGCAGCCCTAGCCCCATAGAAGTGAATGGGGCTGTGTGAAAAAGCATTGCATCCGCAAGCAAGTGCGGGTGCGTTGCGTTTTTCACTGATGGTTGCTAGGAGATGTTGTTTGTAAACCTTCAGTTTTTTATCACGCGCGTGAAAAACGCATCAAACCGCATTGCACCCGCGCGGAAAAAACTGAACAACTGAACGCAATCGCAGGCAAAACTGATTGGCTTTGCCGGTGAAATCGCACAGTTTTCACTGAACGCATCCGCAACGCATCCGGACCTAATCCGGACACGCTCGTGTGAAAGGGGCCTTAGGTGTAACTGTCATATATTTTTTTATTTGCCAGTTTATTAGAGCTCGGCATGTTTACCTGAGTTAGTCTGTCAATGATTGTCAAAAGATCTGTAATTACCTTATAATAACAGCTGTCATTAATGTCCTCTGTCCCTTTTCACTGCTCCCTTAAAAGACCGTTGCTAGGGCTTGTCTGTCTTCCTTTTAGTGTAAACAGAAGGCGGAGGGGCGGTCCTCCACACTGCATGCCTTCAGAGTGAGGAGGCGTGTCTCTCAGTAATCCAATCTGATTGGCTGGCAGGGAGCTGCTGCCTACAGCAAGTGTGTATGAGAAGCAGTTTTGGCCTCAGAGAACTGGCAGAGGAGCCATCATGGAAGGTTCTCATATTGTAAATGTTTAAACAGCCGTAACTAAGGAAAAAACTCAATTTATGCATAATTCTGCTGCAGTAACATATGCTAAAATAGATTTTTTGATGAAAACATGACGGTTACCCTTTAAATGTCCCTCTTTTTGACCTTGGGAATTAAAGCAGAAATGTACATTAATAAATTTACTAAATTGATCCTGACTAAACTGTATGGTTTCTACCTGTATATTGACCTTAAAATATCTATAATCCGCTGATTTATATACTAATATTAAAATGGATATTGAAGCGCAAGAATAAAAATTGTCCCGGGGCTCCACAATAACCGATCCCCAGCTGCTGCAGTTGTGATGCAGTCAATAATTATGCTTTGGGCGGAGTTAGAGGCGTGGCCTAGTATGTGATACCTGCAGAAAATATTGTCCCGCTTTGCGATTTGGGAGTTATGTAATGGGATCCGTTAGGTTTCCGCTCAGAGGAAGATTTTTGAAGCGGAGCAGAAAAACGGAAAGGCTGAACGCTGATGTGAACTCAGTTGCAAAAACGTTACAAGTCCGTTTCTAGAACCGCTGTCAGGGTCGCCAACCAGAGTTTTTCTTTTTTCTGGACAACTTATCCGAAGATCACGGACAGATAACGTTTTTTTATGGACAAATTGGAAAATCATAATGAACGATAAAGATTATAAGGCTACATTTACACGACCATATGTGTTTTGCGGTCCGCAAACTGCGGATTCACAAAACATGAATACCGACCGGCCCTATGATGGAAATGCCTACTCTTGTCCACGTTTGCGGACAAGAAAAGGACATGCTCTATATTTATGGGTCCGCACCTGTTCCACAAAATTGCGGAACGGATGAGGAACAAGAACTACGGTGGTATAAATACGGCCTAAGTGATACATGTCTACAGCTCAGTATAGGGACAAACCTCATTACCACCATTTACTGTGAGCTGTAAAATAATGACAGTTACCGCTAAATTAACCTAGTCGAGAACCACCAGCCTCAAAAAATTACAGACACATATTTTTTTTCACGGACACAGGAAAAAAATCTCCTATTTTCACGCGCTGCCAGTCGTGCAAAAGTATTTTAGTCGCATGGCCGGTTTTACACCGTGTGACCCTCAGTTCACTCAGTTCACGCTTGCGCGTTTTACAAGCGCGTTGAACGCGCTGTAAAACGCTCAACAGGAGAAAACTCATGTTTCCCTATGGGCATGGTTCTCAGGTGAGAACCATGCCCATAGGGAAACATGAGTTTTCTCCTGTTGAGCGTTTTACAGCGCTGTAAAATGCCCTACGCTCAAAGAAGTTCTTGAGCTTCTTTGGAGCGTTTTGTCGCGCGTTTGCACCCATAGACTTCAATGGGAACGCGCGTAAAAAGCGCGTTTAACACGCGTTAAAGTGTAGATATGCCTTTTTCAATTGGTCTCCAGAGTCACGAACGCGCGTATGACGCGCGTTTCCTATTTGCAAAAACGCGCTGTTATACACGCGCGTAAAACGCGCGTCTCAGAAACACTCGGGTGTGAACCCAGGGTGACAGTTGGGTAGGAAAGGGGCAGAATGGGGACGTGCCGGGGACTCCGACCCAAGCAAATTTGCTAACATTTACATCAGGAAACAGGCATAAATGTTGGTGAAAAAATATGTCAGCCAGGGGCTGGAGTAGCTTTTACGCAAGGCACACTGACTTCCGTAGATTCGCCTAACTTATGACAAGGCGCATGCCGAATCTTATGGCAGCATAATCTAAGACCGGTGTAAAAACCCAGTCCTAGTAAATGACCCCCCCCCCCATGGCTGTCACTACCCAGAGCCGTGGGTCCACATGGTCTAGTCTACTAATAAAATAAGTCGCTAATTGTTATCGGGGGTCGTCCTATTAAAAATAGTAACATTTTTCAAACCAGCACTTAAATCTGAATACTTTAGCAGTTTCATTAAATACTTAGTATAGTCGCTAAGTTATTCTATAAAATCTATTTGTATCTGTTTGTTCTTTTCCTGATTTTTCTGTCCACCTCACTGAGGTGGTCACACATGCTCAGTTCCACCCTTCAACTTCAAAGAGCCGTTATCTACTGTTAAAAGCTGTGATAGCTACAGGGAGAGAGCTGCAGCATAACGGACAAACTCCTGAGCTGTGACAGAGAAAGTTGCAACAGAAAGGACATGCTCCCTGAGCTGTGATAGGCAGAGAGCTAAAGCTGAAAGGAAATAGCCCCTGAGCTGTGATAGGGAGAGAGCTGCAGCAGAAAGGACATGCTCCCTAAGGCTACTTTCACACTAGCGTTTTTGCTGGATCCGGCAAGGTTCAGCAAAACCGCTCCCGTTACTGATAATACAACCGTCTGCATCCGTTATGAACAGATCAGGTTGTATTTTCTTTAACATAGCCAAGACGGATCCGTCATGAACCCTATTGAAAGTCAGTGGGGACAGATCCGTTTTCTATTGTGTCCGAGAAAACTGCATTGCATTGACTTGCATTGTGGGTCATGACGGCTCCGTCTCGCTCCGCATCCCAGGACGGAAACGGTATGAGAACAGAACGGAATGCGTTTTGGAGCATTCCGTTCTGTTCAGTTACGTTTTGTCTTCATTGACAATGGATGGGGACAAAATGGAAACTTTTTTTTCCGGTATTGAGACCCTGTGACGGATCTCAATACCGGAAAATATTAGCTAGTGTGAAAGTGGCCTAAGCTGTGATAGGGATAGAGCTGCAGCAGAAAGGACACACCCATTGAGATGTGCTAGGGCGAGAGTTGCAGCAGAAAGAACACGCCCCTGAGCTGCCAGCTTCAAATAGATCAGAGCAGTTGTAACAGTGAATAGGGGGAGATCTCTGGACCCATATGAGGTAGAGGGATCGTTCTAGCTTTGTTAGAATGGTTTTGTCATGTACTATATAAGTGCTCCTCATCTCCTGTCCTCAAGGCCCAACTGCCTTTCATGATTTGAGAATGAATACCTGTGGCAAGTCCTGATGCACTGACACTAATTATATCGCCAGCTCAATCCTGGAATAATCCCTTTAATGTTTTTTACGGAAACTGCATGGCTAATAACAAAGACCAATGAGGTAACACCTAAAGATTATGTACATCTTTAGCGCAATTTTTATTTATTTTTTATGATTGCATTTTACTCATTTGGGGCTAAAAATCTTTTCTTTCAGTTGGTCTTTATTAAAAAATATTGAGCCGTTCTGTCACAAAGAGTTAACGGTTTCACTTTGCACCTCGGTCATCTAATAACCCTTATCTCTAAATTACTACAAAATTGTAAATATTCTTAGCAGTAGGATAAGAACTGAGCTTTGGCTCCCTGCCTGACGGAAAATACAGAAAATTTAGATCCTGCTAGTAGAGCATCTCAGCTCTGTACAGAGAAAAGGATTCCATATTTTTAAAAAAGACCAATTGAAAAAATGCACTAATAAAAAATAATAGCCTCCAAAGGTTTACATAGCCATTAAAGTCATGGAACAGCAGACAATAGAAAGCCAAAATGACAATGATAGACAACTGTAAATGGCTAAAGGGGCTTTCTGGGATTACACTACTCAGAAAGGGTCATCAATATCTGATCGTTGGAGGTCCGACATCTGGGACCCAGAACGGTGCTCCATTGAGCTTACCAAGCACAGCGCCATACTTTGCATAGGGGCTGTGTTTGGTATTGCAGCCCAGACCATACCCTTGAAAGGACTGAGCAGCACCTAGGCCACGTGACCAATGAATGTGACATCACTGGCTTAGGAAGAGGCTGCAGCACTTACAGGGGCACCGCAGCCACTTCAAACAGCTGATCAGTGGGGCTACTGGGAGTCGGATCCCCACTGATCAGATATTGATGACCTATCCTGAGGATTTACTCATGGAAAACCCCTTTAACCTGACTGACACAGACCATTTCTTCAGTTCTGATCTCATCTCCCAGCTCTTCCTCCTGGATACAAAGAGCAGGAACTCGAGGTAAATATTTAATGAGCTTTTATCAGTTTTCTCAGTAGCAGCGGAGGGGGGAGAAAACACTACTGATATGAACTTACCAACTAAAAAAATTGGCGGGCGTATGGGCGGCAATACAGATGCCCATTTTTTTCCCATGGATTTCAGTGCAGTATACTTGCCAAAATCTGCAAAAAACAAAACATATTGAGCATTTTTCAAGCCAGCACCTGGATCTGAATACTTTCGTAATTGCATGTAATTCAAAACTTAGTATAGCCAGTGGAGCACATTGACTGAGCTCGCCATTTTTCTGCCCTTTTTCCCCCATCATATGCACGCATTTAGGGATTGATTTATTACTTGGCGCACAGCTGTTCTTAAATGAGCCGTATTTTGTCTGCAGCGCTGGTGTTTTACGTCTGATTGTACTTAGTAAGGACTCACTCAGACGTCCGTGCTCAAATCAGTGAGAAGGTGGTCAGTGATGCATCCGTGAAGCTGTCTGTGTTGGGTCCGTGTGTCCGTTTTTTGCTGTCTGTGTTGCATCCGTGTTTCACTGACACTGGACAGCTGAAAAATCATTTTTAAAGCATCTCTTCTTAATGATCCGTGAAACACGGGTGCAATACGGATGGCATCCGTGGTTTTCACGGACCCATAGACTATAATGGATGTGACAGATCCGTGAACTGGCAAAATAGAGCGTGCATCCGTGCTAAAAACACTGATGTGTGAATACACACATTAAGGCCTCCTGCACATGACCGTATGGTTTTTCGGTCCGTTTTTACATCTTTTTGTTTCCGTAGTATTTCCGTTTCCATTCCGTCTTGCCGTTCTGTTCGGTTTGCGTTTTTTACGGATCGCAAAGGGAAACGGAAGCATGGCACATACAGTATACATTAATTACATAGAGAAATTGGGCTGGGCATAAAATTTTAATAGATGGTTCTGCAAAAACGGAACGAACGGAAGACATACGGATGCATTCCATTTGCATTCCGTTTTTTTTGTGGAACCATTGACTTGAATGGAGCCATGGAACGTGATTTGCGGGCAATAATAGGACATGTATGTCCGGAAATACGGAACCGGAATGCATACGAAGTAACTTCCGTTGTTTTTGCAGACCCATTGAAATGAATGGTTCCATATACGGACCGTAAACGAAATGCGAAAAACGGAATGTAATCGGAAAAATGAAAACGGTCAAGTGCAGGAGGCCTAAAATGAATGGGGAGGTGTGCTGTCCGTGGAGAACACGTACAGCACACTTCCGTGAAACACTGATGTGTGAATGAGGCTTCACTGTGGTGCGAGACCTATATGTATTATTGTGGTGCGAGCTGCCAGGTGTCTATGTGCTCCGGGTTGTTTTTGGCGCATTCATTACACATATAACGTCCGCCTCTGTGTGGGACAAACATTCTGCCCCGTCTTTCCTGCATACTTTTTGTCTGCAGTGTATGTAATTTTGGTTTCACATCTTTGGTCTTGGCTTCAGTTGCTCCTGAGTTATTTACAGGGACATTTCAGCCCTAGTTTTTTCCTACAAAAATTAAGGTTTTCCCTAAATAAAGTGTATTAGAAATATGTTCCCTATCCCTGTCCCTACACATTAGCAAAAAAATTTTTTTTAAATGTCAGTAAAACGTCAATTGTATTAGACAAAAAGCTGTTTGGAAAAGGACAAAGATTACATTGTAGAACACATCTGAAAAAGTGCGCCACAAAATCATACACATGTGGACAAAAAATAGTGTTGTAGTTTTAAGCCACTTTGTATGCCAAAAAAAGGACGGGCAAATTGGCGCACATGTTAAATGTGTCCTAAAAAAGGCGTACCTAAGTGCGCCTTTAGAATTTGTCAAATTGGCGCAGGCGTCGCAAAACACAACAAAACAGGTGCAACAATGTTAATAAATTGTGCGGACACAAAAAAACAAGGATATCAAGGAGAGAATACGACAAAAAAGTGGCACAGACACTTTAGTAAATGTGCCCCAGTCAGTTGTTGAATAAAATATATCTGTATAGCGCCACCTGCTGTTTGTTCTTTTCCTTATTTTTTGTCTCCCTGATCTGGTTGAACATGCTCAGTAGTGTTGATCGAGCACCAAAATGCTTGTGTGCTCTGGTGCTCGAGTAGAACACTTCGTACAGAGCACCCGAGCACAATGTAGGAACCCGAGCATTAAACCAGGCATCCCCTGCTCTGAAGAGGGGGGGGGGGGTGTCAGGACTCTAGTTCGGCTTAGGAGTCCCTTCTTTGACTCCATATATAATTATGTCCATATATGGAGTCAGTGCTTGGGGACACCCAGTGTATTTAAATCTAATTTATTTCTGAAAAGTTTCTGCTGGGATTTGAACTCACAACCTTATACATTAGAGGCAAGGACCTTATTCACTCAGCTATAAAGCTGAATGCTAAACTGTGTCAGAAAAACCTCATAGTAACGTACTACATCAGTAAGATAAACTACTATGAAGTTTTTCTGAAACAGTTTAACATTCAGCTTTATAGCTGAGTGAATAAGGTCCTTGCCTCTAATGTATAAGGTTGTGAGTTCAAATCCCAGCAGAAACTTTTCAGAAATAGAAGATAAATTAGATTTAAATACACTGACTTGAGCATCACGCTCGGGCACACGCGGTGTTCGTGCTTGCTTAACACTAATGCTCAGGTTAAAGGCTCATTCACACGACCATAAGGGCTCTGTGCCCATCTGGCAGCCAGAAAACAGCAGATCCTCAATATACGGGCACTTACTGTGTGCACTCCGAATTGCGGTGCAGACCCATTGACTTGAATTGGTCCGCAATCCAAAAGATCGGAGATGTTTCAGGTCCATGCCTCTGCATTGCAAAAGACAGAACATGTCCTATCTTCAATGGATCCGCATTGCAATTTGGAGTGCACACGGCCAGTGCCTGTATATTGAGGACCTGCTGTTTGCGGGCTGCAATATAGACACAGAGCCCTTATGGTCGTGCATGTTCAAACCAGGTCAGGTAAAAAAAAAAAAAAAAGGAAATGGACAAACAGCAGGTGGTGCTATACAGATACTTTCCAATAAGGGCACAGAGGCCTTACGTTCATCTGAATGAGCGCTTAATCTTCAACTGCCAACAGCCATATGTTCTGTTAGAAGCTGTGGCAGTTACAGGGAGAGAGCTGCAGCAGAAAGGACGCACCCCCTGAGTTGCCAGGCTGAAGATCATCTAGCAGAACAATTGCAGCAGTGAATGTGGAGATCTCTGGATCCATGTGAGGTACAGGGCTGGGTCTAACTTCGTTAGATATAGATTGTCATGTGCTATATGATTTCATTTTTTACATAATTCACGGCATAATAGCTTTAAGTTGTGCGAACCTATGGATACATTATCAATTGGTAACATACAGTTGTCAATGTGATTCATTTCTAGGAGGAATACCAGAAGAACTACAGAGCTTAAAGTGCTAAGAAATTATCCATGGGGAATACAATTATCTGCTAAGGGCTCATGCACAAGAACGTGTGTGGCCTGTACCTGTGCTGCGGACTGCAAACAGTGGGCCCGTAATATACAGGCACCGGCCGCATGTACACCGTATTACGGATGCGGACCCGTTCACTTGAACGGGTCACAATCAGCAAGATTCAGAGTGGTGAGGAGCAGAAGCACTACGGAGTCAGTCGCGCCACACTGCTAAAAAAATAGAACATTTTTTCGCGGATCACGGACTCACTCAAGTGAATAGGTCCACATCCTCCAACAGCAGGTACACGGCGCAGTGCCTGTGCATCGCGCACCGAAGGGGGCACACGTGCATGCGCACAAATGTATTTTCTTTCCATGTCCGTTCTGTTTTTTTTGAGGACCGTATGTGGAATCATTCAATGGGTTCATTAACATTCATTTCCGCAATATGGAAACGGAACCCATACGTCCGTGTGAATGAGCCCTTACACAGACATATCAGGAGAGGTGGCAGATGCTCTTTAATAGACTGCCGGTGCTCACAACCTCTAAATACACCGGTAAACGGTGTCACGGTGATCCTGTACCCGTCTACTACGTCAAACCCTTCACATATCCTTTCTGCTGGCCTCAGGTCACATTGGCTCGTTGCAGGAATATCCGCCACTGTCCCAGTCATCTGAATGGAGCTTGCAGGAATCCACGCGCTTGCCGCTGAAACCCCTCCATTCAGGAGATCAGAACAGGAATTTCTGCAACAAATCTGATGTGTGTGAATGTATCCTAAAGGAAGAATCTGCCGCAGATCCACCGGCAGCTTCAGCCCTCATTCACACTTTAGTGTTTTGGTCAGTGATTTCCATCAGTGATTGTAAGAGCTAAAACCAGGAGTGGAGCCTCCACAGAGATAAGGTATGAGGGAATTTGGAATCCATAACGGGATTCTTCGATAACCCGAACCCGAACTTTGGACGCAGAACTTAAAAAACAAGTTTGCTCAACACTACTTAAGGCCTCTTTCACACGAGCGTGACGGATTAGGTCCAGATGCGTTCAGTGAAACTCGCACCATTTTGCAAGCAAAGTCAGTCAGTTTTGTCTGCAATTGCGTTCAGTTGTTCAGTTTTTTCCGAGCGGATGAAATGCGATAAAAAACTGAAGGTTTACAAACAACATCTCCTAGCAACCATCAGTGAAAAACGCAACGCACCCGCAACTCGCTCGTGTGAAAGAGCCCTAGGGCTTCCTTTATACATGGTTTAATTTTTTGTTTTGTAAGAACACTATAAATCTCATGTGTTATTTTCGGTGGGATTTTCTTTTTTTTTCATACATTTTTATGTGTTTTTTCAAGCGTTTTTCATGTCCAGTGGAGAAACTTTTTGGAAAACACCTAAAAAGGGACATACATAGAAAATGTCTGGAAGTGCCACCAGAAGGCGCCAATACTACCTCACCGTGAGGAGACAGTGCGGCAGACGGCGCTTAGATCAGAAAGGGGAACGAAGAGCAGAGAGAATAGGTGGGTGGTTTTTAACCCTCTGGTCTGGGGTCTGATTAGTTTAGGGTACGGCGACATGCGTTGCGTGACATTTCGTGTAATGTATTTCAATGGTGTCGCAATGCGACATGTTGCTACTGCAATAGTCGCAAAAAGTCCATCCAAGTCAGGTTTTTTTGCTGCTGTCGTGTTACATGGCAACACCACCGAAATACATTACATGGAATCTAGGAAGTAAAGGATAAGCAGGCCCACTGATATATGGGTCAAATCTGATCTAGTTTATTATAGAAATAATATATGGATAAAATATATAGATGTCAGGATATAGGTGATATATGCTGATTAAAGATATAGTTATAAAATATGAGATGAAAATAGTCCAAAATGAGAGTCAATAAAAATGTTTGGGATGAAAATACAGATATAAGATAAAAAAAAAAATGATAAAATGCAATAAAACAGCCACTTGTGGTAAAAAATTGTATCAAGTAGATAGAATATAGTCGATGAATAAATTTCACCAATTGTAGTCGTATAAACTGCAAATATTTGCAAATGGTGTGACTTCTGTGAATGGTGCGCCTTTTTGTAGATGATGCGCCTTTTAGTGGAGTGCGACTTTTTTGAGTAATGCGCCTTTTTATGGGTGATAACGCGTCTAAGCAAAAGCCTAAAGAGGATTGTGAACATCAACTACGGTATACCATCTCAACTACATCTCAAGGAGCGCCCTGAAAACTTTCGCATAGATCGCGACCACGTGACCACCAGCGTCATACTAAAGACGTGCAAACTACGCCCACGGGCGCCACGAGGAACGCCGAAAACTCCACCGCCAAATTGTGTTGAACTTCGCAAACTTCTCCAGGAACAGCTGACCGTCATCGAACGACCTGTCCCAATACCAGTAGCGGTTGGTGGGTGAGTAACCTCTGTAGCCGGAGACAGCGTGGGACGCCACGCTTAGGCACAGAGCACCTTTTCTTTCCACAGCACCGTGCAGTATTACAACCATTTGACTTTGTATACTTACACCGCACTTGTCTTGTGAAGTACTATTCCACCAATAAGCGCATCATCCATAAAAAGGCGCATCATTTACAAAACAAAGGCGCATTACTCAAAAAAGTCACACTCCACTAAAAGGCGCATCATCTACAGAAGTCACACCATTTGCAAATATTTGCAGTTTATACGACTACAATTGGTGAAATTTATTCATTGACTATATTCTATCTGCTTGATACAATTTTTTTTTACCACAAGTGGCTATTTTATTGCATTTTATCTATTTTTTTATTTTATATCTGTATTTTTATCCCAAGGAACATTTTTATTGACTCTCATTTTGGACTATTTTCATCTCATATTTTATAACTATATCTTTAATCAGCATATATCACCTATATCCTGACATCTATATATTTTATCCATATATTATTTCTATAATAAACTAGATCAGATTTTACCCATATATGAGTGGGCCTGCTTATCCTTTACTTCCTAGATTTCACTATCCTGACTGGGTGAGTCACGTTTAGCAGTTTTAGCACCTCTACCATTTGCTTGAACAGTAGAGCCGTCCATCTCTCTTATCTCTTCAATTACATGGAATGTCGCCATTTAGCCGTACCCTTATGGAGTCCTAGGTCTGATTCATTTAAGGGGCCTGGTCTAGTGTCTGATTCACTTAAAGGGGTATTCCGGTTATATTGTTATCACTGGATAAGGCCTCATGCAAACGGCCGTGGCCATATAGCAGCCCACAAACAGCGGGTCTGCAATACACGGGCTCCAGCCGTGGGCACTCCGCATCATGGATGCGGACCTGTTTACTTGAATGAGTCCGCAATACAGAAGGTCGTGCTGAAGGGAGGCACGGAACCCCACAGAGTTCCTCCGCACCGTAAAAAAGTAGTGCATGCACTACTTTATTGCGGTACGGACCATCGGATGCGGATCGTGGTCCCCATTCAAGTGAATGGGTCCGCGATCCGCATGCGGCAGCCCTATGGTCAGTGCCCGTGCATTGCGGACCAGAGCACGGGCCGGTCAACACACATTCGTGTGCATAAGGCCTAAGATAACTATAAGATTGTTGGGGTTCCTACCACTGTGACCACCACCAATCAAGAGAATGATGGCCCTGTACCACTTTGGAGCCCCCTAAAGTGAACGGAGCAGCCGGTCGCACATTCACGTGGCCACTCCATTGATTTCTATGGAAGTTCCGGAGATAGCTGAGCACTGGAATTCCCATAGAAACGAATGGAGCAGCCACGCGCATGCCTGACCAGCTGCTCCATTGATTTTGGGTGAGTCCCAGTGGTAGGACCCCACCGATCTAATAGTTATCCCCTATCCTGTTGATGGGGATAACAATATAACCGAATTACCCTTTTAAGGGGTTTGGTCTGTAGTCTGTTCAATTTATGGGGTCTGGTTTACCGTCTGAATGGTTTTGGGTAGAATGAATTGTTATAAACGGTTGTAGTCTGGATAATAAATTACTATGGGGATCTAGAATTTTGCAGTGGAGCCCAGCATTTTCTGTTACCTCTAGTGGGGGAGATTTATCGAAACTGGTGTAAAGCAGAACTGACTTAGTTGCCCTTAGCAACCAATCAGATTCCACCTTTCATTTTTCAGCGCTACTTCGGAAAATGAAAGGTGGGATCTGTATGGTTGCTATGGGCAACTAAGCCAGTTCTACTTTAAATCAAAAACCTATAAAAGTATACTGGACCACGTTTGAATCAAAATAATCTTTATTAACAATATAAAAGAACATGCAGCAGCATGTATGATATAGCCAGACGAAGGCTTCCGCCGAAACGCGCGTCGGGGTTTTGGCGACATCCCGGAGGAGAGACACACTATGGGTATGCATTGACATGATGTATTTATATTTGTTATCTTTTGCACTTGCTATTTATTGATGTTTATATTTATATTGCCCTGTGTCTCTCTCTCCTGGATGCCGCCCATTTGTGCACCCCTCTCTCTGTGTCACTTTTTTGCTATATCATACATGCTGCTGCATGTTCTTTTATATTGTTAATAAAGATTATTTTGATTCAAACGTGGTCCAGTATACTTTTATAGGTTTTTGTTGCTCTAATACTGTAGAAGTTTATATATTTACATATGTGGATGTTTGGGTGCGGACCAGCACCCTACTAGTGGTTATACTTTTGGTAATATCTACTTTAAATCAGTTTAATAAATCTCCTCCATTGTCTTTATTGGGGCATATTTGTTGTCAGAGGCTAGGTCAACATGAGCTAGAAATGCAGCCCTGACTGGGGGAGATGTATGAGAGTTTGATAAATACCCCCATTACTTTCAGGCTACATGCACACGACCGTTGCCTGCCTCCGCGTCCGCTCCTCCTTGAAATTTTGCGTCCGTCAAAAAAAACGGATGACGGACCGTTTTTTTTGACGGATCCGATGTTTATGGCAGATCCAATGTAAAAATGCCTATCCTTGTCCGCAAACGTGAAAAAAATAGGACATGCACTATTTTTTTGACGGAATGAAAACACGGATCACGGATGCGGAACAAAAACGGTTGACCATCCGCATTTTTTGACGGACCCATTGAAATGAATGGGGAAGCACCCTATCAGTGAAAAAAAACGGAACGGACGCGGAAACAAACAACGGTCGTGTGCATGTAGCCTCAGTCGGTAAGGGGTCCTGTTACTCCACACCTGCAGAGGTGTGCCCTTTCTTATGACCCTGTGCACACAGCTATCTCCTGGTATTCCTGTGCTCCTTTGATGATTGTTAGAGGGGTAGGCCATGATTAGTAGGCAAGACCCGTGGACAGAAGACGCACACACATTCTCGTGGTGATTGTGCGACGGGCACCTCCCCCTAGGGCCCTCTATGTAATGGGACCCAGGTGTAGAATGCCGAGTGGTATAGTGCGGTCTAAAATGTCCCTTTATGTGTGTCACGGTGCTCCTACCTGGATACAGCTCAAACCCAGGCTTTGGCTCAGAAGCAATAAAGGGGGTTGAGTTAGGGGATGAAGAATAAATTTAGTCCAGACCTTAATAAAGTTGAACATCAGCTTTACTTTGCATAAATGTTCTCCACAACAGTTTACAGACTTGGTCTTGGTCCCAGCAGGCTTTAGCATTAAACTTGACAGGCAAACTCACCTCTGCTACTTCTGTTTCTCTCTGGCTCTGCTGTACTGATAGGCTGGCTGTATGACTGCTTCTTCTGTATGCTGCACTTCTTTCTTTGTAGTCTGGTCTGTCTCTAGATTAGGCCAGGGAACTTTCCTCCTGGCTCCTGAGGCTTTAAGCTTTGGCCTTTGGTGCTCAGGCTGGCTTGGCTTGGGCACGTCCAACAGAGACATGCCCAGTACACCCTCCCTTGAAAGAGGTTAAGCTGGAACTCACTAAAAAATGGTCCCCACCCTTCCTGCAGAAAGTGGGACTCGCCCACTCCTCCACAGAGGGGGTTTAGAATGGAATGGAAAGCTCTATTCTGCCTAACTATAGCTCTGCCGTGTTTGCTGCCACCTGCTGGTGAACCAGGCATATTACATGTAAACATAACAGTTCATTAGAAATAGGAATGCACAGTGTAGTGGACCTGAAATAAATACACAAGATGACATATTATTAGCCCATTAGCGGGGTGAAGAAATGGTAATGCCCCTCTGGGGTGTTACAGTTGCTCCTCTTACACTATTTTTATGTATGAGAGAAGGGTAAACTGTGGAGCCTACACCAGACCTTCCATACCATCCAAAAATCTTGCAAACATGGAGCGATCCAAATATCCTGGAAATAACGGAAGAGATTTAGCAAAACAGGTGGTAAAGGAAAACTGGTTTGGTTGCCCACAGCAGCCAATCAGATTCCACCTTTCATTTTCCAGAGGAGCTCTGCAATATGAAAGGTGGAATCTGATTGGTTGCTATGAGTTACTAAGTCAGTTTATCGTTTTCATCTGTTTTGATAAATCTATCCCGACATTACCGTTGTGATCATTCATAATTTGGCACAGAGGTGCCGCCATATAACGAGACGTATGCTGTAAGCGGATAGCTTCTGCTACTCTGCTATTGATTTCTTGTTGGCTGCCCTGTATGAGCTCCTTGCAGCTGTCCTTAAGGCCTCCGGGCAGCGAGGAGCAGGTGAAACATAAGGAGACGTAATAGTCACAACAACGTAATAACAGCAGCAAAGGGCATAAGAGGAGCTGGGGACACAGCCGACTCCTTACTAGAATACAGCATCATGACAGACGGGGGGCCGGGGGGCTCATATCTGAGTCTGCCATGTCGGGCGGTTTCAGGCACTGTTAGGTGCCGTCGTTGGCGATACTTAGAAAGCCACATGCGCCAAACCACAGATGTGCGCCCCGTTATTAAAAGCCCGGGCAGGATTACATTACAGCAAGGGCAAAAGGGGTAACTACCCGGCGGCCTCCACCACCCAGTCCTTTGTAGATACACACACACAGAAATCCGAAAAGTACATTTCCCAGAAAATAAATGGTTTAATGTGAGACAGGAAAGGAGATCACACAGTTTTACTAATATTAAAGGGCATCTGTCAGCAGTTCTGTCCCTATGACACTGGCTGACCTGTTACATGTGCGCTTGGCAGCTGAAGACATCCGTGTTGGTCCCATGTTCATGTGTGTCCGCATTGCTGAGAACAATGAAGTATTAATATATGCAAATGAGGCTCTAAGTGCAACGGGGGCGTTACCGTTACACCTAGAGGCTCTGCTCTTCCGCGTCCTCTTCTCTTTGATTGACAGGGCCGGGTGTGAGGAGGTCTACACTGCCCGGTCCTGTCAATCAAAGTGCAAAGGGTGCATATAATGGCCAAAAGTAGTTTTATATGTACACACCTATGACAGCTTATTCCGAGAGAAAAAAATCGCCCAAAAGGTGGTCTATGGGGGCATGACTGCTGGGCCCCTATTTGAAAGACTCAAAGGCCGAGCATACGCACTGCTTCTCTATTCAATATCTATGTGACCTACGGAGACAGCCAATCCCTTTACTTGGCTGGCTATCTCCGTCAGTCCCATGGACACCCTTTCTGTGCAAATGCTCCAAAATACTGGAGTAGGACACAGAGTGCAGTGATCCTGATTGTCAGGGTTTGTATGCTGATAGTCCTCGCTCAATGCCGCAGAGTGACTAGGTTTGTGTATGGTGCCGTGCGGTTATATTCCCAAGCGCTAATATAGACCTTTCTCTCTATTTAGCCAATGTAATTATATCCATATTATCCACTGGCCCTCATGGTGAAGATTATTTTAGCACCATTCGGTGCTTCCGCGAACATGATTCATGGTTTTACACTCCTCACAAAGTCTAACGTCTGGGTGCAGTGCCACCCACCTGCTGTTCCAAAATAATTTGGCATGAGTCTGAAAACCAAAGGCAAATGTTTGATTATAAAAGTACTGGATCCTTGTTGAATCCTTGCCAAGGCCAAGTGTTAATAAATTGAGGACGTCCAATGTGCTATGTATCAGGTGTTCCTAAAAAACATGTGGTATTGATCTCCTGTGTCTTCTGGGCTTCATAAATGATTGTCACGCACGGAAACCGCCCTGTCACTTGACCTGAGTGCGACTGTCAAAGGTCGATCTATTTCACGTACTCAATCTGTCACGCCCCCACACACAGGCCTCAGATTGACCCTAGATCACACCCCAAAACGCTGCCACCATCTATGACATTTAAGTTAATATGACAATTATTTAGGGGCTTATAGAAAATCCGACAGCGCCTCACAGTACCGCAGGCCACACATATGAAATACACGGTAATGCAAACCGCACGCATACAAAAAATGGAGGTTACTGGGCTCATTCAGGGCACAAGGCAAAACCATTACCCTAGGTACACACCTAAGCGTTTTTCAGCGCGTTCAAACGCGCTGTAAAACGCACAACATGTGGAAAGCCATGCTTCCCTATGGGCATGGCTCACATTTGGGCGTTTTACAGCGCTTTTGAACACGCTGAAAAACGCCCAATGCTGTCGCTTCAGCATGAGCTTCTTTTGGGCGTTTTAACGCGCCTATGGACCATGCTGAAATAGGGGAGAATCACTGAATCGCGCGTAGGATGCGCGTTTCTTAGTTACAAAAACGTGCATCGTAAAACGCGCGTCATATGCGCGATTCAGAAACGCTTAGGTGTGTTCCCAGCCTTAGAGATGTGATGTAATGTACTAAAAAAGGTACAATACTTAGTTAAAAAAATTGGGCTAGTTTCACACCAGGGGCAGGATGGATCTGACAGGTTGTTCAGCCTGTCGGATCCGTCCTGCCGCTATTTCAAGTGTGTCGCTGGACTAAATGTCGGACATGTCGTAGTTTTAGTCCGGCGGCCTCTCGCCGTGTGCTGCGCCGGAACTCCGCCCCCATTATAGTCAATATGGACGGAGCGGCAGTCCGGCGACACACTTGAACTAGCGGCTGGACGGATCCGACAGGCTGAACAACCTGTCAGGTCCGTCCTGCCGCTAGTGTGAAACTAGCCTTACAAGAAATAAGACATACATAAATGTGCACAAAACAGTTCTAAAAGGAAAAAAACAGAAAGGTTCTTACTACTCAACGAATTGTGTGATCGGAGTCCGTTCTGGTGACAGGAGAACGTGGAACACAACCCAAAGTTGATCGGATCCCCAAATTGTGTCAATGAAAGGTTCCAAATCCCACATTTGTATCCCCCTTCGGCAGTCGGTGGAGCTGAGGGGAGTCTCCCTCCCATCCTTGGCTCCATCCCTATCCCTCAGCTGGTAAGTATAAAATATGTCTTCCCGTCCACACTAATGGATTTTCGGGTCCCAACACTTTTTAATCACGCATATTTAATCAGGCCGATCGTTCTGATACCAAATACGACCCGTGTAGGGGTCCTGGCATGAGAGTTTCTCATTACGCAGGAAAGCTGGCTGTCAGGGGGGAATGCCTACATTATATTAAATGCAATTATTACAATTAGCGGGTGAGTTGTACCGGAGATGAGTTATAGCTTATGATACATTTTCTTCAGCTTGGATGGTAGTCCATACTTCTGGAGCACTGCTGGGGGAGGTCTCATTCTGTCGGAGTGCAGGCATTTCCAGGAAACATCTTCATTACCTCTTGTAAAGGGACAGTTTTCTTTTTTTACATTCAAGTGATAAACTGATTTCCTCCAAAGGGAATACATATTAGGGCCAGGCTAAACGGCGTAGTACAGACAATTACAGAGTGGCATGAAAATATGTGGTTAGACAGAGAGGAGGTAGTGCCAATGGGGTGCTATGGTAGCTACAGGATTAACAGTGGCCTGCAGAGGCGTATTAAGCCCTGTCTAAGACTGGGCCTAATAGGCTGCATGTCAGTAGAGCTCTGACAGGCAAACACAGTGGTGCAGTGTATTATGTATGCATTTGAAGGATCACATCTTGAAGTCCCTTTTGTAGGACTAAAAATATTGTAAAGAAAGATGGAAAATGTTTTGGGCATCTAAAAAGTGCATGTAAAAAACACAAAAATTGTAACAAAATTGGTATCGCTGCATTCCTAACAACCTGTATTATAGAATTATCACATGCGGGTATAGTGAACTGTAAAACAGAACGCCAGAATTGCTGTTTTTCTGTTCATCCCTACCAATAAAGACAGAATTAAATGTGATAAAAAGCTGTATGAACCACAATATGATACCAATAAAAATGACAAAGAGTCCCTCACTGGATGGAAACAAAAAAAGTGATTGCTCTTAAAGGGCATCAGATCTGTACCTATGACACTGGCTGACCTGTTACATGTGCGCTTGGCAGCTGAAGACATCTGTGTTGGTCCCATGTTCATATCTGTCCGCATTACTGAGAAAAATGATGTTTTATTATCGGCAACTGAGCCTCTAGGAGCAATGGGGGCGTTACCATTACACCTAGAGGCTCTGCTCTTTCTGAAACTGCCGCACCCTCTCCACTTTGATTGAAGGGCCAGGCAGGGAAAATGTCATCGCACCCGGCCCTGTCAATCAAAGTAGAGAGGGCGCTGCAGTTTCAGAAAGAGCAGAGCCTCTAGGTGTAAATGGCACCAGCCCTGTGGCCCCTACATACTCATTTCCATATAATAAAACATCATGTTTATCAGTAATGAGGACACGCATGAACGTCGGACCAACACAGATGCCTTCAGCTGCCGAGCGCACATGTAACAGGTCCACCAGTTTCACAGGTACAAATCTGCAGACAGATGCCCTTTACAATATGGCAACACAAAACATGATTTTTTGGGTTTTTTTCTGTGCAAATTAGTAAAACTACCAAATTTCTATAATCATACTGATCTGCAGGATAAAGATTACATTATTAAAAAAATAAACAATATAGCATTTTGTATTAAATAAAATGGAATCAAAAGGCTACATGTATCCCAAAATAGTGGCACAAACCCTTCTATGGCTTCGTTGATAGAAAAATATAAAAAATTATGACTCTCGGAATGTGACAAAAAAGTCTTCTGTTAATTATGCATGGTGACCCAAGAAAAAGTAGTACTGCAAAAAAAGGGGGTCAGTCAGCACATCCCAATGTGCAGGTGCACGCTGCCGTGGCTAGAAGCACAAAGAAAAAAAGGACAATGCAACAGCAGTCTGCAGACACAAATAAAGTACAATAATGTGATAATTATAGAAAACATTCTGATGCTAATACTATGGTTATTTTGCAAATTAGAGACTCTTGGCAAATACATTTTGTACAAAATTATTTGGGCCCGTCTGCCAAATGTCAAGACGATTTCTATCAAACGGGAACCTAATACTAAGTACTACCTGTAAAGTGCCATAATGGCCGCCATAAAATTCAGGGAGTGCAGGTTCCACATGCATGCTGGGTCCACCCTGCTTTTTATCATTTTTGGTGCCATAACAGCCTTCATTAAATCCAGAGATGCAGGTACCAACATGCATGCTGAGCCCACTCTATATACAAATGGCTTCCAATGAATACAATGAGAGCAGGCTACAGCTTTATACTAAGGCCTCATGCACATGATCGTTGTTTTGGTCCACATCCGAGCCTGCATATTTTGCGGCTCGGGCGCGGACCCATTCACTTCAATGGGGCCGCAAAAAAATAGAGCATGTCCTATTCTTGTCCGTTTTGCGAACAAGAAAAGGCATTTCTGCAATGGGCCGTGTTTTGTTCCGCAAATTGTGGAACGGAACGCGGAGCAGCTTCCGTGTTTTGCAAATCCGCGGTTTGCGGACCGTAAAACACATACGGTCATGCGCATGAGGCCTTATTCTGATTAAAATCAGCCTATGGGGCAAACAGGCTAGATAACCATAGCAAAGGCAGGTGCACTCTGCGGCAATACTAAACCCTCACACTGATAAAATTGAGGGGTTAGTTTGACACATCCTACTAGGAGGACATATCTTAAGCTCGGACATCACGGCAAGGTCCCTCAAGTAGCCCGAGGCCCCACCACTCAACCTACCTGTGCCGTATGGGCGATACCAGGAGCCGTTGGGCATTACGGGAGCGTAAGGCCTGACTCATAGAGAGCTCACCAGTGACCACCAGCTCACCATCTACCGCTAAACGATGACAAAGAATTCGGCCCAATGGCATAATATGACATGCGAAATTGAGTTTCCCCAACAGAGACCGCAAATCCCGCAACCTAATTTTTGGTGATCTCCTGGCTCTGTCCACCAAGACCCTTAAATCTTGCACCTTTTCATCCGGTAACAGGTATTCTATTTTTCCAGTGTTAATAACTATCCCCAGAAAACTCAATTCCGTCGTAGGACCCAATTCCGTCTTTCCTTCTGCTAATGGCACCCCAAATGAAGCAAAAATCGATTGTAACGTATTTAACAACAAACAAACCCGAGACCCCGCCGAACCAAAACAAAGAAAATCATCCAAGTAATGGATAATGGAAAAAAAAAAGTCTGCTACAACCCATTCCAAAAAAAAGAACTAAATGCTTCAAAATACGTGCACGACACAGATCAACCTATGGGCAAGCACCTGTCTACATAATAACCCCCAATCCAAAACACCCTAACAAGTGCAAGCTATCTGGATTCACCGGCAAGAGACGAAAAGCTGCCTCAGGGTTCGGTTTCGCCAATAACATCCCTACGACCAACTTCCGCAACCAGGCCACAGCCGCATCAAATGAGGTGTACACCACAAACAAAGTTCCGGATCAATACCTTTATTGACCAATGCCCAGCGGTGGTTCCAAAAACGGGCCATCCATCTGACCCAATGAAACTATGATACTTAGATACTGCCCCATCTTTTCCACCTGCACCAGAGTCAGACGCTTTTGCAGCGGCATCTCCTCCTTTAGTCCTATTTCCTTTGAAGCAACGATTGGCCCGGTGATTACCGCCGCATGACGAGCACTCATGTTTGAATTAGCATATTGCCCCGAACTTGCAACTTCCTTCATTAAAGAGGAAGCACAAACCCTTGGCCGATGCTGCTGCAAAACTTGACTGACACAACCCTCCTGACTCTCCCGAAAGGACTGCCCAGGTCGCACCTGTGCCACCACCCTCAACCAAAGCCTAATATCCTTGTGGTCCCACCGTATATTAGGGCGTACTGCATTCCTGTGCCTAAACTGTATGTCGTAAAAGAGCCAACCAGTCCCCCCATAAACCCGACACGCCTCTCCGATCGCATCTAAATAGCAAAACAGCGCCGAACAGCACTCCGGCATTTTTTCCCCAATCACACTTGCTAAAATAGCCAAATCCCCTTGGCACCCCCCAGCCTCTAAGCCCCTGGACAGCTAATTAGAGTTAAGTATCCCCAAAGCTATTTTACCTGGCTGCCCGGGCGCTGTGAACCCGCAGACGATGGTCCTGCTTCCTGGGATAATAGACCTTCCACCCTCCGTCTTGACGCCAAATCTTCACGGATGGACTGCATCTGAGTGTCCTCCCTGCTGGATGCGCTCTGTGCCGGCCATACTTCATCTTCTTCTCCCTGGTGGGCGGAGCCAACTCCATGCTGCCTGATATTCTGCTGAAGCCTGTGCACTCCCATTGCACAGCCTCGTCTTGCCTAGCGCTGCTCCCACGCCAAGCGGGCCCCCCAGACCTCCTTGACAGGGGAGAGCCCGCAGATCCCGGTCCTGCCTCCATGTCTAACACTGCTGAAGACGTGAGGGCGGGCACACCGTGCACTGAGTCCCGCCGTGCAAATGGATTCCTCCCACAATGGGAGGACCTGTTAGTAGGCAGCCTATGGTGTCCCCATTGTGAAGGGTCTCCAGAGGGTCTCCCGGCGCCGGACCCTAGGGGTTTTCTCAGGACTAAGGCGCCAGCGGACGTACCTGCCGCGGTGGTCTTGTACGTGGCAGCGGGCTTGCTGTAAGCGTCGCCACCCCTCTCCCCCCTACAGTAACCTGGACACCTGTTCCTGCAGCCATTCGGGTCCCCGTGCCTCCGCAACTGCCAGATGATGTTCTCCACAGCCTGCATGATGGTAAGCCTACTGAGATGATGGGAGTTTGATCCCCAGCCTTTATTAAACTAAAATGGCGCCTGATTACCCCCAAACCATGCCTTATACACCCCAACCCACCCCCCCGCACCAAAACCTATCATGCCGGCCTCCTCTAAGCTACCGCCCCAGTATGGCCTCTCTTGAACGGTTTACAGAAGAGCGAACTGTGAGCAAGGGGTTAACACCACCACATTCCCCAGACTTGTCCACATGCGATTTTTATCCGTAGGGAAATCTAAAACAGAAAAACAGAAAGTGTGCGCTAACAATCCACATCCCCTGGATGAACTCAAAGAGAACATTACAAACACTATCCGCGGCATCACAAGCAGTATCCGCCGACATAATCCAGCCTGCCCAAAGATTCAGAGATCTTTTTTGACTTGTGGGTAATTAATAAAAATCATTTAAAAAACTTGCTCGTTCATCTTGTCATACTATCTCTAGAGGGGGGCTACTTCTTGTGGGCCACCCATACAGTATCTTTAGGGTAGGCATTCAATATCAGATTGGTGGGGCCCCTAATCAGCTGTCTGAAGGGGCCACAAAGCTCTGGTGATTGCTGAGGCCTGTTCATTGCCCGACTCAGTACCTAATCACTTTAAAGCCCATCTGTCAGCAGTTCTGCCCCTATGACACTGGCTGACCTGTTACATGTGCGCTTGGCAGCTGAGCCTCTAGGTGTAATGGTAACGCCCCCGTTGCTGCTAGAGGATTATAATAAAACATCATTTTTGTCAGCTATGGGGGCACATATGAACATGGGACCAACACAGATGCCTTCAGCTGCCGAGCGCACATGTAACAGGTCAGCCGGTGTCATAGGTACAGAACTGCTGACAGATGCCCTCTAATAGACGAACTGCAGACAGCCCATGTCACCGATGAACTATGGCCAAAAAAATAGGCCACAACATTTGCTGCAATGCTGTAGACCCTTCAAACAACTGACTGACAATGGTGCTCAATGTCAGACCCCCCAGCAATCTGAAATGAATGTCCTATCCTAAGGATAGGCCATCAATATTAGAGGGGCTGGGAGTTCAGTATTGATCGCCTGTCCTCAGGATAGGTCATCAATATCAGATTGATGGGGGTCCGACTCCTGGCACCCCCTGATTAGCTCTGTGAGCACCGTGTGCTCTTCCTAGGCCAGTGACATCATGGTCATCAGTCACATGACCTAGGTGCAGCTCAATCCCATTTAAGTGAATGGACCTGGGCTGTAATACCAAGCACTGCCACTATCCTATGGACGGCGCTGTCTTTGGTAAGCTGTGAGATGACCTCAGCGCTCAAAGAACTGATCAGTGGTAGTGCCAGGGGTCAGAGCCACAGCAATCGGTCATCATATTCTACTCCCAGAAAATTCCTTTTGAGCCTAAAAGGCCTGCGTCCTTAAAGGGGTTGTCCCACGATGCCTTTTCATACTTACCCGCTGCCAGCGCGCCGTTCACTTCCTGGATTCTGGCTGGGCTCCATCTTGATTAACGTCTTCTCCCGGCCGGGCCGCACGCTGGACTGAACGCGCACGTCGCCGCGCATGCGCCCTGGTGACTTCTTCCTGGCACGTATACTATACTGGCCAGGAAGAAGTCACCATAGCGCATGTGCGGCGTGCGCTTTCAGGACTGCGCGCAGCCTGGCCGGGAGAAAAGAAGAAGTCATCTGCGCAAGCACGGCCACCGCGATTCGGGGGAAGAGCGGTGGCCGTAACCAGGGGAGACGGAAGACAACAGTCAGGTAAGTATATCTTAAATTTCTTCTAAGGGGTGGGAATTAGTTAATTAAACATATTTAGAAAAATGATCACTGTTAAATCATTAACAGATTTAACAGTGATCATTAAGATGGGAATACCCCTTTAAGGGGTTAAAAAAAGGCCCGATGATGTATTTAAATAGTTAGTGAAATATTTCTTGAGATCCATTAATTGAACAAGACATTTTTATTACAGTAGCTTCCGTATTATTACAGTAGATCTCTACCCCACCAAGGTGCCTACGCGCAATCCACATAGTAATACTACGCGTTTCATTCCTTAGTCTCCCCCCCCCACCATGATATAAACATCTGCGTCTCCCATACCAAATTCATCTCTATCAACAAGCATCATGCCAGGCTCCTTCACTGCCAGCCGCCCCACATACCAGCCCCAGACCCCCCCTCCACATTCCTCCCCGTGATCGGCACGTTGCAGAAATAGTTCTGCTCTTCTAAATTTGGGCTGCTTCGAGCCTCTCGCCAGACGCAGCGCCCCAGCCCCGCTCCCCCCTAGCAACTGTTCATTTTTCAACACACAAAAACTCGCCAGGGCTTTTATCGCAGGCACGTTACTTAGCGGGGAAAGAAATAAACACGCTATAATCCATGCTTAGATCTAGGATGACTGTGACCATGCACACCGGCGACATTCGTGTATACCATCCGTATAGCAGACTATAGGAAAGCGACAAAGGTAGTCGTAGGCGTTAGTGCTCCTATTATTTTATATATTATTTTTAAATATTATAGAAATACCCAATGACCGTATACGTCAAAACATCGGAGCGCTAAAAAGGCTACGTGTCTCTGTAGACGGAGTGCGGATCCGCAAGCCCATCGGCAGTGAAAAGCCACCTGTGTATATCTACTGCGGCTCACCTACAAAATCCACAGCGAAATCTGCCTATAGTAAATCAGTACCACGTAAAATTGGGCCTAAAGGGGTTGTCCCTCCAAAAATATTCTACATTTTTCAAACCGGCACCTGGATCGGAACACTTTTGTAATTGCATGTAATTAAACATTTAGCACAGGCACTGAGATTAACAATAAAATGTATCCGTATAGCGCCACCTGCTGTTCGTATTTTTTCTAAATTCTCTGTTCAGCTCACTGAGGTTGCCGTACCTGCTCAGTTCTATTCAGCTGCAGCAGAAAGGAGACACCCCCTGAGAACGTGCGCACCCCTGAGCTGTCAGCTTGAAATAAATCTAGCAGAACAATTGCGGCAATGAATGGGGAGATCTCTGAATCCATGTGAGGTACAGGGCTGGTTGTAAGAAATTGTCATGTGCTATATGATCTAGGAAATAGAGAGACCGCCACTCGCATGTAGTTTTCTGCTGCTGGTTTATTTTGTCACATATTATCAAGCACAGTGACGCGTTTCGGCACTACACGTGCTTTCTTCAGACTGTACCTGAACGTCCGCCCGCCCGCTGACACGTGCACCGCCGCGATTCTAAAGCAGTGCCGACCATTTACATATTGTGCTATAGGATCTCCGATTTTCAATTTTTACATTAGTCATGGGATAAGCCCTTTACGGTACTTTTACACAAGCCGTACACTGGTCTCATAGAGCCCCGCAGCAAAACTTAGTATGGACTCCCCCTGCACCACCCAGTTTCCTAATAAATAGGGTTGGGCGACCTTGTATTTTAAGTTCGGGTTCGGGTTATCGAAGAATCCCGTTATGGATTCCGCTACCACGGACCATAACGGAATTTGGAATCCATAACGGGATTCTTCAATGAACCCGAACACTGAGCTTAAGAAAACAAGTTTGCGCAACCGTCCCTTACTGCTCTACTTCCTTCTTCTCCTCCACACAGAGCACAGGAGCTCCGCCCCTCATGTCACATGATCATTATACCAGGCCCTTTACCACCACTTATCCAATCCAGCGCTGAGCCACGCCCCCTGCACTGATCACATGACGGTGACGTCACCCCAGGTCCTCAGTGTTGTCCAAGGTTCGGGTTCATGGAAGAATCCCCTTATGGATTCAAAATTCCGTTATGGTCCGTGGTAGCGGACTCCATAACGGGATTCTTCGATAACCCGAACCCGAACTTTGGATGCCGAACTTAAAATACAAGTTCGCTCATCACTACTAGTAAACATACGTTCAGCTTCCCCCAGGCAAATTGGAACGCAAAGTGTAACAACCCAGATTTCTGATGAATTGTATGATTAAAAATCATACTTGGTTAACAAAATCACCCTCAGCCTCACCCGCTTTATCCGACTTTAATGGCGGAAAAAGTCAAAGATGCTAAAAAGTATGGCGCTTATTTTGAATCGCCTATTTCTTAATGTATATACACCAGACAACTGGCATAAATACACAGCTAAATCTCCTGCTTCCCTTCACAGTGTACTATAAAACTGTCTGCCTGCAGCCACCACTAGGGGGAGCTCAATGCATAGGAATTTATACAGTTACCATTGACTGCAACAGAAGCTGTAATAATCTCTTTGCACTGAGCTCCCCCTAGTGGAGGCTGCAATGTTTTTATGTATGGAACAGAATGAGTCCGATGCTTACCCACCCCCTCCTGCCCCTGTAGCAGTCACATAGAAGGTACGTCGGGGGCCGATGATCATTGCTGCATTGTAAATAGTCCACCAATCAGCCAACACCTGAACGTATTCGCACAAACGGGAACAATAGCCGTGTGCCGGCCATTTTTAGAACCAATTGAAGTCAATGGGGGCTCTTCACACCCCGGATTTCATGCAGATTTTCTGCAAATCTCATCCTTTGAGAAAACTGCAACAATTGAGATGCTGCAGATTTCAAAATCCGCACAGCAGGTCAATTTCCACACGGAAGAAAAAAGCAAAGTGTGAATGAGACTGGAAAGTCTCATTCGCTTTGCTGGTACTGTATTACGTTGCGTTTTTTTCCGCGCGAACATCCAAGCGGAAAAACTGCACGTAATTCCCACTGTGCGCAGGCAGCCTTAGGGTGCTGCTACATTATGTTATTTTCAGTTTTTTTTTTTAACACCATGAAATTGATGTATTTGTAGCGAGTTTTATATTTTCCTATTGCCAACATGTTGCAGTGTTTTTGACTGCAAAAAAATAAAAAATACATAGAAAAATGTAAAGAAAAATGCAGCTAAAAAAATAGTGGTCTTGAAATGCGTGCGTTTTGTTATTAACTTTTTTTTTGTGCTGCTGATCTCATACATAATCTAACTACACTCCCTAGTAGACTTGACAGACGATCACATAGACTTCTATATTTCTATTGCGGACATGTCACACCCTCGTGGGTCACATGTGTTTCGGGGGTCGAGCAGATGACACAGCGCGCTAGTCCTGAAATAAGCTAGGTATGTGCGGATCATTACCGTAAGCCATAAATAAGCGTCAGTAACCTTGAGCTTCACTCTCCACAAAAGAGACCGAAACTTTGTTGGCAACCCCCCCCCACATAAAATGCAACGCAGGTGTAAACGTCATCTTGGCTTTCTCTTACCCTCAGTTCACACTTGCGCGTTCGAACGCGCTGTAAAACGCTCAACACATGCAAACCAATGCTTCCCTATGGGACTGGTTCACATTTTTGCGTTTTACAGCGCGTTAGGCCTGTACGCCTCAATGTTATGGGGCGTTTAAAACGCCAGTCTTAATAAACCCCTGCCCTGGCGGTGGATCCACTGGCGTTAGGGCTCATGCACATGAACGTTATTCCTTTCTGTATCCGATCCGTTTTTTTGTGGACCGTATGCGGAACTATTCATTTCAATGGGTCAGCAAAAAAAAAAAACGGAAGTCACTCGGAAGTTACGTGTGTATTCTGTTTCCGTATGTCCGTTACGCAAAGAAATACTATATGGACAAGGATAGTACTGTTCTATTTTGGGCCAGCTGTTCCGTTCCGCGGATCCACAAAATACAGTCGTGTGCATGAGCCCTTATGAAGAGGCACAGGCTTCTACATAACTTCGGCGGATCCTCCGGCAATTCTAAATGTAAGACGGCTTCCGAGATGTCTTACACTACGACCATTTCCTACGACTAAAATAGTCCCATCCCCTTCCCTGCCCCCTTTTTTAGACCTGGTGCGAGCGGGGAGAAGCTGCAGGTTGAACAACCTGCACCAGAAATATGCCCAATTTAGGGGTATTTCTGTTAAATAAATGACCCTAATGTACTGCCTCCACGAGTCACTGTATAGGGACATTGCGGCCTTGACTACGGCCATGAGGTCTAACAAGGGAAGGTGATCCGGCTGCCTGATCAGCCACAAATGCCACTGTCACAGCTGTTGCATCGACCCTTGTTCCCTACCCTTGGAAGATGGCATCATATAGTGAGCAGGTCCTGCCGAAATCCTGTGACTGCCATATACCAGGGGGAAATGATTGGTATATACAGGGCAAAACTTCAATGTGTCATGCAATGCCAGCTCAGGCCCTGCAGGAGGCATAACTAGGGCTGCATGCTGGAAGTCAGGAAGCCTAGTGAGATATCCTCTGGATAGGTCATCAGTATCTGATCGTGGGGGGTCCGACACTCGGGACCCCCGCCGATCAGCTGTTTTGAGAAAGAAGCGGCTCTTTGAGCGCTGCAGCCTTCTCCGTGCTCACCAAGCACAGCGCCGTACATTGTATAGTGGTTGTGCCAGGTATTGCGCTCAGTCCCATTCACTTCTATGGGGCTGAGTTGTCTAGGTCACATGACTGATGAACGTGATGTCACTGGCCTAGGAAAAGGCTCACACACAGGAGCGCCGGTGCCTTCTCTGATCGGCGGGGATCCCGGGTGCCCTGAGGATAGGTCATCAGTAAAAAAATATATATATATCAGAAAACCCCTTAAAACTACCGGTCATGTCCCTACTGTAAGTGGTCTACATTTAAAAAATGATGATATACTTACCTGTTTCTCCACTGTCGTTCGGCTGCAGCGGGGATGTGCTGTTATACAGTTGTGACCGCTGCAGCCAATCACTGTCCTCAGCAGTGTACAGCTCGTCAGCACTGCAGACTGTAGACAAACAGCAGCAGGAAGACCGGACCATTGGCGCGAAAAATATATAAATTCAAATTGCCTCCCTTTTGCCAAAATCAACAATAAAAAAAAAAAAAAATTTAAGGACATCGCCGTGTGTGAAAACACCCGTACTATTAACCCCTTCAGGACCCTGGGATTTTCCATTTTTGCTCCCCGCCTTCCCATAGTCCTAACTTTTTTATTTTTCCATTCACAAAAAAATTAAAACCTTTGAGGAAAAAAAAATCATTTTTTATAACCATATTCTGACCCCTATAACTTTTTTGTAGTTATGTGTACGGGGCTGTGTGAGGGGTCCTTTTTTGCGGGACCATCTGTTCTTTTCAGTGATACCAATTTGAAGTGTGCGCAACTTTTTGATCTCTTTTTAAAAAAAATTACTGGGTAGTTGAAGTGACAAAAAATTGCAAATTGCCAGTCCCCCCCAAAGCCCCCCCCCCCCCCGCCCCCCGTTAAGCCATTTGCTGTATTCTATCAATATTGTTATATTTTAATTGTATGGGCGATGTCCATGATGTTTTTTTTTGTTAAGCATTTTTATTTTAAGGAAAGGGGGTGATTTGAACTTTTTTTTTATATTGGTAAAAACTTTTTTTTAAGTCACCTTGGGTGACAATAACTGGTAATTAGATTGCCCATTGTGTTCATTGATGGCTATATAGCCATCATTGAACACTTCATTTGGAATTTAACAATACAATGCTGCCATCTAGTGGCCTGTATTGGTATATTCCTGAAATAGGCACTGAAGCCTGCTTGAGGCTTCTGGCTATTTCAGAGACGTAACGGTTCCCCGATCTCAGTCGGGGAACGCTGTTACCGGAGCGGATTTCCGCTTACGCACTGATCAGATGCCGTGGTCACATTTGACCACGGCATCTGAAGGGTAAATAAGGGTACTTTCACACTTGCGTTGGTGCGGATCGGTCTGTTTATTTGCACAGACGGATCCGCACCTATAATGCAAACGCTTGTATCCGTTCAGAACGGATCCGTTTGCATTCGTTTTAAAGAAAAATGACAAGTTTTAAAGTCAAAACGGATCCATTTTGATTTAAATTGAAAGTCAATGGGGAACGGATCCCTTTTCAAATGCACCATATTGTGTCATTGAAAACAGATCCGTCCCCATTGACTTACATTGTAATTCAAAACGGATCCGTTAGGCTCCGCCTTTCAGACGGACACCAAAATACAGCAAGCTGCATTTCGGTGTCCGCCTTCAAAACAGAATAGAAGCGGAACGGAGCCGAACTGATGCATCCTGAACGGATCCTTATCCATTCAGAATGCATCGGGGCTGAACTGATCCGTTTTGGACCGCTTGTGAGAGCCCTGAAACGGATCCCACTAACGGAATCCAAAACGCTAGTGTGAAAGTAAATGTATGCGATCAGCCTCATGGCTGATCACATACATGTGCCACGGGTCTCTGTTATGTAAAATAGCAGAAACCCAGCGGCTATGGCGCCCACTGACATGCTAGGGACCGGACTTCCACCGTACATATACGGCGGAGGTCCTTAAGGGGTTAAAATATAAAAATATTTATCCCAGAAAAAGTGAAAATGACCAATCTGCCATTGAGCCCTAACACAGCTCCGTACACATAACTACAAATACGTTATGAAGGTCAGAATATGGCGACTAGAGATGAGCGAAGCCAGCTTCCCAGGTTACATCTGAAGATGCTTTGTTCACAACTTTGGATTAATACTGGTCGGAGATTCTTCTTCCTACAGTATTAGAATGTATGGGCTCCGATGAGGCGAAGTTACTTATCCACAAAGTCGGGCTAAAGTCACTAATCCAAAGAGAATGCAACCCCTGAAAACACCAGCTGCTGTAGAGTACTATTCACACATCCTTAATCTATCTATCGCAGCGGTTTCCAACTAAAGTTTTCCGTCTCATGTCCTTGCAGAACTACAACTCCCAGCATACCCCGCCAGTCTGCACGCTCCCTCTCCACGCCCACCAACCTAGCTCCGCCCCTTCACCTGCATCATCGCCTCTGCACTCAAGACGCAGCACAAACTTTGAATCGCTCAGAAGAACTTCATTGGCTGTGCTCCCGCCAATCAGCAACGTCCTAGCATTAACCCTATCCACGACGACTCCAGAGAGGCAGACGACGCGTAGACTTCAGTGTCTGCATCGATGCAATCGTCGCTCCGTTGCTCAGGTCTGAACGACGTTCCTTTTACTGCGGAAGTCTTCTATCAGCCTGCTGAACGAGCATCACAGGGCAGCCCCCCACATCTCCGTGTACACATCCCCCAACGGTTTCACAGTACAAAATCAGTATATTCGTAGGGTTCTTCTATGTGAATAAAGCGCGCGGCTCTCCTGTTTCCGATCTACGTGACACGTGAGGCACGTGATGTTGTGACGTCATCAGGTCCTCACCGTGTGTAATGCTTAACCGTTACCCTGGCCTGAGTGACATGTCGCGTGTTGATCAGCCCGATCTCCAGACCATGATTTCGCGGTAGATGAAGGCTGCCCCCCTCCGCCATGCAGGGCATCCTGCTGGTCATCAGCGGCCTGGGCTGGGTCCTGGACCTGCTGCTGCTAGTGCTGGACCTGAATTACTGGCTGGTATCCTCCCTGGTGTCTCTTCTCTTCTGGACCATTCACTTCATCCTCCACCTGCCAGGAACCATAACCCTCGGCCTACTAAGTTGCTGGGACAATGCCCTCATGACCCTGGCCCTGCTGGGCGAGACGTGCGGCAATGCGGTCCTCGCCTCGGTGCACGCGCTGGGCGATGGCGTGCGAGGACTTCTGTCAGGACTGGATAGTCTGCAGCTTCTATGGAACCTGATGTGCCACCTGCTGCTGCGGAGCAAGGAGATGATGCAGCGCGGCCTCCTGAACATCGCCCTGTCCGGGCAGAACTTCCACCGCCAGGTTTGGGAGACGCTGGGCATAGCGGGCGGCTTGGTGGCGTACATCGTGAACAGCCTGGTGAACCTGTGCCTTATCGGGGTGCAGAACGTCTTCCACGGCGCCCTGGGCCTGTGGTTCACGGTGGTCAACTTGATCTTCGTGGGGAAAGATTTGGTTGTGGCGTTGTTGTCCCAGATTTCCAGCACCGCGGTGGCTGCCGTCATCCTGTTCTGGACGCCGTTCCAGTTAGCGGTGGATTTACTGGTATCCTGCAGCACCGGGATCGGGGTGATCCTCTTCAGGCACCTTTATGAAGTTCTCCTGCTGCTCTTCTTCATTTGGGTCTCCCGCATGGTCCTCCGGCCCTCACCCGCATTACGTTCATTCCAAGAAAGGCTAAGCCGGCTCGGCCATGTTGTCCAGATACTGATGCCTAACCTACTAAGCGCAGAGGTTTGGAGGAGGACTGCTGCCTGGTGTCTGCAGCTCGTCAGAATGTACCGAGCCGCATGGGACAGAGACCAGAACCTGGCGAGGACTAGAGCACAGGCTACGCCAGTCAGGGTGCCCAGGGCACAAGGTCCTGCGGGGGCTGGGCGAGCACCCAATCCAGTACCCGCGCGGGCACGCAATCCACCACCCGCACCAGTGCAACATGCCACAGCTCAGAATGCAGTGCCTGACCGGCCTCAAGGTCGTCCACCACCCTGTGCATCCACCTCCCACGAGCCTGAAACCGCCGCAGAAGACCCCTGGAAGCTGCTGAAACAGCAAGAAGAGGGCAAGAAATGCGTAATCTGCCAGGATGAAAATAAAAGCGTCCTCCTGCTGCCCTGCCGCCATCTTTGCCTGTGCGCGCAATGCACTGAGATCCTCCTGCAGCAGCCGATACTTCAGCGGAACTGCCCGCTCTGTCGGAAAATGATTCTGCAAACGCTGACTGTTTACATGTGAAGACGAGACGGACTGGATTTTTAGGGGTCTGCGGAGGATTGAAAGACACCCAGGATTATTATTTTTTTTTTAACATTTGTCGGATGCTGGGTCACTTTTTTTAAGAATAGAGAGGAAAAATTATTTTTCTACTCCCTGTGAAGGTCCACGTGTCTGCGAAGCTGTGAAAGGCGTTGTTTCCATGTTGCCACGTTTGGCTGCAGCGAATAGGAGCATTCCACACGTTTTAGGCAATGTGCCGACTATTGACTGTGATGAGGTTTATTTCAAGCTTACTTTCCTCGTTTGGACTACGTTGTTCTGCCACATCCCTCAGTAAAAGGCCTCTTGCCCACGAACGTTGTGCATCCGTTCCGCGCATTGGGGACCGCAATTTGCGGTCGCCAATGCACGGGCAACCTCCGTGCGGCAGCCAGGACGGATCGAGACCCATCCTGCAAAAAAAATAGAAGATCAAATTTTTTGTGGTGCGGAGGCACGGACAAAAACACCACGGAAGAACTGCGTAGTGCCTCCATGGAGGTCCAATCCGTGCTTCCATTCCGCATCTACGTGGTTGCGGACCCATTCAAGTGAATGGGTCCGCGTCCATGATGCGGAGTGCACACGGGCCAGTGCCCGCGTATTGCGGACCCCCTGTATGTGGTCCGCAATATGGCCACGGGCACACGACGGCCGTGTGCAAGAGGCCTAAGTCTCCGCACTGTTACTGTATGTGCCGTTCTTTACACGAGGATTAAACCTGCTTTAAAACCAAATAATTTATTAACTGATTTTCTGTTAACCCAAAAAGTGACAGCTGTCGTATGACACCCGCTGACCTGTTACATGAGCGCTTGGCAGCTGAAGACATCTGTGTTGGTCCCATGTTCATATGTGCCCGCATCGCTGAGAAAAATGAGGTTTTATTATATGCAAATGAGCATCGGGGCGTTACCGTTACACTAAGGGTACTTTCACACTTGCGTTGTTGGTTTCCGGCAGGCAGTTCCGTTGCCTGAACTGCCTGCCCGGTCAGGAAAGCTATGCAAGACCCTGATCAGTCTGACAAATGCATTGAGATGCCTGATCCGTCTTTCAGGTGTCACCCGGAAAAACGGATCAGGTATTTATTTTTTTCACATTTTTAAAGGTCTTTGCATGCCCAGACTGGAAATCCACTTGATGCCAGATCCGACAGTAATACATTTCAATGGAAATTTATGCCAGATCCGGCATTCAGGCAATTTTGGCCGGAGGAAAAAATGCTGCATGCTGCGGTATTTTTTCCGGCCAAATACCGTAAGAGTGACTGAACTGAAGACATCCTGATGCATCCTGAACGGATTGTTCTCCATTCAGAATACTTTGGGATAAAACTGATCATTTTTTTTCCCCGCATTGAGCCCCTAGGACAGAACTCAATAGCGGAAAACTTTAACGCAAGTGTGAAAGTACCCTAAGGCTGGTTTCACACGAGCAAGTTCAATGCGTTGAACTCGCAGCGTGTGTCTGCGAAAGCTCCTGCCCCGACCTACGAAGCACTGATATCATAAATCAATATAATACTAAGCTATCCCATCAGTGCTACGTAGGTCAGGACGGGAGTTCTGGCAGACGCACGCTGCAAGTTCAAGGCGTTAAACTCGCTCGTGTGAAACCAGCTTTAGGCCCCTTTCACACGGGCGAGTTTTCCGCGCGGGTGCAATGCGTGAGGAGGACGCATTCATTTCTATGGGGCTGTGCACATGAGCTGTGATTTTCACGCATCACTTCTGCGTTGCGTGAAAATCGCAGCATGCTCTATATTGTGCGTTTTTCACGCAACGCAGGCCCCATAGAAGTGAATGGGGCTGCGGGAAAATCGCAAGCATCCGCAAGCAAGTGCGGATGCAGAGTGATTTTCCCGCATGGTTGCTTAGCAACGGGACCCGATCTTTATTATTTTCCCTTATAACATGGTTATAATGGAAAATAATAGCATTCTTATAAAAGAATGCATTGTAAAATGAAGTGGAAGGGGTTAAAAATAATAAAAGTTAACTTACCTTAGCCACTTGATCGCGTAGTTGCGATCTCTCCTCTTTCCCTGCAGCATCTAAGAACTGAAGGACCTGTGATGAGGTCACATCACATGGTCCAATCACATGGTCTATCTTACCATGGTGATGGACCATGTAATGTGACCTCATCACAGGTCCTTTAGTTCTTAGCTGATGCTGGAAAAGAGAGGACAGATCTCAACTACGCGATCAAGTGGCTAAGGTAAGTTAATTTTTATTATTTTTAACCCCTTCATCTTACACAGCATTCTTTATTAAGAATACTATTATTTTCCCTTATGGTTATAAGGGAAAATAATAAATTCTCCAGAATACTCAACCCGAAACCGGACTTCAGTGATGAAGTCCGGCTTCGGGTTGGGTACCAAACATGGCGTTTTTTCTCACGCGCGTGCAAAACGCGTTACAAACGCTCGCACCCGCGCGGAAAAATCACTCATATTCCCGCAACGCACCCGCCTCAAACATGACGCCCGTGTGAAAGAGGCCTAAAGACTCTGCTCTCTCCGCAGCCCCCACTCCATCTGCACTTTGACAGGCACAGGCAGGGAGAACATCATCACACCTGGCCCTGTCAAAGTGCAGAGGACGCAGGAGTTGCAGAGACTCTAGGTGTAACGGAAACGCCCTTGTTGCTCCTAAAGCAAGGATTAGCAACCGTCGGCATTCCAGCTGTTGTGAAACTACAACTCCCAGCAAGCTTCTTCCACTCCTGTGGGTGTTCCGAAGAACGTCCATGCCTGGAGTGACGGAGTTTGCCGACCCCTGTCCTAGAGGCTCATTTGCATATAATAAACCATCATCTCCCTCAGCGATGCGGGCACATATGAACATGGGACCAACACAGATGCCTTCAGCTGCCGAGCGCACATGTAACGGGTCAGCCGGTGTCATAGGGACAAAACTGCTGACAGATGTCACTGAGTATTCAAAATACTTTTGCTATGTCGGCTACATATCAAAGGTTTTGAACAGTGGGGGTCTGAGTACTGACACCCCCAGAGATTGCTAGAACAAGTAGAGCAGGCATCCTCAAACTGCGGCCCTCCAGCTGTTGCAAAACTACAACTCCCAGCATGCCCAAACAGCCTACAGGTATCAGCCTACAGCAGGGCATTATGGGCGTTGTAGTTTTACAACAGCTGGAGGGCCGCAGTTTGAGGATGCCTGAAGTAGAGGAACGGAGACAGGCCTTAGACTTTCTGTTGAACCCATGTCCGGCCGCAAGGAGAAAGAGAGCGTGTTATGTGAGAGCTTTATTGAGGGTCTCACCGCTCAGACCCCCATTGACCAAAGCGTTTGACATGTCGCTATAACATCTTAAAAGTTTTTCGAACACTTAGTGACCCTTTAAGTTCTGTTTGGAAGAAGAAAAGAAAAGCAGCAGAGGGTTCATACCAGCAGTAAGGTGGGCTACTCATCACATGTGACGCCGGCGGTTTTCTGGGAGTTCGGTATTGATCAGTGATCAGTGGTGGGTTCAACGCTGCAGTTCACAAGCACAGTGCCGTACGTTGTATGGCGGCCGTGCTTGGTATTGCAGCTCAGCCCCATTCACTTGAATGGCACTAAGCTGCGCCTAGGCCATGTGACTGATGGAAATGATGTCACTGGCCTAGGAAGACATGTTATCGGTGGGAGTTGGACCTCCACGATCAGATATTCTGAGCTATCCTCAGGACAGGTCATCAGTATTTTACTCCTGGAAAACCCCTTTAACACAGCATTTAGGCCAAGTTCACACACAGTAAAGTTCTGCTGCTGAACTGGCCTATAAATCCAAATCCATTATAATTAGTGATGATCAAAGTAATCAAAACTTCGATTCGACTGCTTCGCCGAATTTTGCTTCGCCGCGAAGCGCATTTCTTTGTAATTAGCGGGCGGATGCCGTGTTCACCACTAAGATAAACATTGAGGGGTTTCAGGGGCTTATCCAGTGGAAAATAAAAAATACTCACTTTATCCACTTGATTGCGTTGAGGTTGCCGTGGTCACGGGTGAGATTTCGAGCAGGATCTTCAATCAAGATGGCTGCGTTGGCCTCTTCGCGTGGAAATGGATGAAGAGAGTATGATCAGCCCCCCCGCCCCCATTTCTTGGAAAATTGATTCTTTACCACGAAGCATTAGAAAACGTGGTGTTTAACAAGCAGGATATGCTCAACCCATATGCAGTTGTGCATGTATATAGGGGAGCACATCCTGCACTTGTAGTCCGTTGCTAGGGGCAATCAACAGCAAAAAATGCATACAATGGAAGATGCCAGCAACGGACTACAAGTACCACAATAACCATCCTACATACGATAGCAATAATGTGGATGTGGAGAACAATCAAAAACCTAACCATAGCAAAAAACCACGAAGCACGAGGAAATTCGTCTTCACAGCGAATCAAATTTTCCCTGAAATTCGGATCGGTCTACTTCCGATGCTTCGATTCGCTTAACACTGTCAGAGGTCAGAACGGGAACTGGCACTGCCGCACGCAGCGAGTTTCTTACACTGAACTTGGGGTATGCTCCGACTCCTGGCGCCTCACCCAATCATCTGTTAGAAGGGGCTGCGGCGCTTGGGCAGATGCAGCTGTTATTCTGAGTAATATTATAACTTTGTCCTGTGCAATGGGATAAAGCTGCCATATGTAGAACAAGCCTAGAAGTAAGTGAAGAGCCGTGCGCGTTATTAGAGCGCTAGTCATTTCATGACGCTGTACATATGACAAGGGGTGTATGTTCCGTTTTTTTTGCGAACCGTATAAGGAACCAGTCATTGCCGCAAAAAAAGTGGACGTTACTCCGTGTGCATTCAGTTTCCATATGTCCATATTTCCGTTCCGCAGAAAAATAGAACATGTCCTAATGTCCGCGTTACGGACGAGGATAGGACTGTTCTATCAGGGGCCAGCTGCCCGGTTCCACAAAATACAGAATGCACACGGACGTCATCCGTATTTTTTGCAGACCGCAAAATACATACGGTCGTGTGCATGAGGCCTCAAAGTTGAGGGATGCGGGAGATATTTTTTAGATTGGAGGCGGCAGGTGGTAGAAAGTGCTTGGATGTGCACGCTAAAGGAGAAGGCGGGGGTGGTTGAGCAAGATGGTGGAAAGGTGATAAATTCTGTTTTTTCCACGTTAAGGTTCAGAAAGCGAGAGGAGAAGCGGGAGCATACAGAAGACAGGCATTGTGGGATTCTGCATAGTAAGGAGGTGACGTCTGGACTAGGGGTCGACCGATTATCGGTTTGGCCGATATTATCGGCCGATATTGATGATTTGCACAGTTATCGGTATCGGCCCCTAACCAGCCGATATACCGATAACTGTGCTATCACAGAACATTGCCGCGCTGCTCTCAGCGCGGCCATGTTCCCTCAGCAGCACAGGGGAGAAGGAGGCAGTCCCTCCTTCCCCCTGTGCCGCGCTGCCAGTGGAGAGAAGAGGAGGAGGAGGGGCTGAGGGCGCACTGGCCACCAATGAGAGCAGAGGAGGCGGGGCTGAGGGCGCACTGGCCACCAATGATAAGGTTTAAGATATTACAAGCACATTGCCCAGACCCTGCCTCTGATAGAGCTGGATCCGCGGTACTCAACCCTCAGGTGCCGCACCTGAGGGGTTAATTGCCGCGGATCGCAGCCATCTATCAGAGGCAGGGTCTGGGCAATGTGCTTGTAATATCTTAAACCTTATTATCATTTGTGGCCAGTGCCTCCTCCCCATCCCCCTCCCCCCCATCCCTTCAGTATTGATATCATTGGTGGCAGTGGCCACAGGGTCCCCCACCTCCTCTCTTCTGATCGGAGCCCCGGCAGTGTAATGCTGGGGCTCCGATCGGTTACCATGGCAGCCAGGACGCTCCTGAAGCCCTGGCTGCCATGGTCAGCTCCTGCTGCTGTGTGCCCATAGCACAGGGAAGCAGGGAGAGTGTGAAGTCCTATTCACCCTGATAGATCTCTATTAGGGTGAATAGGACAAGGGATGTAAAGAGCCCAGGTTCTACCCCTAGGGGGGAAATAGTAATAAAATAAAAAGTAAAAAAATTTAAAATAGTAAAAAAACACCAAAATATTAAGTATAAATTAACCCTTTTCCAATTTTACATATAAAATATATAAACAATAAATAAAAAAACATATCGCCGTGACCAAAAAGTCCAAACTATTAAAATATATTTTTTTTAAAAAGCGTCGGACGCCGTAACAGAAAAAAAAAATCCAAAAATTAAAATGCGCAAAATATCGGTATAAAATATCGGCTATCGGCCTGAAAGTTCACAGAATATCGGTATCGGTATCGGCTCTAAAAAATCAATATCGGTCGACCCCTAGTCTGGACTAGGGTTGTTTCGGGTATCGAACTTTCGATACCCAACCGATACTTTTCTCTGGTATCGAGCTCGATACCAGGACTAGTATTTTATCGATACTGGGCTGCGCTACTGCACAGCCCAGTATCAGAGAACGTGGCTGCGCCGCTCTCAGCGCGGCCATGTTCTCCTCGGCAGCACAGGGAGAAAGAGGCAATCTCTCCCGCCCCCTGTGCTGCCGCTGCAACCAATAGAGGGAGAGGGGGGCGGGCGCACTGGCCAGCAATGCCTAGTACCGTTTCATATATAAATGCAGGCAGAAGACACTTGCTGCCGGCACCTGAGGGGTTAATTGCCGCAGATCGCAGTGCTGGGTTACCATGGTAACCAGGACGCTTCTGAAGTCCTGGCTGCCATAGTCTGCTCCCTGCTGCTGTGTGCACAGGGCAGCAGGGAGAGGGTGAGATCCTATTCACCCTGATAGAGCTCTATTAGGGTGAATAGGATGAGAATATCCCAGGTTCTAGCCCCTAAGGGGGAAATGGTTAATAAATAAACTGTAAAAGAAAAAAAAAAGTTTCCCAATTTTACATATAAAATATAAACAATAAATAAAATATTACATATCGCCGCGTCTCAAAAGTCCAAACTATTAAAAAATCCACTTTTATGCGGTGAACGCCGTAAAAAAAAAAAAATGATTCGCCATTTTCTTTTAGTCGCCGTAAAAAAGTAGGATAGGACTGTTGTATTATGAGCCGGCGGTTCCATAAAATGCGGAAGGCACGCAGATTTTTTTGTCGTTTTTTTTTTTTTTTTTTCGCGTGGTATCGAATGGTATCGAGTAGGGGTGGGACGATATGGCGATATAGACGATATGCGATATGAATTTGTGCCACGATATCGATTTTGTCTATATCGCCATATCGCGGTAGAACATGGTATGCGCCGCTCTCGGCACATACCATGTTCTCCTGAGCCGGCACAGTGGAGAAGGAGGGAGTCCCTCCCTCCCCACTGAGAGCCGCCAATGAGAGAGGAGGAGGGGAGGGACTGTAGCCACTGCTACCAATGAGAGCGGAGGAGGGGAGGGACTGTGGCCTGTGGCAGAACGTCACAGGCAAGGGAGAAGGAACGCCCAGGGAGAGAAGCTGATGTCTCCTCCCTGGTGTTCCCACCATGTGATGGGGGCCAGAGCGGGCGAACGGAGCCCCGCACATACATAATAGTAAGTGTCCCCTAATTAAAGGTCCTATTTGCCTGCATGTGCCGGCCATATATCATACCCGCTTCTATGACTGCCTGCTGCGATCCGCCGCAATTAACCCCTCAGAACCTGAGGGGTTAATTGCGGTGAATCGCAGAGTGCAGTCACAGAGGCCCAGTATGGTATATGGCCGGCACATGCAGGCTACGTTTCTATTCACTCATTGGTGGCACAGTGGCCCCCCCATCATTGGTGGCAGTGGCAGTTGTGATCAGAGCCCCAGCAGTGTAATCCTGGGTCTCCGATCGGTTACCATGGCAGCCAGGACACTACTGATGTCCTGGCTGCTATGGTCAGCTCCCTGCTGCTGTGTGCACAGAGCACAGGGCAGCAGGGACAGTGTCAAGTCCTATTTACCCTAATAGAGATCTATCAGGGTGAATAGCACAAGAGTCCTAGCCCCTAAAGGAGGCTAAATAGTTATTAAATAAAAAGTTGAAGGAAAAAAAAAAAAAAAGTTTAACAACCCCCCCTCCAATATAGAAAATTTATATCGCAATATATATCGCATATCGCACATGCTTCATATTATATCGCAATATAAATTTTAGGCCATATCGCCCACCCCTAGTATCGAGTATCGCAATACTTTTTTATGGTATCGATACCGAATCAAAATTTTGGTATCGAAACAACTCTAGTCTGGACCAGAGAGGTAGATTTGTGTATTGTCAGCATAATGCCTCATTCACACGTCAGTGTCAGTTTTGGATCAGTGGTAACGCGGACCGTGTTCAATCCGTGTTTCCTCCCATGTTGGGTCCGTTTTTTGCTGTCCGTGTGCCATCCATGTTTCACTGATACTGAGCAGCTGGAAAATAATTTTCAAAGCATCTCTTCACGGACTCATTGACTATAATGGGTGTCAGGGATCCGGGAACACGGACCAAGATAGGACATGCATCCGTGCTCAAAACACGGACTCACGGATCGTGCTAAAACACTGATGTGTGAATACACACATTGAAATGAATGGGGACATGTGCTGTCCGCGGAGAACACGGACGTGTGAATGAGGCATAATAGTGATACTGAAAGCCATGGGACTCTATGAGCTGTCGCAGGCCGAAGGTGTAGATGGAGAAGAGCGGGGGTCCTAGGACAGAGCCTTGAGGGACACCAACAGAGAGGGAATGAGACGAGGTGGTGGTGTGAGAGTGGGAGACGCTAAACGTCAGGTCTGTGAGGTATGATGTGATCCAGGAGAGGGCCAGGTCCGTGATATCAAGAGATGAGAGAGTCTGTAACAGAAGGGAGTGTTTTTTTCCCGTTAGCAGGTCGTTGGTGACTTTGGCCCATGCCTGGCCCCTCTCCATTCACTCACCGCCTGGTTGCTGTGAACAGCAGCCGCCTCACCAGGCATCGAGAGGGTCAGTGGACTCCCATACTGGACGTAGGTGCGGACCCCAGAGGCGAGAGCTGCATCTATTAGACACTTATGGCACCTTCTGTGTAAATGTCCTAAATCTCTAGGATGGGAATAACCCTTTATGTAACATTTGTCAGTTATTTTTGCTGCGCGTGCTGATGTGTTATATATTATAATACTGAGAACTACTTGTAGTAGAAAACATGTGAACAGGGACATAATCCACATCATTGATATGTCCTGTCACCTGAGTCAGGAATTATTCATGGATTACACTTCTGTAGAAGCGCCTCCTTCACGCTTGTGAATATTATCGGAGCCGCCGGGACCCTGGTTGTTCTATTATCTATAGATGACGGCTGCATTAACTGCTGGTTGACGTGAGAATATTGGTAATTGCCTTTAAAGTCTATGAATATCTTCAGGGGCGATATATATAATTTTTTTTTTTTTTTTGAGATTGCATTTTACTCATTTTAGGCAAAAAAATATTTTTTTCAGTTGGTATTTATTAAAAATGTTCAGTTTTTGTTCTATAGGGTTTCAGTTTCATACTGAAACCCATCGGGGTGCTGCTCTGGTGTCTAGTCCTTATCGCTAAGCTCCTGACACCTCGTAAACACATTATAGCTAAATGCTTATCAAACTGATAATATGGCTGTTTATGAGCTGTCAGGAGTTCAGAGGTGAGGGCTACACATCCAGCCGTCAGAGCGGCAACCTAAGGGTGAAACTGAAAGTAAGAAAATCTGCAGATTGAGACTTAGGGCCCTTTCACACTAGCGTTTTTGTTTTCCGTCCTAGAGTTCCGTCGTCGGGGCTCTATTCCGGAAAACTACTGATTAGGATTATTCTAATGCATTCTGAATGGAGAGAAATTCGTTCAGGATGTCATCCGTTCAGTACCCAAACGTTTTTAGTCCGGATAAAAATCCGCAGCATGCTGTGGATTTTCCTCCGGCTAAAAATCCACTTGCCGAATCCGGAATTAATGCCCATTGAAGGGCATTAATCCGGATCCGGAATTAAGCTAAACGTAATTTCGGCGCATCTCCGGATCCGACGTTTAGCTTTGCGCAGCAGCAGTTCCGATCGGTTACCATGGTAGCCAGGACGCTACTGAAGTCCTGGCTGCCATGGTAAGTACTCCGCAGCAGTGTACAGGGACCTGTGACGTCATGAAGAAGCGGTCGCAGTGCAGGTGAGTACACTGCTGCGGAGTACCATGGCAGCCAGGACTTCAGTAGCGTCCTGGCTGCCATGGTAACCTGAAAGCATTTCGAAGACTGATCAGGATCCTGATCAGTCTTGAAACGCTTTCAGGCAACTTGCGTTCTGACGGATCCGGCGGGCCTGAAGTGCCTGCCGGATACTCAGAACGCAAGTGTGAAAGCACCCTTACCGTAAATGACACTTATCATGTAGAGAAAGTGAATACAAGGCACTTACTAATGTATTGTGATTCTCCATATTGCCTCCTTCGCTGGCTGGATTCATTTCTCCATCACAATTCGAGAATACATCTGTGATGGACATGAACATGTGGAGTCACTGTGGGTAGAAATACATGGAGCAAAAAACAATAATAAAATACTAATAGGAGTTTATTATAAACCACCTAATATACCAGAGTCCACAGAAAATCTATTACTAAAGGAGATAGACGAGGCCACAAACCATAATCAGGTGGTTATCATGGGGGACTTCAACTACCCAGATATAGACTGGGAAACTGAAAGCTGTACATCCCATAAAGGAAACAGGTTCTTGGCAATAACCAAAGACAATTACCTTTCCCAACTGGTTTAGGACCCAACTAGAGGGACGGCCATACTGGACTTAGTATTAACCAATAGACCTGATAGAACAACAGACGTGCAGGTCGGGGGACACCTGGGAAATAGTGACCATAAAGTTATAACCTTCCAATTATCATTCAAAAGAGCAATTCTACAGGGAGGAACAAGAATACCAAGCTTCAAAAAAGCACAATTTAACCAACTAAGCGAGGCCATAGGCCTAACTAACTGGGACAAAGTCCTGAAAAATAAAAATACAACCACAAAATGGGAGTTTTTTAAAAGCATCCTAAAATCTAATTGTGAGAGGTACATACCTTATAGGAATAAAAGGCTAAGAAATAAGAAGAAACCAATGTGGATAAATAGAACCGTAAAGAAGGCAATAAATGACAAAAAGAAAGCATATAAATATCTAAAACAGGAGGGGAGCCAGGAAGCAATGATAAACTATAAGGAAAAAAATAGAATATGTAAAAAACGAATAAAAATTGCCAAACTAGAGACCGAGAGATTAATTGCCAAAGAGAGTAAAACGAACCCTAAAATGTTCTTCAATATAAATGGTAAAAAATATAAATCTGAAGGAGTCGGCCCTCTACATAGCAATGAGGGGGGAGTTGCAGAGAGCGACGAGGATAAAGCAAAACTATTAAATATTTTTTTCTCCACTATATTCACTGAGGAAAATAAACTGTCAGATGAAATGGAAGAATGTAAAAGTAAATCCCCCATTAATGCCCTGTCTGACCCAGGAAGAAGTACAACAGCGACTTAAAAAGATTAAAATAGACAAATCGCCAGGACCGGATGGCATACATCCCCGTATCCTAAGGGAATTAAGTGATGTCATAACCACTACCACTATACTGACAGGGAATGTTCCACAGGATTGGCGCATAGCAAATGTAGTGCCAATATTCAAAAAGGGTCCAAAAACTGAACCTGGAAATTATAGGCCGGTAAGTTCAACATCTGTCGTGGGTAAACTGTTTGAAGGTTTTCTAAGAGATGCTATCTTGGAGTATCTCCATAAAAATAGGCAAATAACGCCATATCAGCATGGCTTCATGAGGAATCGGTCACGCCAAATAAATTCAATCAGCTTCTACGAGGAGGTAAGTTCTAGACTTGACAGCGGCGAATCAATGGATGTCGTATATCTGGACTTCTCCAAAGCATTTGACACTGTACCTCATAAAAGGTTAGTATATAAAATGAGGATGCTCGGACTAGGGGAAAATGTCTGTATGTGGGTAAGTAACTGGCTCAGTAATAGAAAACAGAGGGTGGTTATTAACGGTAGATACTCAGATTGGGTCACTGTCACTAGTGGGGTACCTCAGGGGTCAGTATTGGGCCCTATTCTCTTCAATATATTTATTAATGATCTTGTAGAAGGCCTGCACAGTAAAATATCAATTTTTGCAGATGACACTAAACTGTGTAAAGTAATTGACAAGGAAGAGGACAGTTTTCTGCTACAGAGGGATCTGGATAGATTGGAGGCTTGGGCAGAGAAATGGCAGATGAGGTTTAACACTGACAAATGTAAGGTTATGCACATGGGAAGGAATAATGCAAGTCACCCGTACATACTAAATGGTAAAACACTCACTAACACTGACATGGAAAAGGACCTAGGAATTTTGGTGAACCTCAAACTAAGCTGTAAAAACCAGTGTCAGGCAGCTGCCGCCAAGGCCAATAAGATAATGGGTTGCATCAAAAGGGGCATAGACGCCCGTGATGAGAACATAGTCCTACCACTTTACAAATCACTAGTCAGACCACACATGGAGGACTGTGTACAGTTCTGGGCTCCTGTGAACAAGGCAGACATAGCAGAGCTGGAGAGGGTTCAGAGGAGGGCAACTAAAGTAATAACTGGAATGGGGAAACTACAGTACCCTGAAAGGACGACTGAGGGGAGATTAATAACTATGTATAAATATATCAGGGGTCAGTACAGAGATCTGTCCCATCATCTATTTATCCCCAGGACTGTGACGAGGGGACATCCTCTGCATCTGGAGGAAAGAAGGTTTGTACACAAACATAGAGGAGGATTCTTCACGGTAAGAGCAGTGAGACTATGGAACTCTCTGCCTGAGGAGGTGGTGATGGTGAGTTCACTAAAATAGTTCAAGAGGGGCCTGGATGTATTTCCCCTTAAGTGAGGAAAATTGGCTTCTGCCTCACAGGGGTTTTTTGCCTTCCTCTGGATCAACTTGTAGGAAACAGGCCGAACTGATGGACAAATGTCTTTTTTCGGTCTTATATACTATGTTATAGGGATCGACCGATATTGATTTTTTTAGAGCCGATACTGATATTCTGTGAACTTTCAGGCCGATAGCCGATATTTGATACCGATATTCTGCGCATTTTTATTTTTGGATTTTTTTTTTCTGTTACAGCGTTTAACGCATTTAAAAAAAAAAAATTAATAGTTTGGACTTTTTGGGCACGGCGATATGTTTTTTTATTTATTGTTTATATATTTTATATGTAAAATTGGAAAAGGGTTAATTTATACTTAATATTTGTTGTTGTTTTTTTATTATTTTAAATTTTTTTACTTTTTATTTAATTACTATTTCCCCCTTAGGGGTAGAACCTGTGCTCTTTACATCCCTTGTCCTATTCATCCTAATAGAGCTCTATTAGGGTGAATAGGACTTCACACTCTCCCTGCTGCCCTGTGCTATGGGCACACAGCAGCAGGGAGCTCACCATGGCAGCCAGGGCTTCAGTAGCGTCCTGGTTGCCATGGTAACCGATCGGAGCCCCAGCATTACACTGCTGGGGCTCCGATCAGAAGAGAGGAGGTGGGGGACACTGTGGCCACTGCCACCAATGATATCAATACTGAAGGGATGGGGGAGGGCGCACTGGCCACCAATGTTTTTTATACTGTGGACAGGGGGGGCTGAGGGCGTGAGAGAAGAGGAGGAGGGGCTGAGGGCGCACTGGCCACCAATGATAATAACGTTTCAGATATTACAAACACAGGCATTAGAAACACATTGCCCAGACCCTGCCTCTGACAGAGCACTGCGGTCCGCGGCAATTAACCCCTCAGGTGCCGCATCTGAGGGGTTAATTGCCGCGGATCGCAGTGCTCTATCAGAGGCAGGGTCTGGGCAATGTGTTTCTAATGCCTGTGTTTGTAATATCTGAAATGTTATTATCCTTGGTGGCCAGTGCGCCCCTCCTCCTCTTCTCTCTGTCCATTGGTGGCCAGTGCGCCCTCAGCCCCTCCTCCTCCTCTTCTCTCATTGGTGGACAGTGCGTCCTCAGCCCCGCCTCCTCTTCTCTCATTGGTGGCCAGTGCGCCCTCAGCCCCTCCTCCTCTTCTCTCCATTGACAGCGCGGCACAGGGGGAGGGAGAGACACTGCTTGTATCCACAGTTACAACCACTGTGCAATCCATCAGCGGTGGTCGTGCTTGCACACTATAGAAAACATCACCGGCCTCTGTGGTGGCCGGGACCGCGTGAGTGTGCAGAGGTGGCCATTTTTTCCTATAGTGTGATAGTACGACCACCGATGCTGGATTGCACAGTGGTTGTAACTGTGGAAACAAGAAGTGTATAATGTGATGGAAAAATGAGTGAAGCCAGGAACGGAAGCAATATGGACAATACATTAGTAAGGCTACTTTCACACTTGCGTTAGGTGCAGATCCGTCTGTTATTTGCACAGACGATCCGCACCTGTAATGCAAACGTTTGTATCTGTTCAGAACGGATCCGTTCGCATTAGCTTTAAAGAAAAATGTCAAAGTCAAAACGGATCCGTTTTGAATTACATTGAAAGTCAATGAGGGACGGATCCGTTTTCAAATGCACCATATTGTGTCATCCTCGGAAAAAAAAAATAGAACATGTCCTATTCTTGTCCGCGGACAAGAATAGGCATTTCTATCATAGTGCCGGCCATGGGCGGTCCGCAAAATGCGGAACGCACATGGCCGTTTTCCGTGTTTTGTGGATCCGCATTTTGCGCACCGCAAAACACTTGTGAATGGACCCTTACCCTGTACTACAAAAACTGCAGAAAATTTTTAATAAAGAACAACTAAAAAAAAATTACAAAATTAGCCCCAAAAGAGTAAAATGCAATCACAAAAAAAATAGCCCCTGAAGGTACGTAGCCTTAACCCCTTTTAAAAGAATATTTTTAACTTGAAAATGACATGTTGTGTAGGTCAAGTCATGTTAAAGGGGCACGTCCATCAGAAAGGGGTATTTACACACGACTGTATTTTGCATCTGTGCCCAATCCACATTTATTGCGACTAGCGCACGTATCGGACATGTTCATTTCTATGGGTCTGCAAATAAGAAAAAAAACGGACAGCATATGGATATCTACAAGTTAGGCCTCTTGCACACGAACATTTTTTTTTGCGAGTGTACGGGCCGTTTTTTGCGATCCGTATACGGACCCATTCATTTCAATGGATCCGCAAAAAAAGGAAGTGTTTCCGTGTGCATCCCGTTTCCGTTCCGTTACAATAAAAGATAGAACTTCTCCTATTCTTCTCCGCATCGCATCAATGTGGAGAAATCAGCCTTTTATTTTTATGCAAATTAGCCCCTGGGGGCAACAAGGGCGTTGCCGTTGCACAACAGAGGCTCTATTCAGTCTCTTCCCAGCTGGAGCACCCCCCCGCAGGCTTTGACTGACAAGGCAAGGCAGCGTAGACGTATTCACACGTGGCATTGAAGTTTCGCGGTGCATGCGCTGTACGGGGCCAGTGATCACCCAGATGGCCGGTCTCCAGCCCTGTACTGCGGGTGCACTGAACCGGCTGCTGCAAGACTTAGGTCCCTTTCACACGGGCGAGTTTTCCGCGCGGGTGCAATGCGTGAGGAGGACGCATTGCACCCGCACTGAATCCGGACCCATTCATTTCTATGGGGCTGTGCACATGAGCGGTGATTTTCACGCATCACTTCTGCGTTGCGTGAAAATCGCAGCATGTTCTATATTCTGCGTTTTTCACGCAACGCAGGCCCCATAGAAGTGAATGGGGATGCGGGAAAATCGCAAGCATCCGCAACCAAGTGCGGATGCGTTGCGATTTTCCCGCATTGTTGCTTAGCAACGGGACCCAATCTCTATTATTTCCCCTTATAACATGGTTATAAGGGGAAATAATAGCATTCTTAATAAAGAATGCATTGTAAAATGATGAGGAAGGGGTTAAAAATAATAAAAGTTAACTTACCTTAGCCACTTGATCGCGTAGTCGCGATCTGTCCTCTCTTTCCCTGCAGCATCGATGATCTAAAGGACCTGTGATGACGTCACATCACATGGCCCAATCACCTGCTCCATCACTATGGTGATGGAGCATGTGATTGGTCCATGTGACATCATCCAAGGTCCTTAATCACTATCCTCAGGCTGTGGATAGTGCTTAGGACCTTGGATGATGTCACGTGGTCACATGGACCAATCACATGCTCCATCACCATAGTGATGGAGCAGGTGATTGGGCCATGTGATGCTGTGACATCATTACAGGTCCTTTACATCTTTCAAGCTAAAGGAGAGGAGGCCGGGCTTCGCGATCAAATGGACCAGGTAAGTTAAGATTAGTTTATTATTTTTAACCCATTCTGCACCGGGTTCAACATAAGGGAGATGGCCAAGGGTATTATTTTACATTATAACTATGTTATAATGTGAAATAATACCAGCGGGACAATTTCTGACCCAAACATGCACTTCTGTGAAGAAGTGCAGGTTCGGGTCTGGGTACCAAAAGTGCCGATTTTTCATGACAGCGCTTTGCACTCGCAGGGAAAAATCGCGGCAATTCCCGCAACGCACCCGCACTGTTTGACGGAGTGCACCCGCAACGCCCGTCTGAAAGAGGCCTTAGGCCCCTTTCACACGTGCGAGTTTTCCGTGCGGGTGCAATGCGTGATGTGAACGCATTGCACCCGCACTGAATCCTGACCCATTCATTTCAATGGGTCTGTGTACATGAGCGTTTTTTTTCACGCATCACTTGTGCGTTGCGTGAAAATCGCAGCATGTTCTATATTCTGCGTTTTTCACGCAGCCCTGGCCCCATAGAAGTGAATGGGGCTGCGTGAAAAACACATTGCATCCGCAAGCAAGTGCGGGTGCGTTGCGTTTTTCACTGATGGTTGCTAGGAGATGTGGTTTGTAAACCTTCAGTTTTTTATCACGCGCGTGAAAAACGCATCAAAACGCATTGCACCCGCGCGGAAAAAACTGAACGCAATCGCAGGGAAAACTGAATGGCTTTGCCTGTGAATTTGCACAGTTTTCACTGAACGCATCCGCAACGCATCCGGACCTAATCCGGACACGCTCATGTGAAAGGGGCCTTAAAGGCAAGGAGTCAGTATGTCCATATTCCCTGGCCCTGTCAGTCAAAGCAGTGGGGGCATGGTCGGGAAGAGGATTAGTGGAGTCTCTGGGTGCAACAGCAATACCTTCATTGCACTCAGTGACTGATATGCATACAAATAAAAAGCTGATTTCTCCGCATTAGGGGCACGTATGGAGAACGGATCAAGAGCATTCGAAAGTAATGAGCATCGCACATCTCCCATGGATTTATTTCAAGGTATTTGATGAGAGATTCCCTTTAAGGGCGGCACTGTATTGTGATCACAAATCAAGTCGAGCGTGATGGAGTCTTATGGCGCTTGGCCAATTTCCAAGGGAAATATTGTTCCCTAAGAAAACACTCAAGTCACTTTGTTGGTTTCCTATTATTGTCTGCAGTCTGGTTCTGACACCGGTTCGTAAGAAGGTGAACATGCAACGGACTACAGCAGGAACTGCAGTGACAAAGACCTGGAAATAGCTAATGAAACCTGTATATACAAGACTCCCAAGAACTTATTGTGATACTTCAGCCTATATTGTCATCTTCATTTCCTCTGCTTTTACTGAAACTATGCGAATTATGATAAAGCAGATGTGTTGATCGTACAGTAGACTCATAGCTTGCTCTCTGTAGTTGAGTTCCTTTGCAGCGCCGGGGGCCTAGGTTCAAATCTTACAAAGGGCAGGTCATGGGTTCTTCGTGTGGCCGGGCCTACAGAGGGAATCATACCTGATCACCGCCGCTGAGTTTCGGCTTCTTCGGTCCCCTGCCACCACTGCAGATCTCCAGCGTCCCTTCATCAGTGTTTGGGTTGATGTGGGTCAAGTGCCTGCTGCAGCCAATCACATGACACATGGGGGGAACGTCACCCCGCTACCACTAATTGGCTGCAGTGGCCACGGAGATCTGAAGCAGCGGCGGGATTGCAAAAGAGTCAGAACCCAATGGCGGCGATCAGGTCTGGCCGCGCTATGGGGGACCTGCCCAAAAAGCAGCCGGGGGGTGATTTTTTTTTTTTACATTTTTAGATAAAAAAAGATATCCACGGAGCCTCATAATTATAACTTGATTCATTCTGAGTAACACCAGCGTATTCAGTCCGTGTAATACGCTCCGTGTGACAGCAGTATTTCACGGACTGAACGCTGCTCCCGTGACACAAACTCATGGCATTCTAATGATTTCCAGTACTGTGTGTTCTTGAGCGACCGCATCTGTACTGAATTGTACTGATGGCATTATGTGAGTACAATTCAGTACAGTTGAGGTCAGGCAGGAACACGCAGCATTATAAATCATACTAATGCCGTGAGTTTGTGTCACAGGAGCAGCGTAGAGTCCGGAAAATACTGCTGTCACACGAAGCGTATTACACGGGCTGAATATGCTCGTGTTACTCAGAATGAGTTAAGTTATGAAAATATAACTGAACTCCATGGATGTCTTTTTTCTTCAGAAAATTGAAAAAGGAAGAATAAAAAAATGAATATTCTCTATATGGTGCTGGTCCTCGTAAAACACTTATAATGTTTACAGTGTCTGAGAGCCGTAATATCACTCTGTCAGGGTGAATCCTGACATGTCTCCGAGCCACTTAACACTGGGAAGTATCCAATACGTCTTAACTTATGAGCGTTTCCTATATTATTCACCCTCAGTGTCTCTTGAACACATGAAATGGGAGAGATTTATCAAAATTGGTGTAAAGGAAAACTGGCTTAGTTGCCCATAGCAACCAATAAGATTTTACCTTTCATTTTTCAGAGTTCCTTTGGAAAATGAAAGGATCAATCTGATTGGTTATGGTATGGGCAACTAAGACAGTTCTACTTTACACCAATTTTTAAAAAGCTCCCCTATTGCTCCTGTATATAAGGAAACGTACCTCTCTCTTGGGCCTAGGCCGACTACAGTATGAACTCAGGATAAGTTTTTGTCTATACTCATTATTAAAAACCGTCTTGGACAGATGGGAGGAGCGCATGACAAAGATGGAGGCAGTCATGGCCCCCGCATGTATCGTGCAAAGAGCAAAGCTAGTCAGCACCCTCTCACAAAGTGACATAAATGAGGTGCCTATATATATATCTATATATACTGTATAGAGAGAGAGAGAATTGCCTGTATGCAGTAATGTCGACAGCAATGTTCACCTACGGACCAGCCTCTGCCTGACAAGAGCCGAGTGTAGATGTCAATGTCGGCAACCTTCGGCACTACAGCTGCTGTGAAACTACAACTCTCAGTATGCATCCTTAGGCCTCTTGCACACGACTGTATGCCCTCCGAGACATACCGTCCGCGAGCGAGCCATATGTCCCGAACCGGCATTGATCGTGCGCACGGGAGCGCACAGCATCATAGATTACAATAATGCTGTGCACGTCAGGCCGCCTGCAGGGCTATTGTCCCGCACTCATAGGATTTCTCCCCCAGCAACTGGTGGCCAATCACCAAGGACCTGGACCCTGCAGCAGCTTCACCCTGCACCACTTCTGGCCAGATTAAACCGGTCTTCTCTTTCGGGTAATCCACTTGAGGTAAAAATTTACTGTCAGAAATAAATACAGGGGGAGAGAAAGAGAAAAACCGGCAAAACAAATGCCTTAAAACCTAAGGGTGTATGTGCCCTCCATGTGTCCCCCAAGCTAAACGTTCTGGGGGGCCTATACTGTACATTCTTACTGTCCTATACAGTGGAAAAAAGGTATGTCGATACCAGCCTCGTGTATGACAAAAGGACGGCTGGGTGCTTGGGGTGCATGTAGCACATATGCTAGATGAGGGGGAAGCCCCTTGAGGTAATAGTTGTCCTCACTAGAAGGAAGATACGACAAGGTGTTGATTGAGGACTGAGTACCTGTGTGAGGCTGTGACAGGACAAAGATGGCAGACCAGGGTGTCTTCCTTAGGACTCTAGCCACTATGGCAGCTGATCGCCACCCCGAAGATCACATAATGAGGCGACTGATGATAGAGGAAGCCTGATCTAACCACTTAGATGCCGTAGTCACTATTAAAGGGGTTGTCCCATCTCCACATATTGCTAGGACATGTCATAAATGTCAGATAGGTGCAGGTCCCACATCTGGGACCTGCTCCTATCACCAGATCGGGGCCCCCAAAGTGAAAGAAGAGCACACCATGCAATCACAGCCACCCTCCATTCACTGCTATGGGAATTCTGAAAGTGCTCAGCTGTTTTTGGCAGTCCCATAGCGGTGAACACTTCTGTGGCCCTGTTCTGAAGGTAGGAGCAGGTCCCAGAGGTGGGACCTGCACCTATCTGATATTTATGGCATATCCTAACGATATGCCATACATGTTTAGCTGGGACAACCTCTTTAATTGCGGCATCTATGGGGTTAAAAGGTTGACATCAGAGTTGATGTTACAGTTGGCACCCATTTGCAACATTGCTAAATGTTGCTAAGGGGTTAACCTTAATTTTGTATTATTTTGAGTTTACATTTGGGGGGCTTCAGTTACTAGTTTTTCATAAGTATGGTCTCAGGTTCTTATTAGAGTTGAGAGAATCGTACCCAACGAAGTGGAATTCGATACGAATTTCAGGATAGATTCAATTCGCCGTGAAGCCGAATTTCCTTGTGCTTCGTGGTAGCGAATCGATTTAAACTGAAATAGTGTAAAAAACAAAAAAAAATCATACTTATCGCCTCCATTTGCTCGTGACGGGCTGGCCACCGCCATCTTGATTGAAGATCTTGGCCGAAATTCCGTGCATCTCTGGCCACGCGAGATTTTACTCAAGATCTTCAGACAAGATGGTTGCGGCTGGTCCGTTGCGAGCAAATGAAGGCGGTAAGTATGATTTACATTTTTTTTCTGTTAATTTTAAACTGTTATTACTCTCGCGTGATCATGTCATTGCACTTACTGCTTACAAAAAAACGTGCTTTGTGATGAAGTAATTTGTTACGAAGCAAATTTGTTTGTAAAATTCGACAAAGCAGCCAAATCGAATTTTGCTAAAGTTCGCTCATCTCTTACATATATATTGTAACCTGAGGGTGTATGACTGTATGACATGGGGTTAGAAGTAGAGATAAGCGAATCGACTTCGGATGAAGCATCCAAAGACGATTCGCATAAAACTTTGTTCTAATACTGTACGTAGCAGTAAAGAAAATTTCCCGAACTTGGAACCGAACCCGAGTTCAGGAAATGTTTTTTTACAGTACAAATTAATTTATGAAGTTATTGCACGAAGTGTCACGAGACTTCGCAAAGCAATAACTTCGGCTCAACAGAGCGAATACATTCTAATACTGTACGGAGCTCCTGCTCCATACAGTATTAGAACAAAGTTTTATGCAAATCGACTTTGGATGTTTCATCCGAAGTCGATTCGCTCCTCCGTAGTTAGGAGCTTCCCACAACAGCCAAGGAGTTCATGAAAACTTGTATCATTGTATGACTTTTGCGCCACCTTGTGGTTGTTATCATTTCATACACAGCCGAAATGATCTCCTACATCAGCCATTTACACCATGGGCATAACTACCAGGGTGGCAGGCATAGCAGCTGCTATGGGAACCCGCAACTAAGGGGGCCCATTTGCATCCAGTCACAAGGTGCAGCTAGTGGTAAATAGTGTTGAGCGTGTATATTCAAATTGCGAATATCGCCACTTCAAGAATTTGCGAATATTTAGAATATAGTGCTATATATTCGTATTTGCGAATAGTGTTGATCGTGAATATTCTAATGGCGAATTTATCACGAATATCGGCACTTAGCAACATCCCTAGCAACCAATAGGAAAGTTGCCTACCCCTTAGTGTTGATCGCGAATATTCTAATTGCGAATTTTAATTGCGAATATATTACATTGCCGATTTTCGCAATCAAGTAAATAATGACTGGAGATCACAAATTCTCGAATTTGTAAATTTATGGCGAATATTCAGCAAAAAATTTGCGAAATATCACGTATTCAAATATTGCCTATGCCGCTCAATCACTAGTGGTAACGTGTATATAAGGTGCCATGGAAAATTAAATATGACCTGTGGCGCTTCGAAATGTCAGCTTTATACAATCACGCATCTGTGAGGTGACTTGTTGAATCAGACATTCTCCACTTACAGTTTACGCATCAGACACCCAGGAGTTAATCAAGTAGTCTTTAATCCGGAGATTGTATTACAAGATATGCAGGGAATCCAGATGGTAAAAGAATGATGCCAACAATATTCTCCTTGATAAGAAGATGAGATTCTCCTCCGAATTAGAGCACACACTAACAGCAATGCATGACTGGGAAAACATGAAGTGGCTAGACTGAACCAACTAAAAGCTGAAAAGAGGGGGGAGGAGAAGAGAGGAGCATACCAATACACAATGCAAGATACTGAAACAGAACACTCCCCGTCTGGTATCGGTAGATACCACTATATATATGCATACAATGGAATTGTATAAAATAACAATGAATAATGTCCATAAACCTGATGAATAAACAGATGAATAATGTCCATAAACCTGAAAAGGAAACATGCAATGAACATTTATTCAAACCAAAAAAGGATATGTCTTCAGTTCAGACCATAGAGCTGGTACTGGAAACAGTCTTAGTTCTTTCAATCCGAACTGGAAACGACTTTAGTAATAAGTCCAGTAGGCCAGCTGAGACGATCAACTTGTTTGTCTCTTAACAGAACAAATCTCCTTCCTTTAAATTAGGCCTTGGTTCTTGCCACCTTCTGCGTTCTTGCGAGAGGCAGAGGTACTTTCTTCTCCACTTTTCCCAGAACTGACTGGCGAGATATTGTACCTGCTTCCACCAAACATATAAAAGTTGTGCTCTTTGAAAACGCCAGATGGCACAGGAATATTTCCTATCTTTTCTGGTTTATTCTTGAGTGATCTTTTATGCACCCCAGATGTGGATTTCTTCTTTTTTACTACAGGAGATTGTCTGTTGTGTTTATTAGAGGCTGGGCGAGACTTGGTTCTCCTTAATCTTGCCAAAGATTTAGAGTGAGAGCTCTTATTTTGTGAGGCTGATTTAGATGTAGATTGCTTTCTGTCTATGGCTCGTGAGCGCGAATGCTCTTGTCTGCTTTTCACTTCTGAAATGGGATCTGTCTTTGTACATACAGACTTGGGTTGTTGACATGCAGTATTTGTCATGGACATTGGCGGTGAACTTTTCCCTGTAGTTTCCAGAAAAGGCTGAGCAATATGAAGGTGCTCATCTGTTGAAGACTGGGAAGAACTATGATCCTCTTGGGTGCAATCAACAACTGCAGATGGAACTGAAGGTTCTTGCAAAGTATCTGAAATGAACTGTTCCTCTGTTGAAGGAACCTCCTTTATAGAACATTCAGAAGATACTTATTTTTCAGAATTAAACTTATTGTCAAACAATTGACTGGAAGGCTTGCCTTTCTGTGGTGTCTCATCAGAACTACATGAATCAGAAGGCTTGTTGTCAGTGAAGATATAGGATTCATTATGATAAACTGTGTGAGGACTGCAAAGCTGGGAAGGGCTTGAGGAGGGCTCCGATTGAGATCCTGAAGGCCTTTCTACAAGCTGCCCTTCTGTCCAGGAACATTCTTCTGCAGCTGACTCCTTGGGATTTAAGCTGCTTTCTGATGTTTTTAGAATATTAATACGTCAGTTCTGAAGGAGTGTACTTGGCAGGGCCTGCGGGTTCTGTCCAGAAATACATCCCCACGATGATCCAACCCACTGTAAGTTTCTGGGCATATGGAGCGTTGAAAGGGCCATTGCGAAGTTCAAGGACCTTATGAGCCTCAAGAATGTCTCTACCTAGCAAGAGTAAGATCTCGGCATGGTTATCAAGGGTAGGAATATCTCTGGCTATGTTCCTGAGATGAGGGTGATGCTGTGTGGCTTCAGGTGTTGAAGTTCGGATCGTCTAGCCAAGTCCTTGGTGAACTTACAGAAGAATTAAAATGGTGGAAAGTGAACACGATGTTGCTCCTTGTATTTTGGATCTGTTGTTGCCTCCCACCATGGGAGGTATCAAGAAAACTGAGACCTGGTAGCTGCGGGTCTCCCTTGACGATTTCAAACTCAAGAAGAAGGTCGCTCAATTCCTGGAACCCTCGGCGGTCTGTATTGGATAATTCAGGAAAGTCATATAGTCGTTTAAATAAGGCACATTCAACTACTTCCATGCCGCCGTATGTCTTCTCTAATCTTTCCCACGCGAGATGAAGGCTTTTGACTGGATCGTAGACATGAACGGTTTTGAGTCTCGTAACACAGTTTGACGACCATGGACCTAGCCATCTAATTAGTAAATCAAGTTCTTGCATAGGCGGTACACCAAGGGTTTGAACTGTTGTCTTGAAGGTGGCCTTCCAACTTCTATAGTTCTCTGGGCGATCATCAAAGTTCGTAAGGCTAGTACTGGTGAGGTCCCTGAGGGTGAGGTACTTAGCGATTTCTGATGCATTATTTCTTTCCTGCATCATGGCAATGGGAACTTCTCCCTCGCTGGTGTTGTTGGCACCATCTGATGCCCTATGTTTGGGGTTTGGAAGATGGAATGGAGTGGCAGCTGGGTTGAGCGTAAGTGAAGGCTTCACATCTGGTAATGTTGGCGCCAGTGTCTTGGTTGCTATGTAACTAGTCTCAGAAGGTTTTAATGTGATTTGATGAGCTTGAAGCGGCTTGGTCTCTAATGGTGCCTGAAATACTGTGTAAGGTGCCAGAGGTTTTAAAGAAAGAGAAATGTCTACTGGACTGGGGTCAACTGTAATAGTTATCAGCTGCCTCTTTTTCTACTCGCATGAGTTCAGCAGGCTGGCGTGCAGAGCCCAAATCTTCTGGTGCAAATGCATTGACTTTGCTTTGGTCTAGGAAGAATTGCAGGGTACGGCCTTCTGAGTCATTAGATATCTTGGACATAAGCTTCTTCTTCAGCAGCTTCTTCAAGAACTCTGAGTTCAGCCATGGCTGCTGCTTCTTCCCTTTCCTTCTGAAGGACCTCCAACTCAGCTTCGGCCTTGGCTTTGGTTGCTTGTGCCTGAGACTGTATAGCTGCCTTATTAGCTTGAGATTGGGCTTGTATAGCTGCTTGATTAGCTTGAGATTGGGCTTGTGTCTTAATGGCTGCTTCCTTTCTAATGCAGTGAGCTTGTACCTTCCCTGTTTCCGCTTTTGCGCGTGCCAACACCAATGAGGTACTCAGCGAAGAGTGCTGTGAGCGAGACCTTAGCGATGAGGACTGAGCAATAGATTTTGAGGAACGGGATGAAGCCTTGGAGTGCCTTGAAAGGTTAAAATGGCGGGACGCAGTTTCATATTGTTGTGATATCTTGTCCTCTAGCATTGACTTGACTGCCATAAATCTGCTATATCTTTCATCATTAAGTGCAGTGTGGGTCTTTAATTCTAGGATGAATTCCTCTGAGTTTAGACTTGATAACAGAGAAGAATATTTTTCAGACAGTCTCTTATAACTATCATAGGTCTTATTCAATTTTGTACACATGGCCTTTAATTGATCTTCGTTATAGCCTGATCCATGTGCTGCATCCATACATTGTTTAGTCTTTTCCCACAAACTAGATAAATTATTGCATACCTCCATTTTGTCGGTTAGAAGGGCCTCTTTCATTTTTAATGAGGGCTTAGAAATCCTTCTAGCTGTGTCCTGCATTTCCATCTGTAACACAACAGCGACCCTTGAGTGGTGGTTCAGTCTTTTAATAGCTTACAGCAGGCAGACGATATTTATCTCAGAAAACAGTCTGAATACAGTTCCTAGCCTGTATAAAACTGAAATTGCTAGAAGCTTCTGCGATCCTAGTGAATGCAGTACTGGGCAGTATAAGTTATTACCCTCCACTTTAGCATAACAGGAGACAAATGATGATGGCTATTACTTGGAGGAGGAGAATATTCTTTTCTTAGCGGGAGAAGGAGAGTACTAATACAATTCTTTTACTGTGGCGTTTTGAAATGTCAGCTTTATACAATCACGCATCTGTGAGGTGACTTGCAGTTTACGCATCAGACACCCAGGCGTTAATCAAGTAGTCTTTAATCCGGAGATTGTATTACAAGATATGCAGGGAATCCAGATGGTAAAAGAATGATGCCAACGATATTCTCCTTGATAAGAAGATGAGATTCTCCTCAGAATTAGAGCACACACTAACAGCAATGCATGACTGGGAAAACAGGAAGTGGCTAGACTGAACCAACTAGAAGCTAAAAACTGGGGGTAGGAGAAGAGAGGAGCATACCAATACACAATGCAAGATACTGAAACAGAACATGACCCCTTTCTAAGGTTTATTATGAAACCTCATGAATACTGCTGTTTGCTTTATCCATTCAGTGACATTACTTTTTGCATTTTTTTTATTTTGTGGTGTGACATCACTACTTTAGTCCTGTACTGTGACATCACAGCGTGCATTATGCCAATACCTCAATGTTAATGTGACTTCGCTGTGCACATTATTCCACTATTACATCACTTTGTGCATTATGCCTGTACTATGACATCAATGTGTGCCTTAGGCCTGTGCATTACAGAGACCAATCATGGTGGAATGGGGCCCCATGGTTGCTTGTTACTGCCCTGATTTCCACCACTCTTGTTAGATGAGGAAGGAGCTGATTTATTCCGCTGAATGCTGCACAGTGTATTCAGGGCTGTATTTGCCACTGGGCATACAAAGGCAACAAAATTCAGGAGGCAACATTCTAATAATTATTTTTTGAAAAAAATAAAAACAAAAGTTGCCACCACCTGACCATTATTTGTATGTGTGTAAGTGTATATAGGTCTTTACTAGTGTTGAGCAAACCCGAACTGTAACGGTATCAGACTTAAGGGTTGTTTTGTACCCAGACCCGAACCCGAACCTTTCCGTAAAAGTTCGAGTTCGGTGTTCGGCCGTTTAATAAAGCTTATTGAAAGGCTGCAGGGCAGCCAATCAACAAGCATTTAATATGTGTGCCCTTAGAAGCCTACTAATGGCATGGCTGTGATTGGCCAGTGCAGCATGTGACCCAGCCTCTATATAAGCTGGAGTCACGTAGCGCCGCACGTCACTCTGCTCTTCTCAGTGTAGGATAGGATGCTACTACTGTGAGGGAGAGAATAGGAAAGAATCTGATATCAGAGCTTGGTGTTAAGTCTGCGATCTACAGCAATTTTTTTTTTTTGTGTGTGGGTGCAATGCAACATTTTTGAGCCCAGTGACACAGAAAAATAAGTTTTAATCCGTCTGTTAGTTAAGTGGCTGTCGGTGGCCATTTTGTGTTCTTTCCTGTTCTTGTAGTTTAGTGGGCGACATATACCCATTTTTTAAATTCACCTGCACTGCATATGTGCCAGGGGAAGGGAAAATAATATAGGTAATCCGTCTGTGAGTTCAGGGACCCAGGGGGTGACATATTCACATTTGTTTCTGTAAAGTACCCCTGTGCTGCATATATGACAGTGTAATCAATTCAGTAAATCCATCTGTTAGATTCTGGGGGGGCAAATTAAATTTTTTTTGCTAAAAAGTACGTTTGCGGCCTGCACTGCATTTCTGAGAGTGAAATATAATCAGTAAATACAACTGGGACGTATTTCTTTGTCAGGAGTGGGTACGATTGCGCTGCTCCACATCATTTTACCCCTCAGCTGATTGTGGCATCTGACAGTAATAACACAGTGTAAAAGTAAAATTAAAAAAATTAAATCATAGTTACCTCATCTATTTGCTCACGAAGAGCCAGCTGCCGCCATCTTGATTGAAGACCTAGTGCAAACTCTTGTGCGAAATCTTGCGTGGCACGTCAATCAAGATGGTAGGCGGGCCTGTCGCAATCAAATAGATGAGGTAAGTATGATTTTTTTGTTTGTTTGTTTTTACCTCCATTAGGGAAAATCGATTAGCTACCAGGAAGCATGAGGAAATTCGGCTTCGCTCCACAGATCCCATCATGTTCACATCCACTGCGTTTCGATCAAAAGAGAAAATCATGGTATAAGTATCGTACTATCATACTTATGCTATAATTAAAGGGGTTCTCTGGGCTTTTACTATTGATGACCCCTGCCGATCAGCAGTCTCCCGTCCCTCTTCCTGTCCGCTGCTGCGGTCTATGGTCTTTGCCATAGACAGCAGCGGTGAACTGGAAGGCAGACGGCAAGTGCGCACTGCACGCGCCGTCTCCTCATACAGCTGATTGGCGGGGGTCCGACATCTGGCACCCCTGCCGATCTTATATTGATGACCTAACCTGAAGATAGGTCATCAATAGTTAAAGCCCGGACAACCCCTTTAAGATCTCTCTTTTGATTGAAACGCGTTGCCTGTGAGCATGATGGGATCTGTGGAGATGTCTTTTAATCCATTATGAAATAAAGCTTGAAGATTTTACTCTCATGCTGGACATTTTTCTACACTGAATGTGTGTGCGCGTCTGTATTTGTAGGCTCGATATTGTGATAAATATTTATCATTATATCTGACTCAATATTGTATCATCAGAAATTTTCAGATATTGTCCAACTTTAGAGCAACACTGGTTTACCTTGTGTAGATTACCTGCCCTGAGATGAAAGTTGACTGATGCCAACTATTGGTTGACTTACTTTGAGACCGAATTTTACAACAATTACGACAATTATGGTGCAAAATGGGGCATTTTCACAGAGCACCACCCCCTTCAGCTAATCCCCACTCCTTGGCAGAAACCCGTGTATGGACCAATTTAGCCATTTTTTAGACAAGCTTGTGGAGCAGACACATTAGTAAGGGCGGGTTGACATCAGCGTTATGGATTCCGTTATGGCTTTTTGTTATACCATGGTTATAACGGAAAATAACGGAATTCATAAGACGGAAGTCAAAACAGAAGCCTTTAAGAGGCATTCCGTTTTGATCCTTCATAATGCAAGTCCATAGGCAGTAGAATATATCCGTCCCGTTTCTGTTATGCATAACGGAAAAAAAAGTCCTGTCGACAGGAGTTTGTTTTCCGTCTTGCATAACAGGAACCAGACGGATCCGTTATGATTCCCATAGATTTCTATTAGGACGTATCAAAACGGAATGCCTCTTAAAGGCTTCCTCTTTGACTTCCGTCTTATGGATTCCGTTATTTTCCATAACGGAATCCATAACGCTGATGTGAACCCGCCCTAAATCTCAGCCGTTTTTTATTTTTTTTATTTACCACTATCGTTTTCTTCATGCCGTTTTACCTTAAGGCCTCTTTCAGACGGGCGTTGCGGGTGCACTCCGTCAAACAGTGCGGGTGCGTTGCGGGAATCGCCGCGATTTTTCCCTGCGAGTGCAAAGCGCTGTCATGCGTTTTGCACGCGCGGGAGAAAAATCGGCACTTTTGGTACCCAGACCCGAACCTGCACTTCTTCACAGAAGTGCATGTTTGGGTCAGAAATTGTCCCGCTGGTATTATTTCACATTATAACATAGTTATAATGTAAAATAATACCCTTGGCCATCTCCCTAATGTTTAAACAGGTGCAGAATGGGTTAAAAATAATAAACTAATCATAACTTACCTGTTCCATTTGATCGCGAAGCCCGGCCTCCTCTCCGTTAGCTTGAAAGATGAAAAGGACCTGTAATGATAACACAGCATCACATGGCTCAATCACCTGCTCCATCACTATGGTGATGGAGCATGTGATTGGTCCATGTGACCACGTGACATCATCCAAGGTCCTTAAGCACTAGCCACAGCCTGAGGATAGTGATTATGACCTTGGATGATGTCACATGGTCACATGGACCATCACATGCTCCATCACCATAGTGATGGAGCAGGTGATTGGGCCATGTGATGTGACGTCATCACAGGTCCTTTAGATCATCGATGCTGCAGGGAAAGAGAGGACAGATCGCGACTCACGCGATCAAGTGGCTAAGGTAAGTTAACTTTTATTATTTTTAACCCCTTCCTCTTCATTTTACACAGCATTCTTTATTAAGAATGCTATATTTCCCTTATAACCATGTTATAAGGGGAAATAATAGAGATTGGGTCCCGTTGCTAAGCAACAATGCGGAAAATCGCAACGCATCCGCACTTGGCTGCGGATGCTTGCGATTTTCCCGCATCCCCATTCACTTCTATGGGGCCTGCGCTGCGTGAAAACGCAGAATATAGAACATGCTGCGATTTTCACGCAACGCAGAAGTGATGCGTGAAAATCACCGCTCATGTGCACAGCCCCATAGAAATGAATGGGTCCGGATTCAGTGCGGGTGCAATGCGTCCTCCTCACGCATTGCACCCGCGCGGAAAACTCGCCCGTGTGAAAGGGGCCTAATAGATTCCCTAAGTGCGTTGGTTGAAAAAACACCAAGATCTCCAGCATGCTTTTTTTTTTTTTTAAAGCAAGAAAGACGCAAAACACCATCTAATGAACAAAAGCACCAGTAGCAAAAAAAAAAAAAAGCAAACTTGTGTGTCCTGCATTTCATATTACCCATAGACCTTCAGCTAACATCTGCAGCAGTTTTTTAGTGCAATAAACACCACTAAAAACCGCAAAAGTGCAGAAAAAAAGCCAGTAAAAACTTTGTGTGAATTCAGGCTAAAATAAATGTTCCCAGAAGACGTGTCCTTTTTTTATCTACACAAAAATTGTGGCAGCCTTTTAAATGTTGCGCGTTCAATCCCAGTGACTACAGGAGCCTGAGATGTAGCTACGGCCCTGAGCACATTGGATGATATTTTAGGTGGATCTCAACACTTTTGTAATTCGATGTAACTAAAAATTCACTGAGTTATTCAATGAAATCTGCCTGTATAGCGCCACCTGCTGTTTGTTCTTTTTCTTTTTTTTTTTCACCTCAATATGGTGGTCGCACACTCTCTGTTTAAATCTTCAACTCCCACCAGCCGTATAGTTTGTTAGAAGCTGTGGCAGTTCCAGGGAAAAAGCTGTAGAGCATGCAATCTGAGCAGTGGATGTGGAGATCTCTGGATCCATGTGAGGTACAGGGCTTTGTTAGAAAGAGGTTGCCACGTACTAGATTATGAATGATTTAAATTTTTATGTCCATTATGGCATAACCCTTTTGAGGTTGCAGATACAGCACTTACTGTAGTATATACCGTTGTATTTTATTGCCATTATTGTGCGTGTAACGTACATGGTTTACAGCGCTCTCTAGCCACGTGTTTCCATTTTGTTGATCATATTGAAGCTGAGATCATTGTACATTAGGTATTTCATGTCCCATTATGTTCACAATACCACATTTACGTGAAGTCGTATAAGTGTATATGAAGGTCGGGCCTCATGCACACGAGCATAGGAAAAATCACATGTACAGACGTGAAAACTGCACTCGTAGGGATCTGCCTGGTACCGTCCCTTAAACTGCCAGCAGTTTAGGCTGGAATATTGTGACTGGTATGATACCCGTATGGAGCTTTTCATACTCAGACCAGTATCGATTGACTTCTATGGAGAAAATAGCCCCTATACGTCATCCATTTCTGAAAGGCGCTATTGTTTTAATTCGGCAGCGCACAGAAAAACCAGTCACGTGCATGAGACCTTAAAGGCGTTGTCCAAACCATGCCAAGTATCAAAATAAGTCATACCTGACAAATCCCCTGCCAATGCTTCCTTGGTATCCTGCTGGTCCGTGACTCTTCCTATTTTTCATTTTTCTCCTGCCCCAGTAATGACGTGTCGGCGCATGCGACCACTGCAGCCAATCAACGCCACTGAAGCCTCATTATGGCCATTGATTGGCTGCAGCGATCACATGTCTTGCTGAAATGTCATCGCTGGAGCAAAAGGAACAGAGACCAAGGAAGCTTCCTCATGGGATCTGCATTTTTTATTTTTTTTTTAATTTATAGGGTTGGACAATCCCTTTAAATGTATTAACTACAAAGTATGTGTCTTTTTATACTTCACTTATAACGGAAAGAAACGCCAACCACCGGCATTTCATCTGGCAGTCTCATGTTACACTGTTTTATGATCGTCTGACGTCACAGGGCGGAAGACGGGATTTGGTTCCCAGTCGGAATAGATCAGAAATCCGGTGAATACGCTGTCTGTGCCACTACTGGAATAAAGACCCGGATAGTCTCCCACCTGTACCCATACCTCATCACCGGGCTCTAAGTGAAACGCCGCCCCCCCACACAACCCTCCCGGCTTTGCCGCATCCCCCGGCTGGAAAAAAGAGGCCTGGGAGTGTCCGTTCTTCATCAGCTGTGCATGAAGATTTCCACGGTATACCGTGCCATGGAGAGAGAAATAGTACAGACCAGGGACGACACATTTAAAACGACCAGTTTCTGGGTTGTAATGCCCTTGTTCATTGGTAAGAACTTTCCCAAATGGGACCGGTTGTCCGGGAATAGGAGGGCTCCGCGACTGAGAAAGCTTGGCACTGAAAGCGGAACGGGGAGAAACTGCACACTCTCCTTGCTTGCCCCGCTCTCCTTGTGGACCAGGGGTCCCGGCATCACCTGGTTGGCCCCTGGCTCCAGGAACTCCTGTTAGGACAACAGTTTACACGTATTAGGATTAATCCCTTTTATTTGACACAGACATATTTATAAGACTTTCATTTCACAAGAAGTGTCGCCAAGCTATTCTTTGTAAAGGCTACGCCCAACCCATCTACGGTTAATCCACAGGACATGCCATAGATATCTGATAAATGTGGGTCCCGCGGCCTCTAGGACCTGCACCTAAGGACAACCCGTGTCCCACCCAGTGAGGTGGCTGCTGGCCACATCATCCAGAAAGATGAGATGATCACTGAGAGGTGCCAAGCATGGTACAGTCAAGGGTGGTTCTGTAACTCCCACAGAAGTGAATGGAGAAAGTCGCTGATATGTGTGACCTTCACGCTGGGTTCACACTTGAGCGTATTTGATACGCGCGTTTTAGTCGCACGTATTACAACGCATTTTTGGAAATAGGAAACGTGCGTTGTACGCACGTTCGTGTGATTGACCACTCTGGCGTCAATCACAATACGCGCTGCAAAACGCCCCAAAGAAGCTCCTGTACTACTTTGGGCACAGGGCGTTTTACAGTGCGTTCGTACGCTCTGTAAAACGCTCAGGTGTGAACCATGCCCATAGGGAAACATGGGTTTTCGCCTGCTGAGCGTTTTACAGCACGTAGGAACGCGCTGTAAAACGCTCAGGTGTGAACCCAGGGTTACTCCCCACCTGGATGCGGTGACTACCTCGGGGAAGGACAGTTGTAGTGCGGTTCAATACAACATGTTTTCCCGAGTGTAGGCCTTACACTCAACTACATGTGAAAAGTGTCACGTTCAATTAGGGTGCATCCAGACTGTGCAATGGCCTAGCTATGGCAGTCGCAATGGTCGCAGTTGTGACCTTCGGCCCCCTTTCTCTTCACATCTGTAGGTGGAGATAGAGTAGTAACCGCGGCCTGTGTAGTTTCCTTTAGATGAGACTTCATGGCCCTGTTTTACCACAGTAAGACCTTCATATACTTGGGGTCCATTCACATGTCCGTTGTGTATTGCGGATCTGCAAATTGTCTAATTGTCTAAATCTAATAACGATTTGCCGCCAGCAAACCACTATACAGCATGTGGACGAGCGATAGTTTGGCGATCGCTCCTCCCCATGCTGCGGGGGAAATTGCATGTAATAGCAGCGGTCTCCTCTGCTAGCGAGCAGGCGATTACTGGGAGGGACCGCTTCCCTCCGATAATCATGTGCCTCATGAGGCTGTGTAATATAGCCTTAACTAATGCGCTGTGATTGTCCATATTGCCTCCTCTGCTGGCTTCATTCATTTTTCCATCACTTGCTTGTTTCCAAGGGTTCTGACCACCCTGCAATCCAGCAGCAGAGGCCATGATTGCACACTCTGAGGGCTGGGACCGCGCATTGGCCGACACTTTTTCCTATATCGGGCAAGCACGACCACCGCTGATTGATTGCTGGGTGGTCATAACCATGGAAACGAGCAGTGTATAGTGTGATAGAAAAATGAATCCAGCCAGCAAAGGAGGCAATATGGAGAATCACAATACATTAGTAAGTGCCTTGTATTCACTTTGTCTGCATGATAAATGCTATTTGCTGAAGTGAGAGAGCCCATTTAACATCCTGACACTGAATAGAATATGGACCAGGTACGGAATCAGGAGCTGAAAAAGGTCCCAAAGAGCAAAGAGAGCAGTAAATGAATGTTGCGGTCTGAATTAAAGAGGACCTTTCACTAAGATTTAGGTAGTGAAATACTTACACCACCTTCCTGGGCGGCCCCCGCTGATGTCCAGGCAACATTTAAAAAAAAAAAAAATAACCCCCTGTTCGTGCGCTCCGGTCCCTGTTAGTTTTTACATGCGGGGACTCCTTGTACTAGGCGGGGACTTGTCTTTTGCCTGGGGAGTGGTTTTCCTCTCCCTGGCTGCGAGCCGAGCACTATGATTGGCTGCGCTCGCAGCCAGGAAGAGGAAAACCACTCCCCAGGCAAAAGACAAATCCCGGCCTCATACAAGAAATCCCCGCATGTGAAAACTAACAGGAATCGGAGCGCACGAACAGGGGGTTATTTTGAAAAAAAAAAATATTGCCTGGACCTCAGCGGGGGCCGTCCAGGAAGGTAGTGTAAGTATTTCACTACCTAAATCTTAGTGAAAGGTCCTCTTGTGGGGTCTGGTCAAGGATGTGAGTTTACTTTGGGGGTCTTAGTGTCTAAATTAAAAGGGTTGTCCAACTCATTTCAAAAGCTGCCCAAAGCCCCTAAATGAATACTCACTGCTTAATCAGTAACCTCAGGAGTCCTGTGTCATAGACCACTGAGGCCGGTAACTGGTGGTCATCACTGCAGCCATGTGAAAGAAACCGTACTAGATTAAGTGGCGAGTATACGACCTTTTATTATCTTTTACACATGTTCAGTACATTTTGAAGGAAGTTGGACAACCCCTTAAAGGGAACCTATCACCTGAAACAGCGGTCCTAAACCGCTGGCAGGACCTTCAAGACTAAAGCAGTGGGATTCTGAACACATATATCTTACTAAATTCCGATGCGGCAGTAGTAAGAAAATCGATCTTTAATCCTCGGCTGGTGCGACTCTATGCCCAGGCTTGAAGTCAAGGGGGCAGCGGCCTTCTTGCTTCAAGACGCGGTGACCACCCCCCCTTCCCGGCCCCTTCGCTTTAATTGACAGCGCTTATGCGGCTGGCTTCTCAGAACAGCCAGCTGTCAGTCACAGCGAAGGGGCTGAGAAGGGGGCATGATCACCGCAACTTGAAGCAAGAAGGCTGCTGCCCCCTTGACCAAGCCTGGGCAGAGAGTCGCACCAGCCGGGGATTAAAGATCGATTTTCTTACTACTGCCGCATCGGAATTTAGTAAGATATATGTGCTCAGAATCCCACTGCTGTACTCTTGAAGGTCCTGCCGGCAGTTCAGGACCGCTGTTTCAGGTGACAGGTTCCCTTTAAGGTTTTGTGTCTGGTCTGGTGTCTGGATTAATTTTTTAGGTCTATAGTCTGAATTAAAGCGTTTGTCCCAAAAAAAATTGACTGATGTCTTCCAAAGGACAATGCCACAGCTGTTCTCAGGTTATGTGTGGTATTGCAGCTAAGCTCAGTACAGCTGAGATGTAATGACACTACCCATAGAAACGTGTGCTGCTGTTTCTGGAAGACCATCGAAAAACTTAATGATTGTGGGGAATAAATTCATTTTGTGGTCTGATGAAGGGTTTATGTGCACTACTTGGGAGGTTGGTTGGGAGGTAGTGAATGGAAAATGAAAATCTAAATGAATTGTGGGGAATTACTACATTTTGTGGCCTGATGAAGGGTTTATATGCGCTATCTGGCCACTCATAGTATTTGACTGTTGATGTGTCGTCCGTCCTGATGACGTTATTGGGCCACAGTGACCCACAGAAGTGATGTCACTGTTGATGACATTATATTTCTGGTCCTTCTGCTCTAAAGACAGTGAATAGCAGTATTGAGAAGCTTTCATTACCTGGGTCCCCAAGGTCTCCTTTGGGTCCACTTATCCCTGCTGGTCCATCTCTACCATCTCGACCATCTCTTCCTGATGATCCTGCATTGCCAGGTATCCCAGGAACCCCAGGAATACCAGGGGTGCCACAGCAAGGTGATTTTATCTGATTATCTTCTACTTGTAAAGAATTTGATATGAAGGAAAATATAACGATAACACGAAGGAGCATTGTTCTGCCAAAAAATAAAATCACTATGAGTTAATCAGAAATGCAAGATGTTCATTTCCCTTTGCGTCTGGATCTTCACGAGGGCAGTGACATCATGACAAGTTCCTATGCCGAGTCACTGAAGAAGCCTGTCTCCTGAGCAGCTCGGTTCATCATTGCAATGGGGTTAGGTGAGTATTGATTTTATTTTTGGGGGGCACTTTTACTGTGTGGAGGTATAATCAGTGTGAAGGTCAGTAAGGCAGCGCTATTTGTGTATAGAGGGAACATAATGAAAGCAGTGGCATAAGTAAGGGGGCATGGTGTGATCACGTTTTCACTGTTGGGCCCTGTCAATTAAAGTGGAGACGGCGTGGCAGTTGCAGAAAGAGCGGAGCCTCTAGGTGTAACAGCAACGCCCCCCTTTTCTCCGAGCAATGTGGGCACATAGAACATGGGACCAACACAGATGTCAGATCTTTGAGTTCAGCTCATGCAAAATGGGAGCAAGATCGAAAGTGTTGCGTTTATATTTTTGTTCTGTGTATATGATGATGGGATCTGTGTACAGTATGTGACTGACCCTTTCACTTTTTGTGATGTTGCGGTCTTGTGCTAAAATAAAAAAAAGTTAGTTTTTCATCATCATTCTGCATTCAACACTCCATAATCAGAAAGTGAAAACAGAATGTTAGAAATATTTGCTAATTTATTGAAAAACTAAAATCTTACATTGACATAAGTATTCAGACCCTCGGGAATTTGTTGAAGCCCCTTTGGCAGTATTACAGCCTTCAGTCTTCTTGGGTATGAGGACACAAGTTTGCACACCCAGATTTGGGGATTTTCTGCCATTCTTCTCTGCTGATCCTCTCAAGCTCTGTCAGGTTGAATAGGTACCATCGGTGGACAGCCATTTTCATGTCACTCCAGTTGGGCCACTCAAGGACATTCACAGAGTTGTCCCTAAGCCGCTCCTGTGTTGTCTTGGCTGTACGCTTAGGGTCATTGTCTTGTTGGAAGGTAAACCTTCGGCCCAGCCTGATGTCCAGAGCACTCTGAATCAGGTTTTCATTATGAATATCTCTGTACCTTGCTTCATTTAGGTTTCCCTCAAATCGTGACCAGTTTTCCCTTTCTAGCCGCTGAAACCCCCAGCCGACAGTATGATGCTGCCACCACCATGCTTCACTGTAGGGCAGGTGAAGAGCAGTGCCTGCTTCCTCCAAACATTATGCTCAGATTAGAGGCCAAAAAAGTTCAATCTTGGTTTCAACAGACCCAGAGAATCTTGTTTCTCACAGTCTGAGAGTCCTTTAGGTGCTTTTTGGCAAATGGTGGGCTTTCATGTGCCTTTACTGAGGAGAGGCTTGTTTCTAGCCACTCTGCCATAAAGCCCGGATTGGTGGAGTGCTGCAGTGATGGTTGAACGTCTGCAAGTTTCTCCCATCTGCACACAGGATCTTTGTAGCTCAGCCAGTGACCATTGGGTTTTTGGTCACCTCTCTTTCCAAGGCCCTTCTCCCATGATTACTTAGTTTGGTGGGGCGTCCAGCTCTAGGAAGAGTCCTGGTTGTTCCAAACGACTTCCATTTTAAAATTATGGAGACCACTGTGCTCTTGGGAACTTTCAATGCAGCAGAAATCTGTTGTACCCTTTCCCAGATCTGTGCCTCCACACAGTCCTGTCTCTGAACTCTACAGGCAGTTCTTTCCTCCTTATGGCTTGGCTTTTGCTCTCATATGCATTGTCAGCTGTGAGACCTTATATAGATACAGGAATGTGTTTTTCCTAATCATGTCCAAGCAACTGAATTTACCACAGGTCAACTCCAAACATCTCAAAGATGATCAAGAGAAATGAGAGGCCCAGAGCTAAATTTTAAGTTTCATAGCAAAGGGTCTGAATAGTTATGTCTATGCGAAATTGTAGTTTTTCCTTTTTAATAGATGGGGAAAACTTACTTTTATTTTAGCACTAAGACTCAACTGTAAAAAAATGTGAAGGATCTGAAGACTTTCTGAATGCACTGTATTAAATAGAACACTTGTCTCCAGAGGGAGGTTGATAGTCTTCAAGGGGTTATACAGGTTATTGATATCCTTAGGATAGTCCATCAATAGATCTGAGGGAATCTGGCTGTCAGCACTCCTGATGGTCAGGAGTTACATACAGTATGAAATTATTCAGATCTATGTATCTTGGTGCACATGGACCTTTTACCATGGGGTTAGTTAGTTAGTTAGTTAGGTAAGCAAAGTTCAAAAGCAATTATCACAATAAAAAAAAAAACACAGTGAAGGAAAGATGAGAAATTTTCGCTCCCTGGTAATGGGGTTCATTTATATGTATGCCAGAAAACTAGCAAACTAGCAAGTTGCAAAGTATGGTGCACGCCTCCACTTGTACAATGGTTAGTGACTTTTTAGGGACTTTCAGACCCAATTGAAACTTTTCCGAAAAGTGCACGGAATGGGCAGTGCAGGATTGGACGTAGCCTGGCAGATATACTATAATCTACGCCAGGAAACTGACATAGAATATGCCTGAAATCGACATCAGTTCCCTTTCTGGCACACAGACCTTCACATATGCACCACAACTATTAAGAGGCATGTGCCTCTGACACATCTGACCCCAGCGGGGGAGAGATTAATAAACCCAGTCTTAATAAATGTCCCCCATCATGTCTACCCCGCATGACTCAGTGTAAGCTTCCTGCCCATAGCTGTGAATACGACTGTACACCTGATTAACTATTGCCCAATGCATGAAATGAAAATTCAGTTTTTAGAGTTTTTAGAAAATCTCTAATGCAGTTTTTGACACAGATTTTTGAGGCAAAGCCAGAAGCGGATTAAAGAATAAGGACTTCTACTTCTCATTCTTGCAGGATCCAGTCCTGGCTTTGGCTCAAAAAACAGCATCAAAAACTGCAGTGGCAATTTTCCAAAAAACACTGCGTGTGAAACCACCCTAAAATCTCCTCGCATTCGGCCTTTCACTCACACTCAGTACTCACTCTGCTCTTTGTCTTGATCCCTTAATGTCTGATCCAGCCCTAAACTACTTCTTTCTCTCTTCCAGCCACGACGCTTCCACCCCTCCCCCCCCCCCTTTAGTGAGTCAAAGTATTCTATCAAGGAGCCAAAAATCACAAGGGAAAACTATTCAGTGCAGTGGGAAGAAAGGGAATGAGAGACAGGAAATGAGGTCGAGCACACGATGAGGTTAATGGGGGGTGAAAATTAGGAAAGACAAAAATTTAGAAATGGAAACTTCACAGAAAGCAATCTGGGGGAAAAATACGTAACTAAAAAGTAAGCAAGTGAGTATATAACAATAGCATACATCATGTAACAGTATAGTACTTGGCGTAAATTGGGCAGTGAGTAATAGCAAAAAAATTACAGAGTAAAGTTAAACATGTCCGTACACTCACTGCAAAAAAAACAGCTACAGATACATAAGTGAATCAGCTACTAAACAATTTGCTTCAAAAAAGATGTGTGATAGCATTTTGGACATAAAAACTAAAAAAAAAATGTTTAAAGGGGTTATCCGAAACCTATAATGGCCCCCATTACCTGGGGCCCTCACACAAATAGTACTTATCTTGCTCCCTGGAGCCCACGTCGGGGGCCATTTAGCCAATAGCAGGCCGTGACGGGAAAGAGCGGGTAACACTAGGGAGGCTCGTCCCCGTCGCCGCTTGCTATTGCCTGCCCCCCCAACTGCAAATCTACGTAGAAAATTTGTTAGACACCCCATGCAAATTACGATAGCTCTCCTCCAAAGGAAGAAAAAACTATCTAGTGCCACCTATTGGTAGATACCCTGTAAGTCAATGTCCGACCCTTCAAAGAGCCTTGAATCACGACTTGGGATTGACGGATATCCCAAGACATGTTTCAAGGCTCTTTAATGGGTTGGTAGCTACCAATAGGTGGCGCTAGAGAGACAGTTGTCTTCCTTCTGGAAAAGAGCTTATTTGTATACCCTTTCCTAGGAAGCATTGCCTGTAACATGCAACACACCAGCTGGATCTCCACAAGGTGAAATAGTACTCCATAGCAAATACACAAGCGGAAAAAAATAAAAATAATGAACACCTGGAAAACTTAAGGCTCCATTCACACGTCCGTGTGTGTTTTGCGGATCCACAGATCCGCAAAACACGGACAACGGCAATGTGCTTTCCGCATTTTGCAGACCGCACATTGCCGGCACTCTCATAGAAAATGCCTTTTCTTGTCTGCAATTGCAGACAAGAATAGGACATCTTCTATTTTTCCTCCTTTAATTCCGGATCCGGGGCAGGACATAGTATGTCCCCATAGAAATAATTGGGTCCGCAATTCCATTCTGCAAAATGCGGAACAGAATTGCGGACTTGTGAATGGAGCCTAATACGATTAAGCTGAGACTGACACAGTATAAACTGCTAGTGGTGCTTGGTCAATGATCACACAAGGTGGTGCCCCCTTCATTTTGGGTTCTGCAGGAGGGTATATGATGAGGCAGGGTCACATTAATACTGGGTGGCATCTCGCCTTGCGGCCACTTTGGCATCGTAATGGTCATACAGATACTGGACATCCTCTGTGTGCTCCACATCGCAGTGCGGACCTATTGCCTTCAATGTGACTGTGAGCCACAAGATGCGGCGAAAGATAGGATATGTCATATGTTTTGCGACACAGAGGCACAGACCCAGAAGTCTATGAAAACACGCGGCCTTCAGTGTGCTTCTGGGTCTGTGTCTCAGTGCTGCAAAAGACCGGACACGTCCTATCTTTCGACGCATCTTGCGGATCACAGAACCATTGAAGGCAATAGGACCGCACTGCGATGTAGAGCGCATATGGCTGGTGCTTGTGTTTTGCGGACCAGCAGTTTGTAGTCCGCAGCAAGGGCACGGCGGCACCATGGTCGTGTGAATGTAGGTCATTATTATCATATTGTAAAACAGGCTTTTAATCTTAAAGGGGTTGTCTCACCTCGGACATTGAGGGCATATCGCTAGGATATGAAATTGGATTGTAAATTAATGGGAAGTGCACAGCCATTGCTCCATTCACTTCAGTGAGGCTGACGGAAATAGACGGGCGCTGGCTCAGTTATTTTTGGCACTCCCATAGGAACGAATGGAGGGAAGCTGCTCATGCGTGGTGCGCCCTTCTTCACTTTACAGGCTCCATTCTAAAGATAGGTGCAGGTGGGACTCGCACTTATCAAACATTGGGGGCATACCGTAACAATATGTCCCCGATGTCTGAGGTGAGCCAACCCCTTTAACTTCTTACAGGTCAGTGATAGCGAACCTTTTAGAGACCAAGTGCCCAAACTGCAACCCAAAACCCACTTATTTATCGCAAAGTGCCAACACGGCAAGTTAACCTGAATACTACAGTCCAATATAGTGTACCTTCCATCTACTTTATCATTTAGTTAGGGTACTTTTACACTTGCGGCAGGACGGATCCGATCCGTCCAGCTGCAAGTGGCCGTGCACTGCCGTGCTGCCGCACCGTCCCCATTGACTAGATCGCCGGACGAAAAGTTGGACATGCAGTACTTTTCGTCCGGCGGTCTCCGGCCGTGCAGTGCCGTGCTGCGCCGTAGCCCCGCCCCCCGCCCCATTATAGTCAATAGGGACGGAGCGGCAGCACGGCAGTGCACGGCCACTTGCGGCAGGACGGATGCAGCAGGCTGAATAGCCTGCCGGATCCGTCCTGCCACAAGTGTAAAAGTACCCTTATAATATCCTGCCTACATTCAGTGCGCTGCCTGTGCCATACATAGTGCGCCCTGTACTGATGAATGGCAGGAAAACTCTAAGGCATGTTGGTACACCATAAACTTTTTCCAGGGTGTGGGTGCCCACAGAGAGGGCTCCGAGTGCCGCCTCTGGCACCCGTGCCATAGGTTTGCAATCACTGCTCTAGGTGGTCTTTCTTCATTTTCCAGTAGTGTATGTCATTCATGCGCTGGAGACCTGGGAGTTGTAACACCAGCCATATGAATTGTCACCCAGCTTTCCAAGAAACATATACAGTGAATAAATGCCGAACATTTTGACAGTTTAGAACACTTCAGACAAATTCAACATTTAAATAACTTTATTTGGAGAAATGCTCTTTGAAGGGAAACTCCACATTTTAATCGGAAATCATACTATTCCGTAGATAAACACTAAATAGGAATAGAGGAATATAAACGATAGGAACCATTAATTAGCACAAGATACGTAAAGCAAATTGTGAAGAGAAGTATGAAAGGGCCTAAAAGAAGAACTGTCTGTGTTGCCCATAGCAACCAATCACAGCGCAGCTTTCAGTTCTTACAGTGCTCTAGAAAAATGAAAGCTGCGCTGTGATTGGTTGCTATGGGCAACAAAGGCTTTTTTTCCATAAGGCATTTGGTCCAGTGTTTGCCAAATGACTTATATTTCATGTAAAGTGTGAAAGGTTGTGGAAAATAGAATTACAGTGTACATCAGGAGTAAAACCAAGTTCTCACAAATCTAGTGCTGCTGACCATGGCTACACCTGACAGCTTTCCGGATTAGTTATCAGTAGATACGATACAGATTTATCACCATTATACGCATTATACTGAGATTTCAGTGATCTGGATATAACAGAGGGTTTCTAGGGTATTACACACTCTGACTGCTGACCCTGGGGTGGTAGGTGGTCACAGTTAAACGGCCATGACAGACCAAGTTGCTCTAACTGTGTCAGACATAGATTCATCGCGTTCAGACAGACGGAGCGACACGGTTGCAGAGCGCCCCCATCAGGTGAACAACTGGGAAGCAGCAAGGCACACAATAATGGGCGCAAGGCAGGAAAACATGGCAGTTCTTGAAGTATCTGTCAGGGAATAAAACAGCACAGAGTTAGGGTATATATATATATCTGTCTATAGTATCTATCTATCTATCTAATTTCTATCTGTCGGATCTACCTATCTATAGTATCTATTTAATCTATCTATGTATCTATCTATCTGCTTTAGGCCTCTTGCACACGAACGTTGTGTGCCCGTGGCCGTGTTGCGTCCCGCATACGGCAGGTCCGTAATGCACAGGCACCGGCCTGTGTTCACTTGAATGGGTCTGCAATCACAGAGATGCGGAACGGAAGCACGGATCGGAACCCCACGGAAGCACTATGGAGTGCTTCCGTGGTGTTTCTGTCCGTCCTCCGCACCGCAAACAAAATAAAACCTGTTCTATTTTTTTGCAGTGCGGACGGATCACGGACCCAATCAAGTTGAATGGGTCTCGATCCGTCCTGGCCGCCGCAAATTGCGGTCCCCAATGCACGGAAAGGATGCACAACGTTCCTGTGCACGATGCCTTAGGAACAGTAATAAAGACCATACGTAAAGGAGAAAAGACATATTATATACAAAAAAGTTTTTCTGTCTATCTGATAACTAGCTTAGGGTACTTTCACACTAGCATTAAAGTTTTCCGGTATTGAGTTCCATCACAGGGGCTCAATAGCAGAAAAAAACGTTTTATCCTAATGCATTCTGAATGGAGAGCAATCCGTTCAGGATGCGTCAAGATGTCTTCAGTTCAGTCCGTCTTACGGTATTTGGCCAGAAAAAATACTGCAGAATGCTGCGGTATTTTTTCCGGACAAAATTCCGGAACACTTGCCAGAATGCCGGATCCGGCATTAATTTCCATTGAAATGTATTAATGCTGGATCCGGTTTCCTGGTCTGCGCATAAGCAGACCTTTAAATCTGTGAAAAAAATAAATACCGGATCCAGTTTTCCGGATGACGCTGTAGAGACGGATCCGGTATTGTAATGCATTTGTTAGACGGATCCGGATCCAGAAACAAATGCTTGTGGCACTGCATGGAGATGAGGGTGCACAGTTAGCGGGCGTCACCCCAGATGCTTCAATAAGGAACAGAACTGGCACTCCTTACGATGCAGTGATATATTTTATTCGCTACTCATGAGAAAAGTGATGCGCGTTTCGGCACGTGCAAGTTCCTTTGTCATACACAGTGTGGGCAGAAACAAATGCTATCCGTCTGCATACGGATTTCCGGATCCGGCAGGCAGTTCCGGCAACGGAACTGCCTGCCGGAATCCTCTAATGCAAGTGTGAAAGTACCCTTATCATATCTATCTTGTATCTATCTATCTATTTCTATCTATATATGGTTACCTATATATTGTTTGTATCTCACTTTGTTTCAATGCTTGAGAAAGGCTCACACTGAGCCGAAACGTCGCTCACCGCCATTATGGGTGAATAAAACTTCACTTTTGTATTTCTGAAGCTTCTGTGGAGTGCAGTCCATTTTTTTCTTTATTTATATGGGGTAAGTGCCTAATCCCTGTCTGTGGACATTGCACCCAATCTCTCTTGTTTATTTTTGGATGGTGCTATCATCGTTTTTCAAGCTATATTTCTATCTATAGATAGATCAACAGTATTGGATATGTGGGTTCCAACACTAGGCACCCTCACGGTTTCGGGCAGCTGTCGGCACTAGAAACTATTTAGTGGACGACGCCAGAAGCACGAGGTCCCATCCACATTGTAGTGGGTGGCAGGGTACTGCATTTAAATGGAAGCTGAGCTGCAGTACTCTCGCAGTGGAAACTACACCATGGATGGATCCTTCCATCCTCTGTAGTTTCCGGCGCCAGCTACTATCCGAAAACAGCTGATTAGTGGAGTGCTGGATGTCAGGCACCAACCAACAGGGGCGGTCCGGGAACTAAAAGTGGCCCTGGAAAAAAAGGTAAAAGTGGCCCCATGTTGCAGACAGGTCTAAATTGACAAAAAGCGGGCAACATAATTAGGCAGGGCCAACAGAAGTAGGCAGGGCCAGCAATACCATAGTACAGAGCAATATACTGCCCCACCTGTACCAAATACCACAGGGCAGCACAAAACAGTGCCACCTGCACCACAGTATTCAACTGTATCGCTGTCCTGAGGACGTTGATACAGTTGAATTCAAGAGGGACTATAAGGCTGTTGGCCAGATGTACCTGGCTGATGGCTGTGAGGAGAACTTCGGTGGCCCTCCTAGGCATCGGCCCACCAGGGAATTTAGGCCAATCCCCCCCTGCCCACCAATCTGATACTGATGACCTTTCCTAAGGATAGGCCACTGGAAAACCTCTTTAAAGTTTGCTGCAACTGTGTATGTAGCATATGAAGTGTCAAAGTAAACTACATCTGTATGCACTGGGTAAGCTCTCAGGACATTGGGCAAAATGGAGACTGCAAGCACAGAGCCAACGTATAGTCACTGCACTGGCGTCATCTATTTTCCGCCATATCAGGACATTTTCGAGCACGCTCCAGGCCCCTCTCGATTATTCTTCAGCTCCTATTTAAGATGCTGTTAATGGTGCAGAATGAATAAGCAATGTGGCACCGATCTTAAGAGCATCACGCTTTCAGCTGGCGGTTTCATAAATTGACCAGTTTTACGTCTGACGCACTGAATATGAAATGCCAGGAAGACGAGATCAGTGGTCCGGTGCTGTGCCGGCGCTCTGTCCGCACACTACACCTCCAGCAGCTCTCTCCAGTCCATTTCCTCCAGTTCTTTAGAAAGTGAATGCAGAGCGCTGACATAAATGAAGTGAAATGTTACTTCTACGGACAGAGGTTTTCCTCCTGGCTACAGGACGGCACAGGAGGTGTTTCTGTTCTGCTGCATTTAACTCTGTTTTCTACAGTTTTATTCCCAGTAAAAGCTCAAATCCCAAAAAAGAAAAGTGTAACACACAATTTAAAAAACCTCGACATATCTGTTTGGCAATGGAGTAACGAGTAACCACAAAGATAGATAGCTAAACTTGTAATAGGCCTCACAATGACCACATTCAGCAGTGAGTTCAGAATTATTTTGAAGTAACAATAGAGGCAAAATGCACACAGTGATGTCACAGAACAGGAAGTGAAAATAGTGATGTCATAAGATATGAATAATACATACAATGATGTTACAGCACAGGAATAAAGCACACAGTGATGTCACAACACAGGAATAATGCATACAGCAATGACAGAGCACAGATAGCATGCACACAGTTTTCTCACAGTACAGGGATAATACACACAGTGATGTCACAGTACAGAGATAATACACACAGTGATGTCACAGTACAGGGATAATATACACAGTGATGTCACAGTACAGGGATAATATACACAGTGATGTCACAGTATAGGGATAATATACACAGTGATGTCACAGTACAGGTATAACATACACAGTGATGTCACAGTACAGGGATAATAAACACAGTGATGTCACAGTACAGAGATAATACACACAGTGATGTCACAGTACAGAGATAATACACACAGTGATGTCACAGTACATGGATAATATACACAGTGATGTCACAGTACAGAGATAATATACACAGTGATGTCACAGTACAGAGATAATATACACAGTGATGTCACAGTACAGGGATAATATACACAGTAATGTCACAGTACAGGGATAATATACACAGTGATGTCACAGTACAGGGATAATATACACAGTGATGTCACAGTACATGGATAATATACACAGTGATGTCACAGTACAGGGATAATATACACAGTGATGTCACAGTACATGGATAATATACACAGTGATGTCACAGTACAGGGATAATATACACAGTGATGTCACAGTACAGGGATAATATACACAGTGATGTCACAGTACAGGGATAATGTACAAAGTGACATCACAGTACAGGGATAATATACACAGTAATATCATAGTACAGGGATAATATACACAGTGATGTCACAGTACAGGGATAATATACAAAGTGACATCACAGTACAGGGATAATATACACAGTAATATCATAGTACAGGGATAATATACACAGTGATGTCACAGTACAGGGATAATATACAAAGTGACATCACAGTACAGGGATAATATACACAGTGATGTCACAGTACAGGGATAATATACAAAGTGACATCACAGTACAGGGATAATATACACAGTAATATCATAGTACAGGGATAATATACACAGTGATGTCACAGTACAGGGATAATATACAAAGTGACATCACAGTACAGGGATAATATACACAGTGATGTCACAGTACAGGGATAATATACAAAGTGATATCACAGTACAGGGATAATATACACAGTAATATCATAGTACAGGGATAATATACACAATGATGTCACAGTACAGAGATATTATACACAGTGATGTCACAGTACAGGGATAATATACACAATAATGTCACAGTACAGAGATAATATACACAGTGATGTCACAGTACAGGGATAATATACACAATGATGTCACAGTACAGGGATAATAAACACAGTGATGTCACAGTACAGAGATAATATACACAGTGATGTCACAGTACAGGGATAATATACACAGTGATGTCACAGTACAGAGATAATATACATAGTGATATCACAGTACAGAGATAATATACACAGTGATGTCACAGTACAGGGATAATATACATAGTGATGTCACAGTACAGGGATAATATACACAGTGATGTCACAGTACAGGGATAATATACACAGTGATGTCACAGTACAGGGATAATATACACAGTGATGTCACAGTACAGGGATAATATACACAGTGATGTCACAGTACAGGGATAATATACACAGTGATGTCACAGTACAGAGAAAATATACACAGTGATGTCACAGTACAGGGATAATATACACAGTGATGTCACAGTACAGGAATAATATACACAGTGATGTCACAGTACAGGGATAATATACACAGTGATGACACAGTACAGGCATAATATACACAGTGATGTCACAGTACAGGAATAATATACACAGTGATGTCACAGTACAGGGATAATATACACAGTAATGTCACAGTACAGGAATAATATACACAGTGATATCACAGTACAGAGATAATATACATAGTGATGTCACAGTACAGGGATAATATACACAGTAATGTCACAGTACAGGAATAATATACACAGTGATATCACAGTACAGAGATAATATACACAGTGATGTCACAGTACAGGGATAATATACATAGTGATGTCACAGTACAGGGATAATATACACAGTGATGTCACAGTACAGGGATAATATACACAGTGATGTCACAGTACAGGGATAATATACACAGTGATTTCACAGTACAGGGATAATATACACAGTGATGTCACAGTACACGGATAATATACACAGGGATGTCACAGTACAGAGATAATATACACAGTGATGTCACAGTACAGGGATAATATACACAGTGATTTCACAGTACAGGGATAATATACACAGTGATGTCACAGTACAGGGATAATATACACAGTGATGTCACAGTACAGGGATAATATACACAGTGATGTCACAGTACAGGGATAATATACACAGTGATGTCACAGTACAGGGATAATATACACAGTGATGTCACAGTACAGGGATAATATACACAGTGATGTCACAGTACAGAGATAATATACACAGTGATGTCACAGTACAGGGATAATATACACAGTGATGTCACAGTACAGGGATAATATACACAGTGATGTCACAGTACAGGGATAATATACACAGTGATGTCACAGTACAGGGATAATATACACAGTGATGTCACAGTACAGGGATAATATACACAGTGATGTCACAGTACAGGGATAATATACACAGTGATGTCACAGTACAGGGATAATATACACAGTGATGTCACAGTACAGGGATAATATACACAGTGATGTCACAGTACAGGGATAATATACACAGTGATGTCACAGTACAGGGATAATATACACAGTGATGTCACAGTACAGGGATAATATACACAGTGATGTCACAGTACAGGGATAATATACACAGTGATGTCACAGTACAGGGATAATATACACAGTGATGTCACAGTACAGGGATAATATACACAGTGATGTCACAGTACAGGGATAATATACACAGTGATGTCACAGTACAGGGATAATATACACAGTGATGTCACAGTACAGGGATAATATACACAGTGATGTCACAGTACAGGGATAATATACACAGTGATGTCACAGTACAGAGATAATATACACAGTGATGTCACAGTACAGGGATAATATACACAGTGATGTCACAGTACAGGGATAATATACACAGTGATGTCACAGTACAGGGATAATATACACAGTGATGTCACAGTACAGGGATAATATACACAGTGATGTCACAGTACAGGGATAATATACACAGTGATGTCACAGTACAGGGATAATATACACAGTGATGTCACAGTACAGGGATAATATACACAGTGATGTCACAGTACAGGGATAATATACACAGTGATGTCACAGTACAGGGATAATACACACAGTGATGTCACAGTACAGAGATAATATACACAGTGATGTCACAGTACAGGGATAATACACACAGTGATGTCACAGTACAGGGATAATACACACAGTGATGTCACAGTACAGGGATAATAAACACAGTGATGTCACAGTACAGGGATAATATACACAGTGATGTCACAGTACAGGGATAATATACACAGGGTAATGCACAAAATGAATTCACCATGATTTCCTAATGACCACTATGATGTCAAGGAATAAAGAACACAGAAAAGATCACCATGTACAGTGACATTGCAGTGTAGGAAAACAAAAACACAATGATATCCAGTATTTTGAGCCGACATTCCTTCATTCCAATCTAGAAATGACGATATAAGGACTCTACCTGATAACCTTTCATTTGCTCGCTGATCGCTGGCTGCTCGAGAAGAGAAACCCAGAGATTTGGGAACACAGTGAGAGAGTAAGACAGGCCCTGACACAGAGGAACGTTTAGCGGCTGGCAGGGGTTCTCTACGGGAGTACAAAAAAAGGGATTATGTGAAAAGCGGCTTACAACTGCGGTATATAACATAAAAGTTGGTCAGATCAAATATACTTTTGCAACCATTTATTATTCCTCATTTACTTTTACTATTACACATTTCCTATTACTTTGTATATGCAGCTCCTATACGCACACGTGTATCCATGACTACAGAAAACATACAGACTTCAGTGGACCGATCCTGTGGGGGTGATGTGTTACTCCTTTCCCATTTATCTTCCGTCCCTTCTTGCTAATCAGATGGTGTGTAAGATTTGTTTGTAGTCTGTAACCATGGAGACATATTGATCTGCTTTGGAACTGCATATACAAAACAGAAGAATAATTTTCATCAAGACTATTTGTAAAGTTGCTGGTTAAAAAATGGCTGCACAACACATCACAAACTGACAGCAAAAAACAGGAAAAGGGGCTCATTCCAAATAAAATGGAATGAAGGAAGCACTAAGCGCACACCTCTGATCAAAAGTATGTCGGGCCCAAGTACCACGTCACGGTGGCTTACGTACAAGGGTCCCTAACATCACAGATACTGCCTCTCATAGACTTACCAGTCTCCTTTTACTCAGGGCACTGCAGGAACCAGCTAAATTGCTTTTGTGCTTTGTGGCCCGGACGAAGGTTTGCCGAAACGCGCGTCGGGGCTGACGCCATCCTGGTCCCTTACTTCTTTCTATGTGAGTCCCCCTTTGGGTTTTGTGATAGCACGGCTAGTGTTATTTCTGTTGCCTTATAATATCCGCATTGCAAATGTATAAAGACACTTGTATTTACTACGGTTTTATTTGTGGATACTTGACCGGCCTCATTAAGGCCTAGATACACTATATGGATAACACAACAGTTAAGCGATATGCTTTTTTCGTAACACCATTTAAGCAGTGCTAGATATGTTTTGTACATCTTTCTATAGGGTCCAGGCAGGGGCGTAGCTAACGGCTCATGGGCCCTGGTGCAAGAGTTCAGCTTGGGCCCCCCTTACCTCAGTACTTTGTGTGTCTTCTTATGTGGCACAAGGGTCTTTGGGCCCCCTCAGGCTCCTGGGCCCGGTAGCGACTGCTACCTCTGCACCCCCTATAGCTACGCCCATGGGTCCAGGGTGGCGTCTGTGTTCTCCTGTCACCTCCTTCTATGATTTGTATTTTTTAACATATGACCAATAAAGTTTTTTTTAAACTTTTTCAATACCCTTGCATGTTGCTCTTTGTCTCTTTGCTTTTGATACGGTTGTTTCAGAGTATATGCAGATATATATGTTTTAGGCATCTCAGCAATAGAGGCCCCACCATTGAGTTTACAATTTGTAGATGGGCATGAGATACCCCCGGTGTCATTTTTTGTTTAGGTGGATTGTTGGCCTGACCAACTATATATCTACCACATATATTTGAAAATTCACAAAAATAAACACTATATGAAAAAGGTGAGTTAGTAGTTAGTAGGTGGAATGTCCATAGTTGATCAACATAAAAATAGGAAATAAAAATGAAAAATATAAAAATAAGATGGCACACAATGTAAGTCAATGGGGATGGATCCATTTTCACTGACACAATCTGGCACAATAGAAAACTGATCCGTCCCCCATTGACTTTCGTTTGGCTCAGTTTCGGCAGACGGACAGCGTTTTGGTGTTCACCTCCAGAGTGGAATGGTGGCTGAACGGAGGCAAACTGATGCATTCTGAGCAGATTATTTTCCATTCACAATGCATTAGGGCAAAACTGATCCGTTTTGGACCGCTTGTGAGAGCCCATGACGCATCTCATAAACGGAAAGTCAAAACGCGAGTGTGAAAGTAGCCTTATGCTTAAACAGTTGCGCTAATATATATTAATGATGTGTTGTATTGAAAAAGGCCTCATGCACACGGCCGTTGTTTTGGTCCGCGTCTGAGCCGCATATTTTGCTGCTCCGGCGCAGACCCATTCACTTTAATGGGGCCGCAAAAGATGCAGACAGCACTCCGTGTGCTGTCCGCATACATTGCTCCGTTCCGTGGCCCCGCCAAAAAAATAGAGCACGTCCTATTCTTGTCCGTTTTGCGGACAAGAATAGGCATTTCTACAATGGGCAGCTTCCGTGTTTTGCGGATCCGCGGTTTGCGGACCGCAAAACACATACGGTCGTGTGCATGAGGCCAAACACTGATGTCCTTTTTTAGGTAGCAGAAAATAATTGATATCCGTTTTTTATATAGCGATATTTATATATACCAATATAGCGGCAATAATAGGTAATCTCTTACTGTTTATAACTTTGTAGCAAGTTAACAGTACGTTACCAATCCTTCCTGTCAAAGATGGCTTGTGTATCCAAGTTGCAACTGTGTTGCCACGATCGCTGTGTATCGATGGCACGGCTCACCAGCATACCACGTGGCGCCCCACGTGGTCGGGAGCTGTAGCTCGGTTCACTTGCAGAAAGCTGGTTTGCAGGTGATGGATGTTGAATGTTGATCGATCCCAGTGAGCTCAGGTGGTTAGAGATGAACAGTCCATCTTGTCAGGGTTAAGGATAATAATCAGTTGTAGTCGCTTATATTTCACTGCTAAACAATTAACTAGCAGTGAAATATTGTCATATGTTTGCATTTCCGCAAGATAACGTTACGTGAACTATAGGCATAGTGCTTTGCATTTTAAAAGCAATCAAAACTGTCTGTTATAGTCCCCTTGTGGAACTATTAACTGTTAAAAAAAAGTTTTAAAAAAAAATTTATTTTTCAATAAAAAAACATTAAAAAATTATGTTTTTTCCATTGAAAACACAATTTTCAATTTAAAAAATTGCAAAAAAAAAATCTTCCCTATGTGTTTGGGATTGCCGCGTTCGTAAAGACCCGGACTACAAAATATCATGTAAATTATGCCCTACAGTGAACTCCGTAAAAAAAAAAAAAGACAGAATTGCTAATTTATTCTTAGTTGCCACCGAAAAAACTGACTAACAAGAGATCAAAAAGCACAATTTACTCCAAAATGATACCAATGAAAAATTAAAGTCGTCCCTCAAAAATCAAGCCCTCACACAACTCCATATAAGGAGAAATAAAAAAAGGTATGGGTCTTGGAAAGTGGCAATGCAAAAACATTTTTTTCTTTAAAAAAAAAGTATTTTTCTTGCAAAAAAAAGTAGTAAAACGTCAAAACAACTATATGTATTTGGTATCACTGTAATCGTACTGACCGAGAGAATAAAGATATTATGTTATTTATACCAATAAATGAATGCCGTAAAATTTTTAACGTAAAAACGCAGTGGCAGTATTACTGTTTTTCCCATCTTCCTCCCAGAAAAAGTTAAAAAGAAAGTTATGTGTACCCCAAAATGGCACCATTAAAAACTACAACTTGCCCCGCAAAAAACAAGCCCTCATAAAGCTATTTAGACGGAAAAATAAAAAAGTTATAGCTCTTGGAACGCGATGATGAAAAAGGGAAGAAAAACGCTTGGTCAGTAAGGCCCAAAACAGGCTGGTCACTAAGGGGTTAATGCTTAGCATGTCCGTGGTAAGTATAATGTTGTGGCTGACGCTCTGTCTCGTTTCCAATGGCATTGTTTCAGGGAACATCTGCCGTCTGCAAACCAGGAGGGTTCCCCTTGCCCGTCCTGCCTGTGAGACCTGCCGGTGACCGCCTAGGCCCACTTCTTAGCTCGGCTGTGTCTTCAGCGATGTGGAGCAGTCATGGTAAGCAGGGGCGTAGCTAATGGCTCATAGGCCCTGGTGCATGAGATCAGCTTGGGCCCCGCTTCCCTCAGTGCTTTGTGTGTCTTCTTATGCGGCACAAGGGTCTTTGGGCCCCCTCTGGCTCCTGGGCCCGGTAGCGACTGCTACCTCTGCACCCCCTATAGCTACGCCCATGATGGTAAGGCTAGGGAATACTAGTTATTGAGAGCTGACAGCACTGCACTGGGTGACGTGAATTACTGTAGACAGGTGACCTTAGTTTATTTGGATCGTCTGAGCGGCCAAGGTCTTTCGTCGACTCTAGTGCGAAAACGTTCATCGGGTGTGTCTTTTTTGTTGAAACTTTATGGTTTACAGAATGTTCCTCAAGATTTTGTGATTGCGTTGTTGTTAAAAGGAAAAATAAGTCGGTAGATAGATGCAGACCTGTTTCTTTTTCGCTGTTGTGTTGTTTATGCAACATATTGCCATCTGTGTGCGTCACGGTGTACGACAGGGGTACTCAACTAGTTTTATGAAAGCTCCATATGCCTGGGTCTGCAGTCAGGTGAAGGTCCAAGCTGAACACCAACAGTAAAGATGACATCTTTTTAATGACTTGTAAACATTGTAGAACTATTTTTGCAAGCCTCGTTTAGGTGAAAGGAACAGTTTTTTAGTCATGCAATTTTCTGCCACAAAATCTGCCACTTGTGACGGCGCCCTATAAAACATACCGTATTTTTCACCCTATAAGACGCACCTGTCCATAAGATGCACCTAGGTTTTTGAGGAGGAAAATAAGAAAAAAATATTTTGAACCAAAAGGTGTGCTTTTGGTGTGCTTTGAACTAATGGTGGTCTGTGGGGGATCTGTGGATGACACTGTTATAGGGGATCTGTGCATGACACTGTTATGGGGGATCTGTGGATGACACTGTTATGGGGGAACTGTGGATGACACTGTTTTGGGGGAATCTGTAGATGACACTGTTATGGGGGATCTGTGGATGACACTGTTATGGGGGATCTGTGGATGACACTGTTATGGGGGATCTGTGGAGGACACTGTTATGGGGATCTGTGGATGATACACTGTTATGGGGGATCTGTGGATGATACATTGTTATGGGGAATCTGTGGATGACACTGTTATGGGGGATCTGTGGATGACACTGTTATGGGGGCATCTGTGGATGACACTGTTATGGGGGATCTGTGGATGACACTGTTATGGGGGATCTGTGGATGACACTGTTATGGGGATCTGTGGATGATACACTGTTATGGGGGATCTGTGGATGACACTGTTATGGGGGATCTGTGGATGACACTGTTATGGGAGATCTGTGGATGACACTGTTATGGGGATCTGTGGATGACACTGTTATGGGGGATCTGTGGATGACACTGTTATGGGGGACTCTGTGGATGACACTGTTATGGGGGATCTGTGGATGACACTGTTTTGAGGGATCTGTGGATGACACTGTTATTGGGGGAATCTGTGGATGACACTGTTATGGGGGATCTGTGGATGACACTGTTATGGGGGATCTGTGGATGACACTGTTATGGGGGATCTGTGGATGACACTGTTATGGGGAGATCTGTGGATGACACTGTTATGGGGGATCTGTGGATGACACTGTTATGGGGGATCTGTGGATGACACTGTTATGGGGGATCTGTGGATGACACTGTTATGGGGGAATCTGTGGATGACACTGTTACTGAGGGATCTGTGGATGACACTGTTATGGGGGATCTGTGGATGACACTGTTATGGGGGATCTGTGGATGACACTGTTATTGGGGGATCTGTGGATGACACTGTTATGGGGGATCTGTGGATGACACTGTTATGGGGGATCTGTGGATGACACTGTTATGGGGGATCTGTGGATGACACTGTTATGGGGGATCTGTGGATGACACATTGTTATGGGGGAATCTGTGGATGACACTGTTATGGGGGATCTGTGGATGACACTGTTATGGGGGCATCTGTGGATGACACTGTTATGGGGGATCTGTGGAGGACACTGTTATGGGGATCTGTGGATGATACACTGTTATGGGGATCTGTGGATGATACATTGTTATGGGGAATCTGTGGATGGCACTGTTATGGGGGATCTGTGGATGGCACTGTTATGGGGGCATCTGTGGATGAAACTGTTATGGGGGATCTGTGGATGACACTGTTATATGGGAGATCTGTTGATGACACTGTTATGGGGGGGATCTGTGGATGACACTGTTATGGGGGATCTGTGGATGACACTGTTATGGGGGATCTGTTGATGACACTGTTATGGGGGGGATCTGTGGATGACACTGTTATGGGGGATCTGTGGATGACACTGTTATGTGGGGGATCTGTGGATGACACTGTTATGTGGGATCTGTGGATGACACATATATAGCATCCCTAAGAAATCTGCCTGTTTATTGCAGTTTTGGTGCATTTTTTGTTTTAATTTGTATGTGGTTTAACCCCGGGTCATACACAGGAGACTGGCATTACAGCAAATCCTTCATAGGGGCCCAGTCTCGGGGGCAAAATCATGAAATATATACACAGTGGACAAATGTAATATATACAGAGGGGGCAAAATGGATATATATATACAGGGGGCAAGGGCGGGGGAGTAACTATCTTACAAACGCGATCGTTACGCCCCTGCCGTTATATAAATCCATTTTGCCCCCTCCGTATATTTACACCTAGCTCCTTTGGCGGTGTGGTAGACCTTGTCCTGGCAATCACACGAGAGGAGGAGGTGATCTGCAAGAACATCTAAGACATGCACACCGTGGCTGTTTTGGCCTGGCATGCGAGGTGATCTCCGAAGATGTTGTCATGGGCATAAGTTGATGGGACAAGGTCTCCATACTATTAATAAAGCTGTGGCCCTCTCTATTTATACATGATTGGTGTTTGGACTATTTATTCAATGGGGTTAACAATGAGGATCAGTGCGAGGGAGGTTTAGGTGAGCAGTCACTGCAGTCTTACAGGTCCGGTAAAGGGGAATTTGCCAACCCCTCCCCCCATTCTTGCACAACCCCTTTAAACGAGTTCTCTGGGCTACAGATATTGATAACCTGTCCTCCAAATAGGTAATTAATATCAGATTGATGGGGGTCTGACGCCCAGCACCCTCCATGATCAATTGTTTCGGACTGCCATGGTACCTGGAACTGTTCAGAGCTGCTTCCGACTTGTATATTGCTAGATTTCAGCTCCGTGGCAGGCCAAAATAGCTGACGATAGGTCATTAATATCTGTAGCCAGAGAACCCCCTTAACACCAATCCCTTTTTAAACACAGCCTTTCCACTCTATTTAATAACTGCATATTTAAAGGAGTTTTCTGAGCTACTTAGACTATCAGATCGGCGGGGGTACAATACCCGGTTCTTTCACATGAATGGGAGCTGAGCTGCAGTAACCTGCATGGCCACTATACGGAGCTCTGTTCTATGTGTTAGTGCCTAGAAGGGCTGATTGTCAGGATGCTGGGTGCCAGACCACCACTAGTCTGTTATTGATGACTTATCCTAAGGACACTGTAGGGCATCGATATCAGTAGCCTGGAAAACCCCTTTAATAAGTTAGACTGCTTACAACTAGACCAAGTAGGCAAATGGTTCACTCTGTGTGACAGATTTGTTGCATCTTGCTAGACATTTTCCTTCTCCTTACGCCACTTCTTGGTTGGCTTATTTGAATCTGGATGTGATCTGGCACATTTTACGACTCCTCTAAGCAATTCACTGACATTGGTAATGATTATAATAATTACCTGGTTCAGGATCTGGTATCTCCAGACAGCCCTGCTCATCCTTTCCATCAGGACAGTCCAGCCATCCATCACAGGCCCATTGCAATGGTACACACTTTCCATTGTCACACCTCAAGTCCATGGAACCACATTCATCTGATAGGGGAAGATTTACAACACTTAGAATTGCATCTGACACAACTATACTTTAGAAAAGGTACTACTGTATTCCCTAGCAGGTGAGCCTTTTTGGGGAACTCATTGTAGGGTGAATCAGTATTTTTAGAGTTGCATAAAATGGGTCCATATCTGGGATAAAAGATAGAATTGTTGAAGAGATGCTCGGGTTATTTTATACATGATGGCACTTACTTTCTGTGGCGTTGAAAGCTTTATACGTAGCATAAAATCCTACGTCTGCTATTTCTTCATCTGCTGCAAACAAAATGGTCATCTGTGCCCCAGAGGAAGTGAGGGTAGGTGGGACATCAGACCCACAGAACCTAAATCCACAGGACCAAAATTTAGAAGCAAGAGTCAAAAGGTTATAGACATTTATGGTATATCCACAGGCTATGCCATAGGACACTGATAGATGCAGGCCTCACTTCTGAGAACGGGGATCCCGTACCCCCATCCTACCTGTTTGATGAGTCACGAAAACAACCAATGACACTTGGTCAGCTAACTTCCATACCATAGAAGAGAATGGAGAGAGTCCCACGCTGTGTGGCCAGCTTTCTTATCAGTCACTACCTGCATGTGGTGGCCACCAGGTAAGAACGGACTTGGGGGACTCTAGTTCTGGACGGAAGTGTAGGTCCCAGAGGTGGCACCTGCATCTATCAAACATTTGTGGCATATCTGACATGTACAGATTTTATTTTCTTGAAAACTGTACAATAGAAATTAGATTTATTTATTACAAGTAAAAAATTTTATGACGTTTATATCCCTTTGGACAATTTCCTTTTATAAGCAGATCAAATGGATCGTCAGTGATCAACTGTAATCTGTGGAAGAGGTCTTCGATTTCACTGCAGTGCCACCACAGGGGAAATGAAGCATTACAAGGTTTCCAGGTCCTCCAGAGTGTGAGACTCTCTTTGCTTTTTAATCTAGACAAACACTTTTCCTCCATTACTGATGTGATAAGACACAGACTAAAGAAAGCCTCCCACCAACATTTTAGTCCAATATGATTGAGAAGTCATCATTCTTACTAGAGATGAGCGAATTTCATATTTTGAAATTATGAATTCCGTCATAGAATTGTGTTATGGTCCGTGGCAACGGAATCCATAACGCCATTCTGCTTTTACTACCAAACGAAGCGTGAACGAATTTCATGACATGAACTTCGCTCATCTCTAATTCTTACCTCCGTTTTGGCGTTTGACTTACCGTCCCATTAAGCTGGCAATTCCCAATCCAGCACTGTCATGGACCTCCACATAGTCAAATGTGCATCCCTTTTCTGATTCTAGGCTGAAATTGTGGAACTGAATTTGAATGATTAGTCCTTCAGGGACAGAGATAAGCCATCGACATACTGTTTTCCCAGGATAGAGATCCGGATGATTGGGGGAGAAGAGGGATCCCTGCAGACTGCTGAGCGAGCCCCCGCAATCTAAAATGGTAAATACAATGTTATTCCATAATCGTATTGTGTCCCTGAATGTATTTATGGGAATTCCCATGGCTAAATGGGATTTGTAATGGAATTTGTTTTCATTTGGATAGGCAACTGCATAACCGGTTGTTAAGAATTCTTTTTCTCCAACATGTAGGACATATTCCAAAGGGAAAGTTATTCAGTCATAGCAAGGCTAGAGCTCGTCAGTGACTTTTGGTCACCCCTGAGTAGAGGTAAAATTGCATGAATCAAATCAAATTTTTCTCTTTGTAGGAAAAATTTGTGGTCGAACCACCAACTTTTCTCCTTATAGAGAGACATTGAGATGAGTTAAACTGTGCCTTGCATGCCACCATGGAGTGTCTTAAAAATTATATCAATTTAAAGATGGAAATCCAGTCAAAATAATCTGTCTTTGATTTCAGACCACCATTGTTAACTAGAATGAAAGAGCACAATACAGAACTTAAAGGATTTTCCACTCCTTTTATGTTAGTGGCCTGTCAGACCCCCACCGATCAGCTTTTCGGGTGTAGCTCCGGTGCTGGAAGTAGATGCCGGAACTACACAGTTCCATCCAATGTTCACTTCAACGGGAACAGTAACCGCTCCATCTACTACACATTGGGAGGTGCTGTGTAGTTCTGGTACTGGAGTTTCTTCCAACCAGCTGACTAGCAGGTGTGTTGGGTGTCGGACCCCCATTGATCTGGATAGGTCATCAATTATTAAATCCTAGAAAACCCCTTTAAGGGATCTGTCACCTCCATATGGCCATATATAGTGCTTACATTGTCCTATAGCACACCTATAGATGAATGTAATGGTACCTTTGTCTTTTTCTTTGCACTTGCAGAAGCTGGAAAAACGAAGTTTAATTCATATGCAAATGAGAACTCGCAAGTGCCCAGGGGCGGAGTTCACTGTGTTGGAGCCCATGCCGCCTGCCACATGCGTGGAGGTTGTCCGCCCCATACCCGCAACATTGTTCCATATCACTTGGTTTTAATAAAGAAATCTGCACGCAACAATCCTGGGTGAGTGCCGCACTTCTTTACTTCTCCATCCTTTTTTCATTGTTTCCCCGCCCCAGCCTCTGCCTATGCCCGCCCTCCTATTCCCATTAGGTCATCCTTCGGTCTGGCCGAGATCCCGCACCTGCGCAGTGCGTCGCCGGGCCGGGGCATGCGAACTGTAATGCCTATCGTGGGCACGGCATCGCTTTAACTACTGTGCATGTGCCGGTGAACAGGAAGGTGGCGTTCGACGGCGCATGCGCAGTAGTTAAAGCGATCCCTTTGGTACGGCACAGAGATTTCTGTTACTGGAAATTGAACACAGCAATGGACCACTCAAAGACATAGGCATAGCATGTGGTGTCAGATTTTCAGAAACATATCTCTCAGCAGTACCAAAGGGGTTTGGGTGGTGGTATGTGACATAGATTTCACCATTGAAAGTTTGTCAGATAATCATGCTGACTAAATTCTCTCCATGGAATCTGGAATAACCAAAACTTCTCATCCAGTTGTGGTCCTAATGACTTTTGACATACCAATTCTTTGCTCAGATATGGCCATCTTAAAGCGTACCAGAGATTAAAAAAAATAAAATGTATAATTTGCTTCTTTGCACAATCATAACTGTGAAGGAACAGTTATGTTTAGGCTTCCCTGATGTTTTTTTCAGCCATATTATTCTCTGCTTCAGCTGCACAGCTAGATGTATTTCACTCAGAAGGGAGGGGGGCATATTCCTTATGTAAAATCTGTCAGCACTGTACTGCTGGGATGTCCTTTCCCTTACTTCCTACTATGTTTGTTTTCTGCTTTGGAGCCCACAGAATAGATAAGGAGGTCGAAATCACACTTGGGGTCCATTCACATGTCCGCAAAACACGGACACCAACAATGAGCATTCCGCAATTTCGGACCGCACATCGCCGGCACTATAATAGAAAATGCCTTTTCTTTTTCGCAATTACGGATGTGTAAATGGACCCTTACAGACACACATGAAGCTCCTATAATGTTTAGAAGCAGTTCCTTTTTCAGGTTCTGGATCTCAGGTAGCTCTGACATGCCCCCACTTCCTCTCAGCTGTCTTCTGTGTCTTACCGGGTATGGATCTTGCCTGACAGCAGGTAGTGGACTGCAACTTGGGTGGAAGTGAGACCCCTAGTGGCCATAACTAAAGATGAGTAAATTTCGGTCAGTTCGGCGAATTTTCCGAAATGATTTGATTTGATCCGAATTTATTTGTGGCGAATCATGTTAAAAACAGCTATTTCCTGGCTGCAGTGAGACTGTATAGTGTTGTAGAACACTGTGCCTTGCAGTAACACGCATAGGGAGTCTGCTGTGGTAGTGAAACAATACTGTGAGAATCACTGCACACTTCACTTATTTGGGCAGTTATGGGGTCAAAACTGACCAAATAACTCAAGTATGAACTCAGCCTTACAGTTCGATGTTAGCGTCAAGAAGAAGCGCACTGCTGTTACACTGTCGTCATCTGATTCCACATAGATGTCTACAGAACCTGTTCTTTTGAACTCTTATACAAGTAGAGCCCCCAACAGAGTGAAGAGGGTGTCAGCAGTAGGTATATGTTGACGTCACTGATTATTTTGCCATTTCTCTGATCTGTCACCCCCCAAAACGGATCCTGTCTGTTGAGCATCCGCCCTCACTCGGTCAGCATTTGGTCAGTAATCCATCAGTATTGCTAAAGCCCAAAAAAACAGGAGTGGATCCCAAACAGAGATGACACGTTAATGAAATATTTGCATGTCTTCTGTGTTTTGTACTCACTCCTGCTTTTGGCTACTAAATCATAAGCCAATTCTGGTGCAAATTTAGGGACCCTGTCATACAGGCCTTACAGCTGCTACATAGACAGGATCAGTTGTGAGTCTCATTTTTCCTTCTTTCTGACAGATTAGAAGAAGGGTCATATAAATGATGATGTCAAGCAGGCCAAAAATGCAAAATAGTGGCCACGTCATGGAGTGGGGAGGATGGGAACAGCATGAGAAGTCCACAGAGTAGCCAAATGACAGAGTGGGGAGGTGGCAGCAGCATGAGGAGATGACAGATTGGCCCAGTGACATAGTGTTGAGGTGGCAGCAGCATATGGATACCACAGAGTGGCCCAGTGACAGAGTGGGGTGGTGGGGGGCAATACCAGTACCAGCTGAAGATGGTGGCTGGCAGTAGGAGCACCTGGCAGCAGGTGTGTCATCAGGAGGATAGCAGCATCAGAATAGTAGCTGAAGCATGTAGCCAGAAGAAACAGGTCTCTCCAAGTGTTGGTGTGGCACCATGGGTGATCTAGTCTGATGCACCAGGCACTGGTGTTTGAAAAGCCTGGCTGATCCACGCCTGATTCATCTTCACAAAGGTCAGTTTCTCCACATTTTAGGTGGACAGACGAGTTCTACTTGGGGTAACTATGGCCCCCGCTGCACTAACCATCCGCTCTGATGCCACACTTCTGGTCGGGCAGGAAATCTTGTCCATGGCAAACTCGGCCAGTTGCAGCCACAAATTAAGTTTGGCTGCCCAGTAGTCCAGGGGATCTTTAATGTGGGGTGGCAAGGTGCATTCCAAGTATGCCACAACCTGCTGGTTCAGGTTCTGCTCTATGTCTAGCTGCTGCTGCTGGTGAGTAGTTTCTTCAGTAAGCGGGTGAAGAAAACTGCTCATCAGTGACTCTAGACTTAAGTTGCTGCTGAGGGAGCTGGTACTGCTCCTGCGCCCCACCCCCACAACAGCCATGGCATTGGAACGTGGCCCGCCCGGTCAGACTTAAGTGAGGATGGGCAATGGCGCACATAGGCAGAAGCCAACTGACTACATAGGATGTCTCTATAGTAGTTCAGTTTGTCCTCCCTCTCAGCTGGTGTAAAAAGGCCTCCATTTTCGACCGGTAGCGAGGGTCTAACTAAAGTGGCCTCCTCAAAGGGCACAAGCAAATGGCAGATGTCACGCATGAGCTGCCACTGGCTAACATCGAAGTTACACAGGGGAGTACTCCTGTCCGCCTGTATCATCAAGAAATAGTAATAGTAATCACTCCTATTACCCAGACTGTACACTCTCCTATTGCACCCTGTTCTCCTTTTATAGTGTAGATGATGCCTCCCTAGCCTTTTTCTACACCCTGAATAATCTTTCGCTGAACTTGTACATCGATTTTCAGCACAATGAAGTCTTTTCTAGCACTGTCCCTAGCGCCTGCTGACGTCTGTCCCTTCACTAAGCACACAGGAAAATGGCAGAATCCAAGATGACTGATGCTTTTTATAGGGCTGTGAAATCACAGGGCTGGATGGCTGCTGATTGGCTGCATGCATGGCATTGTGGGTGATCCCTCATTCCCAGAGTTCTTTGCTCCATGTCCTAACACACGCAGCAGATTTGTTACCACGAAAAGTGAGGAAATTCGGAGCGAATCGAATTTTTCCTGAAATTCGGATCAAATTCTACTTCGTCAACTTCTATTCACTCATCTCTAGCAATAACTTTACAGTTTTTTTCAGGTGGATGCAGGCAGATTTTTTAAATTAAGTGATTTAGAAATGTGTGTGTTACACCATTCTCTATTAAATAAAATAAAATTGTGCAAAAGTTCTGTGACTCTTTAAGGCAGCCAATCTTAACACTGAAGATGCCAATTTCGGCAGGGCAGGCCAACCATCTGATGTACTATGGGGGGTGTTCCAACACTCAGACAATGTCAGAGGAAAGTCAGAGGAATTTCACATGCCCTAGCCGTTTATTCTCAGGTTAAATTAGCCCCAACCAGAAATGCCAGGCAGCAGCTTACTCCCTCTCCCCCTTTAGAGCACATGCATGCTTGAAATGTGTATGGGAATAGCTGTCGGTCAAACGAACGTTTTGTCCATCTATTACCATTACATTATTGTTGTATTATAATTTCTTACGCCTTTGATCCTTGCAGACATACCCCAGTGCCGCTGGCTGCAGTTCTCTTCATCTTTCTGGTCAGCACAATCGGAAATGCCATCACACAGGGAAGGAAGTAAGAGGCAGCGTCTTCCGTCACACAAGAACTCATCCCAGGAACAGCTCCCTGGCAAAAAAGAAGACCAACGAAAATGAACAAGTGGTAAATCTTTCCAAGGGTCACACAGACTTACCTACCCTGAGTGACTTCAACCATTCGGTATGTAGCATGGAAGCCTGTACCACCAGTGTGATCATCAGAGACAAACTGAACGTGCAACCAACTGGAGCTGGAAATGAAAGTGGTGGGCGGCACAGGACCGCAGAATCTGCAAAAATGGCACGAGTCGTCACAGGTAACATTATGCCACGATTATCAGCTGAATTATTGCACACTGAGAATTTTACCTTTGCGACCTGTTTTCATCTCGAACTTCCAACCAGTTGAAGAGGCAGAAGCCATAACGTCCCACGTCTAAGACTGTGACCTTCAGCTGGACAAGACGCCCCTCACCTGCCTCCAGCATCCAAGAGCAGCGACAGTTTGGGGGGTAGAGGAAGGGGTAATTGGGGGAACTCAGTGATCCTTCAGAGTTCCTCAAAAAGCCACCACATGCTAGAGATTGACATAAGAGAAAATGTTAAAAATCATACACAAAGGAGAAATTACACAGAAATTTTCAGAAATGTGTGCCAATTATACAATGATGAGTGGGCACGACTTATCTCTACTCGTCATAGATCACTTGTGAAGCAGGCTTTTCCTGCATCACCCATAGACTAATAAGTAGCTCTCTTTCATCGAAGGGGTTGTCCCAAGATATCCATCGGATAGGGGATACGTACCCGATTGGTGGTGGTCTGAGTATACTGTAGAGCTCGCCTATATCTGGCAGTCGCATGCTCAACCGAAGCTCCATACATTCAGGTAACTTGGGACACCTGTTCTTATGATCGTAGGGGTTCCAGTAGTTGGACCCCCACTAATCAGTTACTTATAGGTATATATCTTGGAACAACCTCTTTAAAGAGGACCTGTCACCTCTCCTGATATGTCTGTTTTAGTAGATACTTGCATACCCCATGACACAACAATTCAAGAGCATCTTGCCTTAGAACTCCCCATCATGCCTTACTTGTTCCTTCTAGATATTGACAAATGGGTGTTATGTTGAGGGGGGTTGCCCTACACACCCTGATATTATCTAATCAGTGCTGCCGATGCCAACCTGTATATACACCTCTTCGGCAAGGCCTGGTTGTCAAAAGGAATAACAGAGGAACAGCACAAGGCAGTGTACTAAGAAATGTTGCTCCAGAACTGATATTTTATAGGGAATAGAGGAATTTAGGAATAGGTGAACTCAACCTGATTTCCCAAAAAAGGTAGTTATGCATTCCGTCATAGAATTGTGTAATGCCTCTAAAGTCATTCCGTTATGCATTCCGTCATAGAATTGCATTATGGTCCGTGGTAACGGAATCCATAACGCAATTCTGCTTTTACCACTAAACGAAGCGTGAACGAATTTCATAACATGATCACAGCATCTAAAAGCTTTAATGACCGCGGTCGGCATTATTGCCAGTCGCGTTAATTAGCAGCAAGTCTCTGATGTTTGAAACAGTGGAGACCCACCGGCCGTGACGCCCGCTGCACGCGCAAGCGGACGCCATGTTTGCCCATCGCTCAACGGTGCTAGTAGCGAAGAGGTTATTGTAGTTGGTTTTTCTGTTCGAACATGTGTGTTCGAATATGTGACAGTGCGACTCTATAGCTATAATCACTACCACATAAGCAGGCTTAATCTACAGCTACAATTTGCGCCTTTTAAGCCGAACATAAGTTGATAAATGAGGCGTAATATACGCCAATTTGGTAGTTAGTGTTACGCCCACTTTGACATTCAAAATACTTTTCTGGCATGTTTCATTCTTTCTGGCGAAAAATAAGGAGAAAACATTTGATATATTTGGCACAAATCAAAAGACCATTATTTTTGGTGCATTTTACACCATAATTCTGGTGCAACATGATAAGTAAATGTCCCCCTCTTTGTAACATTTCGGCTCTGGTGCCCATCGGTGAGATACCAAAGCCTGCTGCCCAGCAAATAGCATTTATCACGCAGAAAGTTAATACAAGGCACTTACTAATGTATTGTTATTGTCCATATTGCCTCCTTTCCTGGCTGAATTCATTTTTCCATCACATCACATAAAGTTCTTGCTTCCATGGTTATGACCACCCTGCAATCCAGCAGTGGTGGCCGTGCTTGCACACTATAGGAAAAAGCACAGGCCTATGCAGACTCCCGTGGTCCCGGACAAAAAGAGCCTGGCGCCTTTTCCTATAGTGTGCTGCAAGCACGACCACCGCTGATGGATTGCAGGCTGGTCGTAACCTCTGGAACCGTGCAGTGTGTACTGTGATGGAAAAATGACTCCGACCAGCCAAAAGAGGGCAATATGGATAATAACAATACATTGGTAAGTGCCTTGGAATAACTTTGTCTACATGATAAATGACATTGGGGATTAGACGGATATCAAATGACAAGCCTGTGATTTACCAGAAGGTGTTTCTGTAAATTCCTTGATCACATTGGTTTCCGAGGCAGTAGCTGCACTGTGATTGGAAATTAGAACAACCGCTTTCAGATCTTCAACTTTATATCCTGCATTTAAGATAAAAGTAATAGACATTTCACAAAACACACAGAATAACCACGCTGCACTTAGCCTCCATCCTTCCCATAGACTTTGACTGGAGTGGCAGAGTGCGTGTTTAACCACTACTACATGCATGCTCCTCCTCATTGTGAGGGGTGCAGTTGGGAGAAGCAGGGAATGCAACACCCCCATTTTTGTAATCAGTGTGGTCCCAGCGATCAGGCGATCAGACACATCATCTATTCTGTGGAAAATGGGTAAAGTCAATTCAGGAATAACACCTGTAATTATTACCCCTAGAGCTGGTTAAATAAACCTAGATAGGTTTACCTGGAGGGGTTCCAGATTTAATTGCACGTACAGCCCATGGCATAATTATAACACTTATTACAGTGAGCACTAATGAAGAAGAACGCGCACATTGTAGAAAACAAAGACAGATGAGTTCATTCATGTTCTCACCCAGGATTATTCGGCTTGGGAAGATGATATTCCCATCTGCATTGGTTGATCATTTTGCCAACTGAGATATCCACTTTTATTTTTGTCCCAAAAGCTAAAAAAACAAGCTTCGATGTTCTTTTCTGAGTTGCTGGATGAACATTCAGGGATTAATGAGTCTGCAGAATGCTATTTCTAAAGCACATGGTGCTACAAGGTGTGTGCTACTCCATTGCTCTCTATTAGGTTTTGTTCACACTACAGTGAATCACGGACAGCACACTTACCCATTGATTTTAATCTGTTTGTTCACCCATCAGTGATTTTCTGATGACCATGGGTCAGTGGAAAAATCACAGAGACATACACCACTCTGGTCTGTGATATGGACCAAACATGCTCAGTTAAAGTCTATGGGTCAGTGAAAACCCACCAACACAACATGGATGGCATTAGTGTTCTGCTGGTGATCTTTACTTGACTATTGACAGGACATGCGCTGGAAATTAATTTTAGGCTGAGCAGTGTCCGTGAAATATGAATGACACATGGAGGGAAAAAAACGGACATATGTATTAAACATGGATTCTTCACAAATATCTTCACGGATGAAACACGGGCCAATTGTCCACAGATGTCATACGGACATGGAAATGTCAACACAGCCTTAGAGAAAGCAGGACTTAAAGGGGTTCTCCAGGCTACAGATATTGTTGACCTATCTTCAGTATCAGTCATTTTGGAAGCTAACAGAAGCAGAAAGCTCTGTACTCGGTTTAGTTTCTGGTGCTGGTGTAGCTGATCATTTGGGGTGTCAAGTGTCTAACCTCCACCGACCTGATATTGATAACCTATCCTAAAGGTAGGTCTTCAGTGTGTGTAACTTTGATAACCCCTTTAACAACCTAACTGTTCTGCCTGAGCTTAGCTTGGGCAGAAGTGGAAGGTGGGAGGGCTGCTTTAGATGCTGATACCTTCTCAAAGTTAGCAACTAGAAGCATGGAACTGGAATCATGGACCTTGTTTGAAAGCTAGCATTCAAGACCAAAATGACAGCATTGGTCCAAGCTAAACAGGTGATATCACTGTTAGAAATCGAGTCTGGAATAATTGTGTGTTAAACCTGCTTTTACTTTCACTTTCAGCTGTATACACTACATCCCGATTTCTAACAGTGATATCTTCCCATATACTGAAGATATTGCTGTCATTCTGGTATTGTATGAAAGCTTGGAATGCCAGCTTTCAAACAATACAAACCACATATACGAGCAGCTATGGCAGCTGCTTCCACTCCCTTTCAGTCTGGATGAGAAGGGGGGCAGTTGGGGAGCTGACAGGATGCAGGAGGAAATAAAAAATAGTAAAAACACATAAAAGTGTGACATTATCACTAACATACATACCCATATAATAAAGTTTGTTATTTTTACAACACAGTGAACGTCGTAAATAAATTTCACAAAATAATGTAAAAATGGCTTTTTTTTAATCTTTCACAAAAGATTTTTTTTTGTGATTCTTGTTTTATATGTATTGAATGTGCCATTGCATATGGCTTGTAAACATTCTGTTGCACCTGGAAGCCGGTGTCACATGGTCTGTTGTAGGTGTAGCTTGCGGCCTCATGTGTTCCCCATTGCATTGTTGGTCCTGCAGTGCAGGTGAGTGGGATGGGGCTGTAGGCTACTTAATACCTGTTCAGACCTTGTTCACACACCATAGGTAGTCTAGTGGTAGGACCCCATGTCATGCTGAGATACCGTGTAGTGGTGCCTAAAGGGGCTCCGATATGTTCCTGATTGGAAATATTGGCGAATCTCTCAGCTTTTAACACCAGAGTGAGGGATTAGCCAGTGTTGTCAGTTGCTTATCCATGTGGTGCATCTTTTTTCTGTGAGTTATGTGTTTTTTAATCTTTCCCCTAAAAATAAAATAATAAAAGTTTTTCAATACACTATATATACCCCAAAATGGTCCTAAAAAACCTACAACTAATACCGCAAAAAAAAAAATTTGAAGAAAAAATTTAAAAGTTATGACTGCTAAAACACAAAGGGGAAAAATATTATTGGTCCTTAAAGTGGTTGTGTGTCACTGACGTTCCTGCGACTGGTGGCAGGAGATCGGTGAGACTAGCAACACATGGTTTGATCTGACATCTTTTCTGTTTGGATCAAATGACGTCTGTGTTGTTTCTGGTACTTGCCACGCTTTTCCCCAGTTGTGGTTATTATAGTCATTTACTTTCTCTATTTATTGTTGTTTCTCCCTCTATGCTATGCGGTTTATAGCTTCAGTTTGAGTTGTGGATAGCTGGTGTGTGGATCTCGGCTGAGCTCCTGGTGCTGCCATAGCCACTTGAAGTTGTGTTTTCTTTCCCTTTTGTATTTTGTTTGGGTTATTTTGTGTGTGGCATTCCCTGTCCCTTTTGGAAGAACAGGTTGTCTCAGTCCTGACATTAGTACCAGGGTCCTATAGGGTGAGTTAGGACATTAGGTATTCCTGTGTATGAACTCACCTACCTCTGGGGTCTGTTCATATTGGTAGTTTAGTCAGGACTGTGATTAGGGTTTTACTAGGAGGTGTCCATCTCCTTTCCCTAGTTTCCAGGCCTTATTTCATCACCCCTTACCCTCATATGTTTGGTGTGGTGTTTCCCTCCCACACCTGAACGCAACATTATAAACCGCCAAAACTGTAATTTTTTTGCTTGTTTCAGTACAGACATGGATCCTATTGCTGCACTGTCCGCACAGCTGCAGGGGCTGATTTTAGAGGTAGCTGACCTCTGCACAACCGTCTCACAAATCCAGAGACCACGGGCTAATGGTCCTAGTGGTGGTTACCAGTCCTGTCTCGAACCTAAAGTTGCCCACCCAGACAGATTCTTTGGGGGAAGAGATAATTTCATTTTGTTTAGGGAGGCGTGCAAATTGTATTTTAGGCTACGTCCACACTCATCAGGGGATGAGATTCAGAGAGTTGGTGTGGTTATTTCGTTGCTTAAAGGAGACTCTCAGTCATGGGCTTTTTCTCTGCTGACCGGATCGCAGTTTCTCCGGTCGGTGGATGAATTTTTCAAAGCCCTGCATCTGATTTATGATGACCCCAAACGGACCTCCCTGGCCGAGACCAAGCTACGTGGCCCTCATCTGGGAGAGCGCTCTGCTGAGATGTATTGCTATTGATACTGAGTGGAACAATCCGGCTCTCCGTAGTCAGTTCTGTCAGGGATTATCAGAAAGGCTAAAGGAGGCTTTGACCTTTCATGAGAATCCTGAATCTCTGGAAGCTGCTATGTCTCTTGCAGTACGCATTGATAGACACCAGAGAAAGAGAGATCTAGGGGCCTCCACTCTCAGGATATACTACCACATAACGTATCGTCTTCCTCTGTCACTTTGGTTGAAGATACTCCTGGGTTTATGTCTAGGGACGAACCCATGCAATTAGGGGGAGCTACTCCTGGATCTGCTTTTAAGTGTATTAGTCATAGGAGGGGAGTGTGTTTTTTCTGCAGACAAAAGAGACAATTTATCAATGTATGTCCATGCATTCAGCGTCAAAAAGGAAAAAAAAAGGGGATGTCTAGAATGTGCATTTGTCTTTGACTGGTAGTACCCAATTTATCCTGACTGCCCAGGTGGCGCTAGAGTCCAAGACTGTGGGGATTGAGGTGTTTATCAACAGTGGGGCAGTGCTATTGATTCTGCACCTCTAACTCAGAAGTGTTTATCTCAGATGGTGCATGACATCCGATTAAGAGTGGATGACTTCAATTGGGAATTCATCTCGTGTTTTGTGTTGGAGGGTCTCCTTGCTCTGTTGGTTCTAGGTTTACCGTGGTTATGCAAGCACAATCCAACCATCGATTGGCAAGCTTGACAGATTGAGGTGATTATTGCATTGACAATTGTCTGAATACATCTTTTTCTGCTTTAACCACTAAAACATTACCAAACCTAGGATGCATAACCTTTCTGGACCTGAAAGACTGGCCATGAGAGAGTATATTACTGAGAGTTTGGCTAAAGAACACATAAGAGCTTCCAAATCTCCAGTGGCAGCAGGGATTTTCTTTGTTAAAAAAAAAAGGACGGAACGCTTAGGCCATGTCTGGATTTCCTTACCCCCTTCCTTTGATTCCTGATTTGTTTAACCACATTGTTGATGCCAAGGTGTTCTCCAAGTTGGACTTAAGGGGGGCATATAATCTAGTCAGGATCAAGGAAGGGGATGAATGGAAGACAGATTTTAATACCCCAGAGGGTCACTTTGAGAACCTGGTCGTGCCTTTTGGGTTGACCAATGCTCCTGCGGTTTTCCCAGCATTTTGTGAATTACATTTTTTATCACCTGCTGGGGAGGTTTGTTGACGTGTATTTAGATGACATACTAATTTATTCTCCAGATGTGGAGACTCATCAGGATCACGTTAGGTGTTACATATCCTAAGAGATAATAAATTGTATGCAAAATTAGAGAAGTGTGTTTTTGCAGTACATGAGGTGCAATTCTTGGGCTACCTGCTGTCATCTTCAGGGTTTTTAATGGATCCAGAGAAAGTCCGTGCTGTATTGGACTGGGATCGACCCAAAAATCTGAAGGCTCTTATGCAGTTTTTGGGGTTCACCAACTATTACCGAAAATGTATTCAGAAAAACCTGGACCAGTGGACCTCTAACTGACATGACTAAGAAAGGGACGGATATAAAAGTTAATAGCATGCTGGTGTATGAAAAAACTATATTCCTCAAAAGAGGATACCCACACAAGTTTGACAAATTATAGAGCAACTGGTTGTCTCATAATCATATTTACATATATATACTTATATATGAAATAACTTGACAATACACATCGGATTGAATCAAACTGATTTATTTTTTTGTTATGATTTTCCATACTTAATGTGTATCTGTAACATTATTCTTGTCAATAAAAAAAGACTTGATTAAAAAAAAAAAAGAAAAGGACGGATGTTTCAGTGTGGTCAAATTCGGCGTTGCAAGCCTTTTCTGTGGTTAATGAGTGCTTCGCTTCTGCCCCTATATTGTTGCAACTGGATGTATCACAACCTTTCATTGTTGAAGTGGACGCGTCCAAGGTTGGGGTAGGAGCAGTCTTATCACAGGATCCGTCACCTGGTAAATTGCGCCTATGTTCATTTTTCTCTAAAAAAAACTCTCTGCCACAGAGAGAAATTACGATGTGGCTAACAGAGAGTACCTAGCCATTAAGTTGGCTTTTGAGGAGTGGCGTCATTGGTGGGAAAGGGTGATTCATCTGATCACGGTGTTCACAGATCACAAAAACCTGGCTTACCTGGAGTCGGCAAGCGACTGAACCCGAGGTAGGCCAGATGGTCTTTGTTTTTCACCAGATTCAATTTCATTGTCGCTTATCGTCCTGGGGTTAAGAATATCAAGGCAGATACCCTGTCAAGTAGTTTTCCTGGAGGTGGTGATTTTAAAAATCCGAGTCCAATACTGTCGGAGGGGAAGGTGATATCCGCTCTATACCCTGACCTAGAGGTGAAGGTGTTAGAGGCTCAGGGAGACGCACCAGAGTTTTGCCTCTCTGGGAAATTGTTTGTTCCATCAGAATTGCATCATAAGATGTTTAAGGAACATCACTGTACGGTTATTACAGGACACCCTGGAAGTAGATCCACTGCCAACCTGCGTAAGTGTGTTCAGGACTATGTGTTGGTCTGTAGTATCTGTGCACACGCTAAGGTGACACATACTCGACCTTCTGGATCTCTACTTCCATTGCCCATACCGTCCAGACCATGGACTCACTTGTCTATGGATTTTTTTACTGATCTGCCTAATTCGCCTGGAAAGACAGTTATTCTGGTGGTAGTTGATCATTTTAGTAAAATTGTGCATTTTATAGCATTGCCTGGCCTACCTAATGCTAAAACACTTGTGCAAGTGTTTGTTGACAACATTGTCAAACTTCATGGCATTCCCTCTGACGTGGTCTTGGATCGTGGGACAGTTTGTGTCCATATTCTGTAAGGCCTTCTGTACTTGCCTAGGGGTACAACTGTCTTTTTCTTCTGCTTTTCATCCTCAGACGAATGGACAGACGGAATGCACTAATCAGAGTCTGGAGACCTAATTAAGATGTTTTGTCTCTGGGAACCAGGAGGAATGGTCCTTGTTTTTGTCTGTGGCAGAGTTTGCCATAAATAATCGTAGACAGGAATCCACTGGGAAGTCACAATTTTTTGGGGCATATGGGTGTCATCTGCAATTTGGCACATTCTCTGGTTCAGATACTTCTGGTATCCCTGAGGAGGAATGTTTTTCGTCATCATTGTTTTATATATGGCGGAAAATTCAAAATAACTTGATGAATATGGGCAACAAGTATAAACATGTGGATGACAGGTAACATATGAATGGTCCGGACCTATGTGTGGGGGATTTTGTGTGGCTGTCCACAAGAAAAATTAAGTTGAAAGTTCCTTCTTGGAAGTTGGATCCAAGGTTTATTGGTCCATATAAGATCACTGCCATTATTAATCCTGTAGCTTTTAATCTTGAACTTCCTCAGGCTCTGAAAATTCATAATGTGTTTCACAAATCTTTGTTGAAGAAATATGTTGAACCTTTGGAATCGTCCCCCTTGCCAACTGCTCCTGTTATGGTGGACGGCAGTTTGGAATTCCAGATCGCTAACATTCTTGACTCTCGAGTTCTCCGTAGATCTCTTCAGTATCTTGTTCACTGGAAGGGTTATGGACCAGAGGAGAAGATGTGGGTACCGGCATCTGATGTGAATGCCATTCGTTTGGTAAAGCCCTTCTCACAGGTCTCATCCAGATAAGGTTGTTCCTATGTGCCCGGAGGTCACCTGTGAAGGGGGGGGGTACTGTCATGGATGTATCAGCGACAGGTGGCAGGAGATCGGTGAGACTGGCAACACGTTGTTTGATCTAACATGTTTCCGTTTGAAATCAAATGACGTCTGTGTTGTTTCCGGTGCTTGCCATGCCTTATTTCCCGAGGTGTGGCTATTATGGTCATTTTACCTTCTCTATTTATTGTTGTTTCTCCCACTTATGCTATGCATTTTATCCTGGTGCTGCCATAGCCACTTGAAGTTAAGTGTTTTCTTTCCCTTTTGTATTTTGTTTGGGTTATTTTGTCATTTGTATTAAGGCCTGAGAGAGACTCCTGTTGCCAGGAGTCCTATAAGGTGATTTAGGTATTCCTGTGTATGAGCTCACCTTCCTCTGGGGTTTGTACATACTGGTAGTTAGTCAGGACTTTGCTTAGGGTTTTACTAGGAGGTGTCCATCTCCTTTCCCTAGTTTCCAGGCCTTATTCCCTCACCCCTTTCCCCTTCTATGTTTGGTGTGGTGTTTCCCTCCCACACCCGTACATGACATTGTGTCACTTCAGCAAATAGCATTTACTATGTATAGGAAGTTGATACAAGACACTTACTAATGTATTGTTATTATCCATATTGCCTCTTTTTTGTAGGCTGGATTCTTGTTTCTATCACATTATACACTTCTCATTTCCATGGTTACGACCACCCTGCAATCCAGCAGTGGTGGTTGTGCTTGCATACTATAGGAAAAAGCACCAGCCTATGTGCACTCCTATGGTCTCAGTCATCCACTGATGGATTGCAGGGTGGTCGTAACCATGGAAACTAGCAGTGTAAATTTTAATGGAAAAATAAATTCAGCCAGCAAAGGAAGCAGAATGGGTAATAACATTAAACATTAGTAAGCGCCTTGTATTAACTTTCTCTACATGATAAATACCGCTTGCAGAAGTGAGACAAACCCTTTAAGGCTAAAATTTAAGTTATTAAAGGAGTTTTCTGGAACTTTAATATTGATGACCTATCCCCAGGACAGGTCATCAATATCAGATCAGTGTGGGTCTGACACCTGGCACCCCTGCCGATCAGCTGGTTGAAGAGCATACGAGCGCAGCCTTCTCTTTATTGTTTACCTACTCGCCATTGAGATGACAGCGGTGATCAGGTGTAATTACAACTGTCCCATTCACCTCAATGGGACGGCTCATTCTTATACACTTAACAGTTCTATATTCTGCTGCCCACAGAGAGGACTGCATGTACAATTTATGTATGACTAGGTTTATACTTTCCAAAAAGCAGAATTAGGCTTTGTTTTTACAGGGGTCTTAGCCTCTGCCTGTTCCACATGGTCTCTGAAAGCGAGTGACTGACAAGCATAGAGGTCAATGAGCGTCTATAGATTCCAATGTAAAATATGAAAATCCAAGTCCTGGTCATTACTCACTGTTCATCAGGATCCCAATCGTGAGGCTAAAAATCAACACAAAGACCAGAATAATGGTGGTAATAATGAGTATGGCGAGGCGATTCATCTGAAGTCTTCTGCTCTGTAGAGAAACTAATAGAAGACATACATATAATGTCCATTTACAACCAGTACTCAGCTACTACTACGCCTACTATACTAATATAGTTTGGACTTAGGGTAATTGATGGCCTAAAGATATCACATCATTTAATATTTCATAATTAAATCCTGCTCTAGAGTCAAACAAGTTAATTGATTACCATTTAAATGGAGCATCTATAGATGAGTACTGAAAAATTAATTTAAAAACCGAACATTTTATACTCAGGTATTTCTTAATTCGTGGGGGAACCTAGCAGCATTATGGTAATGATTAAAGGGGTTTTCCGCTTTTGAAGGATCCCTTGACAAGCTGATCATAATATGTCCCCCAACTGGCACCTCCAGGGATCATCTATAAATTGTGAGGAAACCTACAGTAGCTGTAGGGATAACATTTTCCTGCAGCGCCACAACAGGAGAAATTAAATATTACACAGTGACCAGTCAAATTTAGGAGGAAGCCGGACTTCAATGGCGATACACGTGGGGCGCTACCTCATTTACTCAGGTCCACCCATATAGTCCGAGTTCCACATTTGTTATTTCTTTCAAGTATTAGTTACTTTGATGCCACATTATCGTCTTTTTATTGTAGATTCCTTGGTTTTGCATTGATTGTTATTTAATTTCATCTTGGGCTATACACACTGAGTCCTCATTTTTGGTGGATTCTGTGTTTGTGTCTGCTCTTATCTTATACCAGCACATGACTCATTGTATACAATTTTTAATAATCTATGTATGTCTATGTGGTGTAATAAAATTGTTATATTCCTTTTATATCTAGTGTATGTGCACTCTGTTGCGGTTTTCTTGGGCCATGCGGCCTTTTCTTGTATTTATCAGTCAAATTTATGGGCTGTCTGTATTAGGGTGGACATACAGGTCTTCTAGAGCCAGAGACACATTTTATAACTACTGTACAACAAATAAGGATCCTGAACAAAGAACCCCACTCTATTAAAGCCGAATTCCCTAATCGGGTACATAAAAATTAGTTTTCAAAATTGACCAACCCCTTTAACATCCCTGCAGTACACGGTTTCCACTGAAATAGGCTGTTCATGTAATGCAGGCTATACTGGAGAGTGTTGTTCTTTGTAATTGCTCATTCATTAATCTCCAAAATTCAGGAAAAAAAGACTAAGGAATTTTTCCAGGGGAACAATTTTATTTTATAAAGGTAGAATGGTTTAAAAATAAAAAAGAATCGTTACTCACCTCACTGGTTCCCCTGCTGCTGCTGTTTAAAATGTTGCTCCAGTTCTCGCTCCTCTTCATGATACTGGGCACGACACTCGCAAAATGGCTTGGACTGCCCACTGAGCCAATCACTGGTTAGGACGGGTCACTGCTGCAGTAGGTAGTCCAAGCCATTTCCTATGTGTCAGACCAGGAGGTGGAGAGAAGCAAAGACCAGGGCAGGGGGAAGTTGATATAACATTCTTGCTATGTAGATAATTACACCAGTATACCTTAGAGGGCATTCACAGGACCGTAGGGCCGCCATGTTGCAGGTCCACAAAACACGGGCAATGGGCCTGTGCGCTGCGCATTGCGGAGTGGATTCATTGACATTAATGGGTCCGTGATCCGCAAGATGCGGCGAAAGATAGGACATGTTCTATCTCTGGCGGTGCGGAGTCACTGACCTAGAAGTTTAGGGAAGGGCTTATGCATGATCCGTGGACTTCTGGGTCCGTGTTTTGTGGACCCACAGTTTCCGGTCCACAACACTGACACGGTGGCCCCACAGTCGTGTGAATGCTTCCTTACCCTGAGAAACAAAGTTGAAAGCTTTGCTTTGTGGATCATCGCAACTAATTGCAAATCTCTTTTGAGACTAACCTCTTACCCCACCACACCCTTCTTTACGTCTTTCATGTCTTCCCATTCTGCTCTTTGGTTATTGTTTCTCCTTTTATATAAATTTTGAAAATATGTTATCAAATTTTGCTTTCCAAGTTTTTCTTACCAGTGCTGACCTGACAGGAATGTTGGACGAAGTCCCTCTCTACGGATGATCCCGTTGTTAACAGCTCTGATACAGGGTCAAAGACAAGGTTGCAGTACTTCACCTGTCACAGATGGAAAACTCATATTCAATGATTTTTTTTCAGGAGACAGAATTATCATGACAATATCATGACACAATTTGACTGTTCAGTGATCCCCAAGATTTGAAGGCTTCAACATGTTAGTAATTGAGCTGACAATGGCCTACCATGGGCCATCGTAAGTTGAATGCAGCCTCAGATATAATGACTCTGACTCCAGCGGGGATCACAATATCCAGCCAATTAGTGTGTGTTTTTGGTACGATTGGTTGGAGAGATAACAACCAATCAGTGCCTACATCAGGGTTAAGAAAGGGTTTCTTGGAAAAATATCCTCTTTTTGATCAATATCTAGAAAAAAAAAATATAGGGAATTAACAACTGGGTGTTACTAGTTGGCGGGTGGGTGTCTCTACCTAGTCTGGCACCGTCCAATAAGCACTGACAGTATCAAACTGTGTAGAGACATAACCCTTTCACAACTGGAATGGAAACATTCCAGTCATACATTTGTAGGGGAGTCATACATTTCAGGGAGAAATAACAGAGGAATGGAGGAGTGTGTCTGTATGTTATAAGGAGGAGTGTGTCTGTATGTTATAAGGAGGAGTGTGTCTGTATGTTATAAGGAGGAGTGTGTATGTATGTTATAAGGAGGAGTGTGTATGTATGTTATAAGGAGGAGTGTGTATGTATGTTATAAGGAGAAGTGTGTCTGTATGTTATAAGGAGGAGTGTGTCTGTATGTTATAAGGAGGAGGAGTGTGTCTGTATGTTTTAAGGAGAAGTGTGTCTGTATGTTATAAGGAGGAGTGTGTATGTATGTTATAAGGAGGAGTGTGTATGTATGTTATAAGGAGGAGTGTGTATGTATGTTATAAGGAGGAGAAGTGTGTATGTATGTTATAAGGAGGAGTGTGTATGTATGTTATAAGGAGGAGAAGTGTGTATGTATGTTATAAGGAGGAGAAGTGTGTATGTATGTTATAAGGAGGAGAAGTGTGTATGTATGTTATAAGGAGGAGTGTGTATGTATGTTATAAGGAGGAGTGTCTCTGTATGTTATAAGGAGGAGTGTGTCTGTATGTTATAAGAAGGAGGAGTGTGTCTGTATGTTATAGGAAGGAGGAGTGTGTCTGTATGTTATAAGAAGGAGGAGTGTGTCTGTATGTTATAAGGAGGAGAAGTGTGTATGTATGTTATAAGGAGGAGAAGTGTGTATGTATGTTATAAGGAGGAGTGTGTCTGTATGTTATAAGGAGGAGGAGTGTGTCTGTATGTTATAAGGAGGAGTGTGTATGTATGTTATAAGGAGGAGTCTGTCTGTATGTTATAAGAAGGAGGACTGTGTCTGTATGTTATACGGATGAGTGTGTATGTATGTTATAAGGAGGAGTGTGTCTGTATGTTATAAGGAGGAGTGTGTCTGTATGTTATAAGGAGGAGTGTGTCTGTATGTTATAAGGAGGAGTGTGTCTGTATGTTATAAGGAGGAGCGTGTCTGTATGTTATAAGGAGGAGCGTGTCTGTATGTTATAAGGAGGAGCGTGTCTGTATGTTATAAGGAGGAGTGTGTCTGTATGTTATAAGGAGGAGTGTGTATGTATGTTATAAGGAGGAGTGTGTATGTATGTTATAAGGAGGAGGAGTCTGTCTGTATGTTATAAGGAGGAGTGTGTCTGTATGTTATAAGGAGGAGGAGTGTGTCTGTATGTTTTAAGGAGAAGTGTGTCTGTATGTTATAAGGAGGAGTGTGTATGTATGTTATAAGGAGGAGTGTGTATGTATGTTATAAGGAGGAGTGTGTATGTATGTTATAAGGAGGAGAAGTGTGTATGTATGTTATAAGGAGGAGTGTGTATGTATGTTATAAGGAGGAGAAGTGTGTATGTATGTTATAAGGAGGAGAAGTGTGTATGTATGTTATAAGGAGGAGAAGTGTGTATGTATGTTATAAGGAGGAGAAGTGTGTATGTATGTTATAAGGAGGAGTGTGTATGTATGTTATAAGGAGGAGGAGTCTGTCTGTATGTTATAAGAAGGAGGACTGTGTCTGTATGTTATACGGATAAGTGTGTATGTATGTTATAAGGAGGAGTGTGTCTGTATGTTATAAGGAGGAGTGTGTCTGTATGTTATAAGGAGGAGTGTGTCTGTATGTTATAAGGAGGAGTGTGTCTGTATGTTATAAGGAGGAGTGTGTCTGTATGTTATAAGGAGGAGCGTGTCTGTATGTTATAAGGAGGAGCGTGTCTGTATGTTATAAGGAGGAGTGTGTCTGTATGTTATAAGGAGGAGTGTGTCTGTATGTTATAAGGAGGAGTGTGTATGTATGTTATAAGGAGGAGGAGTCTGTCTGTATGTTATAAGGAGGAGTGTGTATGTATGTTATAAGGAGGAGTGTGTCTGTATATTATAAGGAGGCGTGTGTCTGTATGTTATAAGGAGGAGTGTGTCTGTATGTTATAAGGAGGAGTGTGTCTGTATGTTATAAGGAGGAGTGTGTATGTATGTTATAAGGAGGAGTGTGTATGTATGTTATAAGGAGGAGTGTGTATGTATGTTATAAGGAGGAGTGTGTCTGTATATTATAAGGAGGCGTGTGTCTGTATGTTATAAGGAGGAGTGTGTTTGTATGTTATAAGGAGGAGTGTGTATGTATGTTATAAGGAGGAGTGTGTCTGTATATTACAAGGAGGCGTGTGTCTGTATGTTATAAGGAGGAGTGTGTTTGTATGTTATAAGGAGGAGTGTGTATGTATGTTATAAGGAGGAGTGTGTATGTATGTTATAAGGAGGAGTGTCTCTGTATGTTATAAGGAGGAGTGTGTATGTATGTTATAAGGAGGAGGAGTCTGTCTGTATGTTATAAGGAGGAGGACTGTGTCTGTATGTTATAAGGAGGAGTGTGTATGTATGTTATAAGGAGGAGTGTGTCTGTATGTTATAAGGAGGAGTGTGTCTGTATGTTATAAGAAGGAGTGTGTCTGTATATTATAAGGAGGAGTGTGTCTGTATGATATAAGGAGGAGTGTGTATATATGTAATAAGAAGGAGGAGTGTGTATGTATGTAATTGGAAGGAGGAGTGTGTCTGTATGTTATAAGGAGGAGTGTGTATGTATGTTATAAGGAGGAGGAGTGTGTCTTTATGTCGTAATCAGTTGGCTTGTGTCTGTATGTGTTTGTATGTATGTGAATGGTGCCCGGTTATAAGTGGTGCACCCCAACGTGAGTGTTTAGGTATCCATTTGGCAAATGAGCCTTAATGTGTATAAATGTAAGGCAATACATGTGGGTACAAATAATTTACATGTATTTTCTATCCTAGGGAGAGTAACCCTGAAAGGGTCACTTAGGTATACTTGTAGATCGTAGACTAAATAACAGAATACAATGTCAATCAGCTGCTTTTAGATGTATCTAGAGAACATGGCTGGGAGAGAATAAATAGAAGTACAGGCAAGCCTCATGAGCAAATCAAAGCAGTGAGACGCAGAAGTGTGAGATGGAGAAAGCTGCAGATTCCTGTATGTAGCTAGCTATCAGTAGAGGTGATTGATAGTAACATAGTATATAAGGCCGAAAAATGACATTTGTCCATCCAGTTCGACCTGTTTCCTGCAAGTTGATCCAGAGGAAGGCAAAAAACCCCTGTGAGGTAGAGCCAATTTTCCCCACTTAAGGGGAAAAAATTCCTTCCCGACTCCAATCAGGCAGTCAGAATAACTCCCTGGATCAACGACCCATCTTTAGTAGCTATAGCCTGAAATATTATTACGCTCCAGAAATACATCCAGGCCCCTCTTGAATTCCTTTATTGTACTCACCATCACCACCTCCTCAGGCAGAGAGTTCCATAGTCTTACTGCTCTTACCGTGAAGAACCCTTTTCTATGTTTGTGTACAAACCTTCTTTCCTCCAGACGCAGAGGATGTCCACTCGTCACAGTCACAGTCCTGGGGATAAATAGATGATGGGAGAGATCTTTGTACTGACCCCTGATATATTTATACATAGTTATTAGATCTCCCCTCAGTCGTCTTTTTTCTAGAGTGAATAACCCTAATTTTGATACCCTTTCGGGGTACTGTAGTTGCCCCATTCCAGTTATTACTTTAGTTGCCCTCCCTGAACCCTCTCTAGCTCTGCTATGTCTGCCTTGTTCACGGGAGCCCAGAACTGTACACAGTACTCCATGTGTGGTCTGACTAGTGATTTATAAAGTGGTAAGACTATATTTTCATCACGGGCATCTATGCCCTTTGATGCAACCCATTATCTTATTGGCCTTAGCAGCAGCTGCCTGACACTAGTTTTTACAGCTTAGTTTGTTATTTATTAAAATTCCTAGATCCTTTTCCATGTCAGTGTTACTGAGTGTTTTACCATTTAGTATGTACGGGTGACTTGCATTATTCCTTCCCATGTGCATAACTTTACATTTGTCAGTGTTAAACCTCATCTGCCATTTCTCTGCCCAAGCCCCCAATCTATCCAGATCCCTCTGTAGCAGAAAACTGTCCTCTTTAGTGTTAATTACTTTACACAGTTTAGTGTCATCTGCAAAAATTGATATATTACTGTGCAAGCCTTCTACAAGATCATTAATAAATATATTGAAGAGAATAGGGCCCAATACTGAACCTTGAGGTACCCCACTAGTGACCGTGACCCAATCTGAGTGTGTACCGTTAATAACCACCCTCTGTTTTCTATTACTGAGCCAGTTACTTACCCACATATAGATATTTTCTCCTAGTTCAAGTGTTCTCATTTTATATACTAACCTTTTATGTGGTACAGTGTCAAATGCTTTGGAGAAGTCCAGATATACGACATCCATTGATTCGCCGCTGTCAAGTCTAGAACTTACCTCCTCATAGAAACTGATTAAATTAGTTTGACATGACCGATCCCTCATGAAGCCATGCTGATATGGTGTAATTTGCTTATTTTCATTGAGATACTCCAAGATAGCATCTCTTACAAAACCTTCAAACAGTTTACCCACAACAGATGTTAAACTTACCGGTCTATAATTTCCAGGCTCTGTTTTTGGACCCTTTTGAATATTGGCACCACATTTGCTATACGCCAGTCTGGTGGAACATTCCCTGTCAGTATGGAGTCCGTGAATATCAAAAATAAGGGTCTGGCTAGGACATCACTTAATTCCCTTAGGATACGGGGTGTATGCCATCCGGTCCTGGCGATTTGTCTATTTTAATCTTTTTAAGTCGCTGCTGTACTTCTTCCTGGGTCAGACAGGGCACTTTTAAAGGGAATTTACTTTTACATTTTGCATTTCATCTGACAGTTTATTTTCCTCAGTGAAAACAGTGGTGAAGAAAATATTTAATAGCTTGGCTTTATCCTCATCGCTTTCTGCAACTCCCCTCATTGCTATGTAGAGGGCCGACTCCTTCAGGTTTATATTTTTACCATTTATATAATTGAAAAACATTTTAGGGTTAGTTTTGCTCTCTTTGGCAATTAATCTCTCGGTCTCTAGTTTGGCAGTTTTTATTAGTTTTTACATATTCTGTTTTTTTCCTTATAGTTTATCAGTGCTTCCTGGCTCCCCTCCTGTTTTAGTGATTTATATGCTTTCTTTTTGTCATTTATTGCTTTTTTACGGTTCTATTTATCCACATTGGTTTCTTCTTATTTCTTAGCCTTTTATTTCTATAAGGTATGCATCGATCACAATTTGATGTTACAATGCTTTTAAAAATCTCCCATTTTGTGGTTGTATTTTTATTTTTGAGGACTTTGTCCCAGTTAATTGGGCCTATGGCCTCTCTTAGTTGGCTAAATTTTGCTTTTTTGAAGTCCGGTATTCTTGTTCCTCCCTGTAGAAACTCTCGTTTAAAGGATAATTGGAAGGTTATTACTTTATGGTCACTATTTCCCAGGTGTCCCCCGACCTGCACGTCTGTTGTTCTATCAGGTCTATTGGTTAATACTAAGTCCAGTATGGCCGTCCCTCTAGTCGGGTCCTGAACCAGTTGGGAAAGGTAATTGTCTTTGGCTATTGCCAAGAACCTGTTTCTTTTATGGGATGTACAGGTTTCAGTTTCCCAGTCTATATCTGGGTAGTTGAAGTCCCCCATAATAACCACCTGATTATGGTTTGCTGCCTTGTTTATCTTGTTTAGTAATAGATTTTCTGCGGACTCTGGTATATTAGGTGGTTTATAGTAAACTCCTATTAGTAATTTATTATTGTTTTTGGCTCCATTTATCTCCACCCACAATGACTCCACATTTTCGTGTCCCTCACAGATGTCTTCCCGGAGTGTGGGCTTTAGACAGGACTTTATGTAAAGGCAGACCCCTCCCCCTCTCCGGTTTTGACGATCCTTTCTGAACAGATTGTAACCTTGTACATTAACTGCCCAGTCATAGCTATCATCCAGCCATGTCTCAGTTATTCCCACTATGTCATAGTCCTCCTCACACATCACTAATTCCAGTTCCCCAGTTTTATTAGTCAGGCTTCTGGCATTAGTATACATACATTTGAGAGGTTTATGCATATTTTTTGCCCTACACCTTTCCTTCTGAACTTTTCTAGTCCCTCCTTCCATTTCTCCCCCAGTCCCACTACCTTGCCCCCGGTCTCTATCTGCACTATCTTCCCCTCCTATAATGTAATTTCTCTCCCCCCCAGTCCCTAGTTTAAACACTCCTCCAACCTTCTAGCCATCTTTCTCCCCAACACGGCTGCCCCGTCCCCATTGAGGTGCAGCCCGTCCCTACGATAGAGCCTGTAGCCGATAGCAAAGTCGGCCCAGTTCTCCATGAACTGCTTCCCACACCAGTTCTTGAGCCACTTGTTAACCTCTCTAATCTCCCGCTGCCTTTCTTGTGTGGCTCGTGGTAGAGGCAGTATTTCGGAAAATACTACCTTTGAGGTCCTTGCCCTAAGCTTTTGACCTAAATCCCTGAAATCATTCTTAAGGACGCTCCACCTTCCTCTAACTTTGTCATTGGTTCCGATATGGACCATGACCGCTGGATCTTCTCCAGCCCCTCCCAGTAATCTGTCAACCCGATCTGCGATGTGTCGAACTCTAGCGCCAGGAAGACAGCACACTGTTCGGCGATCACGATCTTTGTGACAGATCGCCCTATCTGTTCCCCTAATAATTGAGTCTCCCACTACCAGCACCTGTCTGGCCTGCCCTGCTCTCCTGGTCCCCTGCTTACTGGAGCTGACATTCCCTGACCGGCAGAGGAAGTGTCTGGCTGCAGCGGTGCTGTCCCTGAGCTGCCATCCCCTCATCTGCCAAACGTGCAAACTTGTTGGGGTGTGTCAGATCAGGGCTAGCCTCCTGGCACTCTTCCCTCTACCCCGCTTTCTTACTGTCACCCAGCTAGCTACCTCACTCTCCTCAGCCTCCTCGCTACCACCCTCCCCACATCTACCCCAAAGACTGCTTGCTCGGTGAGCAGCAAACTCTTTTGCAAATTGTCAGTGGCTCTCAGTGTTGCAATATGCCCGTTTAGAGACTCGATGTGCGATTCCAAACGGGTAATTTGCTCACATTTTGAACAAAGATATGCACCCTCAAACAGCTGTTCCAGGACTGCATACATCATGCAAGATGTGCACTGGACGGCATTGTCAATTGTGCAAGACATACTAATGGGGATTACACCACAAAAACAAAAAAAAATACAATATAATCTAGTTACAAGAACTGGCGAATTTCAGTCCCCCACTGAAGTCCCTGAATCTGAAGTCACTTAATCTTAAGTCACACTTACACAACCACGTGTAAGTATGCTGTAAATGAAACTCAAATACACCAGCCTGTTTTTTTTCCCTCTGGATTTAAAGGCTGAGTTCTCCTTACTGCTGACTTCTTAAAGGCTCCTAATTAGGCAGCCACACCCTAATTACTCACCTGTGCAACCCCTGGTAAAGGAAAAAAAAAAGTGTTAAAACAGCAATGAAGCTTGCAAAGCAGAAAGTCCCAGTGTACAATAGAGTCAAATGCAGCCACTCAATGTCCACAAATAATGTAGCTGGCAGTTACTCCCTCACTTAATCTTAAGTCACACTTACACAACCACACACTTAATCAACCACGCGTCGCGACCAACCTCGCGTTATATATATATCTACTTATATAAGTATGCTGTAAATGAAACTCAAATACACCAGCCTGTTTTTTTTCCCTCTGGATTCAAAAGGCCATAACTAGCCATAAAAGTGCACTGAGGTCCTAAATGGAGTCGATTTGACTATAAGCGGTCTAGCTACTAATTTCCACTTCCTTCAATTGCCACTACTATGTGTAGGTCTAAAAAGTAACTTTTACCTAATCCTCTAAAAGAAAAAGGAGAAGTGGCAATAGAAAGAAGTGGTAATTAATGGCCAGAGTGCTTATAGTGACATTTGTAATGCAAAGACCAGTTGTGAAGGGTCAGTCTAAACAGAGCAGACACACAACTAAGCACCCCCTGTAATCAACCCTGTGTGAGAGATTGACTGTGCAATACTGTAGATTGCAATGGAGGGCATACTGTGACTGATTGTGACTGTGCAAATTGTGTGGTACTGCGAGACATGGAAAGGAAGCCATGGAGATAACTGCGAGTACAATTGTGTTCATTACTGACTCTGAGGATCAACCTGGTGCCTCTGAACAATACTGTGCACTCAATGAGAGACTGCAACCATTAAGCATGTTGCCTGTCAAACAACTGTTGTAACCATTAAGCTTGCTGCCCCAGCTGAGACCAATAAAAACCTCCTTGTTTAAGGCTACTTTCACACTAGCATTTTGGCTTTCCGTTTCTGAGATCCGTCATGGGCTCTCAGAAGGGGTCCAAAACGGATCAGTTTTGCCCTAATGCATTCTGAATGGAAAAGGATCCACTCAGAATGCATCAGTTTGCCTCCGATCAGTCTCCATTCCGCTCTGGAGGCGGACACAAAAAACGCTGCCTGCAGCGCTTTTCTGTCCGCCATGTGATGCGGAGCAAGACGTTTTCTCTGATCCATCATGGCTATAGAAGACATGGTACAACCGGATCCGTTCATGACGGATGCATGCGGTTGTATGATTGTAATGGGAGCGTTTTTGCAGATCCCTGATGGATCCGCAAAAAACACTAATGGGAAAGTAGCCTAGATTACAACTGTGTCCATCTGATTCTTTCTTCCATCCTAGAGTCCCACTTAGCAGTCACAGCCAAAAAAAGCATGTCTGACCCTTTACAAACATATGTGTCTTACCTCATCATCAGGCATCCCGTAGATAGCAATGCAGCTGTTTTCACCCATTGCCTGCTCCTGATGTATCAGTTCTGTATCTCCAGAGCCTCCAGGTTCTGGGTTTGAAGGATGTAAAGTCACCCAGCTCTGGATGTGCTTCATTATAGTCATGAATGGAGTGAAATGGTTCTGTTAAGACAAGTGGATGTGCATGTGATGCCTTCAAAGAAAAACAACGTCCCGTCTATTCACAGTACTAGAATGGGTATCTCGCATTGGCTTCTTGAACATCTTACCACACTATTTACCAGGATCCTACATAGAAATTGTGATGTCTGGTTTCTTGGAGTGGGGCTTTTTTGCTTAACCGCTGGGATATAAAACAGCAATATGTGTCATCACAGATATACATTTTTTTCTGATGTAATAAGATATAATAAGCTTTACGGTAATCTTTTTCTCTAAAAAAGAAAATATGGACTTAAAGGGAGTCTGTCACCACATTTGGTCATTATAGATCGAGTACACAGGGTTCTGGCTTAACTTAAGATGATTTAAATGGTACCTTTGTTAGTCACTAGTATCGCTCTCCTGCAGCAAAAACGAACTTTTATATATATGCAAATGCGGCTCGCAAGTGCCCAGGGCGGAGTTTACATCTTCGGAGCCCAGGCTGCTCTGCTTGAGATCCCCGCCCTCTCCTTTCCCTTGCGTCCTCCTCCTCTCCCTGTGAAAACCTGCGCCTGCGTTCTGCTTGGCTGGGGCATGCGCACTACAATGCCCACTGTGGTTATGGCATTGATGTAGCTACTGCGCATGCTCCGGCCAACAGCGCGATCTGTTGGCCAGAGCATGCGCAGTAGCTACATCAATGCCATAACCACAGTGGGCAGGGCAGTATAAATACCCCACATGTGACCCCATTTTGAAAGAAGACACCCCAAGGTATTCGCTGAGGTGCATAATGAGTTCATGAAAAATTAAACTTTTGTCAAAAGTTAGCGGAAAGGGAGACTTTGTGAGAAAAACAATAAAAATCAATTTCCACTAACTTGTGCCAAAAAAAATATTCTATGAACTCGCCATGCCCCTCATGGAATACCTTGGGTGTCTTCTTTCAAATGGGGTCACATGTGGGTATTTATATGCCCTGGCATTTTAGGGCCCTAAAGCGTGAGAAGAAAATGCGTAAAAATGCCCTCCTAAAAGGTACTCATTGGATTTGGGCCTTTGCATCTTGGCTGCAAAAAGTGTCACACATGTGGTATCGCCGTACTCAGGAGAAGTAGGGCAATGTGTTTGGGGTGTATTTTTACATATACCCATGCTGGGTGAGAGAAATATCTCTGTAAACTGACAACTTTGAATAAAAAAATGTAAAAAGTTGTCGTTTACAGCGATATTTCTCACACGCAGCATGGGTATATGTAAAAATACACCCTAAAACACATTGCCCTACTTCTCCTGAGTACGGCGATACCACATGAGTGACACTTTTTGCAGCCAAGATGCAAAGGGGCCCTAAAACCAATGAGTACCTTTAGGATTTCACAGGGCATTTTTATGCATTTGGATTCTCACACTTTAGGGGCCCCTAAAATGCCAGGTGAGTATAAATACCCCACATGTGACCCCATTTTGGAAAGAAGACACCCCAAGGTATTCCGTGAGGGGCATGGTGAGTCCACAGAATTTTTATTTTTGCCACAAGTCAGCGGAAATAGTTTTTTTGTTTTTTTTTATTTTGTTTTTACAAAGTCTCATATTCCACTAACTTGTGACAAAAATAAAATTTTACATGAACTCACCATACCCCTCACAGAATACCTTGGGGTGTCTTCTTTCCAAAATGGGGTCACATGTGGGTATTTATACTGTCCTGGCATTTTAGGGGCCCCTAAAGCGTGAGAAGAAGTCTGGAATCCAAATGCGTAAAAATGGCCTGTGAAATCCTAAAGGTACTCATTGGTTTAGGGCTTTTTAGCACTCCAGGCTGCAAAAAGTGGCACACATGGGTATCGCCGTACTCAGGAGAAGTAGGGCAATGTGTTTGGGGTGTATTTTTATATATACCTATACTGTGTGAAAAATATCTCTGTAAACGACAACTTTTAAAAATTTTATACAAAGTTGTCAGTTTACAGAGATATTTCTCTCACCCAACATGGGTATATGTAAAAATACACCCTAAAACACATTGCCCTACTTCTCCTGAGTACGGCGATACCACATGTGTGACACTTTTTGCAGCCTGGGCGCAAAGGCCCAAATTCCAACGAGTACCTTTAGATTTTACATGGCGGCTCACAATTTAGCCCCGCCCAAAATGCCAGAACAGTAAACACACCCCACAAATGACCCTTTTCGGAAGTAGAGCACCCTGAGGTATTCACTGAGGGGCATAGTGAGTCCGTCTGAGATTTCTTTTTTTTTTGCCAGAAGTTAGCAGAAATTGAAACTTTTTTATTTATTTATTTTTCTCAGAAAGTGTCATTTTCCGCTAACTTGTGAAAAAAAATGAAATGATACATGAACTCACCATGCCCCCCCGCGAATACTTTGGGGTGTCTTCTTTCTAAAATGGTGTGATTTGGGGGGTATTTATACCATCCTGACATTCTAGCACCTGAAGAAACATGACAGGCGCTCAGAAAGTCAGAGCTGCTTCAAAATGCCAAAATTCACTTTTTTGGACCATAGTTTGTAAACGCTATAACTTTTACCCAAACCAATAAATATACACTTATTGGACTTTTTTTTATCAAAGACATGTAGAACAATAAATTTAGAGAAAAATTTATATAGAAATGTAGTTTTTTTTAAAAAAATTTACAACAGAAAGTGAAAAATGTCATTTTTTTGTAAAAATTTCGGTAATTTTTGATTAATAGCAAAAAAAGTTAAAATGTCAGCAGCAATGAAATACCACCAAATGAAAGCTCTATTAGTGAGAAGAAAAGGAGGTAAAATTCATTTGGGTGGTAAGTTGCATGACGGAGCAATAAACGGGTAAAGTAGTGTAGTGCGGAATTGTAAAAAGTGGCCTGGTCTTTAAGGGTGTTTAAGCTAGGGGGGCTGAAGTGGTTAATTATGGGAGCAAATGGCTGCATTAAAGATCATTCAGTGGTTATGATTGTGTGGCTGTTCGTTTCCAGTTTTGTCCGCAGCACATCCCCTATTTACATGGCCAATAATAATATAAAATAATATCATAATGATCTATAATCTAATATAAAATATAAAATAGGACAAAAGAAATATCTTTCCAACGTATGATATTCTATAATGAATTTTTCTGATTTTACTTCATTTTATATTGCTTCATCATTATTCTTTTCCCTTTTTGGGCACATATTTATGTGTATTGGATAGAGATGTTCTGTCATTATCAGGGTAAGATTGGGAACCTAAAGTGGCCCTGGAAAAAAATACCTAAAAGTGTCCCCATGTTGTAGGAGGGTCTAAATAAATAGAAGGCGGGGCAACAAAAGTATACCACATACCACAGTGCCACAAAAGCTGTCCCTCTGAATTGGTCATCAACAGAGGCCATTTTCTCTCCTTCTCCTCCAGTTGTCTCTGATTAAGATATGGAGCAGGGGGCTTAGGAGGTGATATGCGGGCCATAGTTGAATTCAGGAGAGCATGTCGCTGGCCAGGTACGTGCATACCTGATTCTCACAAAGTTAATTACCACTGATAGCTTATTATGTAGCCAGCCAACGGCAGAGATGGGGAATTGGGCGACCCCCTGTCATGTTCGGATGTGGGAGGGAAACACCACACCGACCATAGGAGGGAAAGGGGTGAGAGAATAAGGCCTGGAACCTAGGGAAAGGAAAAGGTCACGTCCTAGTAAAACCTAATCAAAGTCCTGACTAACTACCACTATGAACAGACCCAGAGGTAGGTGAGTTTATACACAGGAATACCTAATGTGCTAACTCACCCTATAGGACCCTGGTACTAATGTCAGGACTGAGACAACTTGTTTCTCCAGGAAGGACAAACAGGAGTCTCCCTCAGGCCTAATACAAATGATATGGAAATACAACACAGCCAAGATCCACACAACAGCAATCTAGAACTCTAATTGAAGCTATCAACTGCACAGCATAGTGGGAGAAGCAACTATAAATAAGGAAGGTTAAATGACCACATTAGCAACACCTGAGGTAAGGGGTTTGGCCATTACCAGAAACAACACAGGCGCCTATTGATCCACAAAGTAACCTGTCAGATCAAACCACGTGTTGCCAGTCTCGTCGATCTCCTGCCACCTGTCTCGGGAACGTCCGTGACATCCCCTGGGTCTATGGCCAATCCAACCCTGGTTATCATGGAATTTTTTTCCACTATAGGGTAGTTATCTGATCTATTGGTCTACTTTTTAGACCTCCACATTATTATTTGTACTATGCAGTGAGGGGGTGGTCTCACATACAGTATATCGAATTGGAGACCCCCTGTTCTACTGTGTTTGTTTTTAATTGATTTTATGGTTGTTCAGTTGTTATATGGTGTGTACTGGTTTCGGCATGTAATGTTCTTTCCTCTGCTTTTGTTTTTCACTATCGACAGATGGGCCAGTAGGGCTTGTACCCTGTTGATGAACCTGATGCATGGTGCACTGGGGGGAGAGAATGGTGCACCTTGCGTACAGTGTGCCAGTATTAATTGTACGTGGTGTAAATTTCTGAACAAACTCCATAAAAATAAGTAATTGTGAAGTACAGTATGTTTTCCAAGAGTACAATATGGATGACCTTTCCTTAGGTCATCCATATCTGATTAGCAAGGGTCCGATTCCCGGAACTGCCGCTGATGAAATGTGCGAAGAGGCCACAGTGCTCAGGTGAATGCTGTAGCTTCCTCTTCTCACAGCATACCAAGAAAAGCGCCGTGTATTGTATAGTGGATGTACTTGGTATTGCAGCTCAGGCTCATACACTTGAATGGGACTGAGCTGAACAGAGGGCATGTGACTGATGAGTATGACGTCACTGGTCTAGGAAGAGACCAGAGCACCACGCATTCTTTTTTCTTGGTCAGAGTGCAGAGTTGTTACAGAGATCGTCTCTCACTCTGGAGGACCTGTCCTGTCCTGCATTAGGCCTCATGCACACGACTGCGTGCCGGCCGTGCCCGTGCTGCGGACCAGAATTTGCACAGGTATGACTGTGTGCTCGCCGTCCGCAGACTCGGACCCATTCACTTAATTGGGGTCCGTGATTTGCATCCGACGTTCCGCACTGCAAAAAAGTAGTGCACGCACTATTTTTTTTTGCGGTGCGGAAGCATGGACAGAAAACTTCGTAGTGCCTCCGCTCCGCACTGTATCTTCCGGATTGCAGTCCCATTCAAGTGAATGGGTCCACATCTGTGATACAGTGCGGACACAGCCGATGCCCGTATATTGCGGACCCACGGACTTTCTCATGTGCATGAGGCCTTAGACAGACGCTGCACTGATTTAGATGGACACTGTGTAATGCCAAATTTTACCTTTGGGGGTGCTGCAGAAAAACTAAACACTAGCTGCCAGGTTGCAAAGCAAGAGGATACTTTATGATCATCTTATTGTCAAGAGGTCCATCTAACCAGTAAGGATTGTCCAACGTGGAGAACCCATTAGATGATCCCATAAAAAACAAAAAACATACCAACAACAGTGACAAGTATAATATCTAACCAACTGCCAGTCTGCTATTTATGAAAGAAATCAAGACGTAGGAATACATTGTCTGAATTTTGTTTGGCCCTGTAATCTGAAAGAATACATGTCAGCAGGATCAACCCTTTTAAACTAGACATACTGCCTGGTAGAGTCGATTCTACTGACTAAAATTGCCGAGAGGAATGACCCTTATTTTATATGCAAATGAAGGCTTCAATGGACCAAGGGGCATGACTGTCACTGGAAAACTGAAGGGATAAAGTGCTCCTAGTGCGGCTAGGCCCTGCCCTTCGGTGCACTGAAACCATCATTTGCAAAAAATATAAATTCACATATAAAAGTCTTTTTTTCTAGGGAATACCACAGCCAGTTATCGTTTTAATCAGCAGGATCACCCTTACTACATGGTATGCCTGGTTTTAATAGGGTTGATCATGCCGATAGATGTTTTTTAAACTAGCAATGCACTTTGGACATATCTCAGCTAAACTTGCCAATTTTGGAAGAACATCTACTGGATCTCCCCCAATGACAGGGAAAGAAGGGTCAGGAATATTTGATATGGTGTCTGGCTGTAATTGTAATTCTTCTCTATTCCCAGTCACAACACATGCATGATATTGGGGAATTGGGAGAAAATGCTGTTCTCAAAAGACAGATATCTTGTATGTGGCCGTATCACTTGCAATTTGTCAGAAGCAGGGGTCTCACTAAGCCAATGTAGAGCCCGAATGTAGTGCCCCCGGTACACGCAACTGTATCACTGTCCTCCGGATGGCAATACAGTTGAATGTGGTCACCTCAGGGGAAATATACTACTGGGGGCACTATAACTACCATGGGCACTATAGGGGGCATTATAACTACTGGGGCACAACACCTGCCAGAACGGGGGGCCCTCTAGAGAGGCTTATTACTACTGGGGGTACTATAGGGGCCTTATTGCTACTTGAGCATATTGGGGGTTGTCTGTGCATTATATAGGGTGGTCTGCCCTATATAATGCGCAGACAACCCCCATATATATATTTATTTATTTATTTATTTAACAGAAAAAATGGCCATCAGATCTCCCCTCGGCGCACATGCGCAGTGCGCTGTAATTTTTTCTACCACCACACTGCACAGGCGCGGAGATCTGATGGATTTTCTGAAGTTAGCCGTGCTTGCGCACTGGGCCGTAATATTTCCCTACTGAGGCTCTCCGGCACATGCGCAGTGTCCCGTGTCCGGTCGAACTCCGCTGTGAGATTTTCCCTACAATGTCCTTTTGCGCATGCGCAGATCATCACAACCCCAGGAACGCCTACAACGTCACTTCCGGTGCAACCGGTAGGGAAATCTCACGAAGTAGGGACATCTAACGTTACAGGGGCATTATAATTATTGACCAAAATATAGAGGATACTAACATGGAACTCTTGGGGAGCATTATCACTAATGGGGGAACTGTAGGGACACTAATTACTAATTAGGACACTCTGGTAGAGAATAATTACTATTGTTGGTACTTTTGGGAGCACCTTAACTGTTTGGGGAGAAGGGACTATCTATGTGGCACTATTATTTCTGCAGTATAGTATTTCGGAGCATTGGGTAGCACAGTGGTGAGGACAGCTGCAGGATGACACCGTTGAGGCACCAGGAAGGGGAGGATGATGTTAAAGTGAGGAAGATTTCTATGTGGCAAACTCTGCAGAGCTGGCAGAGATGAAACATGGTTAAAATAAGTCGTCATGGCAGTCTGGGCCAAAAGGAGAAGATGAGGGAAAGAGGATGTATATAATCAGAGGAGACATCACTGTCTGAAATAGATGTGTAGTGCTGAATAGAATGTCCATCCATATATAACACAAGGCCTGGGGGGGGGGGGGGGGGTCGAGAATTTAGCAAATATACCTTGTGCTTGGGTTCCAGGTCTTTTGAGACCCTAGAAATGCCCTTGATCAGGAGATTCACACACTGTACTTTCACCCTTGTTCTATTTCCCCTCTCAGCCTCTTATTAACCCTGTCATACCGTACAGTCAAACCCCCATGAGACAACCACCAAAAATTGCGTTGAAGAATGGTCTTCTAGGAGGAGGTCTTTTCAAACATTATGACCAGCATATGAAGGAACTGAAAATATGGTGCAAAAAAATCCAGTCTGGATAACTGGGTTTCACTATTTTACATATGACACAAAATCACCCCCTGAAAGCGGATGTACTAGGAATATGATGTGACTGAAGCAAGTTTTAGCCTGAACTCCGCTTACCATAGAGTTAAGACCACTAAGATCCCTTTTTACTGATGTAAACAAAGGGGGTTTTAGCTAACGGCTTGCTTTAATCAATTATTCCATGTAGTTAAAATAGTACAGTAAAAACTATAACTTGTTCAGCAAAAAATAAGACCTCATCCAAGTACATTGATTAAAAAGCAAAAAAGTTATAGCTCTTGAAATGCAATTTTTAAAAAATGTGCGTGGTCACTAAGTGGTTAAAAACCCCATAGCACATTATATGCGGCTTAACAAGACCCGAAGACCATGATGACCTTGACAAGGACATGGAGCATTCCTGAATCTGGGGTATGTGACCACCAAACTACTGTGCAAGTGGGCACGGGTCATTGCTAAAAAGAACAATCCAAGACTTGCATTGCTCGTACCTACATCTGAATCTCTACATGCTGGCATATACCACAGTAAATAGTACTTACCAGTTTTGGATTCCAAGCAAACTTTGCTCTAGTTGTGAAACTTCCTAAGCCTTATTATGCAGAGTGCCAAGGCAGAGCGAGGGTCCGTAAGAAAATGTGCCAGACAGTCTAATCCGAGTCAGGTGAGTAACCCTCCCTTTACTGCTGAGGAAACTACCTCCAATGTTTTCAATCATGAATGTTTACTACTACCTCATAGACTTGCTGTGATTAAAGAGAAACTTTGCTGTACTCTTTGCATTGGACTTTTATATGGTTTTATCCATGAATTCATATATATGTAGGGAATATAGACAGTAGCTTAAAGGGGTTGTCTCATCTGAGATATTTGGTGGCATATCTGTATTATATGCCACCAATGTCAGATAGGTGTGGGTTCCATCTCTGGGACCCACAGCTATCTCCAGAATGGGACCCGAAGTTAACGGAGAGCAGATGCGCATGTGTGGCCACTCTCCATTCATATTTCCAGAACGGGATCTCGAAGCGAACGTAGAGCAGCTGTGCAAGCATGGCCGCCCTTCATTCTTTCGGCTATCTCCGCCACTCCCATAGACGTAAACGAAGTTGCACGTTGTGCTCTCCATTAAATTCTATGGAACTTCTGAACTTTAGAACTCCATAGAAATGAAAGGAGAGCACACTGTGCATGCACGCAGGGCCGGGCCGACACAGAGGCTGGGGAGGCTCCAGCCTCAGGGCGCTCAAGCCTCAGGGCGCAGGCAGGGGCCGGCCATAGGGAGTGGGACTGACGGGGGAACCGCTCAGCGCTCCCTCCTGTCATTCCCTGAGCCGGCCCGTCAGAGCGCTCCTCTCACCTCCATTATGTTCACTGCTTCAGGCCTCCAGCATCAGGCCCCGCTGCCTCTAACTAGAAACACAGTAAGCAGAAGAGCGGAGCCTAACGGACCTCCGTTAGGCTCCGCCCACCTGCTTAATGTGTGGCGGCGCTGGGGCCTGATCCCGGAAGCCTGGAGCAGTGAACATAATGGAGGTGAGAGAGCGTCTGACGGGCCCGGCATTAAGTACAGTGAAATGCCGGGCCCCTTACATGAAGTCTGTGACAACCTGGGGGCAGAAAGAGCATGACAACATGGGGGGTATAAGGGGCATGAAAAGATGGGGGAGAATGACAGGGGCAGAAAAAGCATGACAAGAAGAGGGGATTATGACAAGAGGGGGAGAGCATGACAAATTACTATGTGGGGGCACTGCTGTGTGGTTGAGGGGGGTGTGGCGGACATTACTGTGTGGGGGGCAGTGTGGCGGACATTACTGTGTGGGGGGGCAGTGTGGCGGACATTACTGTGTGGGGGGCAGTGTGGCGGACATTACTGTGTGGGGGGCAGTGTGGCAGACATTACTGTGTGGGGGGCAGTGTGGCGGACATTACTGTGTGGGGGCAGTGTGGCGGACATTACTGTGTGGCGGACACTACAGTGTGGGGTGGCATTATACAAAAGCTCTGCAGATGCAACTCCCATGTATTGGGTCACCACAATTTGGGTGGTTATTCACTAAATGAACCCTATTATGGGGAGAATCTGTGGATGACACATATTTGTCATCCACAGACATCCCCCCCACCCCCCAAAACAGGGTAAATTTACTGAATGACCACCAATAAAAGAGGTGGGGGTCACATATGCTATTTCATAATGACAGCAGGGCCCGTGCAGTGACTGTTTTCTACTACACCCCCCATCCCCCTCGCTCACTGGATATAATCTTATTAACTATATAACTGTAGTAAATCACTACAGTTATATAGTTAAGATTATATACAGTGTGGGGGGGGGGGGGGGTAGTAGAATACAGTCACTGCACGGGCCCCGCTGGCGCTGTCATCAAAAAAGCAGATACAACCCCACAGCCTCAACCCTTGTATTGGGGGTCATTCCTACACGGACCCTGTTATAAGGAGGGGGGATCTGTGGATGACACATATGTGTCATCCACAGATTCCCCAATAACAGTGTCATCCATCACAGTGTCATCCACAAGTTTGAGGGGGGGGGGGGGGCGCACTTGGGCAGCTCAGCCTCTGTTGGTGGTGGACCTTGTCCCTGCCCTGCATGCACGGTGCACTCTCCTTCACTTTCAAGGACTCGTTCTGGAGCATGGGCGTAGCTATAGGGGGTGCAGAGGTAGCAGTCGCTACCGGGCCCAGGAGCCTGAGGGGGCCCAAAGACCCTTGTGCCGCATAAGAAGACACACAAAGCACTGAGGGAAGGGGGGCCCAAGCTGAACTCTTGCACCCGGGCCCATGAGCCATTAGCTACGCTCCTGTTCTGGAGATAGGTGCAGGTCTCAGAGGTGGGACCCACACCTATCTGAAATTGGTTGCATATCCTAGGATATATTACCCCTTTAGAGGGATTGTCTCACCTCAGTAAGTGGTATTTATCATGTAGACAGGGCACTTAGTAATGTATTGTGATTCTCCATATTGCCTCCTTTGCTGGCTGGATTCATTTTTCCATCACATTATACATTGCTAGTTTCCAGGAGTTATGGCCACCTCTGCAGAGCAGATACGAGGTGGCCTATGAGTGCTCCTATGGTCCCGGCCAACAGAAAGGCTGGAGCTTTTTCCTATAGTGTGCAAGCACGACCACCGCTGCTGGATTTCAAGGTGGTCATAACCCCTGGATATGAACAATGTAAAATGTGATGGAAATGAATCCAGCCAGCAAAGGAGGCAATATGGACAATCACAGCACATTAGTAAGTGCCTTGTATTAACTTTCTTTACATGATAAATGCCATTTGGTGAAGTGATTATCTTGTTACAATGGCATCAGGTAGAAAGTAGAGTTGATGTACTGGACGTGACCTGGGTGAGAGCATATCCAAAACTGACTGGCTTGAAGTTAGTATCTACCAAAAGTAACGGTGAACTGATGACAAGGTTGTGAGCGTCTATGGCTTGTTGATGGGGAGTGAAGGCTAGGAAAAGGGACAGGATAGGGGACAGGTGTCTGATCGGTGAGGGTCCAGTCCAACCGCTGGGTCCTTGGGCAATTAAAAGAACAGGGCTAACTAAAATTGAACTATTTGGCCACAATTGCCATCGTTACGTTTGGAGGAAAAAAGGAGAAGCTTGGAAGCCTAAGAACACCATCCCAACTGTGAAACATGGGGGCAGCAGCATCATGTTGTGGGGGGTTTTGCTGCAGGAGGGACTGGTGCACTTCACAAAATAGATGACATCATGAGGAAAGAAGATTATGTGGAAATACTGAAGCAACATCTCAAGACATCACCCAGGAAGTTAGAGCTTGGGCGGAAATAGGTCTTCCAAATGGACAATGACCCGGAGCACACTGCCAAACTGGTTATGAAGTGGCTTAAGGATAACAAAGTCAATGTTTTGGAGTGGCCATCACAAAGCCCTGATCTCAATCCTATTGAAAATTTATGGGCAAAGCTGAAAAGGCCAGTGCGAGCAAGGCAACCAACAAACATGGCTCAGTTACACCAGTTTTGTCAGGAGGAATGGGCCCAAATTCTGACCAACTATTGTGAGAAGCTTGTGGAAGGATATCCAAAACGTTTGATCCAAGTCATACAGTTTAAGGGCAATGGTACCAAATATAAATGAAATGTATGTAAACTTTTGACTTTGAAGAAAGTAATAAAAATGCGTTAAAACTTTCTCTCTCTCTCATTATTCTGGCATTTGGCAAATAATAATAATTATGGTAATTCTAATTGACCAAAAACAGGAACGGTTTGTTCTGATTCCATGTCAGATATTGAGAAAAACATGTATATGTGGGTCTCTTTATATTGTGTATGTTAACCTCTGGTTTCAGCTGTACATATGCAGCTAGCGCCTTCTAGTGGCCATAGCAGAAGACATGCCCGCTCTGCTGAGCAGTCTGAAACAGTAAGTTCTGTACACTACAGTATATGGAGAAAAGTATTTCAGGTGTTGTATTTGGTCCCTTTGCCACAGGTGTATAAAATCCAGCCCCTAGCCATGCACTTGCCTTTACAGACATTTGTGAAAGAACAGCTTGTTCTAAAGAGAGCTTGATCGTGCTCCTGTAATAGGATGTCACCAATGCCAAGTCAGTTCCTGAAATTTCTTTTCTCGTAGATATTCCACCATCAACTGTGAGTGGTATTATTGCAAAGGGGAAGCACTTTTGCACCACAGCAAGTGAGCCTCGAAATGGACAACATGTAAAGTTGCAGAACGGGGTCACAGTGCATGGCCGAGCAGCTGCATGTAAACCGTACATCATTAAAAACAATCACAGAAAACAAATAATAATGCACTAACACAATAGATGCAAGTGTAACACCCCAGAGTGATGTTACCACTTCTGCACCCTGTTACTGTCTTTATTGTTCTAACCTCATGTCATCTTGTGTATTTATTCCAGATCCTCCACAATGTGCATTCCTATTTTGTTATTTAACTGTTATGTAATGTGCCTGGTTCACCAGCATGTGGCAGCAAATATGGCAAAGCTACATTTAGATAGAATGGAACCTTCCATCCCATTCTAACCCCCCTCTGTAGGGAAGTGGGCGAGTCCTATTTCCTGCAGGAAGGATGGGGACCAGTTAGAGTCAGTTCTAGCTTACCCCCTGCTAGGGGAGGGTGTGCAGGGGCACGTCTCTGCTGGACGTGCCCACGCCAGCCAGAGCACCCTAAGCTCTACTGGCCACAGAGGCCAAAGCTTAAAGCCTCAGGAGCCAGGAGGAAAATTCCCCGGTATAACTTATAGTCAGACTACAAAATGTAGCGCAACATACAGAAGAAGCAGAGTATTAAGCAAGCCTGTCAGTACAGCAGAGAGAGAGAAAGCAAGCAGAGTTATTGAAGAAACCTGCAAGTTTAATGATAAAGCCTGCTGGAACCAAGACAAAGCTTGAAGACTGTTTCTGATGAACGTTTGTTTATTCAAGTAAAGCTGCTGTCTGGACTCAATCTTTCTTTTAAATCCCTCAATTATTCCCCCTATTTATTGCTTCGGAGCCAAAGCCTGGGGTCCAGCCGTATCCAGGTAGGAGCACCGTGACACACATAAAGAGACATTTAGGCCGCATTCCACCACTCGGCATTCCTACACCTGGGTCGTGATATATAGAGGGCCCTAGGGGGAGGCGCCCGTTGCACAAGCATTATATATGGACTAAACCCTTATTCTGATATAATAAAATCTGAGACTTTTAGCCAATATATTTTGATCAAAACACATCTGTGCCCGCCTACCTTTGCCAAGGTGGTACCAATAAGGCAGGTCCCACTCTAAACCTACCTATGCCTTGGGCATCTATGTTCAGGAGAGCAGAACCTGCACATAAAGTGTGCTGCTTCTAGTCACCTCTTTGTGCATCTAGCAACTGATGAGAGGAAGTGACTAGGAGCAGAGTCTGCTCTCCTGAACATAGATGCCCAACGGTATAGGTAGGAGTAGGACCTGCCTAAGACCTCCTTGGCGAGGGTAGGTCGGCACAGATGTGTTTTGATCAAAATATATTGGCTAAGAGTCTCAGATTTTATTATATCAGAATATGGGCTTGGTCCATATATAATGTTTGCATCTATTGTGTTAGTGCAATATTATTTGTTTTCTGTGATTGTTTTTATAAATGTAGCCATGGACATTCGCATATTTCTTTATCATTTGTTTTTTAACTTTTTTGTGTGTTTTTTGTTTAAACCGTACATCACCAAACACAACACGTTGGATAAAGTTATACAAAGCATGCCGCCAGTGGACTCGAGCAGTGAAAACATCTTCTGTGGAGTGGGTTTGGTGAATGCCAGGAGAACTTGACTTGCTTCACTGCATTGTGCCAACTGTAAAGTTTGGTCGAGAAGGGATAATATGATGGGGTTGTTTTTTAGGGTCGGCCTCGGTCCCTTAGTTCCAATGAACATAAATCTTTATGCTCCAGCATTCCAAGACATTTGTATGAATCCAACTTTGTGGGAACAGTTTGATGAGGGATCTTTGATTTTCCAAAGCAAGGTCCATAAAGCCATGGTGGGATGAGTTTGGTGTGGAAGTTTGACTGGACGCACAGAGCCCTCACTTCAACCTCATCCAATACTTTTGAGATGAACTAGAATGGAGATTGTGAGCCAGGCCCTCTCCTCCAACACAAGTGTCCGACCTTAAAGATGCTCTTCTGAATGAATGGGCAAACATTTCCACAGACACATCCAAAATCTTGTACAAAGCCTTCCCAGGAGAGGCAAAAAGCGGGGAGGGGGACCAACTCCATATTAATACCTATGGATTTAGAATGGGGTGTCATAAAAGCTCCTGTAGGTGTGTGTCCATATAGTGTATATACTGGTATCTAATATATCTATTCGGACAGTATTACAGTGTGTGCTTTACATTATTTAGACCAATAGTCAGCAACCCGTCAATCACTACTGACAAGTATACGAATATTCTCCAGCACTGACTTAGTGGCCAGCTTACTGGCTGCCATGAAGCTGCGGTCAGGTCATGCAGTGTAGATACAGTGCCCAAAATGTAGAGTCCAGCCATATCGCCTTCTCATATAGAGTGCAGATGGTCTATGGCAGGGATGGCCAACCTGAGGCTCTCCAGCTGTTGCAAAACTGCAACTCCCAGCATGCTTAGACTGCCTACAGCTATCGGCCTACAGCAGGGCATGGTGGGAGTTGTAGTTTAAAACAGCTGGAGAGCTGTAGGTTGGCCATGCCTGGTCTATGGTGGACAGTTTCTTTTTCTGGTCACTTTTCTGTTTCTTGCAGATGTGCGGAGTGTTTCTTTGCTCGCCTGTCATTTGACCTCTCTTTACCTGTGCTGTTTTTTTGTTACCTGTATTGTCTTAGCTGCCCATGGCCACCATCAGTAACCTCGGTTCCAGCTCCAATCCCATTTTCCCTCAGATGTACGTCCAATCTCCAGGAGAGACAGCAGAGGAGGGAGAAAGACAACACGGGTAAAGTGACAGTCAAGTATGACCACAGGGAACTAAGGAAGCCTGAGGTGGGATCTTGTGAACCATTAGGGTTAGAAGTGTTGTTCCATCTTGCCATTACTAAGGCAAAATGGGACTAAGTACTGACCACCAGGTGGACCGCACATGGTAAAGAGGACTGGTGCCCTGCTGTTTCAGTATCTCTCATTGTGGTGCATGGAAGCTACGGAAACAGTGTAGTACAGCAAGCTATACTGCTTTCGAAGCCCCTGTAGTTAAAGCGCCACTCTTGGAAAACTATGTTTATAATTCCGTAAATAGTGCAGCTAATTTTTTTTACCGAACACTTTCTTTTTGATGTATCATTCCTCAGCAGTGCCTCGTGACCACACTGGAATTACCCAGTGTCTTCAGCGTGGGTCCTCTCTATGCATTAAACTTACATAGAGAACCTAAAAGGCCAGTCTCATAGGAGCCCTAGGAAATACGCTCCGTGTACTGACTGTGGATCGGCTGACCCGAACTCACTGCATTCTAGTAATCTATCATGCTGTGAGCTCCACCTGGAGTGTCTACCTACCGGTCTGTACTGTAGACACGACACATCATATGATTACAGTTAACAGTCAGGCTGCAACTCAAAGCTTCGTAGATTGCTGTGATGCAGTGATTTCAGGTCAGTCGGCCGCCACACAGACAGTATGTCCCAGGCCGATCACGGCTGTGAGCATGCGCCCTAAAGCTGGACACGTATATCAGCCGATCACTAGGCCGGCTTGATTTTAAAAGGAGTTTTAAAGAAAACACCTTTAAATACTGTTCTAGTATTGCCGCCATCCTGGTCTGTATCACGTTGCCTTTTTATTATGGATTGCCACAAAAGCATGCAGAATTCCAGTTTTCGAGTGTATCCTGCACCTCTATGTTACTATATGTTTGTAGGCGCCCCTGTGAATCTGGCTTCCACATGCTGGATTGGAGGGTAGCGGCATTTTGTGTTTGGTGGCGTTGCCTTATACGGTTTCACTTATTGTTATATGATTTTGTGAGTTTTATATAAATTATCATATATTTTTTAGTTGTTATTTTGATCTGTTACATGACTATTGCTCCCATGACGCTCTTTTCTACGATGACTGGATTAGGCCACCTCTAGTTTTGTGACATCACTTTTTGAGATGATCATGACTTTGAATTCATTTCTCCGTTTTCAGGCTCATGCACATAGCTGTTGTTCAGCTGTGCCCGTATTGCGGCCCGCAAATGTATATTTTTTTTTGTGGGTTTTATGTTTGTCTTAGCCTTTTTGAGTGCTTAACCTGTTCGCTACAAGCACCGTAGCTGCGCTGCGAACTAGGTACAAATTACCAGTGCAGTACAGCTACGGCGCAGTGTTCACCCAGTCCCTGAGCGAAATCGCTCAGTGGCCGGGTGACGATGGCTGATCAGGACGGCAGGCAGCTATCTTTCCTAGGGGTACAGGGAGGTTTTTCCGCCCCCCCCCACCCATGCAAAGATGATCGCTGTGATTGGCTGATTTCTGCAAACCGGCAAATCGCAGCTCCGGATGATTTTTCATTCATCCAGGAAGCTGAAGGGGGGTGGAACAGGGTGTGTACAGGGGTGACTGGTGCTGAACTTGTCAGCACCTGTCCCCCCTGGGTCAGGCAGGGGACACCAGTGTTTGGCATCCCCTGCCAGCGCTGCTGTTGGCTGGAACAACGCTCCAGCCAATGGAAGTGCTACAGCTGCACAGGAAAGGGCGGAAAGGGAACCGGTCATCAACTTTATGCTGATCTCACTGAGGTCAGCATAAAATAGTGACAGAAATGCTGATTTCACTCATGAGCTAAAAGTAAGTGGTTGCCGAGAACCAGCATCATAATCATTGCAGCCCAGGCCTTGGAAAGAGTCAGATCTACCTGAGAAGAGTCCTGGTTATTCCTAATCTCCTGCTCTCACCCATCTGCTGATGATTGGCAGTTCTCTCCTAGAGAGAAAGGGAGAAAACTAGGTAGAAGACTGTCAGTCATCAGCAGGGAGAGCAGGAATTCATGGATAACCAGGACTCTTCTCAGGTGGCTGGGACTCCTTTCCAGGTCCAGTCTGCAATGATTGTGATGTTGGTTCTCGGCAACCACTTACTTTTAACTTGTGAGTGACACACCGCTGACATCAGCATTTCTGTCACTATTTTATACCGCCCTCAGTAAAGGCAGCATAAAGTTGATAACAGGTTCCCTTGAACTTCCCTGCATGCATCCATTCTAGCTGGTAACTGCATGCAGAGAGGTTTTGTGCCCCTCTGTGCTGCTGGTTGGCTTGCTGGGACTTGTGGTGCACCACCACTGTGACTTCAACTGTTCCTGTAAAAAAGAAAAGAAGAACAACATCTGGAACTGCTGCAGTGATTTTTTATTTCCATTTGCAGCAGTTCTCGATTCCTAAACCAGCCTTCATCTCTGTCCCTGTCCCTTCCCCCCGTCCTTTTTTTACGGACGCCACTTGCTCCGTGAGCTTCTTTTTGTTACAATTTTCCAGCTCTGCACAACTTTTTCTGTGTGCGAGCTGTGACCGTTAAGTGCTGTTCAGTGCATACCTGCCTGATCAGCACCTGGGTATTATTTTTTGAGCTTTTTTTTCTGCTTAGTTACTGGGATTTTCACGCACAACCATTTCTAGGGTTTACAAAGAATGGTGTGAAAAGGGAAAAACATCCAGTATGCGGCAGTCCTGTGGGCGAAAATGCCTTGTGGATGCTAGAGGTCAGAGGAGAATGGGCCGACTGATTCAAGCTGATAGAAGAGCAACGTTGACTGAAATAACCACTCGTTAGAACCGAGGTATGCAGCAAAGCATTTGTGAAGCCACAACACGCACAACCTTGAGGCGGATGGGCTACAACAGCAGAAGACCCCACCGGGTACCACTCATCTCCACTACAAATAGGAAAAAGAGGCTACAGTTTGCACAAGCTCACCAAAATTGGACTGTTGAAGACTGGAGAAATGTTGCCTGGTCTGATGAGTCTCGATTTCTGTAGAGACATTCAAATGGTAGAGTCCGAATTTGGCGTAAACAGGCTGAGAACATGTATCCATCACGCCTTGTTACCACTGTGCAGGCTGGTGGTGGTGTAATGGTGAGGGGGATGTTTTCTGGGCACACTTTAGGCCCCTTAGTGCCAATTGGGCATCATTTAAATGCCGCGGGCTACCTGAGCATTGTTTCTGACCATGTCCATCCCTTCATGACCACCATGTACCCATCCTCTGATGGCTACTTCCAGCAGGATAATGCACCATGTCACAAAGCTCAAATCATTTCAAATTGGTTTCTTGAACATGACAATGAGTTCACTGTACTAAAATGGCCCCCACAGTCACCAGATCTCAACCCAATAGAGCATCTTTGGGATGTGGTGGAACAGGAGCTTCGTGTCCTGGATGTGCATCTCTCAAATCTCCATCAACTGCAAGATGCTATCCTATCAATATGGGCCAACATTTCTAAAGAATGCTATCAGCACCTTGTGGAATCAATGCCATGTAGAATTAAGGCAGTTCTGAAGGCAAAAGGGGGTCCAACACCGTATTAGTATGGTGGTCCTAATAATTCTTTAGGTGAGTATATATATATATATATATATATATATATATATATATATATATATATAGATAGATATCAGTTCAATTTTTAGCCAGTGTTCACTTATTAACCACTGTAGTGAATTTTTATACTACAGTTTTTGCACGCATGCACGATCTGTGTGCGTGCTGCAGAGCACCGATAACTAGTGTGCTCATTTACATCTGCACATTTTTTTGTAATTTTTTTTTCTGTGAAAAAAAGACCTGCAGTTAGTGGTAGTTAGTTTTATATATATATCTAAATAAATTTCAGTTAGTGTCAGTTTAGGATTTTACACGTGTGTGCATTTTAAAGCCCCCAAGCACTGTAGTGAATTTTTATACTAGTTTTTTCAGGCATGCACCATCCGTGTGCGTGCGTGCTGCAGAGCACCAATAAGTAGTGTGCTTATTTTTGTAGGTTTTTTTTTTTACATTTTTTGGTGGGACCCCAGTAAATGCAGCAGAGATGATGACCTTTTGGGGGCTCTTGCTGCATATGGGCGTTGTTAAAAAACCAAAGATTACTCAGTATTGGAGTGTGGAGTGTACCACACTCCAATTTACAGTAATACCATGGCCCATAATCAATTCCAAGCAATCCTCAAATTTTTGCATTACAACAATAATGCTCAGTGCCCACCCCAGAATGACCCCGCATTTGTCTGTCTGTACAAAATTAGGCCCCTCCTTGACCACTTCAACGCAAAGTTTTCAGAAGTGTACACCCCAGAAAAAAATGTCTGCATAGAAGAATTCCTATTACTTTTCAAAGGGAGGATAATATTCCACCAGCTCTGGGTACACTCTAAAATTCCGGGTTTACGAGGGGGGGGGGGGGGCCCAGAGATTGAACCCCCAGAATGCCCACCCTCCAAGGAGTTAGTGGGAAGATAGTGTGGGACTTACTGCACCCACTGATGGATAGGGGGTACCATCTCTACGTGGATAATTACTACACAAGTCTACCACTGTTCCAGTCTCTAGCTTCCAGAGGTACTGTGGCATGCGGCACAGTACGCAAAAATCAGAGAGACCTCCCTAGATCCCTGGTAGGGCAACCACTAAAAAGGAGAAAGCCGTGCTCTCCTCAATGAGAACATGTTGGTGGTTAAGTACAAAGACAAGAGGGACGTCCTTGTACTGACCACCATTCACACTAAGGCTCCTTTCACACGGGCGAGTTTTCCCGCGCGGGTGCAATGCGTAGGTGGACGCATTGCACCCGCACTGAATCCTGACCCATTCATTTCTATTGGGCTATGCACATGAGCAGTGATTTTCACACATCACTTCTGCGTTGCGTAAAAATTTCACGCAACGCAGGCCCCATAGCAAGCAAGTGCGGATGCAGTTTGGATGGATGTCATGCTTTACTATAATGGTGTCATTTATGACCACGTATTTGGTGTCTCACCTGTGGTGTGTGTCCATACCGTATGTTCGTTTTTTAATCGTGCATCATAATGAAAGTATCTTAATTTTTACAATTATAGAGGTAGAGTGCGTTCTTTATCGGTGTCGCAGTGCAGTCACGTAGTACCACGGAGCAACGAAACAGAGGTAATAAAGTGCTTGGTAATCAAATTTGTCCCGTGGCTTGGCGTTTTTTAATGCGCGAATTTTTGCTTTCTGCAATTTCTCTCTTATGTTAGGTAAAATATCGCACTGTGCACATGAACGTTCCCAACAAAGCACAAGAAGCGGTCAGGTCTTCAAAACCGAGTATAATTAACATCTGTACAATTGCATAGAACACATAAGGTCCTTAGGGTTACAGCAGAACTCTTTACAAATCCTACACACTTACATGGTAAGCACCAGCTCAGTGTGGCCTGAGAGGGGGTTGTGGGTGACCCCCAAATACTCACTGTCTAGGAGATATGCCGCAGGTATAGCTCCAGTTCTCTACATAGTTGTCAGTACATAATATATTACACACACTCGTATCTCATGCTTACACGGTACACGGCTCGGCACAACATGCAGGGCTCTACAGTACAGAGACAGTAGTTCTTACAGTGCAAATACAATTGTTTTATTGCTAACACAAAGTGATCCGCTGTATGGAGTAAATGCTGACGAATCCACAGGAGACATGACAGCTCGGAGGCCTCAATGTCAACGACACACGGAGGGAGATTTATCAAAACCAGTGCAAAAGAAAAATGGAGATGTTTCTGCAGTTACCAGGAAGGCCGAGACTTTTATTTTCCGCCGGACAGACTGCTGATCATCTGGGAGTCCATGCCTCTCACGAGTGGTTCTGTCTAATCTCTACATGTCCATTATCCAGTATCCACTTACTTCGTGCCACTGACTGGCCGGGCAATTGGTTTACCTGGTCAAAGTCTGGAGGAGATCTTCTATCAGATCAAACAATCCTTCATCCGATCCACATCAGTGCAATCAGCAATAATGCCTCACGAGGGTCTGTTAAAGGGACGGTGCACTCTTCAACATCCCCTTCTCAAAACACCTTCCAAGATGCTTAGGATAGGCGAGAAGCCTGGGTATTGGGCTACTTTCCCACTAGTGTGTTTCCAGGATCCGGCAGGGTTTAGCAAAAACGCTCCCGTTACTGATAATACAACCGTCTGCATCCGTTATGAACAGATCCGGTCGTATTATCTTTAACATAGCGAAGACGGATCCGTCATGAACTCCACTGAAAGTCAATGGAGGACGGATCCGTTGTCTATTGTGTCAGAGATAAACGGATCCATCCCCATTGACTTGCATTGTGCGGTAGGAGAACGGAAGGCGTTTTAGAGCACTCTGTTCAGTTTAATGGGGACAAAACAGAAGTGTTTTTTTCCGGTATTGAGACCCTATGACTGATCTCAATACCGGTAAATATTAACACTAGTGTGAAAGTAGCCTTACAGAGATCACCTATTTCTTGGGGAACTCTCAACTTACTAGGTGGACACTTATTCCCCCCACCCAACATAAATACTCAGCTTTGTTCCACATGGGAACAGGGAGGAAGGTGCTGCCAGAGACATCTGACAGAGGCTTATGTCCTCAGAGGACAAAACGATAGCGCATGTTGAAATACAACAGACTGATCCTTCTCTCCCCCAACATCTGCCGAGTTCGGCCGACATGAACTTAAAAGGGGTATTCTTGTTATGTTAAAGTATAACTGTCAAATTTTTTTTTTTTTTAACTATTGGATTCTGGTGATTAATATTACCTTGTTGGCCCTGTTTTAATTTCTGATTCTTAAATAAATAACCCCTAAAAGCCACCTAAAAGTCCCCAGTATTGGCTATATTTACCTGAGATAAAATCAGGTTGCTATGCTCCTTCTGTCTCTGCGTGCACTGGGAACTGATAGTGAGTCAGCATTGTAAGGGAATGTATAAAAAGCCAGGTTCTTCCTGACAGGAGATAACAGTGCTGGGCTGTGTGTGTGAACGTCTCCACATGCCTGTGCTTGGCAGACACTCCCTTAGCAGTGAAGGACAATGTAGAGCCCAGTGTATAAATGACAGCCTTATCTGATAAGAGGAGAGCTTGTAGGAGGACTACAGGCTTCAGCCAGACCTGGGAACTTCACTGCAAGACCCCCCTATACAGAGCTGGTCTTCACTAACTTCACTGCAGGTGTCCTATGGATTAGCCTCAGGGCTGAGGGCGGCCATCTTAACAGAATAGTGAAATTGCAGTTTTATGCAGACTGGTTGCTAAGGGCTGAATCTTATTAAATAAGGGGTAAGTAAGTCTAATAGTTATTGATTCAGGTATATTATCATATTAGTAACTACATATATGAAAACTGAAATTAGGGTCTAAATGTGACAGTTATCCTTTAAGTTATCCCCTATCCTCAGGATAAGGCATTACTATTAGACTGGTGGGGATACTATTGCTGGGACCCCTCACTGATCAGGAAGCCCCATATCCTGTAGAGTCACGTGAAATGAATGGAGCTGCCGGTGCGACATACGCTCAGCCGCTCCATTCATTTCTATGGGATTTCTGGAGATAGCCGCTGGACTCTGCTATTTCTAGAACTCCCAAAGAAATGAATGGAGCAGCTGAGCGCACGCCCAAATGGCTGCTCTGTTCAATTCAGGGCGCCCAACGGAGTACAGAGCCTCCATTCTCGTGAACGGTGGGGGGTGGGTTCCAGGGATAGGACCCCCCCATAACTAAATATAACCGGAATACCACTTTAATGGGGCAGATTTACTACTTAAAATGGTGTGCATGATTTGCATCACATTTACAAGCGGTTTGCACACTTTTTTAAGCTTTTGCTGCCTCGTCCGACAAGGGGGTGGGGCTTTGATAAAAGGGGCATGAATTAAACGCACCTCTGTGCGCCAAATTTGCATTTTTGGAGTAAAACTACACCAACTAATAGGAGGGATTAACTTAGATTTAAGTTTTTTTGGCGCGTGGACAGATTTGTTTTTTGTTTTTTTTGGGGGGGGGGGCTTTCAATTATATTTGCACACGGACAGAGTGTTTTGTGCAGGGACAACTTATAAAGGTCCATGGAGCAGATTAGTAAATTTGTCTCGCATTAAGACTGGGATTTGTGTTCTTAGACACCATTAGTAAATCTGCTCCAACGTGCCTGGCCATTTTAAGGGAGGACAGCCAATGTATCTTGTAACAACAGATTTCCTGTCTAATAAAGTAATTTTCATATCAGTAGCTCCAGATATTTGACCTTAGATACACAATAAATTGTGATTCGTTTCCTTGGAATCACGCTTCAGAATAAATATGACCGCACACTTCACTGTGCCCGTCGATGAATAAAACATACAAAAAAATAAGTTGCAAATAAAATAAATCCAGTTTTGTCTTCAGTCCATCTATAGAACACTGTTGTGGATACAACTCTCGAGCAGTGCATAAATCATTTTGTTCGTATGCCGCCCCCCCCAGCTTCATCTGATGGGAGCCCTAGGCACGGTCAAACCCTCCGTATGGAGTGACGTCACGGGTGGTCACAGAAAACCGAGTAGTAAGTTCCATCTCATATGACTGCGATACGTCCTGAGCGGAGGACTCTGGTGGATATATTAAAACACACATCACTTCAAATGAGCATTCATATTTACAGCGGTGACATCTGGATCTGATATCTCTCAGTATAGAGACCCCTTCCCCATTGTGGTTCTTGAAATATAGCTTCTCTCGCTGAAGGCGCCGCCATTGAGTTAACACGCACTCTTCTTGTAGAAACCAGAGGATGTCTCACGTTAACGAGATGTTCGTCACATAAAGAAGCTTTCCTGAGAATGATACAGTTATGATCGGTCCTTGATATCTATGATGAGTCCTGTCCTAACACCACCCTAATAGAGCAGCAGCAATATGGTGTCTGGAGCAGCATCACTGGGCAAAACCAGACGCTGGCTGGATAGGATACCCAGCGATAACACAGCACAGATATTACTGAGTAGCCAATGCAACTTTATCGCGTCTTGATTCTCAAATCTTTCTTGCTTTGATATCCGTCCGCTGTCACGAGGACCCGGTTTAAGGCAACAATCCTAGTTCTTTTTGGCTGCGCAGGTAAGGCAGCTGGTGAGTGAATGTAATGCTGGTGTTTCTCACTACAATATGCAATTGTAGGTTTATGTGCGAGCCTCCTTGTAGGTTTCACTGGTGATCGGGAGAGTCTCTTCTCTCCAGGCGGCATGCTACATTCTGGAGGACGGTCCCGATAGCTCATAGAATAGGACGTAAGCGTCGCTGCTCCTGACCTGGCTGGAAGACATTGCTGTGACTCTGAAGAAACAAAGACAAAAAAGGTATGTGGTTTTACAGAAAGATAAAAAAAATAAATGAGCAGTGACAACACATGGCCACCAGGAGACAGTGTAGCACGGAATAATAAGGCTATCCACTGTACCGTGGCGCAGCGTGCTACATACGGTATGTAAAGTAAATTTGGCAATAATACTCGACAAATACTGTAGCTTAATAATTACCTGGAGTCATTAAAAGTGTACCATTCTCCATTGTTTGGGTTCTTGCAGTAAGCTGTGTAATGTCCTCCCATGGTGGTACCCGAGTGATTGGATACAGCATACAAATTATAGGTAGTGTGAGCTGCGAAGAGACAGGACAAGAAGTGTGTAAAATGAAGAAATTTAGCTGCCTGTTTGTTACACAGATCGTATTAAAAACTCTATATCTTTCTACAAATAACTTACTCGTGTGCAGCAAAACGGCAGTGTTAGGCCTCTTTCACACGAGCGTGTCCGGATTAGGTCCGGATGCGTTGCGGATGCGTTGAGTGAAAACTGTGCAATGTCACAGGCAAAGCCATTCAGTTTTGCCTGCGATTGCGTTCAGTTGTTCAGTTTTTTCCGCGCGGGTGCAATGTGTTTTGATGCGTTTTTCATGCGCGTGATAAAAAACTGAAGGTTTACAAACAACATCTCCTAGCAACCATCAGTGAAAAACGCAACGCACCCGCACTTGCTTGCGGATGCAATGCGTTTTTCACGCAGCCCCATTCACTTCTATGGGGCTAGGGCTGCGTGAAAAACGCAGAATATAGAGCATGCTGCGATTTTCACGCAACGCACAAGTAATGCGTGAAAAAAAACGCTCATGTACACAGACTCATTGAAATGAATGGGTCAGGATTCAGTGCGGATGCTATGCGTTCACGTCACGCATTGCACCCGCGCGGAAAACTCGCTCGTGTGAAAGGGGCCTTATAATGTACCGGCAGATGGAATCTGCAAACTAAACTGACCTGCGGTGCAGGTTTTTAATCCACGGCATCTCAATTTATTCTGTAGATTTCCACAGGGTGAAATCCATGGTGAATTGCAGCAAATCTAACAATTCCCGCAGAGGAATTTCCAAACTGTATGACCATTACCCCGCAGACATGTATGCTTGGTTTGTCCGGGCATGCATGCATTTTTAATAGGAAAAGGAGAGTAAGCAGCTGCCAGACACCTCTGGAGGCTTGTCTCCTGGTTGAGCCAAGAATTGGGCATTACAAGTTTCAGCATGCTCGCTCCTTCCTTCAGGTCCATTCACACGTCCGTGGTGTGTTGCCGATCCGCAAATTGTGGATCGGCAACACACCTGGCCGGCACCCCCATAGAGCAGCCTATTCTTGTCGGGACATGTTCTATTTTTTTCCGGAGCCGCGGACCGGAAGTTCGACAGTGCGCTCTGGAAATGCGGATGCGGAGAATACACTGTGTGCTCTCCGCATCCATTCCGTCCCCATTCAGAATGAATGGGTCCGCACCCATCCCACATAATTGCGGAACGGGTGCGGACACTGAATGCGGACGTATGAATGTACCCTTCACCTGACATCATCTGTACCCTTCACCTGACAGTTGGCCCTCACACCCAAGATAGTCGGCCTGTGCCACAGAAATCTGTGGGTTTGAGCAACTTTTCTGTTATGTGTATGGGGGACTTAAAGGAGTTTTGTAGTAATAATTATTTTTTTTTAAGTAATGCCTGAAGCATGCCTCCTGAAAAAGAAGATTCATACTTACCTGCTCCACGGTGCCCGGCCTCCGCTGTCTCTGGACTGTTTTCTTCCGGTGGTGCATGGTCAAATGCACCGGTCCAGCCAATGACTGGCATCAGCGGCGATGTGGCCACAAGCAGCACGTCACCTCTGAAGCCAGTCATTGACTGGAGGAAGGTGGCGACAGCACCAGAGCAAGCGTGGAGCAGGTAGGCTGCAGCCATTACATAAAAACATTATTACCGGAAAACCATTTTAAGACTATCCAGAAAAAGGCCGGGCACAGGAATAGAAAAGCAGACATCAGGATCTGCAGCTGCTGCATGATAGACAGTGGACAGGTCAACAGCGGACAAATGGCCACCACCGTACTGTAACCACCAATAATGTAGAAAAGCCATTCCAGCATACTACAGTATTCGTCAACAGGGGCGGACTGGGAACATTAAGTGGCTCCAGAATTTTTTTTTAAAGTGTCCCCATGTTGTAGGTGGGTCCAAATTGACAAAAGGCAGGGGCAACAAATACTGTAGCGTAGCACAAAATACTGCCCCAGCAAATACCACAGGGCAGCACAAAATACCGCTACTCCTGCCACAGTATTCAACTGTATCTCTGTCCTGAGGATGGCAATATAGTTGAACTCAGGAGGGCACCTACAGCCACCGGCCAAGTGCATAAGCACCTGACGCTCCTGGCATTAATTCATTCTGAGAGTATCAGACTATCCAAACGACTGTGAGGAGGGCTTGGGTGGCCCCCCAGGGCAATGGCACACCGGGAAATTTCCAGTCTGCCCCTGTTAGTCATAATCTTTGTATATTCTCATCTAAAGTACGTAGTATCATCTGCGACAAGAATACATGAAAGGCACTTACTGCTTGGTTCTGAGGAGAATTCACGAAGGTCTAAATCTTTTAGTGGGAAATTCACAAACGTAGAAAGTTTGCTGCTTCTGATGCGACCTTCAGAGAACCTTTTCAGATCTGACGGGTGTAAGGGTTAAGGAAAGAACTTGTGAAATGGTAAAAAGAGGGCAAGACAGTAGCCTCCAGGTAAATGGGAGACGGTAGAAAACTGGGTCATGGGTTAACCTTAGGTCTAATTGCTGTATTTGAGGCAATGCTGAATCATCCCCTGTACTTACAGCTTGGTGACCTGCAATCTGTTTTAACCCTAGGTGTGGCTCATACGAAAATGATTCTTATGTGGGTTAGTTTGATGAATTCCTGCAAGAGAGTTTTTGGATTTGTGGAAACACAATGGGGAATGCACCGGATAAATCTTAAAGATGAAGATATGAGGAGCAGATAATGGACAGCAAGGAAACCAGACATTTTGCATGGGGCGGTATTGGAAGATTGGGGCAGAGGCGTATGGAGGGGACAGGTTGTGTGCAGCCATGTAGGTCAGTCAGTATTGTGTAATTCACTTTCTGCGCTAGTAATTGCGGAAGTAATGGCAGAGGAGAGAGGTGGTAAAGGAATGAGTGGAAGGTAAATTGGCAGAAGAATGGAGGACGGCTTGGAAGGGCACAGCACTGGTGATAGAAGGCCACGGGGGGAGGGGGGGGGGGTAGTCTAGGCAGTAGATGATGAGGGTATGTACAAGCATTACTGCTGACATCAGGTTGAGGATGGCAGAAATCCATTGAGGTGGAGGAGGACATGGACAGAGTAAATGCTATCCTGGGGCAGTGGACATGCGAGACTGGGGAAAGTGTAAGGCCAATAGTGGTGACTGATAGTTCTGGTAAAGGGGTCGAATGGGATAGGGGTAAATATTATATAATGCTGATATTTGATTGGACAGCCGGATCACAAATATCGACTATTGCTCCAATAGCTCCAGCGCTTCCTTGGATTATATGGCTGTCGATGCCACTCCCCCCCCCCCCCCACAAAAACAGCTGATCATAAGGGATTTCTAAGGGCTGGTGCACACGACCACGATTAGCCCGGGAAACCAATTCAATGTTTCAGCTGCATCATCCAGGCCGACTACGACTCCCCTGATCCAAACCGACTGTATGATAGTAATTTATGATACCGTCAATCTCAATCGCATGGTGGGACTATTGCAGTGTACTTGGAAATCTGAAAAGATTTAGGAATATTTAGAGGGTAGAGACAAGAACAGGGATCAGGGCCAATAAGCTCACAAATCAAAACCGGTTTTCCATGGAAAGGATACGTAGCACAAGGATCTTGGGGAATTTCTGGATGGTGAACTTCTTGGTACATCTGCGTCGAGCTTTACACCTACAGCAGGTCTGAGAAAGGAAATGGATGAGTTTAGAGATGGCGGTACAAGAGGTTGATGTGCATACATATTCCTTTGCCTTACTTTTCACAATCCAGGGTCACTTTTATATTCACATTTTAATGTGCAAAATATTTTAGTTGTAAATGTCAGACTGAATACAAAAGGGGTTGTCTGGTCTAGGGGCCGACCAACCCAATCGTTGGAACCTTTGACCAATTTAGAAAAAATAAAAACGAAAAATAAAAACCTCACTGTCCACACCGTTCCTGGCCATCAGTGCATGGTCTTGTAACCACTGAGGCCAATCACTAGTCTCCATGGTCACTGCCAGTGACATGCTGTTCTAGGACATGGGTTTACTGAGACCAGTGACTGACGGCAGTGGTAATAGGCCCAAGAGACTTCTGCCCAGGTGGGGACCTAAAAGCGACTGGGGACGAAGCCACAGCACGGGAAGGGTGGGACTGCAGACAGGTTTTTTATTGGCTGCAGGTTCCAAGGATTGGGTTGTTCACCTCCAAGGCTGGACAACCCCTTTAAGGCCGCATTCACATGTCCGCAATTCTGTTCCGCATTTTGCGGAACGGAATTGCGGACCCATTCATTCCTATGGGGACACGCTATGTCCCGCCGAGATCCGGAATTGCAGATCCGCACTTCTGGGTCCGCACAAAAATAGAACATGTGCTATTCTTGTTCGCAATTGCGGACAAGAAAAGGCATTTTCTATGAGAGTGCCGGCGATGTGCGGTGCGCAAATTGCGGAACACACATCGCCGAAGTCCGTGTTTTGCGGATCCGCAAGACACACACGGACGTGTGAATGGACCCTAAGACTGTAGAGGCCATCACAGTCAGGGCAGTAATACCTACTGGGCAGTGCTAGGTAGGCCATGGACATTTTGTCTTACTGTGTCTTCCAGAACACCTGCACACAAGGCCGACATTCGCTTTAGGGCTCATTCAGACGGCCGTATGCTGTCCGCAAAAATGCATTCCGTTTTTTTGCTGATCCATACTTTAATAGGGCCATGTCCTGATTTTCATTGACAAGTATAGGACATGTTTCATTTGTTTTGCTGAGCATTGCAATGGAAAAAAAGGGCCCCATAGAAGTGAATGGGACAGCATCTAATCTGCCAAAAAACGGATCTGCATTTTTGCGGACAGCATACGGCCATCTAAATGAGCCCTTATGCTGATGTCCCTTAAGTCATTTCATGTGGATTTGTTGCGTTTCCATGAAGCATATGCTTCTCTGTACGAATATCTTTCTACTCTTGACATCCATCTGGCACTACATCTAAATGCAACCGTTACAAGAGACACTTACTGGCTTCTCATCCCCATCTAAAACATCTTCCTTGGTGAAGAGACGAATGCAGTCCATGAGGGAAACCTCAGGAATACTTTTCTGTATAGGAAAGATGCATATAAAAGACATTCAGTGGAGAAAGGCAGCGTTATTGATTGAATGTACAGAGACAATGGGGCAAAATGTGATTAAAGAGAAAATGTCACCATGAAAAAACAGCCTTGAACTGCTATAATGTACGGATAGTGAGTCCAAGGATGGAATTATTATCCCCGAATTCCCTTTCTCTCCCCCGCAGAAAGCCATCAAACAGCATTCCCTGGACTCTGAAGCTGGATTTACACAGGCCGATTCTGCGGCCGATTGTCAAGCAGGAAGCGTTCCTTCCCAACAGCCGGCTGCTCACTCGCGCATTTACATTGCATTGCGGTCCCTCGTCCTCATACGGATTCATGGTTTCTGAGCAGATCGCTGTTTAGACCACACAATCTGCTGCCCAGAAGCCATGATCGGTGGCGCCTACAGGATCACCTGATGAACGAGCGTTTTGCTTGCGTTTCGGTCGTTTCCAATGATCTGGACATCTATTGGCTCGTGTAAATGCAGCTTTAACCAGAGATGCCTCGTTAGCATACAGAGCAGGGGCCCCTTTGAGTGAGTTCAGAGATAATAATTACATCACTGGAATTCAGTTTTTCTGTCTGTCTATACTACATAGGTACTGTATGGCCGTCCTCGCTAACAGTCTGACTTTTATAAGCAGAATATTTTGCAGTTTTCCGTGTAGCTTTCAGAAAGTGCTTGCTATGACACCGTCTGACCTGTCACATGTGCGCTCGGCAGCTGAAGGCCTCTGTGTTGGTCCCATGTTCATATGTGCCCGCACTGCTGAGAAACTGATGATTTACTATATGGAATTGAGCCTCTATGTCGGAGCAACGGGGGTGTTGCCCTAACATAGGGATGGCCAACATGAGGCTCTCCAGCTGTTGCAAAACTACAACTCCCAGCATGCCCACACTGCCTACAGCAGGGCATGGTGGGAGTTGTAGTTTTACAGCAGCTGGAGAGCCACAGGTTGGCCATACCTGCCCTAACACTTAAAGGCTCAGCTCTCTCTGCAACTGCCGCGGCCCCTGAACTTTGATTGACAGGACCGGGCAGTGTAGACGTCATCACACCTGGTCCTGCCAAAATGGAGAGGGTGCTGCAGATGCAGACAGAGCCGTGTTCATAGGTACAAATCTGCTGACAGATGCCCTTTAACTACTTTGAAAGTCTATTCTACACACACAATTCAAGCAGATCTGGTAGTGCCCTATGTAAGGGGACAGGTTTGATCTCCGTTCCGTTTATTTTGCGGACCATATGCGGAACCATTCATTTCAATGGATCCGCAAAACAAAACAAAAAACGGTAGGTACTCCATGTGCATTCCATTTCCGTATGTCCGTTTTTCCGTTCCGCAAAAAAATAGAGCATGTCCTATTTTTTTGTCTAGTTTGCGGACAAGGATAGGCATTATTACAATGGATCCGCAAAAATAACGGATCCGCAAAAAAAAAAAAACGGATGCCATACGGAACTTCATCTGTTTTTTTTGCGGATCCGCAATTTGCGGACCGCAAAACACATTCGGTCGTGTGCATGAGGCCTAAAGGAAACAAGCTCGATCAGTCCCACAGACATTGAATCGTGCAGCAGGACACGTGTGTAACCATCACTCCCTTTAAACTTCTCCAGAAAAGGGGCACCTAGACCCCCGTTCCAGTGAACGTGGTGGTCTTGTATTTATCGACTATACTGTGGAAAGGGAAATAATGTTTGCTGTGGGATACTCTATTAAACCACTGAGCGGTCCCTCTTGGACAGTCCTGTCTCGGTGTGGTTGAACAAGCTCAGGAATGAACTCTCCAACTAACCAGTTATTATGTAATGGGTATGATTAAGCTGATGTCACAGTTGGGTGGTTCACATCGTGGCTGGTTTTTCCAGGTATGCCGGTGTAATTTGCGTAGGAGAATTAGATTTTTTTCATATGGTTATATATTTTTATGATTGCTAGGGGATTAAAAAGGGAAATATCAAAAAACGGTATTGTGCTAAAGTTTTCTGGACGACTCGTCTTTCATGGTCGGTCAATGAAGGTGGCTGTCTTGGACAACAATGCCATAAGTTCAATCCACCAATTACTTGATTGATTGCTGCAGGGATCAATCTGTGGCCTGGTCTGCGCTTCCATTGAAGATCCGATCAGATCTGTCATATGGTAAGAATGTCTATTCAATGACCGCACCCGACAACGAGTGAAAAATGCAAAACAGAGGATCAACTTTACAGATACCCGCCATCGGACAGCATCTGTCACGCTTGTTAAAGAGGTGGTCCGGGCTTTAAGTATTGAGGACCTATCCTCTAGGTCATTCATATCAGATCAGCAGGGGTCCAATACTGAGCACCCCCTCCGATTTGCTGTATGAGGAGACGGTGCGCGCAGTGTCATCTCCCTTCTCGTTCGCTGCTGCTGTCTATGGTCTTTGCCATAGACAGCAGTAGCGGTGTGCAGGAAGAGAGAAGGGAGACGGCACGTGTGCACCGTGCGTGCCCTCTTCTCATAAAGCTGATCTTAGGATAGGTCATCAACAGTAAAAGCACGGACAACCACTGTAATATCACAAAATGGTGATGGGTCTAAACTGGCATTTTTAGATCAGAAGCTTCAGTGTGCCTTTGTGAGGGTATGTATTCGGTGCCCAAATAGTAAAGGACATGTTTGGTGGAGTTTTCTAGGAATAAAATACTGACGATCCTTAGGATAGGTTTTTGATATCTGGTCTGACACCTAGCACCCCTGCTATTCACCTGGTTGAAAAGGCAGCAATGCTGCGGCCTCCTCCTAGGCTAGTGACGCCACATTCATCATTTTTATGGCCTGTGCGCAGCTCAGGCCCATTCAAGTGAAAGGACCTGGGCTACAACACTATGCACAACCACTATACGAGCTGTGCAGAGGCCAAGGCACCTCGTCATACATCTGGTCAATGGCACTGCCAAACCCCATAGATCAGGTCACCCCTTTAACACAACGTATTTTAATACTACCTTAGCAATGGGCAGAGACAGGTCCCAGAAGGGGTCAAATACAGTTGAACAATATCCGCATTCAGTACATGTCAGGGAGCTCTTCAACTGACCCACAAACAGCTCTGTAAGAAGATGGAGACATGCGGCAATCAGGGAGTAGTCACATGAAATAAGACAACATTAGCAAACAGCACAAATGTCAAAAGGACACAAAACCCGGCAAAACAGCTACTGTATACCAAGAGCGGACAGCAGAACTAATTTGCCCGTACAGGCTACACGCTATTCCTCCCATAAACCTCCTTCACAGATAAGAGGTGAGCTGCTGCAGATTCCACCATCAGTACTCGTGTCAAACACTTCTACGCGTGCGCTATAAACATGTGCTGCCCACAGGTTTTATATTCTGCACCTAAAAGATTAAATTCACACAACTATACCATAGGAAAATGAAAAATGAAAACACTGCATGTGTGAATGAACCCCAACAATCTGTTTTTTTCCCCACTAAAGACTCAAGTAATCGAAAGTAAAATTAATATATCCATGCAACAACTTTGCGCTACCTCTAGCACCACTCATTATTAACCCTCATCTGACCGATCAGATAGTAAGTTGCATGCTCCCCATAGCAGAGGAGTTTTAAGGATATGAAGCCCAGAGCCTCTTTACTCTCTTGCTCGTCCAGTTTTAGGCTGGGTTCAGACTTGAGCGTTTTACAGCGCGTTCCTACGTGCTGTAAAACGCTCAACAGTCGAAAGCCCATGTTTCCCTATGGGCATGGTTCTCACCTGAGCGTTTTACAGCGCGTACGAACGCGCTGTAAAACGCCCTACGCCCAAAGAAGTACAGGAGCTTCTTTGGGGAGTATTGACGCCACAGTGGTCAATCACACAAACGCGCGTATGACACGCGTTTCCTATTTCCAAAAACGCGCTGTAATACGCGCGACAAAAATGCGCGTAAAACGCGCGTATCAAATTCGCTCAAGTCTGAACCCAGCCTTAGGGCGCATGCATACCACCGTTGGCGTTTGCACGGACAGCAAATTGAGGATCCGCAAAACACCGATACCGTCCATGTGCGTTCTGTGGAATGGAACATCCTGCCCACTTTAGAACTGGCCAATCTTTCTCCGTAAAACGGACAAGAATAGGACAGGTTTTATTTTTTTGGGGGCACGCTGAACGGACAGGCGCATCAGACCTGCAAAAAATGTGCATGAACCCTTATGCAAGCAAGGCTTAACCACCATTAAAAAAAAAAGAAAAGTTCTACAACTTTATAATAATATTTTTGATTTTGCGTACAAAACCACAGCAGTAGGTTACTAATTGCTGTGCCAAAAACTGACGTGAATTATTATTATTTTTTTAAAATCATTAAACTGAATTCAATCCCTGAGATGGGACAAAATACACCATATGCACAAATGTTGCATTTTCCCATTGAACGCAAAGGGAAGTTTTGGTTTGGAAAATGACAAACAAAAAACATTCTGTGTGAGGGGCAAGAAAAAATGGATTTACAAGTTTTGAAGAAAAGGCAAATAAAAGCACAATGCAAATATCCTTAGCACAAACGGTTAAAAACTAAACTACATTATTCCCATATTAAAAACCGCCCGTTGCAGACGGAGAACCCAGACAATTTTTATTATGTCTGTATGCCCACTTAGGATACGGATCTGGGTACCGTCTGAGGCAACTGTCTCCAGGTCCTTGAGTCAGGCCAGAATAGTGCATGCCCGTCAGTGGTGTGAAGTGGCAGCACCTTCTCCTATGGATCCGTGTGCAATGTAAATTATGTTCATGTGAATAAGGCTAGATGTCCGTTATGTCAACTTACCCACAATTCTGCTGTCCTCCCGCTCCAGGTACCTCTTCCACATTTGCTTGCCTTTCTCTGAATCACTTGGGAGAAAAAAAAAAGAAAAAATTACTTAGAAACAAATCAAGAAGGAAAAACACAAATGTGAACATGGCCTAACTCTTAAAGGGGTGATGCAGCAAGTTAAAAAATAAGAGCACTGCTGGTGTCCCCATACTGTATTAACGACTGCCCGGCGGTGACAGGACTATAAGATTCCGGCATTCAATGCTGCAGCAAGACGTCCTGTCTGCCAATCATGTGATCTCTCCTCCATGTTGCCCTGCCCCCACAAATGCTGCACCGCGAGACAATGCGATCTTCCGGTCAGGTGACAGCGGGGCAGAAGTGGGAGCCGCAGCCCAAACTAAAGGGGTAATCTATCATTTAGTTTGCGCCACAAAAATGTGGTTAAAAAGCTGCAAACTGTGTCTGCAACTTTTTAAATTCAACGCCCTCGCTACTTTTCTGTCAGCCATAGTGACAAATTTATCTTCATATATGCCAGTTTTCTGGTGGAAGTGAAGCCTGAAATTTACGGCAGCTCCGAGCTGTGATAGAGATTTATAGATATATGCGTATATCTATTATAAAAAATAAACTGACAGCACGCCAAGAAAAATAAAATAACTTATTCACCCATGTGGAAAAAAGTGACGTTTTGGCTCAACAAAAGGGCCTTGAGAAAGGCTCTATTGTTGAGCCGAAACGTCGCTTTTTTTTACCACGAGTGAATAAATTATTTTATTTTTCTTGGAATGCTGTCCGATTTTCATTTTTACATTTGGGCACTGAGCACCTGGGACATAGCACCCGACTCACGCTTATTTTGCTGGGTGCCGCCATCCTTTTTCTATAAATATATCTATCTAGCTATCTATCTAGGCCCAGGGACTCCCAGAGCATGCGCCTAACATATGACAAGGCGTGCTCCTCATAAATTAGGTGCATCCTACAGCAGCGCAGGGGATATCAAGAAAAGCAGAAAGCACCGGTTTTGATAAATCTCACCCTAAAAGTTACTTCTATTATGAGAACAAAAATAACGCCTTATTATTGTTAACCAACTGCACAACCCCTTTAACTGCTACAGAAATAGCTCCACCGTCGTTCTGACACAACATTAAAGCTAACGATGGCCGTACCCTCCCGGGAGACCACTACACACAATATTGGGGGCAACGACTCAAACAATTAGGTCACTTTTTACTAACCGAACTCCTATATTTCTATGATGCTGAGTTCGGGTCCGGAAACTGGCGGTCAGGCCGATCGTCTTATTATGGGTGGACAAACGTGCCCGTAACACGCTCATGTGAAGCTGCCATAGTTCAGATTCCTCCAACCTATATGACCAGCTCAAGGGCCCATTCACATCGGCCGACGCACTGGGCGAACGATTGTTTGCTGCAGAAGAACTGTATTTATACTAAGGAATGATTCCCTCTGTATGGGAATGAATGATCGCTATTGTGATTGATCGCTCCCATACAAAATTATTGCTCGTCTGCAGCACATCCCTGTTAAGATGCCACAATGAAAGACGCAATCACCCAATGAATGAGCATTTGCTTGTTCGTCGGGTGCTCGGCTGTACTTTTACACAGGACAATTTTTGGGAAACCTCAGCCCCTACAAATGTGTTATCCAAGTCACAAGAGGAAACATGGCTTCCAGTTTGGGGAACTGCCCAGTGATCTATGTGTAAATGCACTGCGATACCAAAGAGAATATGAAGGCTCTGATTGAGCGTGAAAGAGAAGGTCCGTAGTCTCTGCCGTACGATGTAACAGAGACTTCTTGGGTATTTCATTGTAGAATGAAACAGCGGAGAGCCGACATACGCAATTATAATAACGAGCGATTACAGTTACATAATGAGAACGAAATCAGCGGTGGATGCTAGTAGGCAGGGAAATGACGAGTCTGGCAGGACTCCAGGTATTTGTGGGGTTGTGAAAGCTGAATTTCTGGTTACGCTTTGTATACACCACAATTTCTATGAGGCCAGATTGACCTTGGCAGGGGTATCGCATAAGAGAATCACAAACGGGAGTGGAAAAATACGAAGCCTGGGAACAGGCTCCCTGCCTGCGCAATGCACTAATGCAGATTGCCGTCTCCTTTTCATATGGTTTATTATTTCCGCAGCAGGATGGCAGAAATATCAGACATCTCCGTCACATGAGAACTTGATACTTACCATTTATTTCTGCAGAATTTATTTAGGAAACTGGGCCAACACCTGAGGTGTCTTGGCGTTTGCAGACTCTGTCATAATCTCGACAAGAAATAGTGAGGTCTTGCAAAATGTGACTAAGGCAAGTGTGGATACACCCTAAGGACTTGGCAGCCGGCCATATTACAGACACACATGCCCAAAGTGGCACAAAAGTACACGTGGACCGCACTACTGCTTTCTAAGGGCATGAGCCCGGAGGACCTGTATTTAAAGGGAACGTATCACCTATACGATTTTTTACTTAGATACATATAAGGCTAGTTTCACACTAGTGGCAAGAAATCCGGCAGGCTGCAGTTAACGGGGCAGGTGGGCATTTAGGTACCGTCCGGCAACGCTGGGTCCATAGAGCTCCGGCAGATCTCCTACCGCCTTATTTTATCATATCCTTTTATTTTCTGCTTGCAGATTTTTTATTCTATTTTCTGTACATGATTAAGGGGGCGAGTTTCTTCCCTACGATGCTGTTAACAGTATTTATAGTTATGCTTTAAAGCCTAAAATATATATAATATATACACACACACACACACAGAGGTTTACATGTTATCTGCTATTGTAATCCTACCTGTGATGATAATGAGATGGCTGCTGAGAAGTAATCGCTACAGAATAGGGGGCTAGTGTTCAGAGTGGAAACTGTATTTAGTGACTAAATAGATCACCAATGAAAGTGCTTGAGACGCAGAGAATATTTTTGCAGCCAAGGGTGTAGGTACCATTGGCGCAGTCCATGTGGCTGCCTAATAGCTTTTGGAGAAAGGAGGGTCAACCCTGTGCTTTGATATCGGATGATGTATTGTTAGCACCAGGCCCTTCTGGCCCATGTTGTGACACCTTACGGTGTCTGATATGATCAACGACAGACGTCTGCATGAATTTACTGCAATGTTTTATGTTTTTCTTGCAACTTACGGCAAATGGTCCAACTCCTGAGCACAGGGTCTTGGTCTGACGTTTATCCTGTTGACTTCATTGTGCAGCCCATCCAGAAGAAATCTCAGGAACTCTTGTGCGTCTTGCTGGCTGTGGAAGGAAAAGGCTTTAATAGCGATACCTGTAATCTTTCTGTCTAAGATATCACCGGCCTCTGTCATTACGTGTGTAGATACCTGAAGGACAACAAATATTTCCCCACTACGTACTTTTCTCCATACCTTGTGGCCACAAGCAGGATCCAAAATCCTAATTTTGGAGCTTATACACAAACATACAAAGTCCTCATGGCTCCATGTTATGTAGTAGTCATATGGGGCATGTCAGGATTTATTTTTCTCTAGAATTCCTTATGATTTCATAAAAAATAAAAAAAAGATGCACCTCATGAGTCTTAGGCTGTAATTGGTGGTAGTAGCTCTTACAGATATTAATGGCACAAGAGACCACTGTCTAAGTGACTGGAGCAGACTGAATGTGCCCGCCGAAGATGTAGGGACTTCTACAGTATTAAAGGGGTCATCCAATACTATAAACTGTCCCCCATACGCAGGGCCCCTCACAGTGAATAGAATTACCTGGTTCCCCGCACCGCTGTTGCTGCTTCCCCCCCGTGCGCCGATGAAAACATCCGGTGTCGGGAAGCAGCCAATGGCAGGCAGAGACGGGGGGAGCCTCCCTAGCATCGCAGGTGACACTAGGGAGGCACGTGCCGGCCTGCCATTTAATACAAGGGCAGCTCGGGTCCACAAAAGTGGGGTTGCCTCCATGACATCCTGATAGGGCATATCGACATGGGCTGTATGCATGAGACAGACTATAAAGGACCCGTCGGTCTTGAAACATCTGTGTTAGTAAATACCTGAATTCCTAATAAAATCCAAATTCTGCGTCTTTTCTTACAACTCTGTCCTGTGCCGTTCTTCTGTTACCACTGCCCTTGTGACAGGGGCCATCCGCTCAATCAGGTCTGACAGAGTCAGACTGTGCCGGGACACAGGGAATGGCAACTGCTGTCAATTAAGTCCGACATTTCCAGTAGGAATAACAGCGGAATGACACAAAGACACTTCAGAATTGTTATTTACTAAAACAGAAACAGACATGCAAGGCCCACCTTATTATTATCACAGCTCCAGTCATGTGTATGTCGGGAAAACACGGACACACATCTCTCATGCGTTAGTAAATATTTACAGGCAGTCAGTTTCGGGACCAGATGGCGGCTCCATGAGTCACATACAATGTGCTTCACTTTACTCAGAAATATAATGCTGCTCTATAGTGCACTACGTATGTAATAAAAGGCATATTCCCATCTTAGACAATTATGGCATATACAGACTTGTAGCAGCCCCCTGCATCTGGTAAGGTGAGGTGACCATATCATGCAGGGAGAGAATACAGGTGGGCGTTCCCTCCATTCAGGTCTATGGGAGTTACAAGAACAGGCTTGTGTGCATCCCTTTAAAGTGGAATGTACTTCTCCCACATTATGATATAACAATAATGACAATGGGGCAATCATTCTGGAGAACACTTGAGTAATACGGGATTATGATGTAAAGCACTCTTACCGTGCAATCACAGCAATAATGGCAGTGAGTTACTATTAGGCACTACATTAGTCACCGCTTCCATTGTATTCGCTGGATTTATTATATTCTTTTGGGTTTAACAAATTTTAGCGAAATTGTGACAAAATTAGCTGAATATAAAATGGGATAAGGCCAAGTTCACATCAGTGTTTTTCACATTGTGTGGCTCTGCTCAGTTGTAGGAAGAATGAAAATAGAAGTAGTGCTGGATCCGTCACAAGAGGGACATCGACAGCACCCGACGGACCCCTTTGACTATATCAGGGTCCACTGGGCTTCTGCTGGCGCCAACACATATGTGAACCTAGCCTACGGAGATAAAACATGTCCTTACACTAATGTGTATAGAAAATGATGTACATGGTTATAATCTACGGTATGTACCGGGGCTACCATCCAGTCTCCTAGTCAGCTACTTAAAAACTGGAAGAAAGGGAACAATATATTTGGCAAAAAATAAAAAAAGTCTTATTCTATAGTACAAGCATAAGATTACAATAAAATAGGATGCACATATGGCTTAAAGGGGCTTTTAATATTAATGGCCTATCCTCAGGATAGGTCATCAATATCAGATCGGTGGGGGGTCCGACACCCGGCCGATCAGCTGTACGAGGAGATGGCACACGCAGTGTGAACATGCCGTCTCCCTTTCTGCTGCTGCTATGTCTATGGCAAAGCAGCAGCAAGTAGGAAGGGAGATGGCACGTGCACACTGCGTGCGCCATCTCCTCGTACAGCTGATCGGCCGGGTGTCGGACCCCCACCGATCTGTTATTGATGACCTATCCCAAGGATAGATTGTCAATAGTAAAAGCCCAGAGAACGCCTTTAAAGAGGGCCTGCAACCACTCCTGACATGTCTATTTCAGTAAATTGTATACCCTATAAAATAACGATTCCGGAGCATTTTTTCTTAGAAGTTTGTGTTGTGCTTTTCCTCTTATTCCTCCTTGAATTTTTATATGGGTTATCCAGGAAAAGATATTTATGACTTATCCTCAGTATAGGTCATCACTATCAGTTCTACATGGGACCGACACTTGGGACCCCCACTGATCAGCCGTTAGAAGAGGCCTTCAGCGCCAAAGCCTCTTCCTAGGCCAGTGACATCACTGTACATTGGTCATGTGGCCTAGTTGCAGCTCAGCCCAAGTCAAGTCAATGGGGCCGAGCTGCAATACCAAGCACGGCCACTATACAATGTACGGCACTGTCCTTGGAAAGCTGCCGGGAGCCTGCATCGCTCACCAGAGCTCCCCGAAACAGCTGATCATTAGGACGCCGGCTGATGTGATGATGATGACCGATCCTGAGGATAAGTCATCATTATCTTTTCCAGGAAAACCCCTTTAAGCTGGGTGCACATACATCAATTGTGTCTGGCTAGTTTTTTTTCCGCAGAGGTAGACACCACATGTTCCGGCCTCTATAGACTGACAATGCCAGACAAACACGCAGCATGCAGCTTTTCTGTACAGTGCCATTTTACATCCAGCTTCACAACTGATGTGCTGGATGAAATATGAACGATCACCTAGAAAACTATGGAATCAGTTCTAGCTACAGTTTCCATACCATGCTGAAGTGAATCTGCTGGAACTGTATGAATAAGCTGACCAGCTGGGGTTGTGTCCTTACCGTCTAACAGTGTCCAATGAGTGCTGTCAGTCTGTCTTTAGCAAGTGGATTGGCAACACCCAGTTGTCACCGTATTCGTCATTTTTAAGGAGGAACAACAGAGGAATAGCACAAAACAGCTGGAGCAAAAAGGTGCTTCCGGACTTTCACGGGAAATACAAATCTTTACAAAAATATAGTTGGTGGAGGGAGATAAGAGCGTGAGCGTGCACACGAGTTCGACAGCCTCTTACTTGTATCCCATGAAGCGCGGAGCATATCTCTGTATCTGGGTTTTGAATTCAGAGGGGCTCACGACCTCATTGACTGAGCTGGTCCATATGGCCTGCAGCAGGCGAGCAAACTCTAGAGGACAGAATATAAACAGATGAGCTGGCACGCAGTCAATATCTTGATGACATCTATGAATGTACACACACACTCTGTATGTCCGCGCAGATATCGCTAATCGTCGGCGTGTCACTGAATCTCCAGATCCTGCTTGTCAGTGTTTGGAGCCTATTGCTAGGTGTGCCTGTGACTCACCGGTATTGTCCCAATTACCGTTTTCTAGATTCAGCTCTTAGCAGGTTGGTGTCTGTGTCTATTTCTGCTCGTGACTCATATTAAAAACAGGAGCAATGCTGCTTGTTGAGTTCCACAGACAGAAATGTGCCGTATAAAACTTGTCTACAGAGTTATACACGCCGCGTGTTCCCTCATCACTACGTCATTACCTCCTAAACATAAATAACATGTCTGTTTTATGACTGCATGTGCCTACGATACATGGACAGCATGTATTATCAGGTATGAATGGCCACCATGTCTGGAAAATGTTTGGCTGGCCACGGCGTCTCCCAGCGCTGATATACAGTACACACGTGTAGATATGTGCACTTACTGGGTGGTTTAGCAGGCACCAAGTTCGCAGAGGGCCTTGTAGGTCACTATATTTCTAGCATCAACTAGTTATGACCCCCTTATTGCTAGCGGCCCCCAGCAATAACGGGGTCATAACTATTTGATGCTTACTATATAATGACCTACAAGGCCCATATAGGTAAGCACAGTACATGTATGTCGTGAATGACCCCTTAGTTGCTGCCAGACGATGAAATAACTGTTCTATTAATCTGCCATGGGCCAATCTTTGTCTCGTGTCAGATTGATGGGATTTCCAGACAAGCTAAAGCCAAGTTGCTAGAATTTTACTGTATTTCACACCTTCGTGTTACTATCCCTGTAGTTTAACTAAATTTTAGCTCTTTGTGAGACGCAAGGATTCTGGATACCAGTTGCCGGATCCTGTCCACACTGGTGTATATCAGTTTACATTAAGGTGGCTGTGCCAAGTTTAGAAGGTACTACCTATCCACAGGATAGAGGATAACTAACAGATCGCTGGGGGCCACTGATCCCAAGAACGAGGGTCCTGTTCGCCCAGTCTGATGGAGTGGCAGGTCAGCCATGCGCTCTGACGCTCTATCTATTGTCTATGGGACAGGGTACAGCCCTTGCCTATTGCCGGCAGTCCCATAAAGAGTGAATAGAGCGGCAGGGCACATGCCCGACCTGCCACTCCATCACATTGGGGAAACAAGACCCCTGTTCTCGGGATCAGTGAGGGTCCCAGCGGTCAGACCCCCAGCGTTCTGTTAATTATCCCCATCCTGTGGGGATAAAATTACATGAAGCTTTACCTGTAGTACTATTGAAAAATGTGTCATACGCTCATAATATAGGAAATTGCATTTACCACAGTATAATTCGATTATACTGGATCTCTCCCTTTAAGCTGGTCCTGTATATTAGATGAAGGTCTCCTAAAAGTGTTGATTTCGGCTGGACTGGTTAACCGCCTAATATGTATGTGGGTCTCCCGACATTAATACGATGGCAAATGTCAGGGGGAGAGAAGGATTAGGCTGTTGGCGGTAAACATGCCTAATCCTTTTATTTGGTAAACCACTTGCAGAGGTGTCTGGCAGCAGCCGACTCCCCTCTCCCTATTCAGAACATATTCATATTCAGCCAAGTCAAGTGTGCACGTGTAGGAGGGGGTCGACATGAACAGCTGTCCGACAGCTATCTACGGTGTATGGCTAGCCTAAGAAGCAATCTGATCAATAGACTATGAAATCATACAAAGATATTTACAGCAGAAATCAGAACAGCAAATAAGCTTTCTGTCCAGGATACACAGATCATGTTGAAATGACTGATTTTATAGGAATCACACTTTGCTGCGCACTGAGGCTTTACGCATCTGTCACCCACCTTCCATAATTGCTGTGCTGCCGGTCTTCGAGTTCAGGTCGCGTTTATGTGAATTATGCAAACAATAGTCCCTTAGTTCCTTAGTGTTACTCAGACACTGAAGAATGGAGTTCATGAAGCACTGAAAACAAGGATACACATGTCAGATTCCTGAGACCCAGGCCATCAACAACACAAGTGGCTTGTGATCAGAAATATTAAAGGGCTTGTGCAGGCTGTATATACTTAGGACCTATCCTCAGGGCTTGTGCAGGCTGTATATACTGAGGACCTATCCTCAGGGGTTGTGCAGGCTGTATATACTGAGGACCTATCCTCAGGGGTTGTGCAGGCTGTATATACTGAGGACCTATCCTCAGGGGCTGTGCAGGCTGTATATACTGAGGACCTATCCTCAGGGGCTGTGCAGGCTATATATACTGATCACCTATCCCCAGGGTTTGTGCAGGCTGTATATACCGAGGACCTATCCTCAGGGGCTGTGCAGACTGTATATACTGAGGACCTATCCCCAGGGTTTGTGCAGGCTGTATATACCGAGGACCTATCCTCAGGGGCTGTGCAGGCTGTATATACTGAGGACCTATCCTTAGGGCTTATGCTGGCTGTATATACTGATGACCTGAGGGCTTGTGCAGGCTGTATATACTGAGGACCTATCCTCAGGGGCTGTGCAGGCTGTATATACTGATCACCTATCCTCAGGGCTTGTGCAGACTGTATATACTGAGGACCTATCCCCAGGGCTTGTGCAGGCTGTATATACCGAGGACCTATCTTCAGGGGCTGTGCAGGCTGTATATACTGAGGACCTATCCTCAGGGCTTATGCAGGCTGTATATACTGAGGATCTATCCTCAGGGTTTATGCTGGCTGTATATACTAAAGACCTGAGGGCTTGTGCAGGCTGTATACATTGATGACCAATTCTCAGGGGTCTGACATCCGGCAGCTGTTTGAAGAGGAGGTGGTGCTTCATGCGAGCGCTACTTCCTCTTCATTACACTGCCTGTCGTCTTGGAAGTGCAGTGTAATTACAAGTACTTGCTCCATTCACAAGTGAGTACTTATAATTACACTACAACGCACAGTGTAATGAAGAAGCAGCAGCACTAGCGTGGAGCACTGCCTCCTCTTCCAATGGCTGATCGGCGGGACTGCCAGGTATCGGACCCCTGACGATCAAATACTCATGATCTATTCTGAGGATGGGTGGTCAATACAGACTGCTTGCACACCCTCTTTAACTACACCACTAAACTGTACCCTTAAGCTAGGGCTACACGGTGAGATGTCACCAATGTTGCACGACATATTTTATAATGCTGGATCTAGCAGAAGGGAGAAGTGGAAGTTTCTCCTTTACATATCTCCTTGCTTTATATTTCCAGTTCCTTTTGGCATTGGCCCAAATAAAATAAAATAAAATAATGCATGGAAAACTGCCACATTGACTTCAGCGTTTTACTGAAAAATGCTGTGTGTGGACTGAAGGAGCTTTGTGAGGCCTAAATGGAGCTACCTTCATTAGCATCTGTGCAAACGTCTAGTTCACAACTGCAGATTGTGCCCGAATTGAAAAAAGTAAAGACAAGAAAACTCACCGTGTTACCCAGATTTCTTAAACCAACCAAACCTTGGACCACTTTGGCAGGCTGCAAGACATAAGACGTATGCACGTTAAATTAGTTCTAAACTAGCCCATGTAATTAGAACTGGCAGGAAACGTCACATGTAACGGCCCTTTAACACCGAGGATTAGGTTATCAGGAACGAACATTTGTGTAAAGGTGCGGACATTTTACTCACTTGTCAGGTGATGGCATCTTTCCTGTACTACCTAAATTCACTGTATGTCTATAGTATATTGCCCAGTGTAAAGAGAGGAAGTCTTGCCGACAATGTGCAAATTGAAGGGGGGCTGTAATAAAGATAGGGTACTTTCACATTTGCGGCATAGCTATCCGGCAGGTGAACAGCCTGCTGGATCCGCCATGCCGTAAGTACCCGTGCACTGCCGTGCTGCGCCGTAGCTCTGCCTATTATAGTCAATGGGGACGGAGCGGCAGCACGGCAGTGCACGGGTACTTGCGGCAGGACGGATCCAGCAGGCTGTTCACCTGCCGGATAGCTATGCAGCAAATGTGAAAGTACCCATAGTTTGCCCCCTTTTGTTCATTGCAGCGATCACTTGCCCCCACAGCGGAGGGGATTTCTGCACGTAAATGCAGCTTTATCTCTGCTGACGATCAGGCAATAATCAGGAATGTTTGGTTCATTCCTGATAATTGCCTGAAACATCGGTCCACATGAAAGGACCTTAATCCTTTAAATGGGACAAATCTGGAGGATTATCATTAGTCGCCACCACATGCCCTCGTCTAATGGAAAATCTGCCAGTCATTAGCAGTGTACTAGGGGCGAAGGGGCAACAATCACAATAATAAGCAAATAGCAAAATATATTTAGTTCATTACTTCATGTAATTGAACGTCCTTTGAAAGCAAATGACTCGCTAAATCATCCCTCGCTACTCAGTAATTAAAAAAAAAAAAAAAAAATTATAATAAAATTGTTTCCGTCTAATAGAAACCTTATGGTGAACTTACACGTCCCGATAGTCAAGTAGATTATCGGGAACGAACTTTCCTGCGAATGTTCGCTCCCGACAATCTGCCCAATGAATGAGCAAAATGCTTGTTTATTGGGTGAAACTTTCATTCGTGCAGGCAAATAAATTATCGTTTCTGGGCTGCAGATCGTGCGGTCTAAAGAGTGATCTGCTGCCCGGAAACAAGGCAGCTGTATGAGGATGAGCGATCACAATAGAGACTGCTCGTCCTCATACTGTGGAGGCGATCGCTGCATGTAAATGCAGACCTTCACCTCCACTGAGCGAGCAGCCGACTGTCGGAAGGAATAATCTGCTGCTCCTCGCCCCGTCTAAATCCACCTTTAGTTTTAACTGCAAATAGACAACTAGAAGAACAATGGGCTCTGCGTACAGCAATAAAATGTAGAGGGTCAACATGGGGTGTATGGCCTTGCTGACAACCGCAATGAGATAAAAAACAAAAGGAAAAGACAAAAAGGTAACTGTGTAATTTATTCAAGGACGTCTAGGGAAGCACAAACACTGTGCCTAGAAACCCCCCCAGAAACCCTATTGTAAGGCCTCTTTCACACAAGCGTATTTGTAATCCGTATAGGACACGTAATTTGTGTATCGGAATCGCTGCTAACGGGAATGAATAAAATTTCACCCATTATAGTCTATGGGAGTTCATAAAAAATGCAGGAAGGAGGGAATACACATGTAAATCCGGATGAAATACTGAAGAAATACTGATGATATATGATCAGGAATCCATGTATTTTTCGGAGCCTGGCATGAGACGGGTGCACATCTTGTGGATACATGACGCCCATCCGGCATGAGCTTACTAAAGCCTCTGCACACACGGATAAGGCTACATTCACATCTGCAGTGGAAGCTTCGGTTGGGCCTCCGTCACAGAGTTTGTCAAAAACAGCGGAGAAAAACAAAAAACATTCCTGTCAGTCATGTGCCAAATCCAACACTCCCGTTATTTTCGTTGCTCTGTTCCTATAACAGAGCAGGAGAATGGAAATAAATAGCGCTAATGTAAAAGTGCCCTTACCGAGCTAAGGGGGCGTTCACATCTCCATTTTATTTTCGGCTCTTCTGATGCATCAGAAGAACAGAAAGAAAAAACAAAAAACATCCTGTAAAAAACTAGTACTGCTGCATCTAAATTGATCTCAGAGATATGTGAGCTCTCCTTCCTCGTGGAGGTTTCTGCAGAACAATCACTTTCTAGTGCAGTGAACCTGGTGCCATTGATCCCTATATTATCTGCCATCTCATTTACGGTAGTCACCAGTACAGATATCACTACACTTTACTGCTGCATTCTTCTACAAAGCCCAGTTTCATCATTTTCATGATTCCCAGGCAGCAAAAAGACTTCAGACATTTTCTGGAAGATCCCATCAATTTCAGTGAAGTCAGCCAATGATATAACGCCGTCCTAAGGTGCCGATAAATCAGCAATAGCTGTCAGCCAAGCTCTCATTCCACCGGCAGCTTTCTCGCCTGGCCCCCCATACTCACGCACTCGTGTTTGGTCAAGTGTGTATGTGATTTTGATGTCGATGGATGAAAAAGCTATCACTGTGGCGGGACAGTAGGGACTAGGGAGCTCTCCATACACTTTAGACTGTGGGCTGGTCCAGTCAAAAATGTGCAAGGCGGCCTTTAGGGTCCATTCACACGTCCGTGTGTGTTTTGCGAATCCACGGATCCGCAAAACTCAGACATTGGCGATGTGCGTTCTGCAATTTGCGGACCGCACATCGCCGGCCCTATAATAGAAAATGCCTTTTCTTGTCTGCAATTGCGGACAAGAATAGGACATGTTCTATTTTTTTCGGGAACGCAATTGCGGACCCGGCCGGGACATCGTCTGTCCCCCATTGAAATTAATGGGTCCGCAATTCCGTTCCGCAAAATGCGGAACAGAATTGCGGACGTGTGAATGGACCATAATGTGTTTTTTCACAAGCAGGAACTGCATGGGTGGGCTCTAAGAGACCACAAAACGCTGTCAGCTGAACCTTCAGCTGTCACTCTGGATCCCTACAATAAGGGGAGGCCGGATGAACCTGCCAACTCGCAGCTGGCAGACAGATTTCAAAAGCCGAACTTTGGTCCTCATGGAAGAAAAGCCACCAACAGAAGTGGCTTATCCCCCTCTCACTGATGAGAACACGTGGCTCCTGAGAATATACTGTATGTATACGTATGGTTTGGTTGGGAGGAATGGCCGCCAGATGAAGGACCGTAAATGTCTAGGTCAGTGATGGCGAACCTCCGGCACGCCAGCTGTGGTAAAACTACGACTCCCAAGATGTACACTTGCTTGGCTGTCCATAAAAATGGTCGTAGTTTCACCACAGCTGGAGTGCCTGGCCTAGGGTACAAGCAAGTGTATATTAATATTCATAGAGGAGACCTCTTCTTTGTGGGTGGGGATTCCTTTAAGATCTGTTTCTTTACTATACATAATGTCTGCATGAACACTAATGTAAAGTAAATATAATGTAGCATATACAGTAAAGTATAGAAACATGTATGTACCCACATTCAAATCTGTCCTGTTTTCTAAAGGTGCATTTACACGGCTCAAAAATTGGGCAGATCATCGGGAACGACTGTTCCTGGGAATGGTCATTCTCGACAATCTGGCCGTGTAAAGGTGCCGACGATCCCCCGATAAAAGAGCGAAACACTCGTTCATTGGGTAATGCTGTTATTCATGCAGACACCACGGATCATGGCTTCTGGGCAGCAGATTGTGCGATCTACTGCTCAGAAATCATGAATCCGTATGAGGACGATGGCGACCCCTCGTCCTCATACTGTGGAGGAGATCGCTGCAAGTAAAGGTCTCCTTCACTGAGCGAGCAGCCAACTATTGGGATGGAACGCTTGGGATGGCCGCTCAGTCGGCCTGTGTAAATCCAGCTTCAGGCTAGTTTCACATCTGCAGCACAAGTGCTCCGGATCTGGCACTGCCGGATGCTAACGGAATGCCTGCCGGCCCCATTAACTGTTATGAGGTCCGGCTGCAACCCGGCAAAAATGCTGAGAAATGGCCGGACAGGAATCACTGAGCGCAGCCCGTTCCTGGCATTCTATGCTGGTCTGCCGGAAGGCTGCAGCGCACGTGTAAAAGTAGCCAACAGGAGGAATTATTACTATGCATGTCTGTTTTCTGGCATGAAATAAACCCCATTTATGGCCTTTTTGTTCCCCCGGACATATATGTTGATGCCAAAAAGAACCTCGTTTCGAGACATGCCCAATTCTGTGGTTTCTAAACTTATGAAATGGGCGCACGCCCCACTGAGCCAAAGTCATAAAATGCCATGCGCCAAAATAATAAATCAGACTACACTAAAGATACCACGTCAGAGAATTAGGAAACTCAAATACTGATCCGCCCCAGAGCCTGTGGGCCAGCCTCACAGTAGTATATTTATTACCAAGTAACGCAATGAACAAACGCAACGATGCGGAAATCACGAAGAGATGGCAAAATCCAGGACGACTTAATAATGAAAATGTGTCTATTGCCATTAATAGAGCCGCCAGGTACCTGCCATCATTTTTCAGGGGTCCTTAGATTAGAGACCCCCATTAAAGCTTCTCTATCCATCTATCTATCTATCTATCTACATATACACTACAGGTGAAACCTTCCGCCTCAGTCTGGGTCCAGCTCATAATGTCCTAGGTTGTAAGGATAAGAATTTCAGAAATTTTTTCCGGAAATGCACTAAAATAGCCGGCGAATTCTAGGAACTTCTCGAACAAAGTTCAGTATGTTTGCTAGGTGCAAGGAGGAGCTGAGGTAACCTCGTGTCCTGTAAGGCATACCTCTGAAGAATTTACTATCTCCCGGCCAGTTTATTAACCCCTTTGTGGTGACACAGTGCATTGTGCTGCCATTCAAGACCCTACCCGACCGTAGAAGAAAGCTCATCTCCCCTGAAACCAACCTTCTCATCAGGGAGAAAATCTGTGAGCTTCATTTCTGGGAATCTTTAGGGCGAGGATCTGGTCTGGTATCGGAGCGGCTCTTTTCAGGATACCCCATTACATACGGTACCGCTATAACGGGCAGGTTCAGTCTACCCACCTGTATGTTATAGGCTCCTCTGCTCCGACACTGCTCCAGATGCCAGCAGAAGAATTTAGACAGTCCTACTTGAAGTGTGGGTTGCTATCCGTGGCCCAATTTTTTTAATATATGGTTGTTTATATTTTTACATAAAAAATGTGCTTTTCAGATATGAATTAAATATGAATCAAAAGGGGCATAGACGCCCGTGATGAGAACATAGTCCTACCACTTTACAAATCACTGGTTAGACCACACATGGAGTACTGTGTACAGTTCTGGGCTCCTGTGAACAAGGCAGACATAGCAGAGCTGGAGAGGGTTCAGAGGAGGGCAACTAAAGTAATAACTGGAATGAGGGATCTACAGTACCCACAAAGATTATCAAAATTAGGGTTATTCACCTTAGAAAAAAGACGACTGAGGGGAGATCTAATAACTATGTATAAATATATCAGGGGTCAGTACAGAGATCTCTCCCATCATCTATTTATCCCCAGGACTGTGACTGTGACGAGGGGACATCCTCTGTGTCTGGAGGAAAGAAGGTTTCTACAGAAACATAGAAGGAGATTCTTTACAGTAAGAGCAGTGAGACTATGGAACTCTCTGCCTGAGGAGGTGGTGATGGTGAGTACAATAAAGGAATTCAAGAGGGGACTGGATTTATTTCTGAAGTGTAATAATATTACCGGTTATAGCTACTAGAGAGGGGTCGTTGATCCAGGGAGTTATTCTGATTGCCTGATTGGAGTCGGGAAGGAATTTTTTTCCCCTTAAGTGGGGAAAATTGGCTTCTGCCTCATGAGGGTTTTTTTTGCCTTCCTCTGGATCAACTTGTAAGAAACAGGCCGAACTGGATGGACAAATGTCTTTTTTCGGTCTTATATTATATACTATGTTACTATGAATTGGTTTGTTTTGTAAGTATTGTGTTTCTGGAATATGCTTGTCGCCTGCAGGATGAGATATGCGGTGTCTCATTCCACAATACTGCACAATGGGACTGTCACAGACTTTATGAGACTACGCTACTGAACGGACTGTACTTTATACTGTTCTAAAAACAACAATGGCCTCGTGGCAGGTGTTTATGGTTTTATTAGAAACCGAATGTTCATCTGGTGATATGGCGGCATTATATTGACATTGTCTCCATAAGGCTAGGGCTAAGACGGGATCGCGTTGTCGCCCACAAGTTGCTGTAACCGTGACAGTCGAAGAAACACCAGCTTGCTGGATGTCGTGCCACAGAAACTAACGTATTGTAACACAACAGCAAGTAGCCCTATTTCTAGGGGTAATTTGTGCAGTTACGGTCAATCCTAAAAAAATTTTATCATCATCATTAGGGACAGTCTGAGACTAAAGGTCCCTTTAGATGGGACAATTCAGGGGACAATTGCTGGGAAGAAAGCGCTCCTTCCCCACAAACTCCTACTCGTCAGCACGGATCTCCTCCACAGTATGGGGGGGGGGGGGAGTTATCGCTTTTTGCCATCGCTAATCCCCATACTGACTAGTTGTTTGCCGCTTCGCTCGTTCATTGGGTAATTGGCAGCACTTTAACACCGCTAGATAATTGCTAGCGAGCGTTCCTATGATTGCTTGTGGGCGATTATCTGGCGGATTCTCAACCTGTGTTCGTAATGTTCCCCATAATTGCCGAGTGTAAATGTGCATCAGGTCAGCCATTTATGCAGTACATGAAAAAAGTGTTCGCCAGCAGCAGTAATATATGGGGGGATGAACGATCATAAGAGCAATCATTCATCTGCATACAGCCCTGAGGCTGGTCATAGACTTTAAAGGGATCATCCAGGAAATGATAATGATCATCGGCTGGGATGCTGGGAATCGGACCCCCACCTTTTAGCTGTTCCAGGGAGCCGCCACACTCACCGGAGCTCTGCTGACCGCAAACGGCTCCCGGAGGCTTTCCAAGCACAGCGCTGTACGCTGTATAGTGGCTGTGTTTGGTATTGCAGCTCAGTCCATTCATTTCAATGGGGCCGAGCTGCGCTTAGGCCATGTGACTGATGTACGGTGAGGGTCATGGGGCAGCCTATAGCAGGCAGTGACGGAAATGAGCCTCCCCTAGCTTCACCCGCGAGGGAGGCGCGTTCTCACCGCGGCCTGCTATTGGCTGCGCCTCCGTTACCGGATGCTTTCATCCATGCGACAGGAAGTTGCAGCGGTGGCTGTGTCGGCATCAGAAGCGATGCGGGTGTCGGGGAGCGAGTCAAGTACTATCTGTGTGAGGGGCCGGGACATTATAGGTCTTGGATAGGCCCTTTAAAATAGCACTAAAACCACTACATGGGTGCGTTCACACATAGGTTTTTGTTGCCGTTTTTATGCACTTTTGCATTATTATTTTTTTGCCGTAAAAATGCCAGCTCCAGATACTAGCTGGGGTCTGTGGGAAATATGAATGGCTGGACACACAAGGGTGGGTTTTGCTACAGGTGTTTTTGTTCATTAAGTGGAATTTATTTTAAATTTTTTTGTCTTTTTGGCTTCTTTTCCAAAATGCAGCATTCTGTGGCAGGAGGAGTTATTTTACATCATCTTCTCTTTGCAAAAAACGACTAAAAAAAAAGATCCAGAAAGAGGCAAAAAAGGTGCCCTAAAAAATAAAACGCACCAAATTCCCACGCCCACGTGTAAGGACATCAATATGAAAAGCCCGGAGAACCCCTTTAAAGCTAGGTCACAGTATCTACTAGTCCCTCTTTATTTCTTATATATCGAACCCTTACCCTGGGTTCAGACCGTTTTACACGCGTATTTCAGTGCGTTTCTGCACGTTTGAACGCGCTGTAAAACGCTCAGTAGTGAACTTAGGGTTAATGTCCCTGCCGTAATCTGAATGGAGAAACTTTTTAGCGCTCCGGGGGTTAATTCAGTCAGTTGATCCACAAACGGCTTCTCCTCCTCCACTTCCCAGTATCCCAGCCCAGAGAGCTGGAATGTACTGGTCTTAGCAAGAACAGAGAAGTCACTCAGTTCAAACACTAAGGAGGTGATAAAAGTTCACGGGAGCCGGCCTGCCAGTGTGAACAGGTCTCAGAGCGCAGTTCTTGGGGGGGTCGCCGGATCAAGGCCAAAGAATAACCCTGTGCAATAGTCTGCAGTCACTTATGGTGTCGCCACGTGTGTGCACTAGATTACACCCAAGTCACTCTCCAGATCACAATCTATCTGTGCACACACTGTAACAATATAGTGATTGAGCGACACACCCCGAGGTTGGGAGCAGATGACGACCATCTCCATACAGCAGCCACCGCCGAGCCCGTATCTGACGGCTCACAGCTCAGCGCGGCTGAACATGAATGGATTCTACATAGCGAGAGGGGAGTAACCTGGTCTACCTGCCCTGAGAACTAAATGACTGGGCATGCCGACATCGGACAGCCCAATCCTTCTCTGCTCCGACCCGTGCCACCTTAGGGTACTTCCACACTCGCGTTGTGAGGATCTGGCCATCTGTATGCAAACGGAACAAATGCATTGCAATACCGGATCTGTCTCTTCGGTTTTCGTATTTCTTTTTTTGACATTTCTAAAGGTCTGAGCATGCGCAGACCAGAAGACCGGATCCGTCAAGAATATATTTCAATGGAAATGAATGCCGGATCCGGTATTCCGGCAAATTTTCTGGAATTTTGGACGGAGACAAAACTGCAGCATGCTGCGCTATTTTCTCCGTCAAAAAAACGTATAGTGATTGAACTGAAGACATCCTGAACGGATTTCTCTCCATTCAGAATGCATTAGGATATAACCGATCAGTTCTTTTCCGGTATTGAACCCCGAGGACGGAACTCCATACCGAAAAAGAATAACGCTAGTGTGAATGGGCCCTTACACATTAGATGGTTGGCCGCTGCTGCTGATATTGGCAGGTCTGCCCAATGTTAGTTTATATTATAGACAACCCCTTAACGCCGAGCGAAAGCATTGCCCCTATATACCGGTACTTTCCATACGCAGCGTACATCTGTATACTCTATATATAATATCATTTGTGTGTAATAAGCAGATATCTGAATACTCAATATAATATGTATGTAATACTCTATATACAATGTGCAGGTAATAAAAAGCATATATCTGTATACTGTATATAATATGTGTGTGTGCTACTCTATATATAAGTGTGTAATACTTTATATGCATGTAATAAGCATATCTATATACTCTATCAGGGGTCAGCAACCTCCGGCACTCCAGCTGGTGTGAAACTACATCTCCTATCATGCACACTTGCTTGGCTGATCTCTGAACTCCCACAGAAGTGAACAGAGCATGCTGGGAGTTGTAGTGCCAAAGGTTGCTGATCCCTGCTCTATATAATATGCATGTATCACACTACATAGAATATGTATATGTATTAATAAGCATATTCCTGGATATCCTATATATAACATTCATGTATACTGCATACATGATATAATACACATGTAATACTCTATATATGATATAATGCACATGTAATACTCTATATATGATATAATACACATGTAATACTCTATATATAGCATTCGTGTATACTGCATATATGATATAATACACATGTAATACTCTATATATAGCATCCATGTAATACTCTATATATGATATAATACACATGTAATACTCTATATATAGCATTCATGTAATACTCTATATATGATATAATACACATGTAATACTCTATATATAGCATTCATGTAATACTCTATATATGATATAATACACATGTAATACTCTATATATAGCATCCATGTAATACTCTATATATGATATAATACACATGTAATACTCTATATATAGCATTCATGTAATACTCTATATATGATATAATACACATGTAATACTCTATATATAGCATTCATGTAATACTCTATATATGATATAATACACATGTAATACTCTATATATAGCATTCATGTAATACTCTATATATGATATAATACACATGTAATACTCTCTATATAGCATTCATGTATACTGCATATATGATATAATACACATGTAATACCCTCTATATGATATAATACACATGTAATACTCTATATATATGATATAATACACATGTAATACTCTATATATAGCATTCATGTAATACTCTATATATGATATAATACACATGTAATACTCTATATATAGCATTCATGTATACTGCATATATGATATAATACACATGTAATACTCTATATATAGCATCCATGTAATACTCTATATATGATATAATACACATGTAATACTCTATATATATCATTCATGTATACTGCATATATGATATAATACACATGTAATACTCGTTCTGAGCCATCCTCCCCTGGTACATGTCAGGGCTCCGCTACCTGGGGCACCCCGGCTGAATGCTGCACCTGTTGGGAGTTGTAGTTGGCACTGTCTAGGGGCGGTAGGTGGCCTCTGCCAGGCACTCACCTTGGTCCTGTGCAGCATGAAGTCCACCAGGCTGGATATCACCACTGCGCCAGGAAGCGGCGGATGCTTGTGCTGCTGGTGGCGGCTGCGGGAGCCCAGCCCGGTCATGGTGAGAGTGTAGACGGAAGGCATTAGGAGAGGAGCGGGTGACGTCCCCGGTGCTGCAGAACTCGGTGTGCGTGTGCTGCTGTGGTGCAGGCGGCGGTACTTGCGTCCCCTTGGCAGCCCCTCAGCGGCCGCCCCTCCCACATCAGCGGCCGGCGAGTGTGACAAGTGTCACGTGACGTCAGAGGGCGGGAAATCCTCCGATGTTCCCAGAGAGGCGCCTGAGGGAGACGAGGCGCAGAGAAATGTCCCACACGCGTGGCGCACATACTGATACCTGTGAGCTCACACAGGATGTCCGCAAGGGACAAGTGCACCGACATTTACCTCATAGGTGGCCGTAACGTCGGTCAAAACGGACTATTTCACCACCAAACAGTCCTGAAAGTCATCTGTCAGAGGAAAGTCGGGTGCTCCACATACACTTGAGGGACGATGAACCCAAAGTTCTACCTGGGCCATTAGGGTGCCCATATGCATGAAACAGCTTGGTCCACAGCTAGGGTGGCTAACAGTCACGAGACTTCTGGACAGTCCGTAAAAATTGGCAGCTTAAAAAAAAAGTTGATGTTTCCGTAATTTTTTTGAGGCTTGAGGTACTTGAGTAGATTATTTCTGAGGTAATTATCATTTTACAGCTGGCAGTAAATGCTGGTAAGAAGACCTTATCTCTATACTGAGCTATAGACGTTACTTATAAGCATCCATTCATACGACTGAGGTGCTGCTGTGCCCGTGTGGTGGACCGCAAACTGTGGACCTATTGACTTCAACGGGTCCGCGATCAGTAAGATGTGGCGAAAGATCGTCCGTGTTCTATCTTTTGTGGTACAGGGGCACGGCAAAAAAAAAGTTTTCCATGGGCCTTCGAGCGATCGCGCAACTTACGTTTTATAGAAATGCCCTGAGCTGCACACAGCTGATTTGGAAAACAGAATTGCGTTTGAGCTCGTTTATAAAATTTTTCACGTGGCAGAATATGAAATAAAGGAGTAAAATTTTCATTTAAAATTTTACTTCACTAATAGCTATTTATATGCAGCATTAGTGGCACGTTTGGGTCAGCGGCCTGACAGGACTGTTATGTGGCCCGGGTACAAGTTACTTTAAGACTGATCTGTAGGAAGAGAAGACATGTGAGCGGGCGCCGACTGTCTGCCAATGTGCAGCTCACTCCGTGTTACCAAGCGCAGAATGGCATCTAAACGCAGCGGAAGAGGGGCCATGATCACTGTAAGGCATCCACACTATTTTGGCAGCATTTTAAAAAGCTTGTAAAAGAAAAAAACACCAGACCAAATCTTTGATGGCATTTTAAAAAAAAATTTGCAACCCTTACAGAAAATGTGTCATCAGAAAATTACATATTGTTTAAATCACTTTTTCATGATAAACACCTTTTTAAAGAATGTTTGGTGATGTTATTTAATTCTCCATGTCAGTACATATATATATATATATACATATAAAGTATTTTTCACCCTATAAGACGCACTTTCCCCCTCCCCCAAAGTGGAGGAAAATGGCTGTGCGTCTTATGGGGCCAATACTAATGAGCACTTATGGAAGCGCTCATTCGTACAGGAGGACTGGGGAGGTGTGAATGCAGCGCTCCCTGTGCGGGCTCTCTACTCACCTGACCTTCCTCGGCTACACACTGTGCTGTAACCTGTGCACAGCGCAAGGACGTCAGCGTGGTCTGTGACCTCGTGCTGTGTGGCGTCGTAGCACGGTAGAAGGGCTGGATGTAAGGAGCGTAGGCGACGTCAGAGCAGGAGAGGTAAGTTGATTTGTTTTTTGTTTTGTCTGCACTGCGGTCTGATTAACATGGGGGTCTGATCTGAGGTCTGAATGGGGGAGTCTTACGCACATTGGGGCTCTGATCTGAGGTTTGATTGGGGGTCATATTCACATTGGGGGTCTGATCAGAGGTCTTGTTCAGATTGGGGATTTGATCTGAGGTCTGATTGGGGGGCAATATTAACATTAGGGGTCTCATCTGAGTTCTGATTAATATTGGGGGTTTGATTGGGGCATTTTTTTCTTATTTTCCTCCTCTAAAAAAACGTAGGTTTGTCTTAATGGCAGGTGCATCTTATGGGGTGAAAAATAAGGTTGGTGGTTCAGTGGGTAAGTGCTGCTTATTTGGTTATTTAACATCAGGCCTTGTCTGTGGCCAAGTTTTTCTTTAGCTCAACCCTTTTATTTATTTCTGGATAGTAGGCATCCGGAGTAATGGGTATTTCAAGTTTTCAGGCATATTTAGATTTTCAAACATATATAATATTATTCAGAATCAAGGACAAGCGCATGAATTGTCAGTCTAATATGCGCAATAAAATCCTCGTAAACGTGCTTTGCTCATTCTGCTATGTATTATGTAAGGAAGATCCAGACGTGGTGACAGGATGTCCTATATTCATAACAGGACGAACTGTACCTGCTGCAGAGCCACACTAGAAGGCTACTACATGCCTGTCTACATGGAAACCATTAGGCTACGACTACACGGCGCTGCAGAAAGTTGCTTTTAAAAACGAATGTGGTTTTTCCAACAACATACCTGCGTTTATGGTGTTTTTTCAAATGGAAAACACACAGCAAAACTGAATGGGACGATTTACTAAGACTGGCTTTTTACATTGGTCTTAAATTTCCCCCTGCGGAAAGATTTGGCTAATTTATCGCACACCTCATCATTAATTAGGGGAATCTATGGCAGCTTCATGTTTGAAGGATCCGTGGTTGGTCCGTGTGTCCGTTTGTGAAAATCTTAGGGACTGCCCAGGGACTGTTTAATTAGTTTCAGTGGAGCTGCAGAAAGGGGCCAAAACTGGAAAGGCTACGCACTCGCGAATGTACACACTCATGTGAGCCCAGCCAGCGCAGCCCCAGGAAAGGAGACAAAGACACCACGCAAGCACGGCCACCTCTACAGTATCTCAGTTGCTTGTCACAGTCCATGTTAGCTCTCTACCTTCATTTCTATCTTCCATGTGCAATCTGCATTTTTCTCAGTCCCAGCCGCAAAACGGACAAGAATAGAACATGTTCTATAATTTGGGGGGTGGACACACAGAAGCAGGCACCACAGAGATGATATGTGCACAGTTTTTTTTCCAGATCTATGAACGGGTCCGTGTGTGATCAGCAAAAAATGCGGATTCAAGATACAGTCATGTGCATGAGGCCTGACTCTCCTGGTATAGTTAGGCCTCATGCACAAAACCGTATGTATTTTGCGGTTCGCAAACCATGAATCCATAAAATACGGATACTGGCCATGTGCATGCTGCATTTTTCACTGGCCCAATAGTAGAAATGTCTATTCTTGTCCAAAAAAACAGACAAGCACAGGACATGTTCTAGAATTTGCAGGACTTTTGCGTTTGCATTTTTTGTGGACCCAAATTAATAGCTATGTGTGCTCTCCACAAAAATACGGTCATGCACATGAGGTCCTAGGGAGAGATTTATCAAAACTGCTATAAACTAGCTTAGTTGCCCTTAGCAACCAATCAGGTGCCACATTTAATTTTTCAGAGCTCTTTTGAAAAAAATAAAAGGTAGAATCTGATTGATTGATATAGCAACTAAGCCAGTTCTACTTTACACCAGTTTTGATAAATCCCCCGCTTAGTGTTTTAGATTATTGCTAAATGCATTGAAAAAATAAATCCACGTTTGTATATATTCATTAGTACAAGTAGTCGAGTGCGTTATAGTAATTTTTTGTGTAGTTTCTTTTTTTTGCACACATTCAAGTTATAAGGAAATTACACATACCGGCGCCTCTTTACCACTGGATCCCTCATTCTTCTCGTATGAGTAACTCGTATCTCGTATGAGGAATCGTGACGTGGACTTTGCGAGTGAAGTGACAGGTTCTGGCGCTGCTGCACAAGACAGCCCAAATCCGTTAGTGGAGCCTCTTTTTTTACCATAGACATCACCATACTCAGTATGGTTGGATGCACGAGTAGTCCGAGAAGTACTATCCAAATCATGACGTGATCGTGTCAGTCCTGGGCTACGAGGGCAATAAGCATCAGAGGTACGTAGTTCAGAGAACCCAAGAGACAGGTCTGTATGACTGGATGACTTTTTGCGAGACAGTGAGGAGATGGGGGACGGTTGAAATGTAGAATAACTGCTGTTGTAGCCGAAGGAGTAGGCATTCTGTGTATATTTGGATGGAGAACGTGCTAAGATGTCTGTCCTTTTTATGGGTAAGTCCAAGGGTGGAAGGCTTCGGTCAAGATCTCCGTAAGAACGAAGAGGAGCGCCGCTGTAATATGAGCTATTCAAAGTGGACTTGTAAGACAGTTTATTTCGATCACTGAATGAAGAGCTGTGGTTGGAAGCATAGGAACCATAACCAACGTAACTTTTTGAGTAGTCTGTGTCCGTATATCTCTTGATGGTAGACGATATGTGAGACATACTGGATGCGAATGGGCACTGCAAGTGAAAGTCCCAGCTTGGCCTATAGAAAGAGAATAGCAAGATTATATGAAGATGTAACATTAACGGATTGACACGTATCACTTCTTTAAGGCTACATTCACATGACCGTATTTTTTTCATCCGTATTTTACGGACGCAAAAAACGGAAGCTGTATGTCCGCATTTTGCGGAAGAAGGCTTCCGTATGTCTTCCGTTTTTTGCGGATCCGCAAAATACTGAACTGGAGGGAGGGAAAAAAAAAAAAAAGAGAGATAATAAAATATTCTAATAATAATACGGAAACGGATCCGCAAAATACGGATAACATACGGAAACCTTTCCGTATGTTATCCGTTTTTTGCGGATACATTGACTTCTATGGGGCTGCGGACCGATTTTTGCGGACAATTATAGGACATGCTTCATATTTTTGCGGATGAAATATGCGGACACACGGATGCGGACAACTTACGGAAAGTTGTCCGCAAATTTTAAAAGGCCATAGAGATGAATGGGACCGTATCTATTCCGCAAAAAAGGGAAACGTTTTTTCCTGAGATTTCAACAGAAAAGTCTATGGGAGGAATTTATCACGAGAGGAAAATCTGAAGTTAGTTTTGCTTGAGTCTGTGTTGGAGTACTTTATGCCACATTTATGAAATATCTTATGTTACTTCATAAATTTGGCTTATCCTTAGACCAAACACTTTTGTCTAGAGAAGCTCCTCCAGTTTTCCTACTCCACCCTCTTCCTGGATTGAGATTGCAACTTTTTTGTGACTTAAAAACAAAAAAGTCTTAGGCCTCTTTCAGACAGGCATCGCGGGTGAGGGCCGGACAGGATGCTGGTGCGTTCAGGTAAAATCGTTGTGTTATTCAGTTTTTTCCACGCGAGTGCAATGCGTTTTGCACACACGTGATAAAAAACTGAATGTGGTACCCAGACCCGAACCCGGGCTGCTTCACTTTCTTTCTTCTTCTTCGGCGATGACGTCATCACGTTCACCAAGTGGTGACGTCAGCGCAGGTCCTGCTGAACAAAGATAAAACGATATTCTATCTTCATTCAGCAGGACTTGCGCTGACGTAACCGCGCTCACCACGTGATGACGTCATCAAAGGTCCTTTGGCAGATCCTCGAAGAAGAAGAAAGAAGACGATGCTGGCTGCGCAGTCAAGTGGATGAGGTGAGTTAATTTTTAATTTTTTTTTAATCCCTCAATCCACATTTTAGTAAGCATTCTATATTAAGAATGCTATTATTTTCCTTTATGAGGCCTCTTTCACACGGCTGTAGGTGTCACGTGCCCGTGCTGCGGGCCGCAAACGCATTGCACGGGCACCGACCGTGGGGCAGCCACAGGGGATCGCGGACCCATTCACTTGAATATGTCCGCGATCTGCCCGTTCCGTAAAAAGATAGGACATGTTCTATCTTTTTGCGAGATGGAAGTATGTAACGGAAGCACTCTGTAGTGTTCCGTTCCGCATCTCCGGATTTGCGGACCCATTGAAATGAATGGGTCTGCATCCGTGATGTGGAATGGCCACGGAACGGTACCCGTGTATTGCGGATCCGCAAATGCGGTGTGCAATACGGGCACGTGGCACCTACGGCCTTGTGAAAGAGGCCTAACCTAACTTTAATCAATTTACTAACATCATCTCCTTAGCAAACATGCGTGAAAATCGCATTGCATCCGCACTTCTTTGCGGATGCTATTCGATTTTCACACAGCCCCATTCATTTCTATAGGGCCTGCGGTGCGTGAAAAACGCAGAATATAGAACATGCTGTGATTTTCACGCAACGCTCAAGTGATGCGTGGAAATCACCGCTCATCTGCACAGCCCCATTAAAGTGAATGGGTCCGGATTCAGTGCGGGTGCAATGCGTTCACCTCACGCATTGCACCCGCGCGGAGTTCTCGCCCGTGTGAAAGGGGCCTTATATAAATCTGGAGTAAAGCTCATTAACATATTTAACCACACCCATTTTTTCACCCACATTACAAAAACTGGAGTAATTGGTGTAAAATTGCAAAAAGTTGCACAATTTTGCGCAAGAGGCAACATTTAAAGGGTTATGCCGTGATTGATGTAAAAAAATGATAAGTAGACATCATATTGGACATGACAATACCTTTCCAACAAAGCTAGAACCAGCCTTGTACCTTACATGGGTCCAGAGATCTCCATATTCATTGCTCCAACTGGTCTAGGTCAGTAATGGCAAACCCATGGCACAGGTGCCGAGTTGGCACTTTGCGATAAATAAGTGGGTCTGCAAAAGCTTCGCCATCACAGGTCTAATATATTGATTTCAGGCTCACAGCTCAGGTGATGTGTCTTTTGTGCTGTAGCTTTTTCCCTGTATCTTCTAATAGAAGATATGGCTGGTAACAGTTGATGCTTTCAACTTAACGTTTGCAACCACCTCAGTTAGGTGGAGATGGAATAAGGAAAAGAACATACAGCAGGTGGCGCTATACAGATATATTTTATTGAATAGCTCAGTGGCTATACTAAATTTTTAGTTACCTGCAATTACAAAAGTATTCAGCTCCAGGTGCTGGTTTGAAAAATTTTTAATATTTTTCATGGCTCAATCCCTTTAAGCTAATAGGCTATAAATTAGAATGGAAGCTTATCTCTGATGTATCCCTATGGGACAGATAAGCATTTGGGCTTTGATTTCAGATCACATTCTGCAGGCATAGATTCACATTTGTGAGGTGGGTGGTAGGAGTTTGAGAGAGTAAAGAGGACTCTTTTTGTGCCTGATAAAAGGAGTCCAATGGGACCCATAAGGCCAGCAATGGGGCTATATTCACATGATAGATTTTGAAAATCCACCTAGAAAATTTAGCACGGACTCCGCGCACGTTTTATTTTTCCATTGATGAGTGATGAGAGAAGCGAGCTTCGGATGTTACATCTGAAGTCGCTTCGTTCATAACTTCGAAATAATACTGTACGGAGATCAGTCTCTGTACAGCATTAGAATGTATGGCTCTGATGATTAGTTATTCACGATGTCGCGCGTGACTTCGTTGAATAACTTCGGTAATTGGTTTTTAAAGTGGAAAACCACTTTAAAACTTGGAACCGAACTCGGGTTCGGTTCTAAATGATACCTTGGAACTGAAGCCAAGTTTGGTTTCAAGTTTTAAAGTGGTTTTCCACTTTAAAAATCAATTTCTGAAGTTATTCAATGAAGTCACGCGCGACTTCGCTCATTGGAGCCCATACTACTCCCATCTCCGTACAGTATTAATCCGAAGTTATGAACGAAGCGACTTTGGATGTAACATCCAAAGCTCGCTTCGCTCATCACTAACAAAGGCTCATCCCCCATAATTTGCCAGATCATGGGTCCATGTAAAAGAACCCTGAGACCTCTTTCACACGGGCGTCACGTTTGACGCCCGGATAAGAGGCGAGTGCGTTGCGGGAAAGTGCGCAATTTTTTCACGCAAGTGCAATGCGTTTTGCACGCGCGTGGGAAAAATCGGCATGTTTGGTACCCAGACCTGAACGCGGACGTCATCACTTTATGTCCGGTTTCGGGTTCAGTATTCTGTAGATTTTATTATTTTCCCTTATAACATGGTTATAAGGGAAAATAATAGCAATCTCAATACAGAATGCAAAGTAAAATGTGGATGGAGGTAGAGTTGTTTCGGTACCAAAATTTTGATTCGGTATCGATACCATAAAAAAGTATTGCGATACTCGAAACCATTCGATATCACGCGAAAAAAATAAAAACGCCAAAAAAATCTGCGTGCATTCCACATTTTATGAAACCGCCGGCTCATAATACAACAGTCCTATCCTACTTTTTTGTGGGGACAAGGCGACTAAAAGAAAATGGCGAATTATGCATTTTTTCTTTTTCTTTTTTTTTCTTTTCTTTTACGGCGTTCACCGCATAAAAGTGGATTTTTTAATAGTTTGGACTTTTGAGACGCGGCGATATGTAATATTTTATTTATGTATTGTTTATATATTTTATATATAAAATTGGGAAAGGGGGTGATTTATAATTAATATTTTGGTGTACTTTGTTAACTTTTTTTTTTTTTACAGTTTATTTATTAACTATTTCCCCCTTAGGGGCTAGAACCTGGGATATTCTCATCCTATTCACCCTAATACAGCTCTATCAAGGTGAATAGGATCTCACCCTCTCCCTGCTGCCCTGTGCACACAGCAGCAGGGAGCAGACTATGGCAGCCAGGACTTCAGGAGCGTCCTGGTTACCATGGTAACCGATCGGAGCCCCAGCATTACACTGCTGGAGCTCCGATTACTGCCACTGCCACCAATGAGGAGGAGGTGAGGGGACCCTGTGGCCACTGCCACCAATGATTTTATTACTGGGGGGAAGGGGGGGGGATGGGGGAGGCACGCACTGGCCACCAATACTGTATTTATTACTGGGGACAGGGGGGGCACACTGCCCACCAATGTTTTAATACTAGGGAGGGCGGAGCACTGGCCAGCAATGCCGAGTACCGTTTCATATATAAATGCAGGCAAAAGACACAGGCTGCCGACACCTGCCTGTGACTGAGCGCTGCGATCAGAGGCTATTAACCCCTCAGGTGCCGCACCTAAAGGGTTAATTGCCGCAGATCGCAGTGCTGGGTCACAGGCAGGTGCCGGCAGCCTGTGTCTTTTGCCTGCATTTATATATGAAACGGTACTCGGCATTGCTGGCCAGTGCGCCCGCCTCCTCCCGCCCCCGCTCCGCCCCCCTCTCCCTCTATTGGTTGCAGCAGCAGCACAGGGGGAGGGAGAGACTGCCTCCTTCTCCCTGTGCTGCCGAGGAGAACATGGCCGCGCTGAGAGCAGCGCAGCCACGTTCTCTGATACTGGGCTGTGCAGTAGCGCAGCCCAGTATCGATAAAATACTTATCCTGGTATCGAGCTCGATACCAGAGAAAAGTATCGATTGGGTATCGAAAGTTCGATACCCGAAACAACCCTAGATGGAGGGGTTAAAAATAAAAAAATTAACTCACCTTATCCACTTGATCGCGTAGTTGCGATATCTTCTTCATTCATTAGCTGTCGGCTAAAGGACCTGTGATGACGTCACTGAGCTCATCACATGGTCCAATCACATAGTCCATCACCATGGTGATGGACCATGTGATGTGATGTCATCACAGGACCTTTAGCTGGCAGCTAATGCTTGAAGAAGAGAGAAGAAGATCGGCAACTACGCGATCAAGTGGATAAGGTGAGTTAATTTATTTTTTTATTTTTAACCCCTTAATCCACATTTTATTAAGCCTTCTGTATTGAGAATGCTATTATTTCCCCTTATAACCATGTTATAGGGGAAAATAATAGAGATCGGGTCCCGTCTCTTAGCAACCTTTCGGGAAAATCGCACTGCATCCGCACTTGATTGCGGATGCTTGCGATTTTCCCGCAGCCCCATTCACTTCTATGGGGCGTGCGCGCGTGAAAAACGCACAGTTTAGAGCATGCTGCGATTTTCACACAACACAAAAGTGATATGTAAAAATCACCGCTCATGTGCATAGCCCCATAGAAATGAATGGGTCAGGATTCAGTGCAGGGGGCAATGCGTCCACCTGCAATGCGTCCACCCGCGTGAAAGGGGCCTAACTCTTCTCTACTTAGCCCCTTCTGAGCCTTTCACTAGATAGTGGTGCATATAGAGACACACTGGATGTGTACTACCTTATTTAATAACAGGTAGCTAGATCATTGTACAAAACGAGCACTTTTACCTTTTGTATTAGGCTACTTTCAAATCTGCGCTTTCCCTTTCCGCTTTTAAGATTCGTCATAGGATCTCAATAGCGGGGAAAACGCTTTTGTTTTGTCCCCATTCATTGTCAATAGGGACTACACTGAACTGAACGAAATGGAATGAACCAGAATAACGCTGCAAGTGTGTGGTGCGGATCCGTTTTCTCGGACACAATAGAAAACGGATCCGTCTTGGCTATTTTAAAGATAATACAACCGGTTCCGTTCATAATGGATGCAGACGGTTGTATTATCATGACGGAAGCGTTTTTGCTGATCCATGGCAGATCCAGCAAAAACGCAGGGTAGAAAATAGCCAATTTTTCCACATGGATTGAAAGCTCTTGTGTTTGATTTGTTGATTAGCTTGTTACTCTGTAATGTCTGATATACTCTGTATGCGCTCCCCTTAGCAATGTGGAAAATGATGCGGGGTAATGTATGAAGAGCAGTGTTTTTTTCCAGTGCAGAAGAAGCACTTCTAGGTCATGGCCACATATCTTCATGAAGGATATGGCACAGGAACAACAAACTACAGAAATTTCAGATGCAAGATCGCCTCGCAGCGTAAGGCCTCATTCACACTACCTTATGGCTTTTTTAGTATTTTGCGGTCTGCAAAAAAAGGATCCGGAAAAAATACGGATGACGCCATTGTGCATTCCATTTTTAGCGGAACGAAACAGCTGGCCCCTGATAGAATAGTACTATCCTTGTCCGTTATGCGGATAATAATAGGACATGTTCTATCTGTGAACGGAACGGAAAAACGGAAACGGAAGGCATACGGAGTACCTTCCATTCTTTTTGCGGATCCATTGGAATGAATGGTTCCGTATACGTTGCATGAGCCCTAACAGGTCATCAAATAGGTCTCTATGAATTACAGCCATAGATTGCCTCATTAGCTTGTATTTCTATTGATGGGGTTATCCAATTTGTAAAGCCCCTTCTCATATTGAGGGGCCTGCTGTTGTCCGCAAATATGATCAGCTGCAGCATATAAATGCTTGTTGGAGCACCCATAAAAAAATCACTTCAGACGTAGGAGTTGTATTGTGTTAGCATGAACTAATAAAATTAGCTGCACCTCCTCCGGCCAAAAATTTAAACTTTGCAGCTGTATCCTTACTTACAGTATCTATGTGCAGGGAGTTGTCGAAGTTATTTAAAACTGAGCCTGATGCCAGCAAATTGTATAAAACAGAAAATAATCCTATACTCATCTTTTTTTTTCTATGCAGTTCCCAACACCGTTCTTTGTATACAAGACCTGAGAGGTGGCATGACCACTGTTGCCTATCACTGGTCTCAGCGGTGTTGTGCCATATTATTATTATTCCATAGCGCTGTACATATGAAAAGGGGTGCACATACCGTATTTTTCGCCATATAAGACGCACTTTTTCTCCCCCAAAAGTGGGGGGGAAAGGCAGTTCGTCTTATGGGGCGAATGCTGGCGTTTACACTTGTATACCGCCAACCGCGCTGCGCAGGGTGTATCAGTGGGCAGGGAGGAGAAGCCGGCATCCAGTTATGTAATGACAGCGGGCCCGGTGCAGTCACTGTATTCTTCTACACCGGGCCCGCTAACTGCAGGAATCCTAACTGTAGGCGTATGTACAGGTTTATTAAATCGTTTCTATATCCTTTACTTACTATACTACTAACATCCCAGGCAGGAGAGGAGGCTGGACCGGCAGGCGGGCGCTGACAACGTAACTCACTGCGTAATGAGCCTGCTCCGCCTTCTTCATTCATAAAGTGGGCGGAGCTGGCACGTGACATAGTGAGTTACGCTGCCAGTGCCCGTCCGCCAGTCCAGCCTCCTGCTTCCTGCCTCTTGCCTGGGATGTTAGTAGTATAGTAAGTACAGGATATATAGAAGATTTAATAAACCTGTACATACGCCTACAGTTGAGATTCCTACAGTTAGCGGTGTAGCAGAATACAGTGACTGCACTGGGCCCGCTGTAATTACAGAACTACGGTATTGTAGATGCTTGCCCCCACCACCCTTTGGGGGTCATTCAGTGAATTGCGATGTTATGGGAATTTGTGGATGGCACTGCTATGGGGGTCTGTGGATGACACATAGCATAAAATGCTATTCATGTGTCATCCCTTGAATCCACCTATAGCAGCGTCATCCACAGATCTCCATAACAGTGTCATCCACAGACGCCCCCACTACAGTTCCATCCACAGTCCCCAATAACCGTGCCATCCACAGTCCCCAATAACCGTGCCATCCACAGTCCCCAATAACAGTGCCATCCACAGTCCCCCAATCACAGTGCCATCCACAGTCCCCCAATCACAGTGCCATCCACAGTCCCCCAATCACAGTGCCATCCACCGACCCCAATAACTGTGCCATCCACAGAACCCCCATAACTGTGCCATCCACAGATCCCCCCATAACTGTGCCATCCACAGATCCCCCATAACACCATTAGCTCAAAACCCACCAAAAGGCACACCTTTTTGTTCAAAATATTTTTTTTCTTATTTTCCTCCTCAAAAACCTAGGTGCGTCTTATAGGGCGAAAAATGCGGTACATAATACAGACAATTGCATTAAGCCCTCAAAAAGACGAGTTACAAACTGGTACAGAAGGAGAGAGGACCCTGCCCGCAAAGGCTTCCATATACTGATTAGGCTAGTGGTCTTGACATAGACCTTGAGGTTGCTGTGGTCCTGTATACAAAGAACGGGGGGAGGGCCAGAGGTGGGACACTGAGAATGGTGCAGAAGAAACAGGTGAGTATAGGATTTTCTGTTTTATATCATTTACTGCCATCAGGCTACATTTTAAGTAACTTGAACAACCCCTTTTAGAATTTTTTCCTGCCAGCAGTTTGATAAAAATAATCTAGCTGGCTAACTATAAGGGCCAGTTCACACAGAGTTTTTTGGAACTGATTTTGTCATGCTTCTGCCCAGTTTTGGACTGGGGTGCCTAGGGCCCACCAGTTAAATTCATTCTCGGGGCCTGCTGTACAGATGCATGCAAGTATTACCTGCCCCCCTTAAACTGCACCACCACACATTTTTTCTGTAGTAGTCCCCTCTCTAGATCAGGGCTGGCCAACCTGCGGCTCTCCAGCTGTTGTAAAACTACAACTCCCACCATGCCCTGCTGTAATCTGATAGCTGTAGGCAGACTAGGAATGCTGGGAGTTCTAGATCAGGGATGCTCAACCTGTGGCCCTCCAGGTGTTGCAAAACTACAACTTCCACCAGGCCCTAATAGCTGTAGGCTGTCCAGGCATGCTGGGAGTTTTGCAACAGCTGGAGGGCCCCAGGTTTAGCATCTCTGCTCTCTAGATGGTGCCTCAGAAGTTAATTTCCAGGAAACCTAGTCAGTTTCCTGCTGATTGGCTCCTGCCTAGCTATTCGAGCCAGGAACATGCTAGCTGTGATACTGTACGCTGTATGGAACACAAAGAACCAGCATGCTCTATCTTGGGGAGGAATTGTCGCTGAATCTCATATTGATTTTAATAGGAAGCATAAAAAAAAACACTCCGTACGTGTTCACACATTTTTTGCATGTTTTCTGTGTAATTCTTGGAGCAGATCCATGCCCAAAACCACAAGTTAAAAATGTAGTTTTGTACTGAGGTAAAGACCCATTGGTTAAAAAAAAGCATTGAAAATCTGCATCAAAAACACATTAAAAAATGCACGGAAATGCAATGTATAAATGCTTGTTCCCGATAATCTGCCTAGGTAAGGCCCCTTTCAGACGAGCGAGTTTTCCGCGCGGGTGCAATGCGTGACATGGACGCATAGCATCCGCACTGAATCCTGACCCATTAATTTCAATGGGTCTGTGTACATGAGCGTTTTTTTTCACGCATCACTTGTGCGTTGCGTGAAAATCGCAGCATGTTCTATATTCTGCGTTTTTCACGCAGCCCTAGCCCCATAGAAGTGAATGGGGCTGCGTGAAAAACGCATTGCATCCGCAAGCAAGTGCGGGTGCGTTGCGTTTTTCACTGATGGTTGCTAGGAGATGTAGTTTGTCAACCTTCAGTTTTTTATCACGCGCGTGAAAAACGCATCAAAACGCATTGCACCCGCGCGGAAAAAACTGAACAACTGAACGCAATCGCAGGCAAAACTGAATGGCTTTGCCTGTGAAATCGCACAGTTTTCACTGAACGCATCTGCAACGCATCCGGACCTAATCCGGACACGCTCGTGTGAAAGAGGCCTAAAGGGTTCCAACGATCACCCAATGAATAAGCAAGCGCTCGTTCATGTGGTGATCGTGTCATTCTGCCAGCACCAAAAATCATCGTTGCCGTGAAGCAGATCGCAGATCACAATCTGCTACATGGGAACAATGAATTGCTATGGGGACAAGCGAGCACTGTATGAATTGCCTGTCCCCATACAGCAGAAGCGATTGCTGCATGTAAATGCAGCTCTCATTACTGATGATGATAAAGCAATTATAATGAACTTTTAGTTGGCTCTCAACAACTGGCTGAAAGATCGGTCCATGTAAATTGGCCTTTAGATATTAGAGAGGGAAAATGTGAAAGCATTAGATTAGGGAATGTTAGGCCTGCCTAAAAAGATTTGTTTTTAGGGCATGCTGGGAATTAACCTGATTGTAGCACATTCCAGAAAACAGGCGCAGAACAAGAAAAGTCTTTGAGACAAATGGGAGGTTTGGATTAGGCTACTTTCACACTTGCGCTAGCAGGGTCGGCAGGCTGTTCTCCTGCCGGATCCGTACTAACCCTAGCCCATATGTGCCGCCGGAAGACCGCTCCAGCCCAATTCACTATAATGGGGAGCAGCACGGCAGACATGTCGAGAGGCGGCCGGACAAAAATTTGAACTATAATGGGGACGGGCTGGAGGTTCGGCCACAGTGTAGCAAGCATGCCGAGAGGCAGCCTGACAAAAACTGCAGGATGCTGTAGTTTTTGTCCGTCCGCCTCTTGGCATGTTTGCCTCCTGCCCGTCCCCAATATAGTTAAATTGGCCGGAGCGGACTTCCGGCGGCAAACATGGACTAGCGTTAGTTCGGATCCAGCAGTCTGTTCCTCTTCCGGAACAACCTGCTGGACCCTGCTAGGGCAAGTGAGAAAGAAGCCTTATGGAGGATGTTGCTCTTAAATAATTGACAGAAAGTAGACCATGTGTAGGGTGAGACAGTTCATGTGTAGGGTGAGACAGTTCATGTGTAGGGTGAGACAGTTCAGCACTGTGGGTGGAGAGCTTTGTGGGCAAGAGTGATTAGAATAAATTGCATTCTGTAATGGCTGGGTGACCGTGGACTGAAAGATGAGCCTGGCTGCTGCATTTAGCATAGAGCTGTGAGGGTTGAGTTTAGTGAAGAGAAGACCGACTAGTAATGAGTTACAGCAATCAAGACAAGAATGAATCAGAACACAATAAAGGTGCCCATACACATTAGAAGAAAATTGATGATGGAATGAATGATCATCTAACAAATGATCATTTTGCAGACACAGTTGTTCAAATTTCCCATGTGTTTTCATTGACACAGGGTGAAGGATGAACAATCTTTCTGAGAACATTCTTTGGAAGAAAGATCTTTCCTCCACAATGATCGTTCTCTGAGCTAAAGATCTTTTGTCTGCTTATTGGGTGAATGTTTTAAACACAGCCAACTTCTTTTCAGAAGATAATATTTAGAGATGAGCGAATTTTTCAAAACTTCGATTCACCGGTTCGCCGAATTTTTAGGAACAAATTCGGTTTGATCCAAATTTGTTTGCGTGAATTTTGTTAAAAAACGGCTTTTTCCTGGCTGCAGAGAGCCTTTATAGTGGTGTAGAACACTGTGCCTTGAAGTAAAACGCATAGGGAGTCTGCTGTGGTAGTGAAATAATACTGTGAGTCCATATGACATGCAGATGACAGGCATCGCTCTTAGAATCACTGCACACTTCACTTATTTGGGCAGTCACAGGGCCAAAACTGACCAAATAACTCAAGTATGAACTCAGCATTACAGGTCGATGTTAGCGCCAAAAAAGCGCACTCCTTTTACACCGTCATCAACTGATTCCACATAGATGTCTACAGAACCTGTTCTCTTAAACGCTTATACAAGTAGAGCCCCCGACAGATAGGAGAGGGTGTCAGCAGTAAGTTTGTGTTGACGTCACTGATTATTTTGCCCTTCCTCTGATCTGTCAGAACAATAACCCCGAAAAAACGGATCCTGTGTGTTGAGCATCCGCCTTCACTCGGTCAAGCATTTGATCAGTAATCCATCAGTATTGCTATTGCCAAAAAAAAAACAGGAGTGGATCCAAAACAGAGATGACACGTGAATGGAATATTTGCATGTCTGCATGCTGGAGGGGTACTGGGAATTGTCCCTGCAGTGGAGGCTGAGGACATGGTGGAGGATGAGGAGGCAGAGGTGGACATTGTCGCAGGACCAACGATGTAACAACGTGGAGGCGGAAGTGGCATCACCTGGCCAAGTTGCTGGTGTGGCTGTGCAGGAACCACATTCACCCAGTGGGCCGTAAAGGACATGTATTGTCCCTGACCGTAGTTATAGCTCCACACGTCAGCGCTGCCTTGCACTTTGGCAGACACCGACAGGTTCAAGGACTGGCCCACCTTCTATTCCACATTTGTGTGCAGGGCTGGTACTGCCTTTTTGGCAAATAAATGATGGCTTGGGACTCTCCACCTCGGCTCGGCACAAGCCATCAGTTCTCTGAAAGGTGCAGAGTCCAGCACTTGGAAAGGAAGGGACTGCAGCACCAGCAACTTGGCCAAGAGCACATTCAGCTTCTGCGCCGTTGGATGAGTGCACACATACTGTTGTCTCTTGGCAATCACTTTGGTGATCGATTGCTGACGGAATGACTGACGAGGAGGAGCAAGAGCATCAGGACCAGCAGATGATGGGAAGGACAGACAGCTCCCTTCGACTGAGGTGGTGGAGCCTTGACTGCCTGAAACCGGATGCGTGCCACTGGGTGATGCAGCGGTTGCTGCGGCAGGCTGGACCACCACATCGGAGCCATGGTTCTCCCAGGCCACTTTATAGTGACGCTGCATATGTTGACGCAGGGCCGTGGTGCCAACATTGGCGCCATGGCCACGCTTCACCTTCTGCCAGCAGATTCTTCATTTGGCTATGTTCACCTTCTCCAGCAGCTGAACAAAAAACTGCCACACCGCTGAGTAGGCAATTTTACCCCCAACACTCCGCACTGACTGACTGCTACCGACGCTGCCTCCATGAACCCGTGCACCGCTACTTCCCAGGCAGGTAGGCTCCTGTTAAGCGGGTGGTCTACCCTGGGCACGTTTGGCTCCCGACCTCCCACTGCTGTCATCCTGCTGACCCCTGACCACGCTTGCGACTTGCTGGCTCTGCTGCTGCCTCACAGGCAAACTGCCATCCTCTTCTCAATATGATGATGAAGCCCCTTCGTCACCCGGCTCCCAAGTGCGACCAGCTACATCATCATCGAAACTGCACGTCACTGATGTCCAACCGTCTCTGGGTCAGGAGCCTAAGCGCTCGCAACACCAGCTCCCACACCACTCTCCTCACGACTACTTGCCCGTCTAGTGGAGGAAGCGGCGGATAACTCCTCCACATCTTGGCTTGCCAGTAGTTGCTGACTGTCTTCTAGTAGCTTGTCCTCACTGTATAGTGGAGCTGAGCCCACAGCATATAATACTTCTCTGGCTGAGGGAACAGAAAAGGAAAGAGGCAGGTTGAGGACAGGTGAGGGCACAGGGCCTGCTCCCGGGCCATGCCAACTAAGGGTTGTGTCTGACAAACCCACTGACTCTTGGCTGGGAATGTCTGATGTCACTTGTGACGAAGTCGAAGATCGAGTTAACCATTTAAGAACTGCTGGAATGCTGGTCACGACCGCTAGCTGACACTGGGAGCTCAGGCCTCTCGAAGTGACCCCTGCTGTCAAGGCCCCTTACTCTGCTGCAACCTCTGCCTGCGCCAGAAACATTTAGGCCTCTGCCACTACCCTGTGCAGGGCCTTGCACTTCTCTGTCTAACATAATGTTAGATCAAATAAATAAAAAGGAAATTAAAACACCCCAAAAAAGTCTGTAATTTTCTCACTTCACCACACAACGGCCACAATAAGCCCTTTTCCCCCCCACTAATACACACTAAAAAGGGCTTAAAAACATGTAACTGCACCGCTGATCAGCAAATATATTTTTCTTTTGCCGCTAATACACGCCACAAAAGGCTTTAGAAAATATAACTGTACCGCTGATCGGCAAATATATATTTTTCATTTTCCACTAATACATGCCACAAACGGCTTTAGAACATATAACTGCACTGCTGATCATCAAATATATTTTTTCTTTTTCCACTAATACACACCACAAACGGCTTTAGAGTATATAACTACACCGCTGATGGGCAAATATATTTTTTCTTTTTCCACTAATACACGCCACTAAAGGCTTTAGAACAGTGGTGCCCAACCATTTTTTGTCTGAGGGCCGCACTAGACATGGTATAAATTTCGCAGGTCAGAACCAGGTAGCTTTGCCAGAAAGAAATGCAAACACTGTGAGGGGGCACATGTGAGCACTACTAAAATACATAATATGTAGGCCTACACTGGTTCAAATCTGCATTGGAGGCTGCGTTTGAAGCAGTGGTGGCCGTGCTTACACACTATAGGGAAAGACTGGAAGTGCGCATAGGCCAACACCTTTACCTATAGTGTGCAAGCACGGCCACCGCTGCTGGATTACAGAGTGGTCAGAACCATGGACACGTGCTGTGTATAATGTGATGGAAAAGAGCCAATATGGAGAATCAGAATACATTAGTAAGTGCCTTGTATTTTGTAATTTCTCTACATAAAAAATGCCATTTGTTGAAGTGAGGCAGCCCCTTTAAGTGTGCTACACTTAATAGGGTTAGGCAAAAAATGTCTTGCTGCGTGCATTGCGTATTTCCTATGTGTGATAGGGACTACATGTGTCTTTTTTCTGACTTACTTAGGAGCAGGATATCCATATATGTATAGGCAGTGGTGTATCTTGGTTTTGTGCTGCCCTAGGCGAGACTAAACTCGGGCACCCCCTAATATAAATTTGACCCGCCCCTTCCTGTCAAGGCCAAACCCCTTTCTCTGTAAACCCCGCCCTTCCTTTTAGGCTCCATCCTTTCCTGTATTCCTGTATTTAAAAGTGAATAACGACAGCCACACCTCACACCCCTCCTTGATCCCACTAAGTGTCATCCACAGATCCCCCCCCCTTAAGTGTCATCCACAGATCCCCCCCTTAAGTGCCATCCACAGATTCCCCCTCTTTAGTGTCATCCACATATTCCCCCTTAGTGTCATCCACAGATTCCCCCCTCAGTGTCATCCACAGATCCCCCCTCAGTGTCATCCACAGATTCCCCCCTCAGTGTCATCCACAGATTCCCCCCTCAGTGTCATCCACAGATTCCCCCCTCTTTAGTGTCATCCACATATTCCCCCTTAGTGTCATCCACAGATTCCCCCTCAGTGTCATCCACAGATTCCCCCTCAGTGTCATCCACAGATTCCCCTCTTTAGTGTCATCCACATATTCCCCCCTCAGTGTCATCCACAGATTCCCCCTCTTTAGTGTCATCCACATATTCCCCCTTAGTGTCATCCACAGATTCCCCCTTAGTGTCACCCACAGATTCCCCCCTCAGTGTCATCCACAGATTCTCCCCCTCAGTGTCATCCAGATTCCCCCCTCTTTAGTGTCATCCACATATTCCCCCCTTGGTGTCATCCACAGATTCCCCCCTCAGTGTCATCCACAGATTCTCCCCCGCCCCGCCCCCCAGTGTCATCCGATTCCACAGATTTCCTACCTGCCCAGCGCCGTTGTAGGTAATTTATTCACTCCACTTGCCTGAGAAGAGAAGCGCCGGAAGACTCACAGGCGCACTGGCAGGCGCATGCGCACTTCAATGCCTCTGCCAGTGCGCCTGTGTGAGTCTTCCGGCGCTTCTCTCAGGCAAGTGGAGTGAATAAATTACCTACAACGGCGCTGGGCGGGGAGGAGCGGCGCCGGCGCACCCCCAGCAGGCAGCAGCGCTGCCCGGACAAAAAAAAAAATCTATCACTGAGGCAAACAAGGCATCTTGCCGCCCCATTGGAAGTGTCGCCCTAGGCAAATGCCTTGTTTGCCTCGTGATAGATACGCCACTGTGTATAGGGCTACTTTCACACTTGTGGTAACAGGGCCTGGCAGGCTATTCCAGTAGGGGAACAGCCTGGCAGATCCGTGCTTACACCGGCCCGATTCACTATAATGGGGGCGGGCTGAAGGTCTGGCCGCAGCACGGCAAACATGCTGAGAGGCGGCCAGACAAAAACTACAGCTGACTTCCGGGGCACGGTGGGCTAGCGTTAGCACGGATGCGGCAGTCTGTTCCCTAGCCGGAACATCCTTCCAGACCCTTATACTGCAAGTATGAAAGTACCCTACATTCTGCCACATGAATGTTTGTGCATTTTGCTGTGAGTGTCTACCATCATACTTCATCTTTAATATTTCTACAGACATGGAAAAAAAATAAGTTTGTGTGCAGGAGCCCTAAGATGGGCCCCCAGAATCAGTTACACTGGTGTGCCCTAGGTACCTAAGTCTGACACTGGTTAGAGGTGACACGAACCAGTGATTAGGTAAAAAGTCTAAATCCCTAAATTATGTATTATATAAAAGCACCTCCCTGACTCTGAACTGGATGACGCAGAGGAATGTGATAATGTGCTGGAATACTCGTTCTGAATGAGCAGCTTTCATTTAAAGGGACTCCCTACCTCTATTACCAGAACACAGGACATGTTTTGGTTCTACCAAGACTTAGGGGTTTATATAGTATTTCTTGCCTACCTCCTGAAGCAGCTGTGGTACTGGACAATAAGTAATTTATGGTATATATCTAATTGTAATTGAGACTAACAGATAGCATAGCACAAAGTACAGTAATGCATAGTATAAAGTAAAAATGTCCGCCCTGAGAACCTTTGAAGATCCACTGACCTCGTTTACCTAATTTAAAATTGTCTGTCATTTCATTTTAAAAGTCTTCTTAGTTAAGCTCGTTAATCAGCGGGAGGAGGCTTATGGACCACACACAATCCTCTGGAAGATATGCAAATGAGCTCTTTGCACGCTCTAATGCAAGGCAGCTATCCTATAAATCAATGTTTGACCCTTTAAAATAAACCTTGAGACATGATCTGGATAATAACTAAGCCAGTACCTCATCTGCAGACAGCTGTTATTAGGGTGACTGCCCCTCATCAGTGAAGAGCAGAGAGTACTGGCTTGACTGGGTGAGAGGCCTAGGTCCGGCTTTTTTTTTTTTTTTTTTAGGGGGTTTCTATCTCTCCTTGTAGAGAGTTCCTTAACCACCTCAGCCCCCCTAGCTTAAACACCCTTAATGACTAGGCCACTTTTTACAATTCTGCACTACGCTACTTTCACCGTTTATTGCTCTGTCATGCAACTTACCACCCAAATGAATTTTACCTCCTTTTCGTCTCACTAATAGAGCTTTCATTTGGTGGTATTTCATTGTTGCTGACATTTTTACTTTTTTTGCTATTAATAAAAATTTAACGACATTTTTGCAAAAAAAATGACATTTTCCACTTTCTGTTGTAAAAATTTTCCAAAAAAACTACATTTCTATATAAATTTTTCTCTAAATTTATTGTTCTACATGTCTTTGATAAAAAAAAATCCAATAAGTGTATATTTATTGGTTTGGGTAAAAGTTATAGCGTTTACAAACTATGGTGCAAAAAAGTGAATTTCCGCATTTTGAAGCAGCTCTGACTTTCTGAGCACCTGTCATGTTTCTTCAGGTGCTAGAATGTCAGGATAGTATAAATACACCCCAAATAACACCATTTTAGAAAGAAGACACCCCAAAGTATTCGCGGAGGGGCATGGTGAGTTCATGTATCATTTCATTTTTTTTCACAAGTTAGCGGAAAATGACACTTTCTGAGGAAAAAAAAATAAATAAAGTTTTTATTTCTGCTAACTTCTGGCAAAAAAAAATAAAATCTCAGACGGACTCACTATGCCCCTCAGTGAATACCTTTGGGGTGTCTACTTTCCGAAATGGGGTCATTTGTGGGGTGTGTTTACTGTTCTGGCATTTTGGGCGGGGCTAAATTGTGAGCAGCCATGTAAAACCTAAAGGTATTCATTGAATATAGGGCCCCTTTGCGCACCCAGGCTGCAAAAAAGTGTCACTCATGTGGTATCGCCGTACTCAGGAGAAGTAGGGCAATGAGTTTTGGGGTGTATTTTTACATATACCCATGTTGGGTGAGAGAAATATCTCTGTAAATTGACAACTTTGTATAAAAAAAATTAAAAATTTGTTGTTTACAGTGATATTTCTCACACAAAGTATGGGTATATATAAAAATACACCCCAAAACACATTACCCTACTTCTCCTGCAGCTAAGATGCGCAAAGGGGCCCTAAAACCAATGAGTACCTTTAGGATTTCACAGGGCATTTTTACGCATTTGGATTCTCATGCTTTAGGACCCCTAAAATGCCAGGACAGTATAAATACCCCACAAGTGACACCATTTTGGAAAGAAGACACCCCAAGGTATTCTGTGAGGGGCATGGCGAGTTCATAGAAAAAAATTTTTGGGCACAAGTTAGCGGAAATTGATATATATATATATATATTTTTTACAAGTCTCATATTCCACTAACTTGTGACAAAAAATTAAATTTTACATAAACTCACTATACCCCTCACGGAATACCTTGGGGTGTCTTCTTTCTAAAATGGGGTCACATGTGAGGTGTTTGTACTGCCCTGGCATTTGAGGGTCTCCGCAGTCATTACACGTATGGCCAGCATTAGGAGTTTCTGCGATTCTCCTTATATTGAGCATACGGTTAATGAGATTTTTTTTTTCCGTTCAGCCTCTGGGCTGAAAAAAAAAAAAAAAATGAACGGCACAGATTTTTTCATTCGCATCGATCAATGTGGATGAAAAAATCTCTGCCAAAATCAGTGACTGCGGGGCGGTGGGCGCTAACTACCTAACAAGTAGCTAACTAACTGGCGGTGATAAGGGACCCTTATGCCCCATTCACACGTCCGCAATTCTGTTTGCGGAACGGAATTGTGGACCCATTCATTTCTATGGGGACAGACTTTGTCCCACTCGGATCCGGAATTACGGATCCGCGCTTCCGGGTCTGCACTTCCGTTCCGGAAAAATATAGAACATGTCCTATTCTTGTCCGCAATTGGGGACAAGAAAAAGCATTTTCTATATAGTTCTGGCAATGTGCGGATCTGCAAAATGCGTAAAGCACATTGCCGGTGTCCGTGTTTTGAGGATCTGCGGATCCATGGATCCGCAGATCCACGGATCCGCAAAACACATATAGACGTCTGAATGGAGCCTTACAAGGGGTGTAATCAATGACAGGGGGGTGATCAGGGAATCTAGATGGGGTGATCAAGGGGTTAACAAGGGGTTAATAAGTGAGGGGGGGTAGTGTGGTGCTTGGTGCTACTTTACATAGCTACCTGGTCCTCTGGTGGTCAATCCCAGCAAATGGGACCACCAGAGGACCAGGTAGCAGGTATATCAGACGCTGTTAACAAAACAGCGTCTGATATACTTGTTTGATGCGATTTATTTTACATCTACAGCCTGCCAGCGATTGATCATCGCTGGCAGGCTGTAGTACAAGTTGTGAGACGCGCGGCACTGTGAACGTGCGCGCGCGCGGCACTGTGAACGCGCACGCGCGTTCACAGGAAGTCTTGCGTCTCGCGAGATGACGCGCCGACGCGTCAACTCAGAACTACAGGACCGCCCGCCGGACGCATCCGTGAGGCGGTCCTGTAGTGGTTAATAGGTCATACATGCTTCTCTGGAATTCTGGGACAAAGGTAATCCAAGTCACGTCTCAAGGCCTATTTAAAGGGTCGAACATTGACTTATAGGATAGCTACCTTACATCTGGCGCTCTTTCTGGTTAGGTGTTGCTAAAAGGTTTCATTTAATGTTGCTGGGATAAATGTTGTGATGTTAAAGCACTTACGGTATTTCTTTTTGCACTGTGTATACATAATAACAATGTATGGGCAATATATGGTTAAGAGTGGCAGATTTGGTTAGGTTACAAGGCTGCTGGACTTCGCCTGACCCCTAGTTAGTGGAGTCTCAGCAGGCAAGAGTTACAGACAAGACTTACATGTGCAAGCGCCTGCAAGCTAGGTCAGAGTCCAGAGAACCTTTATATATGAGACTACAGCTGCTGAAGAAGATATTTTATCATCAAGGTTACCCCTTAAGGAAAGTGATCAGTGATCTTAGAAGGTTCATAACCTTTAAGGCTGTGAAAGATAACGTCATTAATGTACCGCCTCCGGCAACCACTTTGATACAGATTGGCCATACAAATCTAGACTCAGAACCCCTTATCCCTGGAGTTTAAGAAAGAACAGAATAGCATGCATGTGGATGTTTAAAGACTCTTATTGCCATCATTGTTGCTGCATATATACAGCTATTGGGAGGGGAGTATACTGTAATATACTTTGGGACTGTGCCTTTTGCTGCTATATGTACTATTACTCCCATCTTCAATTTAGTAAAGAAAGACTGTATTTATTGCATCATACATCTGCCGACGTTGCATCCATGCTCCTGCCTTGCACCCTGCCAACCACCTAACTTCAAGGGCACCCGAACTACCATCAGGCAGGAGCCCCAAAAAGTCAGGGTGCCTTTTATTTACTGTGCATGGCCCCTGGGAAGCACCAAAGTGAGGACTGCCGGTGTTCTGCCAGATCTCTATAGATTGCCGAAAGTCTATAGCGGAAGTCTTGTGGTGCGCTGCGCAAGCGCACAAGCGCAACTCCACTAATCATCCCTGCAGCCTCCATTGAAGTACTTCGCGCACCGCGCGTGCACAGAATTATGGAGACGTCTTAAAGTGAAAGTCATCAGTCAGTAAAATACAGCATCTACATTAATTTGTACGCTCGCCACGCATCAGACTCTATGCCGCCATTGATGGTAAAGAAGGAAAAGGATGGTAAAGAAAGAGACTATCCATCTCTTTCTTTACCATCCATTTCCTTCTTTACTATCAATGGCGGCATAGAGTTAGTTTTACTAAATGCCGACGGCAGCGAGGCCGAGCCCGATGCGTGGCAAGCCCGCGAGGGTACAGATTAATGAGCGCTGGGGGGGTAGCTGTACTTTAATGGAGATGACTGTCACTTTAAGAAGTCTCTGTACCCTTAAGTGTGCGCACGCGCGATGCGCGAACTACTGCAATGAGGGCTGCAGGAATGATTCGCGGAAGCACGCTTGTGCGCTTGCGCAGCGCGCCACGTGACTTCCGCTATAGACTTTCGGCAAACTATAGACTTTCGGCAGAACACCCCAGTGAGGACTACTGCTTCTCTCAGGACCACAACAACCACTCCCATGCTATTTTTTTTCTTCCACAAGGGTATTTTTTTTATTGAACAAATCACGTGGTCACATATGTGGTAAAGTCTACTTAGAATTAATCATTATACAGAGAAAAATGGCAAATGAGGGAAATAAGGGGAAAAGAAAGCAAGGCACTCGGTCAGTGATAGCTAGAAGAACTTAATCCTAGTGATCCAGCACATTCCTCAAGCTCTGCCCTGATTTCTGTAATCCTTATACAATGGCCCACATTTACTTACATGATAGCACCTAGGCCTTCTTGTAAAATGTGCCACAACTAGTTTTAGAAACATCCACTGCACCTAGCTCTTCAATTTACCAGGAACGGGTTATGGTTTAGCGGGAAAGTGGAGTAGACTAAGATACGACTTTAATGTTGCCATATTTGCCACAAAATTTTAGGGCCGAATTAGTAATCTAAGATTTAGCCTACTTAAATTTGGTGCTTAGATAGTCTAACACCACCCATTGGTTGGCTTACTTTCCAGTGTCGGAGTGCAGTGCATAGGTCCCACCAGTAAAATTCATTCAGGGGGTGCTACATACAAATATCACATGCTCACACAGCGGCAACAGAAGCAACATGCTACAAGATGATTGATTATGGTGGTCGGTAACTTCAAGACAACAGGTCCCTGGAAAAAGAGGATACTGACTAGTTTGCCCCTGTACTCAAAAGTCATCTAAACCACCCGATGCATCTATGATACATTGATAACCCACCCAGTTTTTACAGTATATGAACATAGACTGGTTGAGATGCTGTTAACTGTCTGTATGTAGTGCAGTCAGTCTACTGTGCTATGCGTCACCTGTTCCCTCGTGGGCCGGTCCAAGCCTGTTACTTTCCGTCAAAATTTTGGTGTAATATGTTACGTTATGTCTTAAGCCGTGCCCATTTTCCTGATAAGCCACGCTCCCTCAGTGGATTCTTCATTTTGGCACATTCGCTTCATAAATATTTCTAAAACGCAAAGCATCATTCGATGCTAAAAATTCTCTAGATTTTGGTACACAATAAACTAGAATTCTAGCACAGCCACAAAAGTAAACGCGAACCTCCGTCTCAAAGTAAGTATAATGCTAGAAAAAAGTGTATAGTTAATTTATCATGCGGCATGAGCCAGGATAAATCTGACACATCTTAAGGCTCCATTCACACGTCTGCATTCAGTGTCCGCACCCGTTCCGTAATTATGCTGGATGGGTGTGGACCCATTCATTCTCAATGGGGACGGAATGGACGCGGAGAGCATTTGCGGAGCGTGCCGCTAAACTTCCGTTCTGAAAAAAAATAGAACATGTCCTATTCTTGACCGGCCCGGGTGTATTGCGGATCCGCAATACACCACGGACGTGTGAATGGACCCTAAGGCTGTCTTATCCTGTCTAGAGGGAATAGTACATCCGCCTCAGTGTTGTATTCACACTGACAATCTGTATATTATTCTGTTCTGTCAGGTCACTCTTGCTTTTAGTGCACAGAATCGCAATGTTTGCTGTTCTACCCAGAAACCTGATGCATCCCATTGAAATCAATACAATTTATTAGAATTCATTAGGCTGATTTTACACCACAAAACTACCCTGAACCACACTAAAATCCATGCTGCATTAAAATGGATAAAATGCAGAAAAAAATAATAGATTAACCACATACATCAAATTGGTTTTTGAGGCTATTAATATTGATGAGATGACCTGTTCTTTAGGATAGAAAAAAATATAAATATGAAAGCAGCACCACTGTCCCTTTCAGACCTTCCACTGGAATGCCCCATCCAGTCAGTAACCACAGATCCACAAAGCACAAAACATTGTTGACGGCGGCATGTCCTCCAAGGTTTCTTCATTCACAGTGGGTGCATTAAAATGTGCAAAGTGCAAAAACAGTGCCAAAAACAATGCAACGCTTTGACTACAACGTAGCTTGAAAAAGATTGCAAAGTTATGTAGAGGCGCCGGCGTGTGACAGAATCTGCTCCAGATATACGCCACAAAAAATGGCCTATATCTGTTCGTAAATGACCCCCTAAGTCTGTATGTCTTCGTGTTAAAACTTAAAATGGAAAGAATATGGAAGTTTTTTTATTGGCCTTATTGTTCTCTATGGCAGCCCTATTACAGCTCTGTACAAAATAAAGCTGTGTTATGACCTTGTACATAAGTTTCACCATTTTCATAGATGGGGATTCGTTAGAGCAGTTCAAGAGGGAACTGGATTTTTTTATGTAAAATACTGCAGGTTACGGACAGAGATTTGTTCTGATTGCTAGATTTGTAAGGAATTATTAAATTTGTTTTGCTTTCCTCTGAATCAACTCTGTAGGATTATAGGTTGGACTTGATTGACCTGTGTCCTTTTCCAGCCTTGCCAACTATGCAACATTTCATAAAACCACTTCATTAAAAAGAAAAGAAAACAAAAAAACACAACACATTGGGGGTCATTTATTAAGACTGGCATTTAATAAGCTCTATATCTGGCAGTGGATCCGCCGAAGTTATAAAGAGGTACCGGCCTCCACATAACTTACAGAGTCAGTCTATGCATTGCGGTCCCTAATGCACGGGCAACCTCCGTACGGCCGCCGGGATGAATCCAGACCCATTCAACTTCAAATTCATCCGTTCCGCAAAAATAAAGAGCAAGTTCTATCTTTTTGCGGAACAGAAGTACAGAACAGAACCCCATGGAAGCACTATGTAGTGCTTCCGTAGTGTTCTGTTCTGTGATTACGTTCTGCACGTTCTGCATCTCCGGATTTGTGGAACCCATTGAAGTGAATGGGTCCGCATCCGTGATGCGGAATGCCTGTGTATTGCAGATCCGCAAATGCGGACCGCAATAAGGCAACAAGCAGCACACGTTCGTGTGCATGAGCCCTAAATGTACAGTATCTCACAAAAGTGAGTACACCCCTTACATTTTTGTAAATATTGTATTCTATCTTTTCCTGGGACAACACTGAAGATCTGACACTTTGATACAATGTACAGTAGTCAGTGTACAGCTTGTATAACTGTGTAAATTTGGTGTGCCCTCAAAATAACTCAACGCACAGCCGTTAATGTCTAAACTGCTGGCAACAAAAGTGAGTGCACCCCTAAGTGAAAATGGCCAAATTGCGCCCAAAGTGTAAATATTTTGTGTGGGTATTATTATTTTCCAGCATGGAGTTCACTAGAGCTTCACAGGTTGCCACTGGAATCCTCTTCCACTCCTCCATGACGACATTACAGAGCTGGTGGATGTTAGAGACGTTGCGCTCCTCCACCTTCTATTTGAGGATGCCCCACAGATGCTCAATAGGGTTTAGGTCTGGAGACATGCTTGGCCTGTCCAGCAACTTTACCCTAAGTTTCTTTAGCAAGGCAGTGGTCATCTTGGAGATGTATTTGGGGTTGTTATCATGTTGGAGAACTGCCCTGCTGCCCAGTTTCTGAAAGGAGGGGATCTTGCTCTGCTTCAGTATGTCACAGTACATGTTGCCATTCATGGTTCCCTCAATGGACTATAGGTTCCCACAGCCAGCAGCACTAATGCAGCCCCAAACCATGACACTTCCACCACCATGCTTGACTGCAGGCAAGACCCACTTGTCTTTGTACTCCTCACCTGGTTGCCGCTACATACACTTGACACCATCCAAACCTCCCGGCCTTTCCCCTTCCTTGCCCATGTCACGCCACTTTTTTAGACCTGGCGTGAGCAGGGAAAAGTCGCAGATTTCACCGCAATCTGCGCCTGAAATACACCTAATATACACTGAACAAAAATATAAACACAACACTTTCGGTTTTGCTCCCATTTTGCATGAGCTGAACTCAAAGATTTGAAACATATTCTACACACACAAAAGACCCATTACTCTCAAATATTGTTCACAAATCTGTCTAAATCTGTGTTAGTGCTGTGTGATCAAACTGCACATTTCAGAGTGGCCTTATGTTGTGGGCAGTCTAAGGCACACCTGTGCAATATTCATGCTGTCTAATCAGCACCTTCATATGCCACACCTGTGAGGTGGGGATGGGTTATCTCGGCAAAGGAGAAGTGCTCACTAACACAGATTTAGACAGATTTGTGAACAATATTTGGGAGTAATGGGTCTTTTGTGTCTGTAGAAAATGTTTTAGATCTTTTGAGTTCAGTTCAAGAAAAATGAGAACAAAACCGAAAGTGTTGCATTTATATTTTTGTTCAGTGTAGGTGTATTTCAGTATAATAAATGACCCCGTTGTGTTTTTCTGCTATGTGGGGTAGAAAGTGTTGCAGCACTACCTGTAAAATGTGAATTCTCACCATCTGACATCGTGACTCTGCTTTTCTTACATCCAGCTTTGTCCTCACTAATGTTACGAAAGACAACAACCTCACAAAGTAAAGCAATTACCATATAAATACTAGAGCTCTAGAGATGCTAAACGGAAATATTTTTAGCTGCAGATCGCTCCAGTTTTTTTTTTTTTGCAAATAACAAGTGAGGGATAGGAAGGTAACAGTGAAGTTTTATAAGGCCTTACCTTGAGTTTGAACTATAAAATAATCTCTTTTGTTGTTACTTGTAGGCTTTAAACTTCATCATATTTTTAGCTTTCTTTTGCACTGAAATATTCAAGGTATGGACAAGAGGCCACCTTGATCAGCAGATAAAGGGCATGTTCACACTGCATTTTTGGAAGCAGATTTAGATGTGTTTTATGGGCTTAAATCCACAGCAAAAACAAAAAAACAGCTCCTTACATTAACTGTCCACTGATAATTTAGGCAGCACAAGTAATATCAAAGACCATCATAAAATGCCGAACTTTAATAAATCTCACCCAAAATCTCACCCAAACAACTCTCCTATGTATCTTATATCTCAGCTTCTTGTACCTTATACTTATCAGGTTGTAATGACAGAGTGAGGGGCACAGTGCTTTCACCAGTCATCAGTCATGTTAGAGTTGCGGTCTGTGATTGCCATGTACAGGAGTGGTAAACTAAGAGGAGCCAAATCACAGCAGTACATTGTACGCCAAAATCAGATTGAGAAAGCCGGGATGTTTTCATTATCAGAGTTTATCATAAAGTAACATAGTTTCTATGGGAAAAAAGACATGTCCATCCAGTTTAGCCTGTTAATCCAGAAGAAGGCAAAAAAAACTTGTGAGGTAGAATCCAATTTTACTCAATCAGAACTCCCTGGATTGAAAATGCATCTCCAGAATCTAGTAACCATACCCGGTATTATTATGACATATACTTTTCCGAGGCTTAACTGACTTTTGAAACCTCCCCCTAAGAAAATAAAGAAATGGATGAAATATCTCAGAAGCCATCAATTCACTTGCCTCTGAGGAGTCACAGTTTTGTACGACATCATGATTAGACTGTGCTGGGGTGTGTCATCCATCAATAAAGGGGTGTTTCGGTTAAAGGGGTTGTCCGGGTTCAGAGTTGAACCCAGACATATCCCTGTTTTCACCGAGACAGCCCCTCTGATATGAACATCGGAGCATTTAATGCTCCAATGCTCTTCTTTGACCTGTGCTGAATCGCGCAGGTCAAAGGTTTTTTTAGAGATCCGGTGTTGTACCAGTCTCACCATGCGTAAAGCTAGCCGGAGGCTTTTGCCTAGCAGTGAGCTTGGTGATGTCACTGGCACTAATTGACAGGCTTTAGCGCTGTCCTAGCCTGTAAAACGGCTAGGGCCTCGCTAAAGCCCGCCCATCAGTGCCAGTGACATCACTAGGAACAATGCTAGGCGGAAGCATCTGCCTAGCAAGGTAAAAAATATAAACAAAGAGCCCTTGTCCTGCGCGATCCAGCGCAGGGAAAAGGAGAGCATCGGAGCATGAAATGTTCCGATGCTCATGTCAGAGGGGCTGGAGGGGTGAAAGTTATCCCCTATCCATTGTACCAACTGAAGGTATGGGAATGTATTATTGTGATCTGCATACATTCTTAACAGTTTATATTTATAATATATCAAACAGTTTTGATATATCACGTGGACATTGTTTAGGTTCTACCATTTTACTATCTTCTTCAATGTTCTTTTTATGTTTGTCTGTGTATCATAAATATATTGTTCCTCTTTACAGGCCCATTTTTGAGGAAGGTCTAATAGACTGAAACGTCTGGAACATTGGGCCCTTTATAGTTTATACGATGCAATTTCTACCGAGTCTGGATCAATAAAGCTCATATCATTTTTCATCACATCAAGGGAGTGCTGTGGATTATCTTCATAATTGACTTTGGAGTGACCTCCTTTGGCACCCCAGCCAGCTCTACACAGTGTGTGGGTCTCAAATATCCTTTGGACTCCATTTCTATGGGACTGTATGAAATAGCCAAGAACGAATGGAGCAGAAGTGCACATGCTCGACCTGCCACTCCATTCATTGTGAGAGTGTGAGACCCTTGTTCTCGAGATTCTTGTGTGTTCCTGCAATCAGACCCCCCACAATCTAATCTAGTTATCCCCTATCCTGTGGTTATGGGGATACCTTAATCTAACTAAAATACCCCATTAGGAAGAGGCATTGCATTTAAAAAGCGACAATAATAAGCGCAGCAAGAGTTTTTTCTGAGGGACATGATGGTGGGTCAAACTGGTAGGCAAAGGGAGCACAGTAGTAGTGTCTTCGGAAGTATAGGTGCTTCAATGCACAACTCAAAGGAACGAATGCCAAAGATGCCAACATTCAGGACAGGAAGACAGCTAGCGACGGCAAGTGTTGAAGAGGGTCTGAGCCGGGGTGGGCTGCATGTGGCAAACAATACCAAGGTAAAGTATAGCTCTTACAAAAATTACCGATCAAGAGATTTAGATTTTAAGTGAAAAATATAAAAAAATAGGTACTAAAGTACATTTCGGCGTTTACTTTTTAATTGGTCTGTATAAATAGTTTAGAAAAGTTGTACATGTAGAATTTCAAAACTGATGTCTATACTTTTGATTTCTGTATTAAAAACTTTTTTTTTTAAATATTTCATGCTTGGAAAAATATCTGCAAAGTATCCACTAAATCAATATGAGTTTTTTTATAAAACTTTTAAATCTTTTTCATTGACCCTTTTTGAGCATAGATTGGATACTACTACTTTATCCTGACGTACTACATCTGTTGTAGGTTCCCAATAACAAAGCCAATGCTCGAGTATTACATGTGAAGCGCTCTCCCAGATTGGCAACTGTGAAACACCACGTCTGAGAAACCAGCAAAGATGTCCTCAGAACAAACCGGGTGCACATAGCAATGTTGAAGTACATTTTGTGCAATTTTTAACCACCCGATTTGTCATCCCAACCTTATCTATATGCCAAGGTTGGCCATGGTGTTGCTTAAAGTAGTTATCCAGGAGTAGAAAAACATAGCCGTTTTTTTTCTTCCAGAAACAGCACCACTCCTGTCACCACTCCAGGTTGTGTGTGGTATTGCCCCATTCACTTCATTGGAGCTGAAATACCATGGAGAGGTATGGTGCTGTTTTTAGAAGAAATCAGCCATGTTTTTGTAATTCTGGACAAACCCTTTAAGAGCCACATGCAGCCTCTTTCAAGCTATTGGACATACTATGAAATTTTGATTATTGTAATTGTAACATACACATTAGGCAATCTGATTAGTGACTAGTCGTTTACAGATATATAGGAGACATCAGCCTTAAAATTATTTTTTTCAGATTTAAAGAGGTTTTACAAGATTCAATGAGTATCTAATCAGTGGGGATCCAACACCCGGGACTCCTGCCGATCAGCTGTTTGAGAAGACACCAGCGCTCGCAGTAGTGCCGAGGCCTTCTCGCAGCTTTGCCTAGGCCGTGTGATGTTGCTTTCATCAGTCCCATGGCCACAGCAGTGTGTTTAGTGAGCTGAGAGAAGGCCGTGGCGCTACTGCAGGCACTGGTACCTTCTCAAACATCTGATCAGCAGGTGTCCCAGGTGTCAGACCCCCACCGATCAGATACTGACTGAAAAGTCTCGGAAAACCCCTTTAACACAACCATGTACGATCAAAATGATTGGGAATTAAAGGGACACGGTGTCGGGTGGGGGACCTCCCTTGTGTTAACCGCTCCTGCCATTCGCTGCTCCCCTCCGACACCTAACATTTTCAACCGTATACAGGGAGAAGCAGCAGTGGTGGTGCGGGGACCAGGAGCGGTGCCGGGAGCAGGAAGCAGGGTAAGTATATTACCAGTGAGGGGCCCTGCAGATGGGGGGGGGGGGTTCTTGAAATTGTAGGACCCCTTTAATTGTGTTAGGCCACTTTCAGACTAGCGTTTTTGATGAATCCTGCAGGGTTCAGCAAAAATGCTTCCGTTACTGATAATACAACCATCTGCATCCGTTATGAACGGATCCGGTTGTATTATCCTTAACATAGCCAAGACGGATCCGTCCCTCATTGACTTTCAATCGTGTTCATGACGGATCCGTCTTGGCTATGTTAAGGATAATACATCCGGATGCAGATGGTTTTCTATTGTGTCAGAGAAAACTGATACGTCCCCATTGACTTGCATTGTGGCTTATGACGGATCCGTCTTGCTCCCCATCCCAGGACGGAAAGCAAACTGCAGCTCTCCGGTATGAGAACGGAACGGAATGCATTTTGGAGCTTTCCGTTTTGTTCAGTTACGTTTTATCCCCATTGACAATGAATGGGGAGAAAACTGAAACGTTTTTTTCTGGTATTGAGACCCTATGATGGATCTCAGTACCGGAAAATATTAACACTAGTGTGAAAGTAGCCTTATTTATATGATGAGTCTGATATAAAGCTTTGGACTATTATTTTTTTTTCCAGTCTGAACGTCCCCTGATAGTCCCAACTTTCTTACATCTGTGAATCTTCCCAATTCCCAAAAATGGCATCTTTTTACGCAGTAGTATAAGTCTGACATCGTCACAAAGTGTTGAAGTCTGCAAGTGAGTAAGCAGCAAAATAGACCTAGTAGCTCTAACTTACAGCCCCTGGCATGCTTTCAAGCAGCCCTCCCTGTCGTGAACCTGAGGCTTGTGCTCAGAAAAAAATAATCTCGCAAAGCTACAAATAGCATAAAGTACAGAAACTCATGAATATGCTGACAGATTTATCAGCCACAAAAAAAAGTCCATGTGAGATGATTGCACGTTCTAGCATAAACAATGTTTTCAAAAAACATTCTGTAAAAAGAGTGAGAATTGGCCGCGATACTTGCTGAACACAACTTTGCATATGAGAAAGTTTTGTGGCATCATGTTACGATAAGAATAAGCTGACCTACCCCTGGTGCTAGTGCTACTGGCCTGTCAATACAGAAGGAGAAGGCTTCATCCACAACAACGCTCACCCCCTCTTCTAGGCCCTTTTTCCAGTGCTATAGCTCAACTCTTTGTCCTACACATGGACGCCTCTCACTTTCTTCACCGAGCGTCGGATGAACTTTTCTTCTGTTGTTCAGACCCTGAATCTTAAATTCTAGTTCTGTATCTTCAACCGCTATTAGATTATACCCATGTCCTGTCAATTTTTTGTTAAAGCCCCGACTAATGACACCATGGTATTAGTTTCTCATGTGCATCCTGAATTTTTACCTCTAGACTGATGTCTTCTTAGGCTGTGTCGTGAATGCAGAAGTTCTTCGAGTTTCTCTTCTGGACCTTAAAGTCTTCTACCATCCTTCAGATTTCCGAGGAGCTCCTTTTCCCCATGAATTCTCGTAGAATCTTCTCGTCTTAAGATGCCCTGTATCATGTGCGTGTTAGTCTGCCTGTCTCTCTGTGGTTCTCCTCTGCCTGTTTTCCTCCTCACGCCTGTAAGAGGAGCCGCTGTGTCTCACATGGCTGCTGAGTCCCTGTTACCTTGGGAATGACCCTGATTACAAACACTTTTCATGCTGCTCATTGAAAGAGCTGAAAGCACACAGTGACTTACCAAAGTCTACCTACTGTTTACCGAGTCAAACAAGTAGAGACCTGTCCTACAAATAAACAGTTCGCCTAAAGGATCCTTAAGGAAATAGCGTATTATATCTTTACAACCCAGCTACACGTTGATGGTATTTTTTCAAGTTCCAAATACCATCAGAGTATGCAGTTCCTGATACTTGGCGTCATGGCCTCATTTACAGATCTTTCCAGACTGCGGGAACAATTTGAGGAATGACTGACGTGTAGGCGCACACTGTACATGTTATCTGATGACACACATACTTCTGCACATGCGTCCTTTTCTTAGAATGGTAAATGTAGCTCCAACGATTATGATAAGGCTTGCCATACGCTTTAAAGTCCATCTGTCAGCAGATTTGTCCCTATGACACTGGCTGACCTGTTACATGTGTGCATGGCAGCTGAAGACATCTGTGTTGGTCCCATGTTCATATCTGTCCGCATTACTGAGAAAAATTAGGTTTTAATATATGCAAATGAACCTTTAGGAGCAACAGGGGCGTTGCCGTTACACCTAGAGGGTCTGCTCTCTCTGTCACTGCCACGCTCTCTGTACTTTGATTGACAGGGCCGAGTTTGATGACTTTTTCACCTCCTGGTCCTGTCAATCAAAGTGGAGAGGGCGTGGTAGTTGCAGAGAGAGTAGAGCCTCTAGGTGTAATGGCAACGCCCCCGTTGCTCCTAGAGTTTCATTTGCATATATTAAAACATCGTTTTTGTCAGCAATGGGGGCACATATGAACATGAGACCAACACAGATGTCTTCAGCTGTCAAGTGCATACGGAACAGGTCAGCCGGTGTCACAGGTACAGATCTGCTGACAGATGCCCTTTAAATAAATGTTGCTCGACAGCTGTGTTCCCGACTTCGCCATTTTTAGGCACTCTTAGCTCGATCCAGACGAGGGAGAGGGAAGAAAGTTGCTCTTAGGCTTATTTCACATGAGCAATACGGATGGTATCAGGATTTGTTCAGGGAAAATATGATGGTTTTGAATGCAAATTCAATCAGTTTTGTCTATGATTCCGTTCAGTGTTTCAGGGTTTTTTTTTCGCGCGGATGCAATCAGATTTTCACACGCGAAAAATAACAATTTCTCCTCAGTGAAAAACTCATTGCATCCAGATGCCTCACACATTTTCACACAAGCCCCATTCATTTCAATTGGGCCAGGACTGCGTGAAAAAAGCACAATATCGAACTTTTTCCTGAATGCAGAGATGAAGCGTTAAAAACTCTGCTCATGCGCACAGAACCATTGGAATGAATGGGTCAGGATTCAGTACGAATGCTATGCGTTTGCTACATGCATCGCATTCGGACAGAAAACTCGCTTGTGTGAAATTAGCTCTAGGGCTTTTTCACATGAGCAAATTTTCCATCTGGATGTGATGCAGACAGTGAACATAGAAACACAGAATGTGTCGGCAGATAAGAACCATTTGGCCCATCTAGTCTGCCCAATATACTGAATACTATGGATAGCCCCAGGCCCTATCTTATATGAAGGATGGCCTTATGCCTATCCCATGCATGCTTAAACTCCTTCACTGTATTTGCAGCTACCACTTCTGCAGGAAGGCTATTCCATGCGTCCACTACTCTCTCAGTAAAGTAATTCTTCCTGATATTACTTTTAAACCTTTGCCCCTCTAATTTAAAACTATGTCCTCTTGTAGCAGTTTTTCTTCTTTTAAATATTCTCTCCTCTTTTACCGTGATGATTCCCTTTATGTATTTAAAATTTTCTATCATATCCAGGGGCGTAGCTATAGGGGGTGCAGAGGTAGCAGTCGCTACCGGTCCCAGGAGCCTGAGGGGGCCCAAAGAGCCTTGTGCCACATAAGAAGACACACAAAGCACTGAGGGAAGGGGGACCCAAGCTGAACTCTTGCACCAGGGCCCATAAGCCTATAGCTACGCCCCAGATCATATCCCCTCTGTCTCTTCTTACTTCCAAGCTATAAATGTTAAGGTCCTTTAACCTTTCCTGGTAAGTTTTGTCCTGCAATCCATGTACTAGTTTAGTAGCTCTTTTCTAAGCTTCCTTCTGCAGATATGGTCTCCAGTACTGCACACAATACTCCAAATGAGGTCTCCCTAGTGCTCTGTAGAGCGGCACGAGCACATCCCTCTTTCTACTGTTAATGCCTCTCCCTATACACCCAAGCATTCTGCTGGCATTACCTGCTGCTCTATGACATTGTCTGCCCACCTTTAGGTCGTCTGATATAATGACCCCTAAATCCCTTTCCTCAGATACTGAGGTTAGTACTGTATCACTGATTTTATATTGTGCTCTTGGGTTTTTACGCCCCAGGTGCATTATCTTGCACTTATCAACATTAAATTTTAGTTGCCAGATTTTTGACCATTCCTAGTTTTCCTAAATCCTTTTCCATTTGGTGTATCCCTCCAAGAACATCAACCCTGTTACAAATCTTTGTGTCATCAGCAAAAAAGACACATCTTACCATTGAGGCCTTCTGCAATTTCGCTGATAAAGATATTAAACAATATGGGTCCCAGAACAGATCCCTGAGGTACCCCACTGGTAACAATACCATGGTCTGAATATACTCCATTGACTTCAACCCTCTGTTTTCTGTCCTTCAGCCACTGCCTAATCCATTCAACAATATGTGAGCCCAAGCTTATTGATAAGCCTTCTATGTGGGACAGTATCAAAAGCCTTACTAAAGTCCAGATAAGCGATGTCTACTGCACCTCCGCCAACTATTATTTTAGTCACCCAATCAAAAAAGTCAATAAGATTAGTTTGACATGATCTCCCTGAAGTAAACCCATGCTGTTTTTTATCAATCAACCTACGGGATCTTAGATGTTCCACAATACGCTCCTTGAGTATAGTTTTCATTAATTTCCCTACTATTGATGTCAGGCTTACTGGCCTATAGTTGCCCAATTCCTCTCTACTACCTTTCTTGTGAATTGGCACAACGTTTGCTAATTTCCAATCTTCTGGGACGACACCTGTTACCAGTGATTGGTTAAATAAATCTGTTAATGGTTTTGCTAGTACACCTCTAAGCTCTTTTAATAGCTTTGGGTGTATCCCATCAGGCCCCTGTGATTTATTTATTTATTTAGCATTCATGTTGAATCCCGACCCATCCATTTCCATGGCTCTGTATACATTAGCATCGTTTTTCACGCACAGTGTCGGACTGGGGTGCCTAGGGCCCACCAGTAAAATTTATTTTGGGGCCCCACTGTACTGATAGATTCGAATATTACCGGGTCACACGGCAGCAAGATGCTACCAGATAATTGACTATGGGGGTCCCTGCAGCAACTGTGAGAAGGTAGGTCCTGGGAAGAAGAGGATACTGCCTAGCTTTCCTCTATACCTAGAAGTCATCTCCGCTCTGATCGTGCCTATAATAATAAACTGGGGAGTTTATTTAATAATCTGTCAAGTTTTTTATATGAACATGGGCTGGTTGAGATGCTGTACATTGAATATATGTATGTAGTGCAGTAAGTCTACTGTGTTATGTGCCACTTGTGCTGGGGGAGGGAGACTAGTGGCCCACCTTGCTCAGGGGCCCACTGAGGGATTCACCTGTACCCCTGTGGGCCAGTGTGAGTCTGTTCACGCATCATATCTGCATTCAGGAAAAATCTCAGCATGTTCTATATTGTGTGTTTATCACACAACTCTGGGCATGGAAACTATATTTGCTTGATCACTGCAGTGGCCTCGTTGTGGTTGACAGGCTTCTTCTGTAACTGTCGGGATTGAAGGTAAATCCGATGCCGGCTGTTTAACCCCTTTGATGTGCTGGTCAAGCCTGACCACCACATGTAAGTGCTTTATAGAGGGAGGGGGCAATACAACGTTGTTGTATTGCACTGTGAATGACATCACGAAGGGGGAGGGGTTGACCCCCCTCTCACCCAATTGTTTGTATGTACCGGCTATATATGTTTGCCACTTGTCACATATCTTTATGCTTGATAAAGACTTTAAATAAGTCGAAACGTCGCTCTTTTGAGATGGAATAAAGAAACTATTCACTAGAGGACGCTGGAGTGCTGCGATTTTCTTCTACACCTGTATACGCTGGGGGTCCTAAGGCCGGGACCTGACATCACATGCACCGCCACTAAATGGACTTTTTGGTCTCATGACCTTCTGATGGTGCTGTCTCAACCTACTTTCTATAACTCAGAAAAATAAAAAATATATAACTTTTTTCTTTCAAAAATGGCTTTATTGTGTGAAAGTAGAAAAACTTTAACTACCGTATATAGAAAACAACATTCACACGACCATATGTATTTTGCGGTCCGCAAATTGCGGATCTGCAAAAAATACAGATGACATTCCTGTTGTATCCATTTTTTTGTGGATCCATTGTAACAATGCCTATCCTAGTCCGCAGAACGGACAAGAATAGGACATGCTCTATATTTTTGCGGGGCTACGGAACAGACATACGGATGTGGACAGCACACGTTGTGCTGCCGCATTTTTTGCGGACCCTTTGAAATGAATGTGTCCTCATCCAATACACAAAAAAAAAAACGGAACAGACATTGAAACAAAATACGTTCATGTGACTGTAGCCTTATTGTTATCCCTTTAATCGTACTGATTAGCAGAATAAAGATAACGTCAAAAGAGCAAAAAATAAGCCCTCATACAGCTATGTCGAGAGAAAAATAAATAAACATATGGTTCTCCGAAAATAGCTGTACTGGTCCCACAGAGGCTGATAATAAAGCAACATGGCACCCGTAAACCACTCCATCAAAATCCACTGTGATAAAGCCAAAAGTAGGTCTTTCCTTCTGAGCCCTACAGTATACCCGAACAACAGTTTACATCCACAATTATCGCATTTTAAGGGCCGTGGTGTGTCTCCGATGACACAAGCTGAGAACAGCTTATTGGGGACCTGTAATTTTCATTTTTGCATGGTCCCATGCTCAGTAATTTTTGCAAAATACCTGTGGTGTCAAAATGCTCATTCCACCCCTTAAAAAAAATCTTTAGGGGTGTAGTCTCTGAAATTGGGTAACTTCTTGGGTGTTCCCTTTATTATTTCAACATAGAGCCTCTACAGTTGTCACCACATTGGGCCCCTAATGCACAAACTGCTCTTTTATTCTTGAACCCTGTTGTATGTCCAGGCAAAAGATTGTATACCCTTGAGAGGCTTAGTTTCCACATTTTGGGGTTTTACACTATATGGGTACCACAGGGGCTTTGAAAATGCAACATGGCACTTGAAAACCATTCCACCAAAATCTGCCCTCCTTCCCTTCTGAGCCCTGCAGTGTGCACATAAAGCAGTTTACGACCAAATATGAGGTGTTGATGTATTTTACCACTTCCAGACTGGGCTATTTGCCCCCTTCCTGACCAGGCCTAATTTTGCAAATATGAAATGTGTCACTTTATGTGGTAACAACTTTGGAACACTTTTATTTATCCAAGCCATTCTGAGATTGTTTTCTCGTGACACATTGTACTTCATGACAGTGGTAAATTTGAGTTAATATATTTCACCTTTATTTATAAAATAATCCACAATTTACCAAAATTTATGAAAAATTTGCAATTTTCAAAATTTCAATTTCTCTGCTTTTAAAACAGAAATTGATACCTCATAAAATATTTATTCTTTAACATAATCCATACGTCTACTTTATGTTGGCATCATTTTGACGTTAGAAGGCTTAGAATTTTAGAAGCAATTCTTAACATTTTTAAGAAAATTTCCAAAACCCACTTTTTAAGGACCCGTTCAGATCTGAAGTCACTTTGTGGGGCTCGCATAGTGGAAACCCCCCATTAATGATCCCATTTTAGAAACTACACCCCTTAAGTTACTGAAAACTGATTTTACAAACTTTGTTAACCCTTTAGGTGTTACACAAGAATTAAAGGAAAATGGAGATGAAATTTCTAAATTTCACTTTTTGGGCAGATTTTCCATTTTAAACTCATGCCCATGTGATTGGACCATGTGATGTGACGTCATCACAGGTCCTTGAGCTGGTAGCTGAAGCCTGAAGAGAGAAGACAGATCGCAACTACGCGATCAAGTGGCTAAGGTAAGTTAAGTTTTATTATTTTTAACCCCTTCATCTTCATTTTACACAGCATTCTTTATTAAGAATGCTATTATTTTCCCTTATAACCATGTTATAAGGGAAAATAATAGAGATCGGGTCCCGTTGCTAAGCAACCATGCGGGAAAATCGCACTGCATCCGCACTTGCTTGCGGATGCTTGCGATTTTCCCGCAGCCCATTCACTTCTATGGGGCCTGCGTTGCGTGAAAAACGCACAATATAGAGCATGCTGCGATTTTTACGCAATGCAGAAGTGATGCGTGAAAATCACCGCTCATGTGCACAGCCCCATAGAAAAGAATGGGTCCGGATTCAGTGCGGGTGCAATGCGTCCACCTCACGCATTGCACCTGCGCGGAAAACTCGCCCGTGTGAAAGGGGCCTTACAGTAGAAACTCCCAAAAATTGGCCCCATTTGGGAAATTAGGGGATAAGGTGCCAGTTTTATTGGTACTATTTTGGGGTACATATGATTTTTAATTGCTCTAGATTACGTTTTTTTGTGAGGCAAGGTAACCAAAAAATGGCTGTTTTGGCACTGTTTTTATTTCTTATTTTTACAACATTCATCTGACAGGGTAGATCATGTGCTTTTTTTTATAGAGAAATGATATAAAATAGGTCTACTTTCTTTGTTTGTTTGAGTGTTACATAATAAAGCATTTTTGAAAAGAAAATTATGTTTTTGTGTCTCCATTTTCTGAATGCCATATTTTTTTTTATTTTTCTGCCGATCGTCTTGTGCAGGGGCTCGTTTTATTCAGGAAGATTTGACGTTTTTATTGGGACCATTTTTGGGTACATATGATTTTTTTAACATTCATTATTACACTTTATGGGGCACGGTGACCAAAAAATTGATTGTTTTAGCACAGTTTTTTTTTTTTTTTTACAGCGTTGACCTGAGGGGTTAGGTCATGTTGCATTTTTATAGAGCAGATCATTACGGATGTGGCAATACCTAATATGTATACTTTTTCTTATTTATTTAAATTTTACACAATAATAGCATTTTTGAAACAAAAAAATTACGTTGTAGTATCTCCATAGTCTGAGAGCTGTAGCTGTTTTATTTTTTGGAGGATTGTCTTAGTTAGGGTCTCATTTTTTGCAGGATGAGGTGACGGTTTGATTGGTACTATTTTGGGGGGTATATGGCATTTTGATCGCTTGGTGTTACTCTTTATGTGATGTTAGGTGACAAAAAATTGCTTTTTTGGTACTGTTTTTATATATTTTTTAACGGTGTTCACCTGAGGGACTAGATCATGTGATAGTTTTATAGAGCTGGTTGTTATGTACACAGCAATACCTAATATGTATATATTTTTTATTTATTTCACTTTAACACAATAATATCATTTTTCAAACAAAAAATAATATTTTAATGTCTCCATGTTCTGAGAGCTATAGTTTTTTTATTCTTTGAGTCATTTTCTTATGTAGGGGCTCATTTTTTGCGGGATGAGGTGACGGTTTTATTGGTACCATTTTGTGTTGCACTTTTTGTGATGTAAGGTGACAAAAATGCCTTTTTTGACATTTTTTTTTATCATGTGATGTGGAAATACCAAATATGTCTATCTTATTTATTTTCTTTTCTATTTTTTCTATTTGTTTAATTACTTAATTGCGGATTTTTTTTAAAAACGTGAAACATTTTTTTTATAAAACACTTTTTTTTAATTTATTTTTATTTTACACTTTGTGTCCCCCATAAGGTCATACAAGACCTTTAACTTCACCGGAGAGGCTGTACAGCGTAATACATCTGTGGAAGACCCAACAGCTCCTGCACTCTCCCGGCCCGGCGGTCACATGACCACCGGGTTGGGACAGGAAGAGCATTGCGCTTCCTGCTCTGCATACACAGCGCTCGGTGATTGCTGTGTATACAGTGATGTAGAAGTCAGGGGGTGTGGGTTGCCCTGCTGTCACTGACAGCGAGCCCCCCGCTCAGCAGCTGCACGATTAGCGTTCTAAAACGTCCATTTAGAGATAAACAACCGCCCATAGGACGTTTATATCCTATGAGCGGTCGCCAACTGGTTACGAAAAAATCTAATTTTGCATTTTCATGACCCAATTCTATGAAATTCCTGTGGAGTTCAAAAACTCTCTACACCCCTCAATAAATTCCTTTAGGGGTGTAGATTCCAATATAAAGTCTTTTGGTGGTGTTTATTATGAGAAATATCCTAATAAAATCAAGGCCATAAAATCCATAAGGTGCACCTGCATTTCTGAGTACTGTGTTTGAGTCAGTTAACACACTAGGGCCATACATGGGATACGTCTATAAACTGCAGAATCAGGGTAATACATATTGAGGTATAATGGTTAACCCTTGCTGTGTTACAGTAAAAACTGGATTAAAAAAAGATACTTTTAAATTTAAATTTCTCTGGGGCACCAAAAGGGTTAGCAAAGTTTCTATTCCGTTTTTCAGTTTTGAATAATTTGAGAGGTGTAGTTTCTAAAATGGGGTAATTTATGAGGGTTTTGTATTATGTAAGCCACTCAAAGTCACTTTAGAACTGAACTGGTTCTTGAAAATTTAAATAATTGCTTCTAAAGTTATAAGTAGTGTTGAGTGAAGCAAGCTTCAGATGTTACATCCGACTTTGCTTCGTTCAAAACTTCGGATTAATACTATATGGGGATTCGTCTCTGTACAGTATTAGAATGTATGAGTTCCGATGAACTGAAGTTAATTATTCGCGCATGACTTTGTTGAGTAACTTCGGAAATAGATTTTTAAAGTGTAAAACCACTTTAAAACTTGAAACCGAACTCAGGTTTGGTTCCGACTGGTACCTCTGAACCGAACCCGAGTCTGGAGATGTTCGCTTCCTTTGCTTCACGCGCCGCTGATAGTTTAGCTCCTTAGTTGGGTGGTATGTGTGTGTAGTGTATATATGGTGTATATATGTATGTATACCATGTATATGGTGTATTTATGTGTATGTGTGTTTCATTTATATGGTGTATGTAAGTGTAAACATGTGTCGTGACGCCACGTGAATGCTGTTGAGAAGGGAACCTGTTGTTAAAAATGTTGACATTTTTTTTTTTTTTAATTCTCACCCCTGATTATAAGCGTTCTAATGTCCAAAAAAATAATAATAAAATTATATATACAAAATGATAACATAAAGCAGACAAGTGGTAAATGTTAATAGCTATTTTATTTATCACTATCTGTCTTGAAAGCAGAGAAATTCAAATTTACTAAATTGCTATTTTTTTCAAACTTTATGTAAATTTTGGATTTTTTTTTGCAAATAAAGGTAAATCATATCGACCAACGTTTACCACTAACATGAAGTACGATGTGTCACAAAAAACATTCTCAAAATCACTTGGATAAGTAAAAGCATTCCAAAGTCATTACCACATGAAGGGGGTTAACAAAAATTGTTATTTCTCGTGCGCACATGTACTATTGTCATGCTTTTTTGTATGATTACAATAATTTTTAATGCAAAAATCTTAGGCTAGTTTCACACTAGCGGCATCCTTCTCCAGCAGGCTGTTACGGCGGGGGAACAGACTGCCCGATCCGTGCTGCCGCTGGTGCACGCGTGCCGCCGGAAGTCTGCTTCGACCCCATTCACTATAGTGGGGGCCGGCCGGAGGTCCGGCCGCAGCAGGGCAAACATGCCGAGAGGAGGCCGGAATAAAAGTACGACATGTACAGATACCTGTGGAGGTATCTGTTAAGGGGGCAGGGAATGGTGGAGGTCATAGTTAAGGGGACTGTCCTCTATGGAGGTCACTGTTAAGGGGCAGGGTGCTGTAGAGGTCACTATTAAGTGGGTGGGCCCCTGTGGAGGTCTCTGTCAAAGGGTTGGGCTGCTGTGGAACTCACTGTTAAAGGGGCAGGCAGCTGTGAAGGTCAAAGTTAAGGGGGTGGGCTGCAGTGGAAGTCCCATTTCAAGAAGGTGTGACATGTCGCAGTTTTATTCTGGCAATGGGGCCGGAGCAGACTTCCGGCGGCATGGTGCACTAGCGGCAGAACGGATCCAGCAGGCTGTTCCCCTGCCAGAACAGCCTGCCGGAGAAGGCTGCCGCTAGTGTGAAAGTAACTTTACTGGTCATAGCAAGATATCTTTTCTTTTCTGATCTAACTTTCCAGTGCTACATCTGTGATAGAGATCCCAGATGCGACCATATTATACTACTTCTGAGTTGTATAGCACTGTAATATGGAAGGAATAGCAATCTATGACTTTATATGCGCATGGTTTCATACCGAAGACGAGAGAAAAAAAAATCCTGACATACTCCATTAGATGCTGTATTTATAGAGATATGGCTTATGGAGATATAGAGTATTGCTTCTAGGAGAAAATGTCGCCATGATACATTGATGTACTGTGGCACTTTTGGGGTGAATTCACACACAGTTAATTTGCAGTAAAAATGTTTGCTACGGAAAATCAGTTCCATTTATCTGAATGAGGCTGTTTCTGAAGCAGTCACGTTTTTTTTTTTTTATTTAGCTCTATTCAGATGAATGGAACAGTTGCAGAAATTTCTGCTTCTATCTGCCATGCGGGAATTCACTGGAGTCACATGGAGTGCCTAAGGCTCTGCCATGTGCATTTTTAGAGCGCAAGTAAATTATTAAAATCCTACAATGGTTTACTGTGTGAACGTTTCTGTGTAAAACATAAATGAATGAACAAGCTGTCTTTCGCAGAAACCCTGTAGATAGTCACATGCTGCCATGACACGAACAGATACTTAACCCCTTATCGACATCAGCCGTACATGTACGGCGGATATAGGGTCTTTAAAGATGGAGCCCGCTCAGGAGCTGAGTAGGGGCCATAGCCTGTTTTATGCAGCAAACACCGGCAGGCAAAGTCTAGTCAATTGTGTCCAGGGCATCTGAGAGGCGTTTTCCAGAGAGGGTTGTGTTCCCGTGCTGTGCTGAGATTGAGGGAGCGATTTGGTTGCTATAGCAGCCTCAGTCCTTCTAAAGACTCCGAGGCCTGCCATAGCAAAGTTCCTCTGGAGCCCCTCTTGTGCCAGGTCTCCAAAGGAACATAGTGGATCTCCCATAGAGTGCAATCGTAATTCATTAAAGTATGTGGGAGAAGCGATCAGATGATTGCATGTTCAAACTCCTTAGGGGGATGTGAAAAAAGTTTGAAAGGTTTAAAAAAATTAAATAAATAAATTATATATATATATATATATATATATATATCTAATATATAAAGTTGAGTGTATGTATGTATTTATGTCCGCTAAAGGAATCCGCACTGTCGCATTTACAATCACGAAATTTTGCACAGCCACGTCCTGTGACTCGGGGAATGTCATAGACTATGTTTTCAGTGGAAATTTTGACCCCGCGCTTTTCAAGTATTTGCCAAAAAATATGCTTAGTAACCTAACCAACAAACTCCTGGAGCCATTGTCTGTTGGCTGTTGTGGCAGTTAGCCTGGATATTCATCAGGTTGCATATAGCAACCAATCACAGCTCAGCTTCTATTTTGCAACAGGTCATTAATGTGAGCTCTGATTGGTTGCTATAGGCAATGAAGGACATTCTTAGTATAAGGGTCCTTTCACACTTGCGTTCTGAGGATCCTACAGGCACTTCCGTCCCGCCGGATCCGTCAGAATGCAAGTCGCCTGAAGCATTAGAAGACTGATCAGGATCCTGATCAGTCTTCGAAATGCTTTCAGGTTACTATGGCAGCCAGGACGCTATTAAAGTCCTGGTTGCCATAGTAGTAGTGGGGAGCGGGGGAGCGGTATACTTACAGTCCGTGCGGCTCCCGGGGCGCTCCAGAATGACGTCAGAGCGCCCCATGCGCATGGATCACGTCATCCATGCGATCACGTCATCCATGCGTGTAGGGCGCCCTTACGTCACTCTGGAGCACCCCGGGAACCGCACGGATGGTAAGTATACTGCTCCCCCGCTCCCCACTACATTTTACCATGGCAACCAGGACTTTAGCATTGAGAAATAGCTAAGCGTCAGATCCGGCGATGCGCCGAAACGACGTTTAGCTTAAGGCCGGATCCGGATTAATGCCTTTCAATGGGCATTAATTCCGGATCCGGCCTTGCGGCAAGTGTTCCGGATTTTTGGACGGAACAAAAAGCGCAGCATGCTGCGGTATTTGCTGCGTCCAAAAAACGTTCCGGTCCTGAACTGAAGACATCCTGATGCATCCTGAACGGATTTCTCTCCATTCAGAATGCATGGGGATGATCCTGATCGACGACGGATCTCTATGCCGGAAAACAAAAACGCCAGTGTGAAAGGACCCTAAGACAGCTTTTTTGTGAGTTAATATGATTTCAATTGTGACACTTAGCCAACGTTGTTGCAGAGGCTGATGTAACTCACATGACCTTAAGTGTATACTAAGGGTCCATTCACACGTCCGCAAAACACGGACATCGCCGGCACTACATAGAAAATGCCTTTTCTTGTCTGCAATTGCGGACAAGAATAGGACATGTTCTATTTTATTCGGGAACACGATTGCGGAACCGGAAGTGCGGATTCGCAATTGCGGACCCGGCCGGGACATCGTCTGTCCCCATTGAAATTAATGGGTCTGCAATTCCATTTCGCAAAATGCGGAACAAATTGCAGACGTGTGAATGGACCCTAATTCTGTGGGGTTTTATATACTGTCAATTACAGACAATTATGCTTAATAAGAAAAGAAATTTGATTGTACGATTGTCAGGCCGCTGTGGAGGTCACTGTTAAAGGGCCGGGCACTGTGGAGGTCACTGTTAAAGGGGCAGCTGCTGTGGAGGTCATTGATAAGACGGCAGGGTACTGTGAGGGCACTGTTAAGGGAGTGGGGTACTGTGGCAGTCACTGTTAAAGGGGCAGGCGCTGTGGAGGTATTTGTTAAGAGGTCAGGGAATGGTGAGGGTCATAGTTAAGGGGACTGTCCCCTATGGAGGTCACTGTTAAGATGCAGGGTTCTGTAGAGGTCACTGTTAAGGGGGTGGGTCCCTGTGGAGGTCAGGGTCAAAGGGTTGGGGTGCTGTGGAACTCACTGTTAAAGGGGCAGGCTGCTGTAAAGGTCAAAGTTAAGGGGGTGGGCTGCTGTGGAAGTCCCATTTTTAGGAGGTGGGGCACTGTGGGGGGTCAGTGTTAAGGAGTGGGTTACTGTGGAGGTCAGTGTTAAGGGGGCAGAGTGCTGTAGAGGTCATGTTATGGGGTGATACTGTCAATATCTTTTAACGACACACACAAAAAAATGAAATAAATGAAATATACCCGTGCGAAGCCGAGTCCTTCTGCTAGTATGTATACAAATCACCCCCCTCTTCCACATATTAAAATAAACAATAAAAATATCATTAGCATAGCCGCATCTTTATACTATTATAATATAAAAATATTTATCCTGTATGGTGAAGGGCGTAAATCGAAATGGCTATTCTTTTGTTGCTTCATCTCCCCAAAAAACGAAATAAAAAGTGATCAAAAATTGTACACCCAAAAATTGTATCAATTAAAATTACAGATCGCCCTGCAAAAATGAACCCTCACTCAGCTACATACTATGTAAGTATAAAAAAGGGGGGTTCAGAATATGGCGAAGCAAAGAAAAAATAACTTTTTTCAAAGTTTTTATTTTTTAAAACTATATGAATGTGGTATCAGTGTAATTGTACTGACCTATAGAACAATGGTAAAAAGTCAGTTTTACCACATAGGGAAAGCTGTAAAAACGAATGGCTAAATTGCAGCTTTTTTCCAGTTCCATTCCTTTTGGATTTTTTTTTCCAGCTCCCTTTACATTGTATACAGTATTAAAGGGGATTTCTGACAATTTTTAACTGATGACCTATTCTCTGGATAGTATTCAGATAAAGGTTGACGGCAGCATATCCATGCGAATTTCTTTATTTATAGTTGCTCCATGAAAAATGTACAAAAATGGCCAATAAAATGCGACGTTTCGACTACGCAGTAGTCTTTCTCAATCATAATATGAAGTGATACAACCAGGTATATATAGCGTGTATGGTACCACCCCCAACACACAACTATTCCCTGGATAGGTCATCAGTATCTGATCGATGGGGTCAGTGACCTGGGACACCGTCGATCATCTATTTGAGAAGGCACGGGGTCCTGTGATAGCCAAGGTCTTCTCGCAGCTTACCCTAGGTCAGTGACATCACGTTCATTAGTCACATGGCCTAGGTGCAGCTCAGTCCTATTCAAGTCAATGGGGCTGAGCTGCAATACCAAGTGCATAAGCTGCAAGAAGGCCGTGGTGCTCACAGGAGCTCAAGCGCCTTCTCAAACAGCCGATCAACAGGGGTCCTGTATGTCGGAACCCCACTGATCACATACTGATGACCTATCCAGAGGGTAGGTCATTAGTTAGAAAGTCAGAAAAAATTGTGCCATTAGAAAGTACAAGCCCTGCAAAATACAAGCCTTTATACAGCTATCTGAATGGAAAAATAAAAAAGTTATGGCTCTGGGAAGGAAAATCGGCCGTCAGGAAGGGGTTAAAAATCATCCATTGGAATGATTGCAACACTTGCATCACATGAGAGATGGAGACATTTTATCTGGGTGTCTAAATACGGCCTCCTAAACCATATTAAGACATGTTATTCGTGAAACACTTTACAACATCTTCAAGTACGCAGAAATCTTTGAAACATATGACAGTAAATAACTGTGGCAAGTTGTCCCCTTGCTACATAGTCTTCCTACGTGACAGCGGCAAATGTCTACAAAGAATAGTTTTGCCCTCGAAGAAAGTATTGGACACAGCTATTAGATTCAGGTGTTTCATTCAGGCCCATTGCCACAGGTGTATAAAATCCAGCCCCTGGCTCGTTCTAAAGAGCTCAGTGAATTCCAGCGTGGAATGCCACCTCTGCCACAAATCTGCCCATTAGCCCATTACATTTCTTCCTTCCTAAATATTCCACAGTCGTCTGTAAGTGGTATTATTGTAAAGTGGAAGCTTTTAGGAACCACGGCGACTCAGTGCAGACCACGTACAGTTACAGCCCTGGGTCGCCGAGTGCTGAGGCGCAGAGTACATAAAAATCACCAATGCTCTTCTGACTCCATAACTGCAGAGTTACAAACCTCCTCTGGCAATAAAATCAGCACAAAAACTGTGCTGTGCCGGGAGCTTCATGGCACGGGTTTCCATGGCTGAGCAGCTGCAAGCCTTACATCTTCTGATCACCCGATGGACCATGTGATTGGACCGTGTGATGTGACCTCATCACAGGTCCTTTAGCTGGGAGCTGAAGCTTAAAGAGAGAAGACAGATCGCAACTACGCGATCAAGTGACTAAGGTAAGTTAAGTTTTATTATTTTTAACCCCTTCATCCTCATTTTACACAGCATTCTTTATTAAGAATGCTATTATTTTCCCTTATAACCATGTTATTCGGGAAAATAATAAATTCTCCAGAATACTCTACCCGAAACCGGACTTCAGTGATGAAGTCCGGCTTCGGGACACGCGCGTGCAAAACGCATTACAAACGTTTGCACACGCGCTAAAAAATCGCGCATATTCCCGCAACGCACCCTCATCCTATCCGGGCGTAAAACATGACGCCCGTGTGAAAGAGGCCTAAGGGTTTTGTGCTGGCAGCCCGCCAGTATTCACCCTTTAACCTCAATACAGGGATCTCGACTTTCCTGCAGGGAAGCCACCAGGCCGATGTCTCTTGGAGTAGACTCTGTTCGGTTAACTGCTGACCCACAGTGGTTAGAGACGCCAGTGCCAGTCACTGAGGGGTCAGGGGGAATCGATCTCAAAGACAGGCTGAAGTCAGGGCTGGCAGAGCACATGCAATACAGTTAATGGTCCAAGGTCAGGGCAAGCAGTGTTGGATCAGTCCCGGAACAGGAACATGTCAGACAGCAGAGCGTCAAATACAGGTAAACAGGCAGACGGTCAATACACGGGTGGACAACAAGAAGCAGCACACCTAGCCGGAGCTTAGCAAGCTAAAACACTTATTTCTTAGGCACCCTCCCACAGGTATTCACAGGTTGCCAGCCATTGGCTGGTAAAGATTTGGGGTGCATGCACTCTGGCCCTTTAGGAGCCGGAGGGAGAGCTCATACATCCTACGAGCCCTAGAGGAGGGACCTTGTATGCTTCAAACTTTGTGAAAACATTTTGGGGAAGGCCCTTTTCTGTTCCAATATTAAATTATGGTCCATTAAAGGGAACCTGACATATTGAATGTGGTGCCTGAGAGAAAGCAGCAGGTTTTAGAGCAGGAGGAGCAGAGCAGATTGATATATAGTTTTATTGGTAAAGATTCAGTAAAACTTGCAATTTATTCATTGATATCCATGCTCATTCTGGTCTTTGAAGTCAAGGGGGCAGTGCTATCACTGATTGTGTATACAGAGATAGCTGTCAATCACTGATAGGACCGCCTCCTGGACGTCAAAGTCCAGAATGAATAGGAACTTAAATGAATGAAATACAGTTTATACTGAATCTCTCCCCATAAAAATGTATATCAGTCTGCTCAGCTCCTCTTGCTCTGCAACATACTGCCTGCAGATTACTTCGCATTTTCATGGTGACGGGTTCCCTTTAAGGCACGGTTGGGTGTGTTTGGCTGCAAAATGGGGGATCAACTTCATATTAATGCCTATGGATTAAGAATGGCATGTCATAAAAGCTCCTGGGGGTGTAATGTGTACTTTTATCCATATAGTATACATCAGTATGCAATCAATGGAAAGTACGGTAATTATTAAATGAAGTGTAGTGAACTAATAGAAAATACCGTATGATAAGCATATTTGACTTGAGTGTTTTGCAGTGGGTGGTTTCTGTGGGAGCAGTTAGATGACTGGAGGTGTAAGTTATTAAAATGTTTAGGGTGGGCGTCTGGAGGAAGAATTCGATGAGGGGAAAACCAGCTGTCACACTGCTGGGATATTTTGCCTGAGGCTTTTTGCATAAGACGGTGTTTAGTACACTATGTTCTGTTGTCAGGATTGTGGAGTAAACACCCTGGCAGACGGCAGATTATCAGGATATGGACAGAGCGAGCAGTGAATTTAATCGTTTCATTTAAGGCAGTGGCCCAGGCCAATGAGCATCCGTCAGTGGGAACAGATTCCCCCTTCAATGTAAAACTAGGCATACAGATATGTTCCCAGATTGATAAACCTGTGCCTGTACCTGTACCTCTGCTTCAGTCCATATTTTCTATTACACCCTCTGGTTCTAATGAGCTGAACTGTGCAATTGATATTTATGATCCTGATAGTTTGGGTCAGCAGAACCACAGGTAAATAAAAAAACATCATTTCACGATATTGTGTCACAAGATGTCCATGCTATGTTTGTCTTTTTGTGGCCACCCAGTGGTTGTGATGTGTGTTGCAGCCTGTCAAAGTGTTTCAGCATGTGATATTGTATTAAATCTGTTTCATGAGCAAAGGTAAAGGCTGGACACATCTTTGCATCTTAATATGAATCTGGGATATCAACTGTTGAAGGAAACATGTAGTGTTATCCACAGGCAAAACGTAATAGAGCAGGAGATGTCAGGTCTTTAAATTTGGTGCCCGTTCAAGAGCTGGGTGGGCTCCACAGCTGCAGGGTGTCTAATCTCCGTGATCAGAGACAACTCCAATGACGGACTTTTGACCGCTTAGATGCCGTGGTCAACTGCGATCACAACATCTGAGTGGTCATTGCGGGAGCCATTCAGTTGCTATGGCAGCCTAGGGTCTTCAGAAGGCTCAGAGGCCTGCCATAGTAAAGTTCCTATTAAGACCTGCTTGTAGGAGACTAAAAATAAATGGAGCAAATAGTAAAAAAAAGTTTTCAAAAAATATAAAAAATTAAAATATATAACAATTAAAATCACTCCCCCTTCCAAATTTTACATAGAATAAATAGAAATTTAAAAAAAATCATATAATTGGTATCACTGCGAAAATGCCCAAAGTATTAAAATATAAAAGTATTGAATGGCATAGTGGAAAAAATAAAAATTGCCAGTGTGTAATTTTTGGTAATTTCACCTGCCCCAAAATTTTTTATAAAAAGTGATCAAAATGTCATACACACCCCAAAGACACGCCCTCACACAGCTCCATACATAAATATAAAAAAGATATCAGGGTCAGAATATGAAGATGCAAATAATTTTTTTTTTAAGTAGTATAACACATGAAAAACTATAAAAATTGGTACTGCTGTAATTCTACTGACCGGCAGAATGAAGTTAACAAGTGTTGAGCGAATCGGATTTATTGGCGCTGCCTCAATTTACTTTATTTTGTTCCACTTAGGAGCCATTTGGACACTGCTCCTGCAGGCGCGTGCACGGGTTTTCTTTTTGTTTAACAGAAGGGATTAGCTATGAATCTTGGTTCACTGCACAGTGATGTAGACAGCGATAAATTACATCTGTAATGTTGACGGCGCAGTAGCTGCAGAACGGACTTTTAAGAAATTGACTTCGGATCTATGATCCGGAGCTCGAATCGCTCAAGCCTACTCCTAAGCATAGAAGAGAAGTGGTTTAAACAAATAAAATATAGCTTTACTAAATCTTTTCACGTAAAACTATATATCAACCTGCTCAGCTTCTCCTGCTCTTTAACAGGCTGCATTTTCATCTTAACACTTATACTCATCTTACCTACTCCTGATACACAATACCCTTCTACACCATTGGCTGAGCACCACAACGCTTGGCTGGAGGAGACCTGTGGCTATGTATTATCATTCAGTATGAGAGTCGTAATGATAATCTGGGTATAAAAGTTTCTTAACCAGCCAAAAATTTTTTGTCCCAATAATCATGATCATAATGGAAGCACAGATGGGCAGTAATAACATTCATTATTAGTTTTTGTGCAATTTAGATCTTATACTGTCAGTGGCAGACTGGGAATATAAAATACCGCTGGTAAAAATCTAAATGATGTAGGTGAATCCAGATTCACAGAAGGCGGGACAACACAAAAAGGGAGGGCTAACACAAGTAGGCAGGAGCAACAGAAATAGGTGGGGCCTGTAATACTGCAGTGCAGCATAAAATACTGCCTCTACAGAGCTAAATACTACAGTGCAGCACAAAATACTGCCGCCCTCACCACAGTATTCAATTGTATCGCCGTCATAAGGATACTGATACACTTGAGGTCAGGAGGACACCTGCGGCTCCTGGTCAGGTGCATAAGAGAGAATCAGTTCATTATGAACCTGGCTGGTGGCCCTCCTAGGCATCGCCCTCTGGGAAATTTCCCTGTAGGATCTATGGCCAATCCAACACAACTATGCGACTGCTTATACAAGTTAGGGAAAGCTTCCAGTTTGTACATCAAATGTATCTCTAGGCCTCTATTCACGAAAGAGGCCAAAAGAGTCCTTTTGGTATTCTATTTTTTTTTTTTGCTATATAGAATAACGTAGTTGACTATACCGTTGTATACAATGTCAACCAGTAAAGAAACAAATATCACTCAGGATCCTCTACAGTTTATGTCAGGAAATAATATCAAAGTATATCTCTGGATTAAAGGGGTTTTCTGAGACTTAAATAATGATGACCTCCGGATAGGTCATCAGTATCTGATCGTTGCGGGTCCAACACTCGGGACCCCTGTCGATCAGATATTTGAGAAATTACTTCTCTCAGCTTTCTGTAGGCCAGTCACGTTACATTCATAGGTTACATGGCCTAGGGCTAGGCGCAGCTCAGTCGCATAGAAGTGAAAGGGACTCAGCTGCGATACCAAGCCCTGCCGCTATACAACGTATGGCGCTTTGCTTAGCGAGCAGAGAGAAGGTCATGACGCTCACACAAGCTCTGATGTCTTCTCAAACAGCTGATCGGCGGAGGTCCCGGGTGTTGGACCCCACTAATCAGATTCTGATGACCTACCCTGAGGAAAACCCTTCTAAACTAAAAGCACCATGTAATTGTAATCATCTTTGAATACTGGGATCATAGGACATGGGTGTTTGCAGGTTAGGTCCATTTCACACAGGTTAATAATCTAATAATTATTGGGGAAGAACATGTGTCCTATGATTGTCCCGTGTAAAAGTGTAAAAATTTCTCAGGTGATCGCATATTTCAGGCGGCACATAAAATCATCTGCTGACAGCAGATTGTCCGGTGTAAACAGGGAAATGCTCCTGACAAACAATTAATCTTTATAGGGATGAATGATCGTAATAACAAATGGTCATTCGCATACAGTGGGGAGCATTGCAGCATGGAAATGCAGCTCTATTGCACTGGATCGGTCGTTTTTTTTAAACTACATGTGAGTACTATTTTATAGAAGTGAGGATGATGACAACAGCATCGAACTGAAGTCCCTTGGGCCCACCAGAAGAAATCATTCTGAGGACCCATCCCCTGTGTATATAGAACCTTAAGGAACCTGTTTTTTGGGGTCAATTATTGTCAGAGCTCGGGCCCACTGGAGGATCCTCTGGTACTCTGGTTGGCTAGTCTGTCCTTGGATGACAAAACAAGCTAAGGCTATGTTCACATATGCTTTTTGGCCCCATTTGTTGCTTCAGCCTCAAATTGCATAAGATTTTTAACTGGAGAAATAACTATATAGCGATATTCTTCCCGTCAAAATGATGATCAGCAGGACGGAGCCCTGATGGCCCCTATTATAAATCAAGGGTGTCCATCAAATGCCAGTAGTACCCGTGACTGTTCATCTCTGCTATCACGAAGCCGAATTTTCTCACACTTCATGGTAACGAATCAATTTTTCCTGAAATGGCGGTTTAAAAAACGAAAAGACATACCTCATCCATTTGCTAGCGGACAGGCCATTTCGTCCACCTAAATTAAAGAAAATGCAGGAAATCTTGTGCGCACCGCCGTGTGACATCACTGCCTCCACTGATGTGGTGATGTTTTCATCAATCAAGATGGCCGCGATGGCCTCTCCGCCAGCAAATAGATGAGGTATGTATTTTTTTGTTTTTAACCGCTGATCAACACCTGAAAGGCATTGGTGCAACTGTCAGATGCAGCGATCAGAGTTGAACGTGGCAACTGAGGAATTCAATGGTGGTGGGTGGCGTAATCGCCGTTCCCAGTCATTGAACTCACTCCATACAATGGAATCTGATTCCTGACTGAGTCACTGATCACGAATCTAATTTCTTTGTGAACTTCAGCAAAGTAGCCGAGTCGAATTTTTGCCAACTTTGCTCATCTCTAATGTTTGTATTATGAATTCCATTATCGGACGGGACAATGCAGTGCCAGATGGTCGCATGACAGATACCGCCAGTGTCCGCAGACCTTATTGACTCACACTGGGGTCTATCAGGGATCTTTCGTGGTGTCCATATTTTTGACAGAAACAATATCGCGGATGGAATTTGCAGCAGGGCTTTGAGCATAAATGTGATTATTCTTATTGTACACAGAATTATATGGAACAGCAAATGGAAGTGCAAAATGCAGTGTGACTATATCTCTACAGCACTGCCCTGTGGGCTACGCATGCCATTTACTGCTAATTCTGATATTATACAAGCAGATTTTTCTGGATGCCACTGATTCTAGTGTTTTTCTTCACTTCAGCCAAATTGAAGGAAAAAAATGGGAAAGCCCTCAAGCCTTACTAGTTGCCGTCTGCTCCCTTCTGCATTGATTGTAACTGATATCAGTGCCGACATCCATGTCGACAATAACAGGATATTTTAGTGGTATTGACCACATGTTGCTAGCCTGAACTTAGTTTAATGTTTTTATATAGAAATGTTCTAGAAACCTGTCATGGAACTTTTTTTTTAAATTAAAACACCATAGTCACATTCAAAACATTCATCTTCTGGTGCAGTGTTCACATAGTTCTGCAGGACAGTAGTCGTCGACTTCCCAACAGCAGTGTGATAGTTGTGTATAACTGTGTCATAATCACGCAGTTCTCACCGTACAATTACACCTTCCCATGTGTAAACCTGACGAAACGCCGACACCCGCACAATCTTGAGAATGGGGGACTCCTCCTGAAGAAGCTGGGGAGGGGGAGGCTCCACTTTTATTTCTCTTAAAGGGGTTCTTCACTTTGTTACAACTGATGATCTATCCTCGGGATAGATCATCAGCATCTGATCGGCCGGGGTCTGACACCTGGGACCCCCGCCGATCAGCTGTTTGAGAAGGCAGCGGCACTGCAGGAGCGCCGCGACCTTCTCACTGTTTACCGCTGCTAGCGCCCTGCCCAGTGACGTCACGACTTGTATCAAGTGGCGTGGGCGAGGCTAAGCTCTGTTCGCTAGCAGCGGTAAACAGTGAGAAGGCCGCGGCGCTCCTGCAATGCCGCTGCCTTCTCAAACAGCTGATCGGCGGGGGTCCCGGGTGTCAGACCCTGGCCGATCAGATGCTGATGATCTATCCTGAGGATAAATCATCAGTTGTAACAAAGTGAAGAACCCCTTTAACTATTAAAGAGGTGATATCAGTTTAGTTTTATTTTCTGTATAATGTTCTGCCGTTAATGTCATCCATTTCATGGACTAATGCCCTTATTATTCAGATATAATGAATATAAGGGGACGCAGTTAGCACATGAATATATAGTCTATATATGCTTTGGCCGTCATGTGGGATATAGCGGTCATATGTTCATGAATTAGTAAGATATCGCAGGACATATAGTATTTAGGTCACAGTCATTTGATGTATTTTTATAGAAATCTTATCCTTGTCTCCCTACTATAAGTTTTTGATAAATTTTATGATTATTGAAATAAAGAGGTATTTTTGTAAAAGGATATAACGTTACTCATTTGTTTTTCTTGGCTATGAATCCTATACTTATAGTAAGAAATTATACGTAGCAGCCTGTATGCCCAGAGAATGGGAACACTGAGATTTATAGCTGCCAGGCAAAAGTCCAAGGTGCAGTAAGCCAGCAACATCCACCGTAATAATAATCATAGTGATAAATGAGACTGGTTGTGACGCCGCATGTACCATACGCTTGTGTGTAGAAACTACCGTGTGACTTTACAAGGTGTGTTATCACAATGATGACCTATACTATGCTGTATATTACTGACAAATGCTGTAAAATGACATATTCGTTTAAAAAATGATTCACAAATTATTTTATTGACTTTTCTTTAAGGTGGCAATGTCTTTTATTCTTTTCCACTCTTGTAGATAGTGGAAATGATAGGAAAAAGCCTGAAGAAATGCCATGCTTGCTGCTGCGTTTTTACAAAAATGCCATACAAAAAACACTATAGACTTGGCTCAGTGGCATAACTAGAACTGACTGGGCCCCAGAGCAAATTTATGAAGGGGACTGTCCGTTTTTCTACACGCATATACTGTATGTATATAATGTCATTATATAATATTGTTGAGAGGAGCCCTGACAATAAAATCTTGCAGTCCTCCTCCCAGATGGGCCCCTTTTAAGTTCAGGCCCTGTAGCTTTTTTGGACAATTTATCCCAAAATCACGGACAATCAACATTTTTCCGGACAATTAGGAAAACCATCGTGAATGATAAAGATTATGAGTAATCCATGTCTACAGCTCAATATACTAATAAGAACTCATTATCAGCTTTTACTGTGAGCTGATTATAATTACCATCAAAATAATCCAGTCAAGTACCACCAGCTTGAAAAAAATCATGGACACTTCACTGAAAAAAGTTGTCTATTTTTACGGACTGTCCAGAAATTTCTGGACGGTTGGCAGCCCAGCCCTGCGGCACCTGCTTCCTCTGCTTTCACTATAGCTATGCCCTTGACTTGCCAGCATGAAAAAAGTCAACGAAAAATAGGTAGGAAAAAACGCTGCTAAATAAAAACAACAAAAAATGTAAAACATTGGCAATAATGCCAAAGATGTGTGAAGCCAGCCTTATGGTGCTTATGTATGTATGTGCCATCCAGTTTGGCCAATACTACCGCAGGCATTGGGGCCCTCTACAACATGTTTGGGACACCAGTAATGAACATACATACTGTAGTTTGGATGACTCATACAGCAAGAATATTACCTGTGGCATACATATTTTTCAAAGATGCCTTGCTTAACCCCTTAAGGACTGGGCTCATTTTCACCTTAAGGACCAGGCCATTTTTTGCAAATCTGACCAGTGTCACTTTAGGCATTAATAACTCTGGGATGCATTTTTGCATTTTACTAACGTTGAAACTCTGCTTGTGAGCAGAATGGACATGCCAAATAAATGATATAGTGATTGGCATATGCAATGTCTACTTTATGTTGGCATCATAAAGTTGATATATTTATACTTTTTGAAGACGTTAGAGGGCTTCAAAGTTGAGCAGCAATTTTCCAGCTTTTCATGAAAATTTCAAAATCAGATTTTTTCAGGGACCAGTTCAGTTTTGAAGTGAATTTGAGGGTCTTTATGTTAGAAATCCCCCATAAATGACCCCATTATGAAAACTTCACCCCTAAAAGTATTCAAAATGACATTCAAAAAGTTTTTTTTAACTCTTTAAGTGTTTCACAGAAATAGCTGCAAAGTGGAGGATAGAATTTAAAATCTCCTTTTTTTACACTAACAGGTTATTGTAGCCCCTTTTATTTCATTTTTACAAGTCTTAAAAGCAAAAAAAGCACCACAAAATGTGTAGCCCAATTTCTCCCAAGTCAGAAAATACCTCATATGTGGATGTAGAGTGATCTGCGGTTGAACTACACGGCTCAGAAGAGAAGGAGCGCCATTGGGATTTTGGACAGAGAATGTTTTTTGGGGGGCATGTCAAATTTAGGAAGCACCCATGGTGCCAGAACAGCAAGAAACCCCCACATGACACACCATTTAGGAAACTAGACATCTCAAGGTACATAAAAAGGGGTACGGTGTCCCTTAACTCCCCACAGGTGTTTGGCGCAATGTTGTTAAAGTTGGACATCAAAATGAAAAATGTGATTTTTTACATTAAATTGCTGGTGTTACCCCAAATTTTAATTTTTACAAGGGTTAATAGGAGAAAAACCCAATTTCTCCCGAGTAAGGGCATATCCCATATGTGAATGTAACAACTCAGAAGAGAAGCAGCGCCATTGGGATTTTAGAGAGAGAATTTTGGGGTTTAAAATTTGGAACACTGTGGACAAATAAATTAAAATGGGGGAAGAGGATTATAAATTTAGTACTCCATGTACTTCCCAGGGCTGCTCATACTAGTGTGGGTCACAGGGTCCCTGGCATGGGGAGCTCCTGGCTCCGCTTTGGGGGCTCATCAACATCACTAGATGATGATGAGAACAACGATGACAACTGGAAAGTGGGGTCATCTTCGTCCTCACTGGGGCTCTCGGAGTCAGAGACCAGCTGGGCGTATGCCTCCTCGGCCGAGAACATCGGGTGGGCCATCTTCTAAAGCTAAAGGGGAGTGTGTGTGTAAAACTTTATTTAGTGTGTGTGTGTGTGTTTGGGGGGTTCGCATTGTGTTTTTATGTATACCCTACCCTAACCCCGAAATATTGCTCACACCCCAAAAACTCGCTGATCAGCGGTACCAAGCTGATTAGCGTTGAGGTGGGCGATGCGCTAACAGGGGCCGGATGCTCTTTTATGGCTAGGAGCCGCTACAGTCAGCAAACCTGCGTCCCAAAAAATGTGGTGGTGGTGGTGGGGGGAGGGGTGCAAGCTGCAGCACCCCTGGGGGGGGGGTCGAGGGTCGCACAGCTGAGGGTGCTGTGGACCCCAGACACCCTCAGATCCAGATGCTGCACACACAAAAACAACTTTTTTCACTCTCCCTGCCTAACCTAAAGCTCTCCCTAAGTGTTAATGTGCCAGATGGCACTTACTGGTGGCTCTGGGGCCACGGGTGGTGGCGGATCGGGTGGGCGGCAGAGGGACGACACAGGGCTCCTCTCTCCACAAGGAAGTCTGTGGGCGGGAAGAGCGGAGCTCCGTTCCGTCCAGCCAATCGCCAGCCACCACGTCACAGCATCTACGGAGGGTGATTGGTGGTGTATATTACACCACCAATCACCCTCCTATTCCGGGTCACCGGAGACCCGAATGACCCGGAAACGCTGCAAACCGCAGGTCTGAATTGACCTGCGGTTTGCTGCGATCGCCGATACAGGCAGGTCACAGGACCCCCCTCGGTATTGTCACAGAGTGCCCTGTGTCCTTAAGGACTCGGACATCAGGGCGTACATGTACACCCTGTGTCCGTAAGAGGTTAAAAGGCATCTTTCAGCAGATCTGTACCTATGACAGCGGCTAACCTGTTACATGTGCATTTGGCAGCCGAAGGCATCTGTGTTGGTCCATGTTCATATGTGCCCGCATTGCTAAGAAAAATGAGGTTTTAATATATGCAAATGAGCCTCTAGGAGCAACGGGGGCGTTACCATTACACCTAGACACTCTGCTCTCTCTGCAACTGCCACGTCTTCTGCACTTTGATTTGCAGGAGCCGGAGAAAAAGCCTTCTGTGTGCTTCCCGGTCTGTGCCTTCACGCTGCAAAAGATAGAACATTTCCTATCTTTGGCCGCATGTTGCAGATTGCAGAGCCTTTGAAGTCAATGGGTCGACAACGCGATGCAGGGTGCACGTGGCTAGTGCCCTTGTTTTGCAGTTCCGCAGTTTGCAGTTTGCAAAATGGACACAGCAGAGACATGTTCGTGTGAATGCAGCCTTAAGGATTTTCTTTGTATAATGAAAACTCCCACCATTTTCTGATATTCTTTCTTTAATCAATTCCTCTTAGCTTTCAAAATCTCTGCTTGCAGTCATTCAATAGGAACTTTCATTGGATAACATTCTGGCTTGGTCGTTTGATGGACACACTGGACAGACTAAACTTATGGCAGGTTTACACGGCCCCCCTACGAACGCTCGTTCCCAATCACCTGATAAACAAGCGAAACACGTGTTCACCGGGTGATCCTGTCGTTCCTGCAAGCAAGTAAATTATCGCTACTGGGCAGCAGATCATGATGTCTAAACAGCGATCTGCTGCCCAGAAACAAGGCAGATGTATGAGGACGAGCGATCGCAATAGACGTGATCACTGCATGTAAATGTAGAGCTTCACCCCCACTGAACGAGCAGCCAGTTGTCAGGAAGGAGCGTTTCCTTCCCGATAATCGGCTGCTCCTCGCTCCATGTAAACCTATCATTACAGTACAGTCGTCAGAGTCTTCTAATGAAACGCCTTCACTTGGCTGACCGAGGCGGGTCACCACTACAGCCCGTGACTGATTATAGCGTGTGACGCTGACCTTGCAGCAGCAGAGTCAAATATAGATATTACGTTATCTGGTGTCAATTTGCATCATAAGCAACTGACTATTGGAGCATCCTATTAAACCTTGTGATTAAAGCGGAAACTGGATGCCTCATGCAGCGTTGTCTCAAGCAGACGCCACTAACAAAGAACAGCTATTGCTCCAGTTGTCCCGATCCAACCATATATTATATGGACAGCCAGGAGAAATGAATAGCTGGCTGACCCTTCTTCCGACAGATTCTGACGCTGAATCGGCTTCAGACTGGAATTAGGTTACGATGAGAAAATCCTTTTACTGTGTTTGTGCCAAGCAAAAGTTTCTACATTTGCAAAACCAGCACCTGGATCTGAAAACTTTTGTAATTGCTTGTTATTAAAAATGTAGCATAGCCACCGAGTTATTCAATAAAATGTATCTGTATAGCGCCACCTGCTGTTTGTTCTTTTCCTTATTTCTTGTCCAGCTCACTGAGCTGGTCGCTTATGCTCAGCATAAATCTTCAACTGCCACCAGCCATATGTTCTGTGACAGCAATAATAATAAAAAAATATCCCCAAAGGTGTCCATAGCCTTTAGGGTGTTCATACATATTGAATAGATGCTGGCGGAAACCTCCATTTTAGTTCAGAACGGCTGATCATCTAATGCAGTGTTTCCCAACCAGCGTGCCTCCAGCTGTTGCAAAACTACAACTCCCAGCATGCCCGCACAGCCTTTGGCTGTGCGGGCATGCTGGGAGTTGTAGTTTTGCAACAGCTGGAGGCACACTGGTTGGGAAACACTGATCTAATGTGTATGGGGAGGTGTCCTGACTCTCCCCTGATGGCAATTGTTTTCAAAGGTAATAAGCCGCCAGTGACTAATGGCTGTATTAGGCTACGTTCACACGACAAAAAGTCGCGCGACAAATAGGACACAACTTCACTGCAACATTTGTCGCGCGACATTTTGTCGCACTATTGTCGCGCGACAATTTTTATAATGGGAGTCTATGGTGTCGCATTGCGACATGCGACATGCTGCGACTGCGACGCGACAGTCGCAGAAAAACCCATCTTGAATGGATTTTTTGCGACTGTCGCAGTCGCAGCATGTTGCATGTCGCAATGCGACACCATAGACTCCCATTATAAAAATTGTCGCGCGACAATAGTGCGACAAAATGTCGCGCGACAATTGTCGTCGTGTGAACGTAGCCTTAGACAGCCCGATTCTATCAGCGATTGTCATGAAGGAAGCGTTCCCTCCAGGCAATTGCCTGCTCGCTTGCGAAGCAGACCGCTGCTATTACATGCAGCGATCTTTTCCGCAGCATGGGGAGGAGCGATCGTTATGCCGTCCCTCGTCCCCATGCTGTCTAGTTATTTGCTGGCAGCAGATCGCGATTAGACACTACGATCTGCTGCCAGAAAACAAGGATTTTTAAACCTGTCATTGCCCAATGAACGAGCTTACAGTATTAAACTTCCAGATCATCGCTAACGAGCGTTCATACGAATACTTGTTAGAGATGATTGGCCCAACAATCGCCTGGTTTAATACAGGCTTTATTGCCCCATTGAGGAAACATGGGCAATTATCTGAGCATGCATGTGCCTTGGGAGTCGGAAGAAATAGCTGTCAGCCAAATAACCATTCAGCTCTTTATGCATGCTTGCCAGCTCTACCCAGAAGAGTAGCAGCAGGAATGTAACCCTGCATAACAATTCAGCGGCTCTAACAGCTTCCATTAATAGCACAACAAGGCTCCATTCAGGCGATATATAGTGTTCATCATCATAAATATAAAAAAGTCACCTAAAATAGTCATTTATTTTTTCACCTTTTCAGATCCACACCTAGATTCCTAGCTACAATCCAAAGAAATGTTCCCATTATGTAATCACCACAATGCCAACAGATAAATTCCGTTTTTTAGAAAATTTCTGCGAGATCCCACTCTAAATGGTATTGTATGGTTGTGTAATTTATAAATATACCTGTAACATAAATAATACTTTCATGCCCCCTCTGACGTTCAGGTCTCCGGCTGCCTCATTAGATTATTGCACTTGGTAACGGGCATCTATTAGACCTAACACAGTGCTCCAAAAATATAGTAAAGGGATATTACATATTTAGTGGAACCTAGAATAAATGGACATGAGTAGATGTATACCAGAGAATCGATTCTAAAGTTCAAAAATGTGATGCAAATTTTTCTAAAAAGAATCTGATTCTACTGAATCCAAATCAGGAGAATCAAGGGAAGAGAGAGACTTTTCCAGACAGTCAGAGCACCTTCGATTAGGGTCCAATTTATTATGACGGAAACCAAACCGAATGGTCAGTTTGGCCGAATCAGACCCCAATAGAATTTTTTAAAAATATGCTCATCTCTTATGTCCCTACTCTCTTATGTTTATATATATATATCCATTAAATGAATTTTGCGTTATATGTCGCACTAGAGCAGTGTAGTACCCAAGGGAGGTGCACTACCCACCGATAGATTCACCAAACTATCAAATGGATTAAAAATAACTGGATGGATGTTGGGGGCACCACCATCTATCCAGTTATTTTTATATCCATTAAATGTCAGTAACTCTGAAAATTTTTCCCGACAGACATGAATTTTTGGTGGTTTTCTGTTGTTTTTTGCAAACACTGTGTTGTACCACTAGCGTTTCACCTATAGAGAAGGTGATATAAAAATGCTTGAAAAAACACAAAAAGCTACAGCCTGCTGTATTTGTGAAACAAAGACAAAAAAACTAAGTAAGGGTGGGTTCGCATAGGCGTTATTGAATTCCGTTACAGGTTCCGTTATAACTCTGAACATAATGGAATTTTAGGACAGAATGCCAAACGGAAGCCTTTAGGAGGCATTCCGTTTTGCTCTGTTCTAATGCATGTCTATGGGGACAAATAACGGTTCTGTTTGGTTCCGTTATTTGTGACGGTAAAAATGGTCCTGTTATAACGGAACCTATAACGTAGTTCAATAATGCCCATGTGAACCTGCCCTAACAAACACCCCAGTTGCGAAAAACACTTATTCTCCCGCGTTTCCCATATCCCTTAGACTTTCAGGTAAGATCTGGAGATAACATCTTTTCTGCCAAGAAGTTTGCAAAAAAAGGCCACTAAAAATACAGAAAAACACCAGCAAAAACCTATGCGTGAACGCACCCTTATCCCTTATATATTTTCTAAAGCCAATGATATTTTTTGGGTGCCCAGTTCCTTGGTACTATTTTAACATTTATATTACTAAATTTGACCCCAAGAAAAACAGACGAGCGGTACGTCCAGGAGGTTAGATGCTGTATGGTCATGTCTGATCTCACCTTCTTTGTCGGAGCAGCAGTTTGTGGTTAGATCTCAAACTCCTTTAACGCCATTCACTTCTTCTCTAGAAGAAATCTATAGCAAAGTGAAGGATCTCCAGCAGATAAGTAACCCCAGATCTGTCCAGTTAGGGTCTGTCTTGGCAACTGAGATCTGCTCTTCCCCCTGGAATCCTTGACTCAGGTTACAGTGAGGATATATATAGCTGCTGACTCTCTGCACACTATCTCAAATTCCAGCCTTTCACGGTAATTAACCACTCATCTTCCAGACAGAGGCCTTCAAATAATTGTCAAAAAGTTACTTCTATTGTTTCTAGAAAATCGGAGTCAATTCAGTTTACTTAGTTTTTCCCAACTTTATAGTAGATACACTGCAAGGACAATTGGTTATTCCTAGTGTGGACTGTTGCAGTTCCTGATCCTGTAAAACGCTTCTACAGATCATGCTGACAGTACAGTCACTTGTGAGTTATTGCTCTCCCAGGAGGAGAGGTTTGGTCTCGAAGTGTCACTATGTTTACATGTCATTACAGCTGTAAGTGTTTTGTGGCCCACAAATCACGGATCTGCAAAACACGGATGCCATGGATGCCAACCTCTGTAGAAATGTCCTATCCTTGTCCATAAAACAGACAAGAGTAGAACATGTTTTGCTTTTTTTTGCGGGGCCACGGAACGGGAGTGTGGATGCACGCGGTTTGCTGTCCACGTCTTTTGGCGTCTCATTGAAATTAATGGGGCCACATCCGTTCCGCAGATGCGGATAGAAACTATGGCCGTGCACGTAAGCCCTGAAGTGTATAAAACGTAATGGCTGCTGATGGATACGTTCCATCTATTTTAGTGGTACTTCTATTAAAGGGGTAGGTAAGTCAGAAAGTGGTATTTTTGAAAACTTAATATAGGAAACAAATTAAAAAAATTTTTGGGCTGTTTTTCGTTTTCATTTTGCGGTACCGTGCCACAGAAAATTTAAGGGGTTCAGCTCTGAACCCAGACATATCTTTTCTTCACCCAGGCAGCCCCTCCAAGATGAGCATCTAAAGCAGCTAAAGCCCGCCCATTAGTGCCGGTGACGTCATCGGAAACACTGCTAGGTGGAAGCCTCAGCCTAGCAGAGACCCAGTACATCACGAGATCTGCAGAAAAAGCCCTTTCCCAATGCGATTCAGTGCAGGGCAAGGGAGAACATCAGAGCACAAAATGCTCTGATGTTCATTTCAGAGGGGCTGCCTGGGTTAAGAAGGGGATATGTCCGGGTTCGCCTCTGAACCCAGGTAACCCCTTTAAGTAATTAATACAATTTTCCATTCTGTAGCAGTCAGCACAGAGAGCTAAAACATATAGATAGGAAACCTATTGTCAGTTTACTGCTGCTGTGAGGGAAGATTTTATCGGAACAGGTCACCTTGCCGTGGTGGATGGGCATAAATGATTTTGATCAAAAGATAATTGCTACGTACCTCATATTTATTTATATAGTGAATAGAGCATTAGTTTATATTTTCTTTGTTTGCAGAGTGCTGTTGCATTGTTTTTGGTTTTGTATTTCCAGCCATGGTGACGCCTGTGCATTCACTTCATTTTACATGATGTGCTGACTAACTTTGGGGGAGATTTTTTTAGACGCCAGAGGATGCACCTAATTTATGATGAGGCGCATCCACCAGGCATTCCGTGTGCCTAAACAGAAATCTACAACAGCTCAGAGCTGCAGTAGACTTCTGTCTTCATTGGTGCCAGAAAACAGGCGAAAATGAAGATAAATTTGTCGCTGTGACTGGCCATGTCCCTTCCCTACCCTTGCCATGTCCACTCTAAAGGTTTGTGACTTTTTTACTCCAGAAATCCAGTGGAGGGAAATGATCTCCTCTTTGCCTTTTGTTTTTGCAGTATGCTTCTGGAGGTGTGACTGTCTCCGTTATGGTTGCACAGTCCTAACAGACCCATCTTTCCCACAGGCTGATTTTAATTAGTTCAATTTATATGTGTAGTGTGCTCCCCTTGAATTCATTTGAGGTTATTTGGCACATGGAAAGGTATCATATGGAGTAGGCTTGGTATATATGTGGAGCCTGCGCTCTCTGAATTCATTTCAGACCAGTTGGCACAAGAAGAGGTATCATATAGTCTCGTTTGCCATCCAAAAGAGGTCATCTCACTGTGGTGGATGCCTCAAGTGATTTTGATCAAAATATATTTGCTAAGTACCTCTTATTTATTTTATATAGAGAATATAGCATTAGTTCATATATCGTTTGATATATTCTATGCTTGTAGAGTGTCGCATGGTGTTTACTTGTACTGGGATAGTATTAAGACAGCTCTTGCACCCTTCATAGGCCTAGATAAAGATACCCAGAGAAGAGCACTGTGCCACTCAACCCATCCCTTCTGTAGTCAAAGTGATGGTCTTACGAGTTAAGTGAGGCTATTTATTATGCTGTGCTAAAAGTCCAAACAAAGGAGGACATTAGGATACTTTCACACTAATGTTTCTATTTTCCAGTATTGATATCTATTATAAGACGACGCTTTCTTTTTGTCCCCATTCACAATGGGGACAAAACGTAATTGAACAGACTGGAATGCATTCCATTCCATTTGGTTGCGTTCTCATACCGGAGAGCAAACCACAGCAAGCTGCGGTTTCCTTTCCGTCATGGGATGCGTCAATAGGGACGGATCCGTTTTCTCTGACACAATCTGACACATTAGAAAACGGATCCGTCCTCCACTGACTTTCACTTGTGCTCATGGCGGATCCGTCTTGGCTATGTTAAATATAATACAACCGGATCCGTTCATAACAGATGCAGATGGTTGTATTATCAGTAACGGAAGCGTTTTTGCTGAGCCCTGCCGGATTCAGCAAAAGCAATAGTGTGAAAGTAGCCAGGGCAGGATGTAGAATACATGTAGAATATTGCAACCCGGGTATAGCCAAGATTTAACTATGTTTAGATAATCCTTCTATCAAAACTATACATTGGTTATGTCTGTAGTTACAACCATTGCCGAGATATCTGTGTCTTTATTAATATGCAAATGAGTTGCTTTGAGCACCAAAGGGCCAGTGAGAGCCCTTTGAGCACTGCTTTTGTAGCATCTCTCTGCTCTGGGTACTCACCACTCTCCCTTAATTGACAGGACTAGAAAATCAAGCAAGGGGAATGTCGAGTGCCCATAGCAGAGGAGAGTTACAAAAGCAGTGCTCCAAGGGCTCAGACCGACCCCTTGCTGCTTGAAGCAGCTCATTTGCATATTAATAAAAATGCAGCTATCTCTGCAACAGTTCTACCTACAGACATATCAAAGGTATAGTTTTAAGCAAATTCCTAAAAATTGGAGCAATGAGATAGAATAAAACTTCACTTTTATTGAGTCCAGCTAAAAAACGTGCATCAAGGCCCCAACCACAAAACAACCTGGACACACTTGATGCGTGAGACACCGGTCCTGTAGTATCAGGCCAAAGTAACTCCTAGTGTTGCCCTACTTGACCTGATATACCCTAGCAATGCTACCACTGGGTCCAAAAAACCCTGCAAGGGGTGGCCCAATGCCAGAACCTCTCCCTGCACAACCTTGCCCTAGTTAAAAAAGGTACTTGGGGGGTCTAGAGTTGTAGCAAAACCTAAGGGATCTGTGTCACACACTGCGTATAGTGATCTAGAAAAACACACAGACTACCCCAGTCCAGGGGGCCTATGTGTAACAGTAGGTCAGATATGTCTTAGGTGCATATAAACATAAATACAGGCGTCCCGACGCGTTTCATCAGTCAGCACCTAAACGGACGTACCTTGAATCATCAGGGGACGCATGTCCGTCCGGAAAAATAAATCAAATAGAGATAACATACCCATGGAGAACACAGCATTCATATGGAAAAGTGGATACACAGAGGCAGCATATGGCAGCATATATAGAAAGGCAATCATATAGAGGCGGCGTATAGCAACAGCTCTATCTGGACCAGCAACTGCTGCCTTGGATGTATGATCCAAGCGAGTGCTTGAGTAGGTTGCCATGTATGGCGGAGGTCCCGGTATCCTCAGTGTGTCCCGAGGAGTTTGCCGCCTCTATATGATTGCCTTTCTATGTATGCCGCCATATGCTGCCTCTGTGTATCCACTTTTCCATATGAATGCTGTGTTCTCCATGGGTATGTTATCTCTATTTGATTTATTTTTCCGGACAGACCTGTGTCCCCTGATGATTCAAGGTACGTCTGTTTAGGTGCTGACTGATGAAACGCGTCGGGACGCCTGTATTCATGTTTATATGCACCTAAGACATATCTGACCTACTGTTTCACATAGGCCCCCTGGACTGGGGTAGTCTGTGTGTTTTTCTAGATCACTATACGCAGTGTGTGACACAGATCCCTTAGGTTTTGCTACCACTCTGGACCCCCCAAGTACCTTTTTCAACTAGGGCAAGGTTGTGCAGGGAGAGGTTCCGGCATTGGGCCACCCCTTGCGGGGTTTTTTGGACCCAGTGGTAGCATTGCTAGGGTATATCAGGTCAAGTAGGGCAACACTAGGAGTTACTTTGGCCTGATACTACAGGACCGGTGTCTCACGCATCAGGTGTGTCCAGGTTGTTTTGTGGTTGGGGCCTTGATGCATGTTTTTCAGCTGGACTCAATAAAAGTGAAGTTTTATTCTATCTCATTGCTCCAATCTTTAGGAATTTTCTTGACTTCTTGAGCAATTTGGGGAGCCTCTACCACTGTTTTGGCCCCTTTGATTCTTGATTTTTGATTTATTATTTCTTTGATAGTTTTAAGCAGCATGCTCAACCCTACCAGACAGCTGCATTTATTCCTACCCATCTTTTCCAGAAATAAGTATAATTAAAAAAGGGTTTTCTGGGTTCAGGATATAGATGGCCTCAGGGTCGGCTGGGCTATTAATATAATATTTGAAGTGTCGGACTGGGGTCCCTTCGGTCGCACCAGAGGAATTATTCTTGGGTCCTAAACACTATATTATCATGCTTAGTAAACTGGCTGACATTAGACATGTGCTAATGTCAGCTGAATCTAACAGTGTTAGGCTAGGTTCACATCACGTTTTTGCCATCCATTTAAAGTAAACAAAAAAATGTATACGTTAACGGATGCCACAAGCAGACGTCATACAGTGGCATCTGTTTACCATAGAATTCCATAGTAAAAAAAGATATATGTTAGTGTATACGTTTTTCACCCAACTCTGCTGGATGGAAAAGTGTGGTGTACTGCACTTTTTCATATCTTTTTTTACAACTTATACGTTAAATGAATAGCAAAAAAAAATAATGTGATGCCACCTTTAGTCTCCTTTTCCTAGGTGCCTCTGTTTTAGAGAAAAAAATAACTCATATTTCATGCCCTCGCCCTGACTTTGGTGAAAATCTCACACCTGTGCCATGCCGTTCAGCGTGCGAAGCAAAGGAATGATGCTTGCCAGCCGCGGACTTCTATACTGCTCCAGTGCCGCATACATTTTCCGGATGTACTGTGACATATGCGGCATAGGATATTAAAACTTTGTCCCTATCTGACCCCCAGCACTCTGGCATTAATGGCCTACCCTGAGGATCAGGATCCTGAAATTGGAGAAGCCCTTTAGGCCACGCACATTGCTGGGTGGTGTATTGTGCTTTGTCATTGCATTTCATTGGGAAGCTTACTTCCCTGTGTCGTCCCAGTCATGGAGAAGTAGTTTAGTTTGGATGACAACAAATGGTCTCCCCTGTAGTCAGAATCCGTCAGCACATAGACCATTCTCTCTAGTGATTGACCTGGGATCTGCATCCTGGGATGTTGCACAGCATTCTGTGGTGACTCAGGACTATCTCAGCTGCAACAGAGATAAAATAAGGACTAGGGAGACATTGCAGCCAAGTTATAAGAAGTATTAGAAATGGAAATGTCGCACTAGTGTGGTGGGGCACCAAATCGAGGTGCACCAGCCAATAGATTCACCCAATCTATGTCAAATCGTAAATAACACCACAAATAATGGTAGGGCACTCTCTAATATTAGGTACCTAGAGATAAATTAATTTTAATAAATACTATTAAAATTGGAGTGTCATACAATAAAATAAACCAGGGATCCTAAATAGTAAATCCAAAAAGTATTTCAATTGATATCTTAAGTTCAAATATCCACCAAAAAGTCCATGCTTCAAATGATATATCAGTTATCCACCAAAAAATTAATGTTCAAAAAGAATGCATACAGTCCGTTCCGTATCCCAGATTCAATAGTCCATAAAATAGCCACAATACATGTGTTCTTCTGCCGCCCTTGCTGGCCGCCGTGCTGTTTACATCTGGCTGGCTCTGGGCATAGTCACATACACTGGTCCATCCAGTGACTGGCTTTAAGGATCTGCTTGTTGCCACATCACTGCTGAAGCCAGTCATTGGCTGGAGCAGTACACTCATTCCCGTACTTCATAACTGGCCTGTTGTATAATCGTTCTGCTGATCTCTGATAAAGGAGCAATCACTCGTTTGTTGGCTGATTTGCATACTTTATAAGGATGTCTTATTATCAGCAGCATATCCCTCTGTGTAATAGGGATGTGCGACCGATAATTAGTTGAACTGAATGAGGATGGACTGTGGAATGACTGTGGTAGTGATCATTCCTCCCCATTCACTTTGCATTGGCCTGTTTAAAAGGGTTTTTCCATCTCAGACATTGGGGGCATATCGCTAGGATATGCTCCCATTGTCTATGAGGTGCGGGTCCCACGTCTGGGACTTGCACCTACACTGAGAACGGAGCACCAAAAGTTATGGAGGGAGCAATGTGCATGCGCAGCCACCCCCTATTAATTTCTATGGCGCTGCTTAAAATAGGCAAGTGCTGGCTTGGCTATTTCTGTCGGCCCCATAGAAATGAATGAGAGCGGTGGCCGTGCATGCGCAGTGGGCCCTCCACAACTTTCAGGTAGAGCGCTTGGTGGTGGCCGGACCCGAGGAAACCTGGGGTCCTCTGGTCACCACCTTCCCTGCTCCGTTCTCGGTGTAGGTGCGGGTTTCAGAGGTGGGACCTGCACCTATCAGCGATATACCCCCATTGTCTCAGATGGGATTACCCCTTTAATAGGCAGATGCAGTCAAGTGCTAATCAACTTTTGTTTTTGGAGGCCCCATTAAATAGAGTGATGTGACAGTGCAGCCCTCGGACAACAATAGGTTGCACACCTCTGCTCTACACAAACCATACGAAAGTGTTTGAACAACATTGGATTATAAGCCAGACGTGCATCTACAGGTGTTCCATTGACCTCATACCAACGCCTTCAAAGGCTATCATGGTGGACAGTAATGGAATGGAGGTCTATCCTCTTCAGCGATGAGTGTCGCTTTTGTCTTGGATGCGAAGGTAGCCTGAGATTGGTCTGGAGACCACATGGGCGACACTATGAAGAGAACTTTACAAGGGAACATCACACTGGTCCTACTCCAGGGATTATGATGTGGGGTGACATTATGTACGGTAACTGGACTACTCTAGCCTTCATTTCAGGTATTCTAACAGATCGCTGTTACACTGATTTGGTCGTAGTACGACTATTTCTCCAAAGTGTCCCTGGAACCATTTTTCAACAGGACAACGCCAGATAACATGTTGCTTCTGCTATTGTAAGGTCTAATCGTGCTACTATAGCCTGCAGCGTCTCCAGACTTATTTCCCATCAAGCACATCTGGGAGATCATTGGTCAGCAATTGCAAAGGTAGCTGGAGATCCTGGAGATTTGAGTGCCTTAGGGCATTCAGTGTGGCAGAACATTTCTCAGACAATCATTAAATACCTCATTGATAGCATGCCAATGCGTGTAAGTGCAGGTAGTTCTGCACGTGGCATTCATACTTGATGCTGTATAATTCAGGATGTTTGGAATATTTTGTTTCCATTTTATTATCATTTGCATATCGTTAACATCTGTCAATCCTGTAATTTTCATAATTCCATGACTTTTCCTTCTTGGTCTTTTTAAAACTGTGCTAAAAGTCTTTATTGTGAACTAGGATTTAGTCTATCACTGATTCTGTTTTTAGAATTTACACTTATAACCTGCCCCGACCATTAAGCTGGCAATACAGATTACTGGGCTATTCCTCCCAATGCCCCTTGCTAGGCTTACCCAAGCATACATGTGTACTAAATATTGAGTGGAGGTCAAGCTGCTGTCACATCCCTCCCATGGTGGCTTATCTCCCTTGAGGACATGTCTAGTATATGCTGCTGCCAAGTAGGACTAGACAGAATCCTGCTTAAAACTTCCTGAAAGTGACAGCTGCCAAAAAAGCAATGTTGCTAACAATTAACCTCTGAGGGACAGATGCATTGAATTACTGCAGAAGGTTGATGACCATGGAGGTCATGTTTGGACTGAGTTATTGGTCTTTTTACCCAATCTAATCATCATCCGCCTCCTGTTCTCCAGCCTTGCACCCCTTATTTATTGGTCTCTTTACCCTATCTGATCATCAACTGCTTCCTGTTCTCCAGCTTTGCACCCCAGCTGCCACCAGGCAGTAAGCCCTGAGAGTCCATGATGTTCCCCGAGGGGAAGAAGGGCTGCATATCTTTCACTCATTGCAGGCCTAGCCTGGGGGAGTGCTGGAGCAGGGTTAGCCACTGTGAGGAATACAACCACCCTCATTGCGAAAGCCACCACTCCTATCATTCCTTCCTCACACCTCTCCATTTACAGCCCACCTCAGACCACTAGACTTGCTCTTATCAGTTTCAGTACAAAGTGTACTATGAAAACTAATTTATTCAAGGAGGCCCATGTCACATTCTCATAGTATCAGGGGTCAAGTCCTGGGAAAAAAAGTGTGGGAACTCACCCAAGTGCCTCCGCATGATGTCACAGCGCGCGGCGTTCGCAAAGGGCAGAGGAGGTCGGCTTGAGCAAGTACTGTATTTTTTGCCCTATTAGACGCACCGGCCCATAAGACGCACCTAGGTTTTAGAGGGGGACAATAAGAAAAAAATATTTTTCATTACACCTCAGGTCACACCACCAATCAGACCCCCAATGTTAATCAGACCTCAGCTAACAGCCCCAATAAGATCCCCAATGTTAATAAGACCCCCAATAAGACATCAGATCAGACCCCAATATGAATGACCCCCAATCAGACCTCAGATAATAGCCCCATGCCTCATAGCAGCCCCCAGTAGCCTCATAGCAGCCCCCAGTGCCTCTCCATCAGCCCCCCTGTGCCTATCATCAGCCCCCTGTGCCTCTCATCAGCCCCCCAGTGCCTCTCATCAGCCACAAGTACCTCTCATCAGCCCCCAGTATCTCTCATCAGCCCCCAGCAGATCTCATCAGCCCCCAGTGCCTCTACATTAGCCCCCAGTGCCTCTCATCAGCCCCCAGTACCTCTCATCAGCCCCCAGCAGATCTCATTAGCCCCCAGTGCCTCTCATCAGCCCCTAGTACCTCTCATTAGCCCCCAGTGCCTCTATATCAGCCCCCAGCAGATCTCATCAGCCCCCAGTGCCTCTCATCAATCCCCCAGTGCCTCTCATCAGCCCCCAGTACCTCTCATCAGCCCCCAGTGCCTCTCATCAGCCCCCAGTACCTCTCATCAGCCCCCCAGGGACTCTACATCAGCCCCCAGCAGATCTCATCAGCCCCCAGTGCCTCTACATTAGCCCCCAGTGCCTCTCATCAGCCCCCAGTCCCTCTCATCAGCCCTCAGCAGATCTCATCAGCCCCCAGTGCCTCTACATTAGCCCCCAGTGCCTCTCATCAGCCCCCAGTACCTCTCATCAGCCCCCCAGTGCCTCTATATCATCCCCCAGCAGATCTCATCAGCCCCAGTGCCTCTAATCAGCCCCAAGTGCCTCTAATCTGCCCCTGGTGCCCCTAATCAGCCCCCAGTGTCTCTAATCTGCCCCTAGTGCCTCTTATCAGCCCCCAGCAGATCTCATCAGCCCCCAGAGCCTCTTAGCAGCCCCCAGGGCCCCATTCACTAGCGCCCAGTGCCCCATCCACCAGCCCCCAGTGCCCCATCCACCAGCCCCCAGTGCCCCATCCACCAGCCCCCAGTGCCCCATCCACCAGCCTCCAGTCAGTGCCTCTCCATTCAGCCCATAAAATATGAAAAAAAAACAAAAACTTACCTCTCCTGCTCCTGGACGCAGACACTACTCTTCTACTGCTGTCGGCTGTGAAGGCTGCGCACGGAGTGACGTCACAGAGCGACTCACTCCTGTGCACAGCCTTCACAGCCGACAGCCGAGGACCAGAAAGCGCTTCCTGGTCCTTTCGCCCTGAAAGGGAACGGCGTTCCTGCCATGAAATAAGTGCAGGAACGCCGTTCCCACGCGTTCCTCCTCGACTCGACCCCTGCATAGTATGTGGCCCATACACAGCTGGACTAGGTCACACATACTTTCACTGTGTCCACAGCTAGCTGTCCTTGTCACTAATCTGTGCACCATACAGTATATCTGTGTTGGCTCCGATACTGGCCCGGCTATGAGGCTCATGCAACTTTATTTATATTTTTCTTTCCGACAAAAAGAGATGGTCCCCTATTCCATCCATTTCCTATTGATTCTTTTCTCCTATTTCTAGAGCCATCACTTAGCGCTGGGTCTGTCTTCAATTATGTTAATTATGTTGTACCAATCTGGTATATCCCTACCTAAGCAGAGAATCTATTCCACAAAATAAGACCCAACTTCTACCCACCACCCTGTCACTATTGAATCCCTATTATGCTTCTCTAAACAAACCAACATAAAAAAACACTTTACATGCACACACATACAAACTATGTAAAAGCCTACTATCGCAATTACACAAATGTAGAACTTTACATAATTAGTTACAGTGGTTCTGAAGGTACAGTACCAAATTGTTTCCTGTGAAGGGACAGGATGGGGTACTTCTGGTTTGAACTAGCTCAACGATCAGCAGCATATCGGCATGCTAGAGTAAGGCTACTTTCACATTAGCGGCAGCCTTCTCCGGCAGGCTGTTCTGGCGGGTGAACAGCCTGACGGATCTGTGTTGCTGCTAGTGCACACGTGCCGCCGGAGTTCCGCTCTGGTCCCCTTGACTATAATGGGGACGGGCTGGAGGTCTGGCGGCAGCACAGCAAACATGCCGAGATGCGGCCGGAATAAAACTACGACATGTGAAACTAGCCTAAACTGGACGACCGAGGAATCAGTTTTTTTTTTAAATTGATTCCCTAGTCCTTCAGCACAATGATAAATGATTGGCCAATTTCGTTTGATATTGTCATGGACATGCAGTTTTGACGAAAGTCTTACAGCAGGTTATTGCAAACCATTTTTCACAAGTGTAAAACTTGTGTGTATAGAAGATGCCGTGTAGCTAATACCAATACTGACCAACTAAACAGTGCAGTCTCATTGCTTTAATTTGAGCCCAATATGGCCCGTATGGCCACGTGGTACTCAAATGCAGCACAGCTGCATCGCAAGCACCACAAGACCACTCCATTTCATTGTACCCTTGGGCTGGTTTCATACATAGTTTTTTAGTGGCGTTTTTTGTGCACTTTTGCATTTTTTAGGCATTCTTGCCACTGTGTTCTTTGCAGCAGTTTTTTGCAGTAAAAATTACAGCTCTAGATGTTAGATGAAGGTCCCTGGCACAGGTAGCTTGATGACATCATCATCATCGCAGGACCGCATCGCTGACAACCTCATGGAGGTAAGTATATGTATTTTTTTTTTCATGTGACAACATGCTATTGGGCAATATGAAGAAGGGGGTAGAGGAGCACTATGGGGACATCTACTGAGGGCAATATATACTGGCACACATTATGGGGGGCACTATGGGGAAGAGGGAGAGAATCACTATGGGAGCCTCTACTGGAGGCACTATATAGGGGTGTTATAAACTGGCACACATTTAATACCCCTATATAGTGCCCCCAGTAGAAGCTCCCATAGTGCTTCTCTCCCCTCTTCCCCATAGTGCCCCCCATAATGTGTGCCAGTATATAATGCCCCCAGTAGATGCCTCAATAGTGCTCCTCTCCCCTTCCTCATTTTGGCCAACAGCATGGTGTCACATGAAAATAAAATATAAATATGCTTACCGTCAGCTATGCGGTCCTGCGATGATGATGACATCATCACGCTACCTGTGACGGCCTCTGATAGGCTACAGGCAGTAGGCTTGAAGCTTGTCAGAGTCAACAGCGGCGCAGGGAGATGATGCTCCTGTGCCCCGCTGCAGCATCCAACTGTATCACTGTCCTGAGGACAGTGATGCAGTTGAACATAGAGAGATCCACAGTGGAAGTGCTGATTTCCCTCGGCCCTGCCGCCCCCCACTCGTCTCCAGGACCGCTATCCCTGAGTTGATCGCCTCACATCGCCTAATTGGAAGTGCGGCCATGGGCATCATTTACTCCACAAACTGCTTACTCTAGTTTGTTTTTGTTTTTTGGAGCTGACAGATTTCTTTTACTAATTCGACCGCAGGGACACTCAACCACAGCATGGCCGCACCATTTGGTTATACCCTTCCTTTTACATCAGACCAATAGAGGAAAGTGTCCAGGAGTTAATTAAGAGGCATCCTATTTCAGAGTAGATGGCTTCATGAAGATTAATGAGTCTGGAAGCAGTGTCAGACAGGCATTATATGTTGTTCCCACAGCATTTTGGTACAATTATGGCAAACCGTGTTTAAAATGCACTGCGGACATGACCATGAGCTCAACGTGTAAACCCATTCTCTTGAAATATTAGCAATTTTACTACTTTGGACAACAGTCACCGCGATTCTTTCGATGTAACTTTAATAAATAAATAAAACTCATGAACTAAGGAACAGCATGTATAAGACAAAATGTTCATATCTTATTAGCATTAATGTCAGCGCAAAATGTTTGTACAGTAACCGCTATATAACACCTGTGTAACAAATCATTATGTAAGGCTGAACTTCAGCTCTGAGTCAGACAATAAATGATCCAAATTCCTAAGCAGGAAGAACACGTAGTACAGTACAGCCGAGTAATGGGTGCTGCTACACTCATGTCATAGGGCAAAATATTTACAGTGCATTCTGAAAAGTATTCACACCCTTTCACTTTTTTCACATTCTGTTAAGTTGCTGTCTTGTGCTAAAATAACCACTGGAAACGAGCAGTGTATAATCTGATGGAAAAAGGAATCAAGCCGACAAAGGAGGGAAATGGACAATCACAATATATTAGTAAGCGCCTTGTATTAACTTTGTCTACATGATAAACGCCATTTACTTTGTACTTTGCTTCATTCAGCTTCCCTTGTACCCTGACCAGTCTCCCTGTCACAGCCACTGAAACCCCCCCCAGACAGCATAATGCTGCCACCACCATGCTTCACTGTAGGGATGGTATTCGGCAGGTGATGAGCTGGGCCTGGTTTCCTCCAAACATGACGCTTAGAATTGAGGCTAAAAAGTTCAGATCAGAGAATATTGTTTCTCACTCACTGAGTGCTTTTTTTTACAAACTCCAGATGGCTTTTATGTGTCTTTTACTGAGCAGAGGATTCTTTCTGGCCACTCTGCCATAACGCCCAGACTGGTGGAGTGCTGCACTGATGTTTGACCTTCTGGGCGTCTCTCCCATCAGCGCACAGGATCTTTGGAGCTCAGCCAGAGTGACCATTGGGTCCTCCGTCACCTCACTTACCAAGGCCTTTCTCCCCTGATTACCTACTGTAGTTTGGTGGGGCACCAGCTCTAGGAAGAGGCCTTATTCCAACCCTCTTCCATTTAAGAATTATGGAGGTCACTGTGCTCTTGGGAACTTTCAGTGCAGAAGAAATATTTTTGCCTCCATTCTCCAGATCTTTGGCTCCATACCAAGGGCGTAGATATTGGGGAAGCAGGGGAAGCGGCTGCTTTGGGGTCCAGATCCATAAGGGGCCCCCTCAGGAGGAAGACTAAAATATTTTATTGTCAGGGCCCCCCCCCCCCCTCAACAGTATTGTACAATTACATTATATACAGTGACACTGTAGGAAACGGATGGAGCGGCTGCCTGGCCTTGTCTGAGAGCTCAATCTTGACTAGCCACAGGAGTTGCCCTTGCGTTGGGCATTGAGAAGTTGCTGGGGGGGGGCATTTGAAAACTTGCTGTGGTCAGTTGTAGTTTTGCCACTGCTCCACACAAATCTTGTCTCTTGGCTCTACAGGCAGTTCTTTCCCACTCATGGCTTGGCTTTTGCTCTGATAGGCGATGTCAGCTGTGAGACCTCATATAGACAGGGCTGTGTCTTTCTAAATTATGGACAATCCACTGAACTTACCACAGGTGGACCTGAATCAAGGTGTAGAAGCATCTAAAAGATGATCAAGAGAAATGGGAGGCCCCCAGAACTAAATTTCAAGTGTCTTAGCAAAGGGTCTGAATATTTATGTCCATGCCAATTTTTAGTTCCTCCTATTTAATAAATTTGCAAAAATTTCTAACATTCTGTTTTCACTTTGTCATGATGGGAGAAAACTATTTTAGCACAAGGCCACAACGTTGAAGAAAATTTTCTTCGACTGAAAATCAGTTCCTTTCATTTGAATAGGGCTTTCAGAGATCCATGTGCATGTCGTCAAAACAGTCTCATTCAGATGACTGGAGTTGATTTTCAGTGGCAGAAATTTTCTTTAACAAACTCTGCCATGTGGGCTAGTGGGTCATCTTCAAACCTTTCTTGGTTTCTGCTTTTTTTTCTTACTAGCACCACACAGAGGAGACAAAATGTTACTGCACTTACTGGATGCTGAATGAATGCTTATGTTGAAAAAAAAAACTAACCAGTGTATTGGGGTTTTCTAAATCCATGGAAGTTGGGTTAAAGAAGGCGTAGCCCTCAAAATCACGTAGACATAGGATACCACGGGGGGCAAGGAGTTGCCACATCATGACTGATTCATGGAAACCTAGCCTGACAGGTGAAATGAACATTGATAATATAGTTTCAATAGGCATGTGAAAGTCTGAATGACTTTGATATCTCTCTAGAATGACAGGTCTTGTCAGGTGTTCCCAGTATGCAGTGGTTAGTACCTACCCAAACTGGTTGAAAAAAAGGACAAACGGTAACCCGATAACAGGATCATGGGTGTCCTAGGCTCATTGACGCATGTAGAGAGTGAAAGCTAGTCCGTCTGGTCTGATCCCATCCCATAGAAGAGCTACTGTAGCACAAGTTGCTGAAAATGTTAATGCTGGCTATGACAGAGATGTGTCAGGACACACAGGACATCACAGCTGCCAGTGTGCCCATGTTAACTCCTGTCTGCTGCTGAAAGCAGTGGGCACATGAACATCAGAACTGGATCACTGAGCTTAAGAAGCCATCCTGGTCTGATGAATCACGTTTACATCATATGGACGACATCAGTTACCTGGAGAAGAAATGGCACCAGGATGCACGATGGGAAGAAGACCAGCTGGTGGGGGCAGAGTGATGCTCTGGGCAATGTTCTGCTGAGAAACCTTGGGTCTTGGCATTCATATGAATGTTACTGTAACATGTACTACCTACCTAATCATTGAACAGACCATGTACCCCCCTCTCTTTATGGCAGCGGTATATCCTAATTTTAAAGATTTGAAAGTGATGACTTGATCTCCAAATTTCTCCAATCGCAGTCCTATTGATCATCTGTGGGATGCGCTGGAAAAACAAATTTGATCCATGGAGGCCGCACTTCACAACTTAAAGGACTTTATAATAAAGGGGTTCGTAGAAATAAAACTCGGGATTAAAGACTATGTAAAACTTCGAGGCAATTTTTGTACGATTGCATTTTACCCATTTTGGACTAAAAATATTTTTTTCAATTGGTATTTATAAAAAATTTACAGCAGTGTTGGTCATACATGCAGTTAAAAATCTATCTATTTGCACAGTGTCCCTCCGTCACTTAAGCCCTTATTCTTCTCAGGCCATGGACGAGAAACAGGAGCAAATGAAGAAATATTTGTCTTGCCCATTGATCCTGCAGAAACTCCACTTGTGAAACAGTCAGACACAGTGTTTGAGAAATTAAAATTGAAATTTTCTGCAACAAAATCTGCCACATGTGAAGGCCCCTTACTGTTTTGACAAAAATTATGCAGCCTAAACTTCCTGGCTCACGTGCACTATCATCAGAGGAGGAGAGAGAGAAGACCTGGCTACAGCCTGAGAGAACAATGCACTGCTTTTCTAGTTTTTTTTATCATGGTCTGAAATTGTGATATCCGATGAAACAAGAGCGAATAACAAAGACAAATAAGGAGATTATGTCACATTTTGTTGGATTTTTTTTTGTTTGGATTCTGGGTTTAGTGTCCCTTTAATCTAGAACACTAAAATCTAGAAACTGTACACTTGAAATCAGCACAGCCACATGGGTATGAAATCCTGTGACTGAGTATTGCGGCGACACCTCTTTTATTGATGTTATGTGCGGATTTTCAGGTTTTAAAGATGTCTTTTTTTAGGATTCAAAAACGATGGCTGATTTCTGCCAGCAGCAGCGCCACATCTGTCCACAGGTCATGTGCAGTATTGCAGCACAGCTTCAGTGGAGGTGAAATGCAATACCAAACACAACCCATGGACATACATGCTGCTGTTTTTGAAGGAGATCAGCCATATTTTTCTAATCCTGTACAACTTCTTTAAAGGTACTTTTACACTTGCGGCAGGACGGATAGCCTGCCGGATCCGTCCTGCCGCAAGTGGCCGTGCACTGCTGTGCTGCCGCTCCGTCCCCATTGACTATAATGGGGCGGGACTATGGCGCAGCACGGCAGTGCACCGCAAAGATCGCCGGACTGAAAAGTCGGACATGCAGGACTTTTAGTCCAGGGATCTCCGGCCGTGCACTGCTATGCTGCGCCGTAGCTCCGCCCCCCGCCCCATTATAGTCAATGGGGATGGAGCGGCAGCACGGCAGTGCACGGCCACTTGCGGCAGGACAGATCCGTCCTGCCGCGAGTGTAAAAGTACCCTAAGTTGTGCTATTGACTGTGTTATTTGTGTTTTAGGTGGTTCAAAGGGGTTTTCTGGGACTGGGACTCATGATAGGTCATCAATATCAGATCGGTGAGGATCTAACACCTGGCACCCCATCAAACAGCAGTCTCAGGTAACCATCTGTGGTGGAAACTATAAAATGGATGGAGACGGAAGAACAAGGTTCTGTCCAGAATGTAGTGGCGGGGATACTGCAGCTTAACAACCATTCACTTGGATCTGACCACCATGATCTGATATTGACGATCTATCCTGAGAAGAGGAAATCAATATCTATGTACCAAAAAGTGCCTTTAAAATATTGCAGATGATCCAAGGAGTCAGCATTCGTGTTATCCTTCACACACGACACATCGATGACACACATGCTTTAGGTAACATGTTTATTTGTCACAAATTGCACTAGAAAACAAATGACAATTTACTAAAAGCATGCAGATGTTTTCCAACACCATTTCAACCTATAATAATGTATACCTCTCCTTTATAAAGGTTATGGGCACCTTTGCCTGTGTTTTTTTGTATTGCATCTAGCATGTGATAAAAAAAATATCGTTTTTGTAATTGGTATTAATTGAAAATTCTCACAGCCTGCATGTTTTCTCAAACATATCAGGCTGCTCAGTCCAATCTGCCAGACCAGCTATCTGATGGTGCACTCCGTAGCCCTCTATCTCTGGACTACTGAGCCATCTTTTAGACAGGACCCATTGCTCTCCTGACATGTCTGTTTTTAGTAAATAATTGTATTCCACATGAAATGATAATTCTGGATCATTTATTCCTATGAATTTATGTTGAGCCATTCCCCTACAATTACTACTAGAAGATTATGCATAAATATACAACTGGGTGTTACCAGATAGGGGTTTGTCCATGGGCGTAGCTATAGGGGGTGCAGAGGTAGCAGTCGCTACCGGGCCCAGGAGCCTTAGGGGGCCCAAAGAGCCCTGTGCCGCATAAGAAGACATACAAAGCACTGAGGGAAGGGGGGCCCAAGCTGAAGAGTTGCACCAGGGCCCATGAGCTGTTAGCTACGCTCCTGTTGTCCCTGCACAGTCTGGCACTATATAATCAGTGCTGCGAGTGTCAGACTGAGCAGGGACACACCCTCAACTGGTAACACCCATCTAGTAGGAATAAAAGAAGAATGGAACAACATAGAGTTGCATGAAAGGGTACTCCAGAATTGTTATTACATGGTGAATGCAAGTAGTTACTAAAATAGATATGTCAGGAGAGGTGGCAGGTCCTCTTTGAGTTGAGATGTTTTTATTTAAGTTTATTGTACTTGTTTTTTTTATTAAAAGACTGTTAAGGAGATATAAACAAGGGCTATAGAGTGAGCCGTCAGGGAGCTCTTCTGATGAATTTCACACTGAATGGGACTGGGCAGCCTGCAATGTCTGAGAAAATATGCAGGCTGCAGAAATGTTTCGATAAACCCTTAACGCTATATCACATACATGCAGGGGTGCTAGACTTTCTGCTGCCTGAGGCGAAAACTGAAACGGTGCCCCCCTTCCCAATGCCAATTTCTTAACCTAACCCCTTCCCTTCTGCCTATGACCCATCGGCCTCCCCCCTCTTGCCCCTACCTGGTGCTGCCTGAATCAATCGCCTCACCTAGCCTCATTGGTGGTGCCCCCCTGCATACATGTACGCCATAAGCATTAAGGGGTTGTATGGAGTGGGCTGTATAATGGAGCTGACACCTGCCAACAGTGAGTAGGATCAATAGTGACACCTATGCTATTAGTTTAACCCCTCAGATGCCACTGTCAATAGCGACCTCGGCATCTACGGAGTTAGGCAGAGAGAGGGGTCTCTGCGTTTGATCGTATCCAATTGGTTACTATGACAGCTTAGGGACTTGTGAAGTTTCCCAGTGCTGTTGTTGTGAGCTGTCTGTGAAGCTGTGCCTGAGGCACAGCTCAGCAGGCAGCCTGTCAGAATCCCATAGACCGCAATAGTATTCTATTGCAGTCTATAGTACAATTGACCAGAAGGTCACATGTACCATAATGGACCTTAAAATTACTGTAAAATAGTGATTACATTTTATTTTTTATTTTTCAAAGGTTTGTTTTCTTTTTAAAGTAGTAAAACCTAATATAAACTATACAAATTTGGTATTGCTGTAATCGTACTGTGAGGCAGAATAAAATTGTCATGTCACTTTTAGCACATAGTGAACACCATAATAACTGTGTTTTTTTTTCCCTTCAATTTCCCCCACAAATATTTTACAAGATATGGTAAATTAAATGGTGTCATTAAAAACAACTTAGCCCACAAATAATAAGCCTTCACATGGCCGTGTGAATGAAAAACATAAAAAAGTTGTGGCTTTTGAAAGGTAGAAAGGAAAAAAAAAAAACAATTGGCCCGATTCTTTAAGGGGTTGAAACCAAGTACCAAAATGATTTTTATCACATAATATATGCAATTGAATATTTAAAAAAAAATTATGCAAAGGCATCTATAGCCTTTATGTCAAAGGGACAGTCCAGTGGAATGTATAGATCAAGTGTATATAACCATCTATATATAGTTCAGGGCCATATTCATGGAGAGGTAGAGATAGACATGGACACTCTTACTGTCTGGGACATGTAAACATAGACTACATGCTAAATTTGCAAAGCACATTTTAAAGACAGTATATACTGTATACATAATACAATACTGTGGTGATCAGGTTGTTTCTATGCTCTTGCTTTTGACTATCCAAGCAAAATAGAACAATTAAAGGCTATGTAGACCTTCAGAGGCAATACTTTTTTATGATTGAATTTTACTCATTTTTGGCTAAAATCATTTTTTTCAATTTGCCTTTATTAAAAATATTGAGCTGTTCTGTCACAAAGGGTTAACTCTTTTCTAGTTGTGTGACTGCTACTTTAACTTTCATTTTGTGCCAGTCATCTAATAAACCTTATCTCTAGACTTCTGAGATGTCATAAACACTTATTCAAGCCACATTCTTATCAGTCAGATAAGAACTGAATTATAATGAGTGTTTAGGCTGTCAGAGAGCAGAGATAAGGAGTCCATCTGCTCCTGGTCTGACGGAAAAGACAAAAAATAATCCAAAGGGTGCTACTAGAGCATCTCAGCTCTGTACAGAAAAAAAGGATGCCATATTTTTTAACAAAGACTAATTTAAAAAATTTTTTTAGCTCAAAGTGAGTACAATGTAATAATAAAAAAATGCCCCAAAGGTGTACACAGCCTTTAAACATAATATTGTTACTAGACTATGTCCCACTTTTTTAAACTTGTTTACATATACTTAATTCCTTTTATTCCTTTTCTTTATAATTTACCAACAACAGTCCTTATACTTTGTGTCCTCTTTGTAATTAAAGGTATGCCGCCATATACTGCCATAGGCTTCCAGGACAAATACCTCAATAAGATGGCATATGACGGAGCATGCCATGATCAAGCATGCTCCCTTAGGGTGTATTCACAGGTGGAATATTTAGAGCTTTATTGCATTTTTATGTACAAAATGACAGAAAACCACACAAGTGAACATATACATCTCCCCAATCCCTGGAGTTCAGACCAGAGTACAAGTGGTTTATTTTTATATAAAAACTAAAGAATCATTTTTAACATATCTCCCACATATTAATGTTGTACAAAAGAGGATTAAAACACTGACTATATATACACATATTGTAGGTTTTAATAATAGAAAACCTCATACAAAGGTCACTTGTATGAAAAACAGACAAATTCATGTACCTAATACATTGTGAATTTGTGAGTGATTTTGTGTGAAAGTTGCATATACTCAGTTCTTCGTATATTGGTTACTATACTGTGTATATATAGTATGGGTAAGGCCACTCGGTCAGGTTTTCTGATGCAGTTTTGGAAGCCAAAATCAGGAGTGGATCATAAAAGGAGAAAAAGTATAAAGGACAGATATGACTTTTTCCCGTTTTTTGAATTCACTCCTGGTTTTGGCTTCCAAAACTGGATCAGGAAACCTGAACTGTGTGGCTGCACCCTATATAATCAAAGAAATCATGCCATTACAAAGACTTGCATTGTAGATTAACAGAAAGGTGAAATAGCGGGTTTTATGGTTGTAGCTTTTGGGCATAAAATCTTAGATGGTCCTCAGTATTGTATTTAACTCTTGTTAAGACCATAAAAACATATTTTGAGAGAGACTGATGGTGTTCTTAAGAATCTATTGAATGAAAACTTACATATTTTCTTATATTTATTGTAAAGTTACTCTTATCTTTTTTTATCTTCATTTTTTCAGATGACTCTGCATTGTTTCTGCAGTAGATTTTGCAGCAGATTCGTTGCAGATTTCAGGGTAAAATCCAATAGGCAGATATGTAAAAAAAATATGCAGCACACACTCGATTTGTGCAGATTTTTTCCAGTTTTTTTTTAAACGACGGCACATTGTAGCGAAAATCTGCTTCACCAAAAGAGAAATGACCTTTTGCAATTTAATAACCACTTCTGAACTGCAGAGCATCTTAAGATGTCTGTCTGTTCTGCATTTAACTCAGCAGAGTCTGTTCACATGCTGGAAAGGGGAGCTGGCTTTTGGAAATAGTTGGACTGCCCACAGAGAAGGCAAGGGTGGTTTATTACCATCTCTGCCTTCCTGACTGCTGCATATACAGCACTTATTGTAGAGGCAATGCCTCTTATTGTTACTGTCTTGACAATCATGTGATCAACGAGGAGCTGTAGGAGCTGCTGGGTTGTAGCAGACCGAGATCAGCCCCAAAAGTGCAGGTTAAGAGGCTGTGTTCCACTGTAACTCAGCCTAATGCGTTAGCTCAAATTATAGGAGAAATCAGCTATAAAAGAAATGTCATGTCTAAATGTTTCATGATCTTACAGGGGCACAATGTATATAACAAATAACTATACAAATATAAAATAAATAAATAAATAAGAACGAAAAATAAATAAATGCAAAGAGAAAACAAAGAGTGCCACCACTATTAGAAATGACAGCTATAGCCCCACCCCTGAGGACACTAAACTATAGTATACTAATAGAAACTGTAACGTACATAAGTGAAAAAAAAGCAAATGTGAAAGTCACTTATTTGCTTTTCATGTTTTTTCAATATTTTAGAAAATGAAAAATATCATAAAAATGACTTACAAATAAAGCCCCATGTACCATTTAAAAAAATAGATTAAAGGGGTTTTCCGAGATTTTACTACTGATGACCTAACCTCAGGATAGGACATCAGTATCTGATCGGTAGAGTGGAGTCCGACACTAGGGACCCTCACTGATCAATTGTTTGAGAAGGCAGCAGCGCCACGGTCTTCTTTGTGATTACTAAGCACAGAGCCGTACATTACATAGCAGCTGTGTTATGCAGCTCGCTCTCCCGCTCAGGCGTATTCACTTCTATGGAGTTGAGCGCGATACCAAGCACAGCTGCTATACAATGTAGGTAGTAAGCACAGAAAAGGCCGCAGCACTCAGAGAAGCACCAGTGCCTTCTCAAACAGCTGATCAGAAGGGATCCTGGGTGTCGGACCCCCACCAATCACATACTGACCTACCCATCAGTAGTAAAATCATGCACACGACCGTATGTGTTTTGCGGTCCAGATCCATCGCAAAACGGATACGAATAGGACATTTTCTATTCTTTTGCGGGGCTACGGAACGGACATACTGATGCGGACAGCACACGGTGTGCTGTCCGAATTTTTTGCGGAGCCATTGAAATGAATGGGTCCGCATCCTATCCGCAAAAAAAAACGGGATGGACACAGAAGCAAAATACGTTCGTGTGCATGTAGCCATAATCGAAAGAGAAAACTGTTATAATTTTCAAATCCTCATGTACAAAAAGCGGAACTATTCCTGGTCATTAACAGGGCAAAATAGCTATTTTTAGGAATTTCAATAGTACTGAATGGAGAGGACGCAACGCATGCAGGGCCACCCTTCCATTCACTACTCTGGAGCTTGGTCATGTGACGCTCCTCTTTAGAAAATCCTACATCCACCAACACTTCTGCTGCCCTGTCAGTGAATGTAAGATTTTCCAAAGACAAGGTTCCAGAATGGCTGATCCACACAACTTCGAGACAGTAAGTATGTTGTAAAAAATGTTTTGCAGGAAAGGTATGATTAATTAAGGTGGATTACCGGGTCCCACTGGGTCCTGAAAAAGCCCTTGAACAAACTAATGTATGAAAAAGCATCAGCATTGTCCATAGCAATAAGGCTGCATAAGATCCATTGGGCCTCATGTATCAGAGTGCCTCAGAGACTGTAGTCACCTGCCTGAATTCAGCCTTCTTCTTCCAAATTTCACTGGAATAATAATCTCTGGTTGTTATAGGAAATAAGGCTTAAAGGGGTTTTCTAAGCTTAAAGCAATTTTTGCCAGCACCCACTTCCTCACCGCACCAGTGAAGGAAAGGTCTGGTGGGTCACGGTGGGGAGCAGGTAAGTATCCTGGTCCAGTAGGTAGTGGGATGTGCTGGTGAAAATTGTTTTAAAACTGGACAACCCCTTTTATTTTTGTGGATACATGAGACCAGTTCTGTAACTTACATATGTTCACGTGAAATATTACTTAGAAGTGGACATTTGCCTCATTTGTTAAATATGCATTGATCTTAAGACAGAAAACACAAACGAAATGCAACAAGGACACTGGACCAGTTCTTATCTTGTCCAAGATTATAGTGAGGCTTAATGATGATGATTTCTTTAAATATTTGCCAGTATTTAGAAGAGGCCGCCAGCTTGAAGTATGGGCAGGAAGAGAAACAAGACGAGAGACCATGATGTATTCAGGGCGAGGATACTGACTGCACCACATCTCAACAGCCTCTCTGTATGAGGACAAAAAGAAGGAAATGGGTTAATCCTCTGCTGACAGACTAGCTGAAAGCATACCCTGAACCACTTTATGTGGTCCTAATAATTGATAAATAGTTGGACATTGACGTACAAGGTATCAAACCTATAGGTGGCACTAGAGACATAGGGCCAGATTTATCATTAGCTAAAGTCACTTTAATGGAGTGAAAAGTCGCAAAAAAATGCGCAATCGGTAAAATTGCTCATTTTTTTGCGACTTTTTCAAGCTCTGCACTAAGCTCTCCAGTTTTGTGAAAGTGGGCGTGTTGTCTTATGTAAATGAATCTCTAGACAGATTTACTATTGCAACCATTTAAAAAGTCGCAAAAAAGTCGCAAAAAAATGCGCAATTTCACTCCAGGGGGGACCATGCTTATCTTATGCGACTTTTTAATAGAACATGCGACTTTTTTGTAAAGACGTGCGAATTTTGTAAAGCCGCTTACTGAAGGATGAACTGCTACCGTCAATCCACATTTATCACAGTATTAAAGGACCATTAATAAATCTGACTAACTAAAAGTGACTTTGGGCAGATGTAAAAGTGGAGTAAGATGTAAGTGTAATGATAAATCTGGCCCACAGACTTCTTCCTTCACAAGGAGAGCTCATTTGCATACTTTTTCTGTACTGAGACAGGGCAATGGCCCAGCAACAGCTTTCCACAGATAGTTGTATTTGTTTGACCTGAAATCACTACTCGTGTTTCAAGGCTCTTTAAAGAGGACCTGTCTCCTCTCCCAACATGTCTGTTTTATTAAATATTCATACTCCCTATAAAATAATTCTGAGGCATCTTTTCTTATAACTCTGTCTTGTGCCATTCCGATGTTATTTCTTCTAGGAACTTATGAATAAGTTCCTAGAAGGAACCCCCCCATGTCCATCTATCAGTGATTGACAGCTATCTCTGTATACACACTTAAGGTACCTTTATATAAGGTGATGAGCGGTATGATTGAGCGACGAACGAGTTGTTTCTTGGTGTAGTAAATGTTTCAACAATGACCCTTTAGACACACCGATTATCGTTTACAAAGTCATAATTTCAATTGCATATTCCATTGTTTGTAACAAAGAATGTTGCATTTACACAAAGAACATTTGAGTGGTATGCAGTGAACAATTCCTGTTTACACATATCAAATCGTTATCGTCCATTGATGATTTTTGTGCCTACACAAACGATTGAACCAACCAGAGATTGACGATTGTCTCTCTTTCATTCACTGCGTTTACACAGCTCGATAATCGTGCAGTTTGACTCGATTTAACAATAATTTACAAGATAATCGGCTTCAGTAAATGAGCTTCAATTACACAGAGAATGCTATCAATCACTGATATCACCTCCCCTGTGTACAGCTAACAGTGACTGACAGCTATCTATGTATACACACTTACACAGAGAATGCTATCGCTCACTGATAACACCTCCCCGTGTACAGCTCATCAGTGACTGACAGCTATCTCTGTATACACACTTACACAGAGAATGCTATCAATCACTGATATCACCTCCCCATGTACAGTTATCAGTGACTGACAGATATCTCTGTATACACACTTACACAGAGAATGCTATCGCTCACTGATATCACGTCCCCATGTACAGTTATCAGTGACTGACAGCTGTCTATATATACACACTTACACAGAGAATGCTATCAATCACTGATATCACCTCCCCTGTGTACAGCTAACAGTGACCGACAGCTATCTATGTATACACACTTACACAGAGAATGCTATCGCTCACTGATAACACCTCCCCGTGTACACTCATCAGTGACTGATAGCTATCTCTGTATACACACTTACACAGAGAATGCTATCGATCACTGATAACACCTCCCCTGTGTACAGCTATCAGTGACTGACAGCTATCTATATACACACTTACACAGAGAATGTTATCAATCACTGATAACACCTCCCCGTGTACACTCATCAGTGACTGACAGCTATCTCTGTATACAAACTTACACAGAGAATGATATCAATCACTGATGATAACATCTCCCCCGTGTACAGCTATCAGTGACTGACAGCTATCTATATACACACTTACACAGAGAATGCTATCGCTCGCTGATAACACATCCCCGTATACACTCATCAGTGACTGACAGCTATCTCTGTATACACACTTACACAGAGAATGCTATCAATCACTGATATCACCTCCCCCATGTACAGTTATCAGTGACTGACAGCTATCTCTGTATACACACTTACACAGAGAATGCTATCAATCACTGATAACACCTCCTCTGTGTACAGCTATCAGTGACTGACAGCTATCTTTGTATACATGTAGTTGATAAATTACTGGCTCTCTAGTAATCAAACGTATAAATGTTGTATAATTAAAAGTAAACATTTTTAAGCACAAGGAAAAAAGTATACATATTTACACCTGATGAACTATCAATATATGTAGTTAATTGATACTATATAATAAATCCTAATAGTATATAATATATATCTAATCCTAATAGTATATGATATATATACAATCCTAACAGTGTATAGTTGTATTGTAAGGGGATTTTGAAGAACTGATTGGTTCTGTCCCCTTTAGATCTGTCTCATTTTTATTATTTTTAATATTCAGTGTAATAAAGTCTTCCTTGTAATGTAGTGGGTTAAGGAAAGTTAGATCATACCCATCCCCTATTGTGCTGAGGCCACATTCCTGAGAAGTGGTTATCTCAGAGACATGCTGCTGCAAACTGCAGGAGGGGCTAAAAGGTATAAACTCTGTTACACACATATATTAGGGGGCACTTTATTGAAGACTTCATTCTAAGTAGGATGTAAGGCTACTTGTATCCGGCAAGCAGTTCCGTCGTTGCAGCTGCCTGCTGGATCCGCCGTTTAGTGTCACAACTGACAGCATTTGTAGACGGATCCGGATGCTTGTCATGTGGATGGACGGATCTGTCCTGCACTCTTTTTCACAGTTTTCCCGGTCTGTGCATGCGCAGGCCAAGAGGACGGATCCGTCCTTCAGTTGTTTCGCAATACCGGATCCGGCACTAATACAAGTCAATTTAAATTAATGCCAGATCCGGCATTCCGGCGACTGTTTAGGCATGCTGCGGTGTTATGTCCGGCCAAAACGCCTGACAGTGACTGAACGGAAGGCATACTGATGCAAACTAAACGGATTTCTATCCATTCAGATTGCATGGGAATATGCCTGATCAGTACTTTTCTGACATAGAGCCCTTTTGACGGAACTCTATGCCGGAAAAGTGTGAAAGTAGCCTAAGTATTGATTTGTCATATCTCTTGGACACCATGGGGTGTTGGCCATGTTTTTCGCTGACATGGCCAACTCAGAGAACCCTCCCACCCCCCAGGCCAGTGATTATTATTTAATTTTTATTATTCTGTATGTGATTCTTCTGTTATTTTAGATTTAACCAATATAGTAAATATATTTATTCACTTAGCCTGCGTAAGCTTATTCATTCTCAAATCTTTTGAATTCACGTTTAGAAATAGTGTTAGATAACCAATCCTAATAGTGTATAATATATAGCCAATTCTAATAGTATATAATATGTATCAGTATATAACCAATCCTAATAGTGTATCAGTGCAATAATAGTTTGCATAGAAGACCGGTTACTGGTATAATGACCGGTTTCAATAACACAAAGAATCAAAAGTTCAGTAGGTACACAACAGTGTGCTTGTTAGATATTTTTTAATTCTTCCACTCTCAGTCACATCCCAGAGACACTCCTTTGAAACCATTAGTTATATCGCTGTACTTCCATATTCCTTGGTAACATACAACAATAGATTAAAGGGCACCTGTCCGCAGATTTGTCCCTATGACACTGGCTGACCTGTTACATGTGCGCTTGGCAGCTGCAGGCATCTGTGTTGGTCCTGTGTTCATTGGTGCCCGCATTGCTGAGAAAGATGATGGGCACATTTATTAAGACTGGCATTTTGGACTCCGGTCTTAAAAATGCCCCATAGCTGGCGGTGGATCGCAGAAGTTACGACGAGACGCAGGCCTCTCCATAACTTCGGCACATCCACCGCTAGTTGTAAATGTAAGACAGCTTTCTTGCTGTCTTACATTTGGACCATTTTCTACGCCTAAAACAGGCGCAGAAAATGATGAATGAGACGGGTAGGCTCGTCCCCTTCCCCGCCCACGCGCGCTTACAATATTAAAAAGCGGGGAAAAGTCGCAGATATCAGCGCAACTAACCGTTGTGCAGTCATCTGCACCTGAAGTACGCCGAATTTAGGGCATATTTCAGATTAGTAAGGGACTCCCGATATTTTAATATATGCAAATGAACCTCTGGAAATAGGGGGCATTGCCATTACACCTAGGGGCTCTCCTCTCTCTGCAACTGCAGCTCCCTCTGCCCTTTGATTGACAGCGCAAGGTACTGAAAACATCTACGTTGTTTGTCCCTGTCAATCAAAGTGCAGAGGGAACAGCACTTACTGAGAGAGAGCAGAGCTTCTAGGTGTAATGGTAGCGCCCCTGTTTATCTTAGAGGCTCATTTGCATATATTAAAACCTAATTTATCTCAGCAATTCGGGCACATATGAACAGATACCTTCAGCTGCCAAGCGCACATGCAACAGGTCAGTCAGTTTCATAGATACAAATCCGCTGACAGATGCCCTTTAAGTATAAAGAGTGTCTTTGTGAGGTGAACTGCCTAGTGTATTATAGATAGACTGACTTAGATTTGTTGACAAGTTTATAGCGTGGCCGAGCTTTCTTATTTCAATTGATCTTTGTTGTCAAAAAGTTCCAGTGTAATCATCGAACATACACTTATTAATTCAACTGATAGCGCTGCTGCGCTTCTCACCACTCTGTAGATCGTATTAGCGACGACAGTATACTCGATGACCACGGCATCCTTCCGTTCAGTCTGCCGGCATCTCTGTATTGGAAGTGCGCATGCGTGGTTCGACCTGGCTGGTCTTGGTAGTGGCGGGTTGTGCGCAGCCTCTTTTGAATATTATGTTGAGCGCTACGATGTATAAGCTGTAAATGTAATAGAGCGCTATATTTTGATGACTTTGATCACTAGATATGAAAGGACTTTATGCAACTGCAGTACTGCTATTCTGCTAGACTCTTTTTGGAACTTCCTAAGCTCCCTACTCAGTGGCCATACTTATATAATTGTCTTACAGCTCTATATATAGTGGGAATGTTACAGTAAAAATGTGGGCTGGCTATTTGTAAGAGGCTACAAAGCTTGTGATCCTCCAGCTCTGTATATAATAAAGACCTGAGCTTCATTAGAGTTCGATTGAAATAGGCATAAAGCTCACAATTAACCACAGGATAAACCCCTAAATATAAATACAAATATGAAATATATTTTGTGATTATATATTACGCTTATATATCGGTATATACACAGATAATGCTATCAATTACTGATAACACCTCCCCGTTGTATATCTATCAGTAACTGGCAGCTATCTCTGTATACACGAATCACAGAAATAAACGTGGCCTAAATGGGTGGGACTGCTCCAAACCCCAAACACTGTGGCGTGTTTCTAACTGGGGGGGCAGTTCCTCCGCATGTGGTTCGCAGCGAACGGCTATCCCCAGCAAAAATTGCATACAATGGAGGATACCGGCGCGAACCACAAGCACCACACAAACATCCTACACAAAATAAAACATGTGCGGATGAAAATATATAAACACATAACTCACAGAAAAAAGATGCACCACATGGATAAGCACCTGACAACACTGGCTAATCCCTCACTCTGGTGTTAAAAGCTGAGAGATTCGCCAATATTTCAATCAGGAACATATCGGAGCCCCTTTAAGCACCACTTCACGGTATCTCAGCATGACATGGGGTCCTACCACTAGACTACCTATGGTGTGTGAACAAGGTCTGAACAGGTATTAAGCAGCCTACAGCCCCTCCCACTCACCTGCATTGCAGGACCAACAATGCAATGGGGAACAAATGAGGCTGCAAGCTACACCTACAACAGACCATGTGACACCGGCTTCCAGGTGCAACAGAATGTTTACCAGCCATATGCAATGGCACATTCAATACATATAAAACAAGAATCACAGAAATAAACGTGGCCTAAATGGGTGGGACTGCTCCAAACCCCAAACACTGTGGCGTGTTTCTAACTGGGGCGGTTCCTCCGCATGTGGTTCGCAGCGAACGGCTATCCCCAGCAAAATTGCATACAATGGGGAGGAACTGCCCCCAGTTAGAAACACGCCACAGTGTTTGGGGTTTGGAGCAGTCCCACCCATTTAGGCCACGTTTATTTCTGTGATTCTTGTTTTATATGTATTGAATGTGCCATTGCATATGGCTGGTAAACATTCTGTTGCACCTGGAAGCCGGTGTCACATGGTCTGTTGTAGGTGTAGCTTGCGGCCTCATTTGTTCCCCATTGCATTGTTGGTCCTGCAATGCAGGTGAGTGGGAGGGGCTGTAGGCTGCTTAATACCTGTTCAGACCTTGTTCACACACCATAGGTAGTCTAGTGGTAGGACCCCATGTCATGCTGAGATACCGTGAAGTGGTGCCTAAAGGGGCTCCGATATGTTCCTGATTGGAAATATTGGCGAATCTCTCAGCTTTTAACACCAGAGTGAGGGATTAGCCAGTGTTGTCAGGTGCTTATCCATGTGGTGCATCTTTTTCTGTGAGTTATGTGTTTATATATTTTCATCCGCACATGTTTTATTTTGTGTAGGATGTTTGTGTGGTGCTTGTGGTTCGCGCCGGTATCCTCCATTGTATGCAATTTTTGCTGGGGATAGCCGTTCGCTGCGAACCACATGCGGAGGACTGCCCCCAGTTAGAAACACGCCACAGTGTTTGGGGTTTGGAGCAGTCCCACCCATTTAGGCCACGTTTATTTCTGTGATTCTTGTTTTATATGTATTGAATGTGCCATTGCATATGGCTGGTAAACATTCTATTGCACCTGGAAGCCGGTGTCACATGGTCTGTTGTAGGTGTAGCTTGCTGCCTCATTTGTTCCCCATTGCATTGTTGGTCCTGCAGTGCAGGTGAGTGGGAGGGGGCTGTAGGCTGCTTAATACCTGTTCAGACCTTGTTCACACACCATAGGTAGTCTAGTGGTAGGACCCCATGTCATGCTGAGATACCGTGAAGTGGTGCTTAAAGGGGCTCCGATATGTTCCTGATTGGAAATATTGGCGAATCTCTCAGCTTTTAACACCAGAGTGAGGGATTAGCCAGTGTTGTCAGGTGCTTATCCATGTGGTGCATCTTTTTTCTGTGAGTTATCTCTGTATACACACTTACACAGACAATGCTATCAATCACTGATAACACCTCCTTGTGTACAGCTATCAGTGACTGACAACTATCCCTGTATACACACTTACACAGAAAATGCTATTAATCACTGATAACACCTCCCTCATGTACAGCTATCTCTGTATACACACGTACACAGAGAATGCTATCAATCACTGATAACACCTCCCTGTGTACAGCTATCAGTGACTGACAGCTATCTGTGTATACAAAAAGATACCTTCCCATTTACAGCTATCAGTCACTGATAAGACAGCCCTGTGTACAACTGAGATCAGAAATAGCAGAGATATAAATGTATAAATTACAAGTTTTACTGAATCTTTTCCCTTATAACTATACCTGCTTAGCAACTCCTGCTCTATAACACGCAGCCTGCTCATTACTTTGCATTTTGTGGTGACAGGTCCTCTTTAAATGGGTTGACATGGACTTACAGTGTAGCTACCTATAGGTGTCACCAGAGAACCATTTTTTTTGCAAATTTTTCCCCAAGGGATCATTGCCTATGAAACTTTGTAAACCAGCTGGATCTCCATAGGAGAACTCGATAACTCATATTCTTTCCTGGTTTTCCCAAATTCTCCTAAAACAACCTAAATATTATTATGTTCTGTAGTGTTTAATCGCAGTAGTTGTTTGTATAGTCAAATATAGAGCAGAATGAAGGCATCTGATGCACCTATCTGATACTTGTCCTGTGATTTATACATTAGAGAGCATAGCATGTGTATTCAGCTGGTTGCATGTACCCCTCCTCTCATCTCACCTTTGCTGACGTTGATGGATACTGTTTGGTTGATGGTGAGGTCTTGAGGAATGTTCAGAGTGCATGTATACTGGCCTAAGTCGGAGGAGTTGTACCGCTGAATGTGCAGCTGAACCAGGCCTTGCTCTGTATACACACTAGCACGGTTGTGATATTTGTCGTTGAAGTGGTTAAGATTGATGGTGCTGACAATGATCTCAGGATCTTTTTTACGTGTCAACCTGAATTCATAGCGCATAGGATTGTTGGTAATGTTCACATATCGGCAGTCTAACCGTAGCGTTGGACCACGACCCATCAAGCAAGCGGTGAACCTTGTGATTTTCTGTGCACTGCATGTCTGCAGTACTGCAAAAATAAAAGTGAAGAAGAAAGAAATGGCTGTAGATTAGATTAAAAATAAATAAAATGCAGCAATAAAGGATTTCTAAATTTTAGGGGACATGCACATGACTTTGTCTGCAAATGGCGGATCCGTGAGCATCCTGCACTTTTCGCAGGCCTCATTGAAATAAATGCCTATTCTTGTCCACAATACAGACACATAATTGCGGCCCCGTAGAAAACAAATGGGCAGATCGGACACAGACCAAAAATGTGGCCTTGTGAATGCATCGTAATGGACATAAAAAGGTGCAACAAGTTTCTTCATGATGTTGCCTATATCAAAAGTATTATCAAAATACACATTGGATCCACTTTCGATAGTAGACAGTGAAATTAAAGGGGCTTTCTGAGAGGTTTTTTTAGCGTTGTGTCCGATCAGTAAGGGTCCGACACCTGGGACCCCCGCTGATCAGCTGTTCGAGAAGGCACTGGCTCTCAAAGTAGCACCATAGCTTTCTCTCAGCTAACCAAGCACAGCGCCCTATATTATATAGTGGCTGTGCTTGGTATTGCAACTCAGCCCCATTCACTTTAATAGGGCTGAGCTGCACCTAGGTCATGTGACCGATGTATGGTGATGTCACATGGTGGTGGAAAAGCTGGAGAAGGTTGCGGCACTACTGTGAGCTCTCAAACAGCTGATCGGCGGGTGTCCCGAGTGTTAGACCACCACAATCAGATGCTGATGACCTATCCAGAGGACAGGTTGTCACTTGTCAGTAAAATAAACTCTCAGAAAAAAAACTTTCATTTTGCTCTGATTACAGCATTACCAAACGTCACCTGTAGTGGAGCAATATGTATGAACTGTGCAGTCAGCAGAAAACTGCCTGCGATGCCCGTCCTCTTTCATCTCTAGCCTGGGAGGGGAGCTATATTTTGCCAGATAACTGCCTCCAGACTGCCGAGGCCGACCTGATCATTGAAATGCAATCAAAAATGTGCACATTATCCCCTTCCAAGGATCAGGAAAGGATGTAAATCTTCAGCTGTGCAGACATCTATTACTCATAAAGACAATTCAGGAATACTTACTAGCAACTATGGTCACCATTAGCAGTAGATAATTCATGTCTCTTCTTTATTGGCACCTGTCCAGAAAAATAAACATAAAACACAGGTAGGTTTATCTGCTTTTCAGTTTATTTTGCTTTTGCCAACTAAAGTGCAAGAACAAGGCAAGTTGTGGCCAATAATTTCTTTTGAAAGAAAAAAAGTGCAAAAAATAGTGCACAAAGATGTTGTCTATTGTAAGCTCTTACCAAAGAGGAGGTCCCGCATCTGAGCCATAAGCCCCTGCAAGGGTCAGGGAGGTGGCCAGCCTTTGCAGAACTTCAGGAAGAACCAAATCACACTCCACCTTCCACCCAGGCTGCCAAGTATCCGCCAAGAGCGCAAGTCAAGGTCTGGGCCGCAATATGGGCACGGACGGCACATGGACGTGGGCATGAGGCCTAAGGAAGAGTTGTCATCAACGTTTCATTTTCTGTTCTTCTGATCCATCAGAAGAACAGAAAAAAAATGGATCCTGTAAAAATCAGTTTGTTTTTTTTTAAGATGAAAAAAAGGTCCTGCCTGCAGTACTTTTTTCCTGTCTGAACAAATAGTGGATCTGAGACAGAAAAGGCTCAAACGGACACTAAACTTATGGGCACTAATTTTATTTTTTTATCTGAACAGAAAATGAAACGGAGATGTGAACTCTACCTTACAAAGCCTTTGGCCTCTTGCACATGAACTTTGTGCATCCGTCCCGCGCATTTTGGACCGCAATTCAACTTGAATGGTTCCATGATCCGTCCGCACCGCAAAAAAATAGAACAAGTTCTATTTTTTTGCGGTGCGGATGCATGGACAGAAACACTACACTACAGAGTGCTTCCGTGGGGTTCCGATCCATGCTTCCGTTCCGCATTTTCCGTGATTGCGGACCCGTCGGAGTGCACATGGAACGGTGCCCGTGTATTGCGGACCTGCTGTATGCGGGCCGCAATCGGCCACAGGCACAAAACGTTTGTGTGTAAGAGGCCTTTTTGTGGAAATTCACCCTCAGGCTACCTTCACAATAACGTGTGGGATGTCTTGCAGAAATTCCACATGTTTTTCCATGTGGACCTGGGCTCATGCACACGGCCATTGGCTGTTAAATGCATTGGGGACCGCAATTTGCCGTCCCCAATGCACAGCAATATCCGTGCGGATTCCGCAGACGGATCCAGACCCATTCATGTGATCATTCCACACTGCAAAAAAATAGAACATGTTCTATTTTTTTGCAGTGCGGAGGCACGGAGAGAAACTGTAGTGCTTCCGTGGGGTTCTGCGCCTCCGAATGGGTCCGCATCTATGATACGGGGTGCACACAGCCGGTGCCCGACTATTGCAGACCCGCTGTTTACGGGCCCCAATACAGTCCTTTCTGTGTGCTTCCCACCGAAAAACACGTGTCACTTGCTGTTTTTGCTGCTCTTACTCTGGCTTTAAAAAGAGTAAAATCTGTACAAAAGAACTGCACAAAGAATTAATATGCTGTGGATTAAAAAATCTGTACAGCAGGTCAATTTCTTCATTCAACGAAAATGCGCGTGTACATAAGATTTGTCTAATCTCATACACTTTGCTGGTACTGTATTATGCTGCCGTTTTTCAACATGAGTATGTACTGAGTAACATTGGGCATAATCGGCAGCTGCTTATCTTCTCCAGATCAAAAAGATCAGAAATGTTGAAATCCATCAGCTTGATGCCTCTATTTAACATCTGCGGCCGGGAAAGAGGCCCTCATACATATTAGATAGTCAGCTAGTTCTGCTGAAGTCGATGGGTTTGGCTGACATTAACCCCTTCATGACATCTGCCGTACATGTACATGAGTGGAGCGAGCGACATAGCTGCTGCCAAGTTCCTGCTGTTGCACACTAGTGTCTGCGATCAGTGATGACGCTGATCGAGGACATTTAACTCCTCACATGCCATGGTCTGAAAAGCAATTATTCCCGAACCGCATGCTTCCTGGGCAGGAATGCCTTACCCTGGTTTGGATTGAGGAAGATATTTCATAGAAGTAATAAGCCAGAGTCCTGTACTAGGTTTTTAGGCCTATTACTGATGTATTCCAATCCAGGCCTGCAGGTGGCTTAAAAAAATATATATTTCTTTTAAAATATATATATATAGAATAAAAATGGCGGCACTGGCTCCTCAGTGAGAGAGTGGATGCACGTTCTTAATGGAATAGGCTTCTTACCCCAATAATAGTCCAGAAAATGAACAGCACTCCGGTAAGAAGTGAACAAAAAAACTCCTTCATTTACCCGTACGGTGCAACGTTTCGGCTCAGTGCTAGCTTGAAAAAGGCTCTAGCACTGAGCCGAAACATTGCACTGTACGGGTGAATAAAGGAGTTTTTTGTTCACTTTTTACCGGAGTGCTGTTCATTTCCTGGACTATATATATATAATATCGAATCACCACCCGTTTCCCCAAAATTAAAATAAAAGTAAATAAACAATAAAAAAACATAAACATCCTAGGCATTGCCGTGTCTGAAAACGTTTGTACTCGTAAAATGTATCCCATACAGTGTACAGCATAGCAGAAAAAAATCAATATGGCCAATTTGCCATTTTTTTCATTGCTTCAACTCCCCCAAATAATTGAATAAAACGTGATAAAAAAAAGTCATACACATCCCAAAATGGTATAAAAAAATTAAATAAAACTGCTGATCATCCTGCAAAAAATGAGCCCTTAGGCCTCATGCACACAGCTGTTGTTCGGGTCCGAGTCCGAGCCGCATATTTCGCGGCTCGGCCGCGGACCCATTCACTTCAATGGGGCTGCAAAAGATGCGGACAGCACTCAGTGTGCTGTCCGCATCCGTTGCTCCGTTCCGTGCCCCCGCAAAATAAAATAGAGCATGTCCTATTCTTGTCCGTTATGAGGACAAGAATAGGCATCTCTATAATGGGCCGCGTTCCTTTCCGCAAATTGCGGAATGGAACGCGGAGCAGCTTCCATGTTTTGCGGATCCGCGGTTTGTGGACCGCAAAACACCAACGGCCGTGTGCTTGAGACCTTATTTTTTCACTATTAAAACACAAGAAAAAAATATATAAGTCTGGTATCATTGTAATCGTACTGACCCAGAAAAATGAAGGACACAGGTCAGTTTTACTACATAATAAATGCAGTAAAAAACAAAACATAAAATGGTGGCAGAGTCGTGTTTTTTTTTCAATTCCACCCCATTTGGAATTTTTCCCAGCTTTCCAATACAACATATGCAACACTAAATGGTGCCATTAGAAAGTAAAAAAAAACAAGCCCTCATACATCTATGTGAACTGAAAAATAAAAAAGTTATGGCTCTGTGAAAGTAGGGAGCAAAAAAATTAAAATGCTAAAACAAAAAGTTGCAGGGTCCTGAAAGGGGTTAATGTGTATGACTGGTTTAAGGCTACGTTCACACGACGACAAATCGGGAACCACTACACTGCAACATTTGTAGCGCGACATTGATGTCACATTAATGTCGCGCGACAATTTTTATAATAGGTGTCTATGGTGGTGTTGTGACTGCGACACAACAGTCGCCAAAAATCCATCCCGGATCCATCCGTGTCGTGTCGCAGTCGCAGCATGTCGCACCATAGACTACCATTATAAAAATTGTCGTGCCACTTTTTGTCGTCGTGTGAACGTAGCCTAGCCCCACACTTGCGCGTTTTACAGCGCGTTCAAAAGCGCTGTAAAACGCTCAACACATGAAAACCAATGCTTTCCTATGGGACTGGTTCACATTTTCGCGTTTTACAGCGCGTTCGAACGCACTGTAAAACGCCCTATGCATAAACAAGTACTTGAGCTTTTTTTGGGGTGTTTGTCGCGGGTATTGTGATTGACACCACAGTAGTCAATCACAAGAACGTGCGTACGACGCGCGTTTCCTATTTGCAAAAACGCGCTGTAATACGCGCAACACAAACGCGTGTAAAACACGCGTTTCAAGAACGCTCAGGTCTGAACCCAGGGTTAGTCACCCAGTGTAAGACATGCAGGACACACCCCTGATTGTCAGAGGAGGTTTTGGGGGTTTTAATTAAATGCATTTATTTGAATATATTTCGTGTTTAATTGGAATATAATAAAACATATATAATAAATATCTATAATCTTTGTCCTTGGGCCATTAGAGGGCCTTTACCGTAATATTTTATCTGATGAACGTCCCATGTAAGTTTGTAGAGAATAGCATTGTTTTATATAAAAATTCTAATTTTTTAGAAAATGAAAAATTTATATAAATATATATATAATGTATTTTACTCCATTAACGTGTACATATAAATTACCTGATGTTCAAATAGAGATTCCCCTTCAATAAAAGCTAATACAATAAATAACAGACTTTTCTACTTTTTCTATCTTATGACCGAAAGTCCACAAGTCTTGTTCCCTTTTGATTATATTATATTTATAATATTTTTGCTTTGTGAACTTTATGCTCTTTTTTAATCAACCTTTTTAATAGATTTTTTTTGCATCTCTCCCAGAATCGGAAAATCATTATGATGATGATTTTTCTACTGTCTGCAGGGCGTAGGCTGCAAGTATCCCGTGTCCTTAAAGGCAAGAGAGGAGCATATCTGAAGGTCACATTATACACGGCTCTGCCTCTTATACATTATATAGGGTATTCCCTAGTTACTTATAGGTGCCTATGGATATAGCAGTACTGAATTTGTCATTTTAACCCTTTGTAAATTCTTCTAACTTTCTGAGTGGCAATAAATTTACCTGCAGTCCCGTCTGAAGGTATAAGACATGCGGATACAATGACAAGCCATAGGTGTGTATAGGACTTTTTTGGCTCCTACTATTACCCCATTTACTTATACCTAATGTTCTAACATCTATCCTCCTGTCTGATGCCCTTTATGTGGGTTCTCCTAAAAATATAAAGACACAAATGAACTGCTAC